>OZ018381.1:45268014-46474852 GCA_963969555.1 Polydrusus pterygomalis | reverse complement strand
TCCAACCTGAACGCTATTCGTTGGATGGGTAAACTTGACATAAACGTATTGTATTTGATTTTTTCACCTATAATACATAATATGGCCCAATTATTTTGCGAAGAAAAAGTACTAACTTCTGTAAATAATAAATCACTACCACTGAATTTTTTGATTTTAAAAAACCAATTATTTTTTTGATATACTACACTAATAAAGTAATATGTACGTATACTTGATCAAACATTACGGAAAATTCCCTATAGGTATTACTATTAAATATCTCAATAACTAATTGAAATATCGAGGTAATTAAAGTACAATTTTTACTTGCCTCAATACCATTAGTACACTAAATTTGATTCATATCCG
This sequence comes from Polydrusus pterygomalis, assembly GCA_963969555.1. Taxonomy (NCBI): domain Eukaryota; kingdom Metazoa; phylum Arthropoda; class Insecta; order Coleoptera; family Curculionidae; genus Polydrusus; species Polydrusus pterygomalis. Next base: position 46,474,501 of record OZ018381.1, on the reverse strand, counting down.
CTTAAGCATTTTCAAATCATCGCCACATATCTCTTTATCCGTGGATATTTTATGATAGGAATTTTTTTTAAGTCTACTATTTTCTGTTGCTATGTGGCCGCTTAGTTATGGGACACCCTGTATATTATGTATCTTGTCCAAGGAATAGTTTATTCCTCAAATAACTTTTCCGTTTGTGTCTTAATGTAAAGAAGAATCAAACACTTGAGACTTCTAGCAAAGCAAATTATGAAAAATTACATGTAAAAATTTCACAGTTCAGAAACTTTCATTCTGATTCTTACATATTTTGGCAAGCAGAAAGTACGCATCTCCACAATATAAAAAAGCATTTTCTCTTTTTAATTTGTGATTATTGACGCTCTTATCACATGACTTGTCATCAGACAAATCAGATTTCTGTATTTTACCATACACCTAATGAAAACGACTACACATATTCACCATTCACATATTTTAATACTGATTAAATAATAGTATTTTGTACAACAAGAGTGGACATGATGGTCAAAAACAAGTCCGGTCTTGAAAAAAATATTTTCAGGATTTTTTTGTTAGTTGGTGACCAATTTATGACCGACGTATCTATATTAGGGCTCGGAATTTTATTCGAATAATTCGAATATTCGACTATTCTAAATTCAAATTTTTTGTTAGTTAAAAAATTTCGACTATTCGAAATTCGAATATTTGACTATTCGAATATTCGACTATTTAAATATTTGACTATTCAAATATTCGACTATTCGAAATTCGTGTTCAATAAATAATCATTTTGTTTAAGATTTTTTTTATTTATTACAGAGTTCTCAAGTTCTCATATCTTGAAATAATGTAACAGAATTATTTATTTGTCATCTTACTTTATTCGACAAAATTCACATTATTATTATTATTCGATAATTTAGATATTAAAAATGACTAGGTACCAATACTTAAAAATGTTCCTTTATTATGTTTAAGCAGTTAAACCACTTCTACCGTGATTAAACGACTGTATTTCGATATTTAAATAGACGACTATTCAAATATTCGACTATTTAAATATTCGATATTCGAATATTTGACTATTCGACTATTCAACTATCCAGTGGCGGCTCGTGCCATTGTAGTGAAGTAGGGCCAGGTAAACCCTTAGCGCCGCAGGCAAAAAAATGTTGGGTGCCACGCCCTTTTTTGTTAATAGTTCTTGCTTTTGAAGTAGGATAAATAAGCAAAAAGGCACCTTTTAATGTTAATTTTACCAAGCATACTGAAATTAAATATATTGTTTAAATGTACCTTCGATTTTTCATGTGTCTTCATTTTTTCCCAGATATGGACCAAATTATCTGTACCTTTTTGGGACCAAGTTTGCTTTCCACCAAATAAAACAAAATAGTCTATTAGATTCACCACAACCGCACACCCTATCTAATAGTATTCATTTATGTATTTCTAAAATAAAATTAACATTAAATAAGCCGGCCGAACGAATATTATTTAATTTACAAACAACCTAACCTACCACAAACAAATCGCGACGCGACGCGGACAGGGACAACGAACTGACTACTGTTTGAAACGTCAAACGGTCAAGCGAAGAGCCTGGCTACTCAGAGATTTTTTCCTGCTTGCATTCAAGGTCATTTTTCAATGTTTTTTATTGATGTGTTATGGCGATTTCGTCATCACTCCGCCGTGTGGCGCGAAAGCTACGTTACCGTTTTACGCATAATCGCTTCCTAAATAGATGGAAATTTGCACCCGACTGTGTTCCATTTTTAAATTATTTTGCTAATTGCTTTAAAAACGAGAATATTAATTTTAATAGGTTTTGGTAATTTGTAAAGGGCAGGACGCTGGACAGGAGGGCAGGTAGTGCCATGGCACTGTGGCTCTACCCCACGAGCCGCCACTGCAACTATCTGTTCGAATTATTCGACTATTCGAATAACATACCAAACGACTATTCGAATACTTATATTTTTAAAATTCCTAGCTAGCCCTAATCTATTTGCCATTACATTCAAATGCATTTGTTTTTTGTTCATAGGAAAACAACTGTTTATTATTAAGGATCTTATCCTGGACGAAAACCAGTGGCGGATCTAGGATTAAGTCAAGGGGGGGGGGGGGGGGGGGAACATCAAGGCCGTAGACAGCGAGAAATTTCGGGGGCTTTAGATTGCATTTATCGCCTAAAGTTTCTTAAGAATTGATCCAGAAAAGTTGCATTAATTTAAGTGATAAAATTAATGTAAACATATTTAAAAAGGATGAAATATATAGCGAACATTGGTTGTCTTTATCATTTTTAATTATTATTGGACCAAGGAGGGTGGGCTAAAGCCCCTGTAGCCTCCACCCTATAGATCAACCACTGACGAAAACTTATTTTGACATTACGAATTTTTTTGACGATAGTAATTATTATTTCGAATATCAATTATTATAAGTGAAATAATCAAAATTAAGTAAAGTACGATGTTATAATTATAAACTATTTTAATAATAGCGCTTTATGTCCTTCTACAATTAAAAAATTAAGAAGGTAAAGTAAGATTGTCTCGTTTAAATTCATCTTTAGCGTGTACGTTTTTCTACCTTATACCTAGATTTGTTTTATTTACTTTTTTTATGCAAGAGATCAACCCTGTAGTTCATATATTTTAAAAGAATATCAAGTAAATTTTATATTCTACAATATTAATATGTTATTATACTATTGTAATTAAGTAATCACAAGTGTGAATTGTATGTCACAATCAAATATAGGTTTGAACCAATCATAAAAAAAATTATTACTTATTCAATATTCATGTCACGCCCACATAGACCAGGGCTGAAGCCTTTGAAAATTACAAAAAGTGAAAAAAAATAATAGTAGGATGAAACCCATTGGAAAAGGAAGAGAATATAACAAAAATGAAAGGAAAAATAATTTACGGGCGATCCAAGGTCGGGAAGTGGAAAGGGGTGAATTTTTAAGGGTAGAACACGATTTATCTCGATTTCCGGCAAAACTACAAGTCCTATGGAAAAACGTTAAATAGCAAAGTTGTAGGCAATAAAAAGATCTACAACTTTTGTATTTACACTTTTTTCACATAACCTCAAAATTTATGTGAAAAATTCAAATAACCAAGTTTTTGGTTTTTTATTTTTATCTTTTACAAAAAAAAAATTTTTTTTCACGAAATTTGGTGAAAACTTACCTTTTTATGTCCCAAACGCACTGTAATTTTTTTTATTTAAAATATTTATTTTTTCACCTTATTTTGACTTAATATCGAAAAAGCACGCTAATTTTCCATCAAAAATTCTCCCGTCAAAATATCTGCTTTTTTAAAAAAGTCGGTGGGCTTTTTGTTCGTTGAAATCTCTACTTTCTGATGGTGTAAAAAAATATATACATTACTATGCTAAATGTTCTCAAAAAATGCAAAGAAACGAAAAAAACTCGAATCTGATTTTTGTTTTAAATCATTATGTACAATTTTGAGCTATTTATTAAAATTTATACTTTAAGTTTGTTTATCAATGTAACATGGAATCTAATAAAAAAATGAAAAACCAAAAATTTTACTTTTTCACATAAATTTTGAGGTTATGTGAAAAAAGTGTAAATACAAAAGTTGTTGATCTTTTTATTACCTACAACTTTGCCATTTAACGTTTTTCCATACGACTTGTAGTTTTGCCGGAATCGAGATAAATCGTTTTCTACCCTTAAAAACTCACCCCCTTCCACTTCCCGACCTCGGATTGCCCGTAAATTATTTTTCCTTTCATTTTTGTTATATTATCTTCCTTTTCCAATGGGTTTCATCCTACTATTATTTTTTTTTGGTTTCGAAAATTATCGACTCTGATCTAACATGACACAATAACTGCGTTGTCCGGCCATATTCTAGGTCCTAATAAGTTAAACGAGTAAAAATAACCAAACAGAAATAGGTAGATTATAACTAATTTGAGCTGGGCTACGGGTGTCACGCCTCCCGTTTCTACTACATTTTTAATTTTACTCATTTTGGTGTTATTGACGGTGTCGAAGAGACTGTGCTGGACACAGGTGCCATAACTTAGCATTATCTAGATAAGTGGAAAATTTGAGCTTCCCATTTTACCTGGAAGCAGGTTTTTTTTCGGACAAACATTTTTTCTTTGTTACATATTAGATACAGTGTGACCAGTAAAGTCCGCATCGTACGGGATTTTTTTTTATAAATAACTTTATTCGAAATTTGACTTTGGCATCAAGTTCTGCTTCGATCGAAATGAAAATTAAGCAAAAAATAGTTGTCACGTGACTCGCATTATTTGTCAAATTTTAATTATTTCCAAAAAATAATTCAAAAGTGGGGTTATTTATGAAAATATCGAAAAAAGTTATTAAAAAAAGTTTTTTTAAATGCAGTTTCTAGCCCACATGTAATAAGATAATTTTGATTTTTTACCCATATTTTGTAAATGGCACCACTTTTGCAAAATAAGACTCAACGCAACCTACATAAAACTTCTTAGTTTTGGCAATGCTTTATTTCAGATACATTTTTTTTAAAGTAGCGCCATATTAAATGTGTGTTTTTCTACAAAATCAAAATTGGGCTATTAAAATTTGGTCGCATGAGATGCAAAGTTTATTTGTTTTTGACCCTGTATAAGGAAACTACATAAAATAAGTAATTTTGAAAACGTAGTTTGTGTCTGAAAGTAATACACCTTAATATTAAGACCAAAAAAGAACACAGTAAAGTGTTCATTAAGTGGAAAATAAATTTTAGTGGTGGGTAAAAATCAAAATTATCTTATGCAGCTGAAATTTTGTATGTGGGCTAGAAACTGCATTTAAAAAACTTTTTCTAATAACTTTTTTCGATATTTTTAGAAATAACCCCACTTTTGAAATATTTTTTGGAAAAAATTAAAATTTGACAGATAATGCGAATCACGTGACTACTATTTTTTTTTATCTCGATCGAAGCAGAACTTGATGCCAAAGTCAAATTTCGAATAAAACTATTAATGAAAAAAAAATTCCATAATATGATGCGAACTTTTTTATGCGAAATATACGTCAAAAGTAAGTTAAAGATGGAAACTCCAAGTTACGCACTATCGTTAATTTACAAAAACAAGTTGTCTGGCATATAATTTTTTAAACAGAACGTAATGCAGTGCTGGATTTACCATTAGGCTGAGTAGGCTGGGCCTAGGGCGGCAGATTTTAGGGGGCGGCAAATTTGGCCCAAATTTTTTTTTTATCTTACAGAAATAAATGGTACAATCTTTATTCATGGTCGACGGGTAGTATTTTTTTAAATAAACTTTATTGTTGGCCGTGTCTGTTAATGGGGATAAAAAAACGTAGTTGGAACTTTACTGGCTTTGCAGAAGGAAATTTCATTTTCAATAAAATAAGTAGGTAATCATAAATTTTTAAAATATTTACTAAAAATTATGACCAAATTTGGGCGTGGTCTTAAAAAAAATTTGCCTGCGGCGCATTTCGCCTGCAGCGGGCTTTTTCTTTCCCGAACGCTTCACCTGTTTCACAACTCACGAGCCGTCACTGGTATAGGGGCGGCAAAAATTAAATAGCCTACTAGCGGCAAATTTGTAAATCCGCCACTGACGTAATGTAAACTCATTTTAGTGTTATTGACGCTGTCAAAGAGATATGACTATGTTGGACACATGTGTCATAACTATTACGTACTCACAGCATGTTTTCAGTTTTAATGTTTTTGCCGTTTGAAAAAAATAAAAGTTACATTCTCTTGTTAAACATTCCGTACGAAAGGATGAATATTAATTATTTAATAATAATTGAGTCGAAGCGGGAGGCGTGACACCAGGAGAGCATTCTATCTAGGTCGGTTCAACTTTTACAAGTGCAATTTAAAAAAAAATTTCATCCAGTTTCAAGGGATGTATAAATTAAATTAAAACTAGCTATAGAATTTTTTTTTTAAAATGTTACACGACATACTATTCACTTAAATGAATGACAAGAGTAATTTACTCTACATTTTGATCTATCTAATAGGTTACGAATTTTCACCTTGATTCGAACCAAACCTAATATATCGTTACAACATTTTTTCTACTGTTTTCAACAAGCTACATTACAACTCGTGAGCTTTTTTGTACATGACGAAAGAGTTTCAAGAATATGCGGTAAAAATACAACATTTAGCAAGTTTTTCTAGTATATTTTTTGGGGTTTTGATATTATAAAACATAATGGACTATATTCGCTAATAATCCTAATTTTTATTAATTAAAGAAATTTGGTGGTCTGTATTTCTTGAAACTAGAAAATAATTTTGGCTAAAACAATGAACTTGTGAAAAACTCGACAAGACAAGGACATTTTTGCTACACTAGAACTTATTTTTAAGAATTGTCGCTTAAAATTTAATATATTTTTCGCCTCGTATTAATGAGTCACCCCCGTATAGTTGAGGCGAAAATTGACTATTTTTACTGCATACACTGTCAATTCTTTTACAGTAGTACGTTCTTCTGAGATAAAAACCTAACAAATTTTTAGTAAACCACTATTTGTATTTCAGTAAATATTTACATGTAAAAACCAATATTGTTTTCGTATAAATAACCTGAAGGCCTTGTTTGTCCAAGTTGAGCTTTGGTTTTAAAGAGGTTGTGGGTTAGTAAGCAACCTATATCGATTATAAAAGCTTTTCTGTTGTTTTTGTCAATTAGAAGATTATCCGGACGAGTAATTGTATATCAAAAATATGCAATATTTGTAGAATACAGTAAATACAGGTATGAAAACGTGTTGTCCCCCTATCAGACGGCAAAAAATGTAGTGATAAATAAACTAAATTTAAAAACAGGTCTTGAGTAGGTACATAATTTTTATGTCTCTTCGACAGTGTAAATACCACTAAAATGTATTCTAAACAGGAGGCGTGACAATATAGTGAGGGAAACAGAAATTACCTATTTCTATTTTGCGATACTTATAGCCAAGTGCACCGATTGGCTATAACTCGAGTAATACATAACCCGAGGGTTAAACTTAACTCGTGATTAATTTTAATTCGAGTGCACCGCGCTTGAGTTACCTAATCCGAAGTTAATATAATTTTATCATGACAACGTCGCAAAATTTAGGGAATTTTTGGTTTAGTGTAGTGGGAATAGTTTTATTGTTGGCGATTTTTTAACCCGCACCGCACCAGTTTCGTTTGTGACCTACGTAACCTAACATTACAATTAAAATTTTTCTGTGATTATTTTTTATTTATTATTGCTATATTTTTTAAAACAAGAACGGTGTCAAAACATGGACAAAAAAAGAGCCAGAGGAGGCAATTTTTCGCTGGGAAAAAAAAGGCTGCTAATAAACTTGGCACATAAGCATCGCGCAGTTATTGAGGATAAAAAAAACGATGGTACGAAAAATCTGCAAGAACCGTTACTTCCAGTTGCAAAAAATCTAAGCGTAGCCAATAATTGGTTCACTGGACTAAGACTGTTATTTCTAAAAATGAATACCAGTTTAACTACCGAGATATATTTTTCAAATTCTGTCATAACTTACACACCGGCCTGCTTACACATTGTTAGGATATTCTATGTCATCCTCAATAATTGTCAAGATGTTAAAAACAGAAGCTTTATATAGCCGAAACCGTTTAAAGAATGTAAAGTCATCCATTGTCTCGAAATAATTGGACCGTTCATAGACTTTTCGAGGAAAACCAAAATCGATGATTTCCATGTCATCCTTAAAAATGTCCTCCTCCTCTTCGAATTGCAGCATTGTTTGAATAATATATACTTTAAATTATCGATTTCTATTTGCTTATACGGAAGTTATAAACAATAAACACGTTTACATAACCACAATGCCGCAAAGGATTTGTTAACTCGCGTTTAACTCGTCGTTTTTGACGAGTTAAATAAAATCCGGTGTTAGTGTTTTAACCTAAGGATTAAAACGCGGTGCACTAGAAATTTATCGTTAATCCGTGAGTTAGCGTTAACCCTGGGTTAAAAACGTCGGTGCACTTGGCCATTGATATTTTTACACTTATTACTTAGGTTTGGGCGAACCACATTTCCACACCTGTATAACACGTTCAGAAACCTTTTTATACACTGCCTGGCTCGACTTTTGGACCTCGCCTTCGGTTCGGTCCAGGAAAAAATCATTGAAATTTGCTTACAGTTAATATTGATTTACTTCAAAGTATGTTTGGTTTTTATATTATTAACTAATTTCTGCCGTAATTCCTGTAATTAAGATTTGTTAAAAGTTGTTTAGAATTAATTACAGAATATTGGAAAGTCTTAGGGTATATTTCACATAATGGGACAATTAAATTGCATGTATTTTACTCTAATTTTAAAACGAAGCCTTTCTTTTCAATTTTCTATAAATCATGCTCAAGAGAGGGACTTTCCTTGCCTGCATTGTTTTTTTATTGTGCTTCATTTCAAAATCTTTCTATATTTTCTTTTTTTTTCTATAGACTTAATTGACCAAGAAAAATTAATGTAAAATATCCATAATTTTTCAAAATGAGCGGTAGGGGACGTCTCTGATATGACTAAATATGACTTAATTTTTGCGATAGTTTGTTCAGGTCAAGACTTTATCGTATTTTTGACAATAAGGGTAAGGGAAGCTTTTTCAAAAGTTTATTTAAAATTGCTGTATCTTCAATACACTTTATCCAAATTTAAACAACATAGGTTAATTTTAAAGAAAATTTCATTAATTTATTTTCAACCAATTAGAAGGCTCCTTTTTGTTTACGTTGCTTATAGCAACGGGAGACTATCGCAATAGTCTATAGCCTATTAACCTAATGAAATTAATAAGTGATAATTTTTCTTAGGTAGGTATACTACTACGACTTAATTTTAATTCAAATGTCAAGTCATTTCGAAGTGACACGTGAGACAAACCAGCAAGTAACAATCAGTTTTTAGTCGTACCCGTGATATTTATTGTTACAATAATATTGTGTAAAAAATGATTCGTTTTGGTAATGAATCAGCAAGTTCGATTGCTAAAGAAATTGAGCAGTAACTCATTTTTATTACTAAAATGTGAGAAACATTAAATAACAAATTTGTTATCTGAAATCCAATGGCTTTATAGTTTTAAATTTAAATATAACTTTAATAGCTATTTACATACCAAGGGAGGAAAATAGTGCTTTTCCTCCTGCGGATAGTTTGATGCCCGACGCAAAGCGGAGGGCATTAATTATCCAAGGGAGGAAACACATTTTCCCCCTGAGGTATGTATATAGTTTTTTCTACTAGCTTACTAGAAAGTTGTCAGACTATAATACTGGGTTAGTAAAAATTACTGGAACACTTAAATATCTTCAAAGTTATTAAAGTTGTGCTTACAAAAATGGGTATCTGGAACTTTTTTGCATGCGAAATTGAACTATTAAACTTTTAGCGGTTTGAGACATTTTACGTGTTTAGGCTCTTTTTACTAACCCGGTATGGGGCTATATGACAAAATATCAAGTAGTTGTTGCGTCGCCGTCGTTATGTTTACTACGCTTTGTTGCTATTTTTAGTAATACAAACATAATAGTAAGCTGTCAGATTGTTTGTCATTACTTAATTAGAAGTTTCTACGTTTTGAAAATGAGTTCTAGCGAAGATGACCTGCCGCAAGATCTCGCTGAAGAGGCACGAATAGCGACACTTAATCGCCTTCCTGAAAAATCAAGAGAACGATATGAAAAGGAATACAGTTTGTTCAAAGTATGATTGGAAGAGCGCGGAGTAAAAAAAGTTTCCGAAGATGCCACCTTGGTGTATTTTTCGCAGCGAGCAAAAAAATTAAAACCATCAACATTATGGAGCAAATATAGTATGTTGCGGTCTGTACTAAACGTTAGGGAAAATATAGACATCAAGTTTCCAAAATTAGTAGCCTTCCTCAAACGGCAATCTACCGGTTATGTGTCCAAGAAATCTCTAACTTTAGAAAGGGATGAAATCTCAAGATTTTTAGTGGATAATAAATAAATATGGTGATAATGTGAAGACTTTCATAAATATTTTTCCTACAAAATCAAATAGGGCTGGACGAGGTAAAAAAACTCTTGCTAATGTAAAAATGTTTAAAAATGAGAGGGAGGAAAAGAGGCATTTTCCTCCCTAGCTCAGGGGTTGAAAATTAAATTTTCTAGTAAGGTAGTAGAAAAAAACATATTTCCGATGAGTTTAGCCAATAGATCATATTTTGAAAAAGATGTCATATTACTGTTTTATACTTTGGCAATTAATGGATATTGTAGATCATTATTATGTTAATACCTTATTATTATTCTTATATTTCGTAATGTTAATTATGCTGTTTTGGCTTGGGGCAATTGTTTAAAATCAGGGGAAATTCTGATACATCAAAAAAAAATAGTTAGTAATAGAACAATTCTTTTAAAACCTAAAACATGCAAAAAAATATTTATTCCTCCCGACCTGAGGGGACACCCGGTATAATATAGATTTGACAAAAAAGACTTTCCAATATTTCTTGTAAAATTTCTAAAAGCTTTTATTCAGAAATTTTTTTTAATCATCGATTTGTAAACCCGTGCGAAAATTTTTGTTTCGAACGTGCACGGAGGCCTCTTAAAATGTATTTAGAATAATACTATTTTTTATTATAAATTCAAGTGTCATTAGCACATTTTTAGGTACCTATTCAACGTTAGGAACATCAAGTAGTGTCACCTTTATTGATAATATACATGGCGAATTAAATGTTCTGACACTTTAAGCTACATTACAATTTTGTATTTTCTTTAAAACAATATTGCAAACTGAACTCGAAGTCAGCATTGTTTTCCGTTAATCTTAATTAAATATTATTTAACATTTACACATTTTTAGCTATCTACATAGAAAATACCTATATAACTTTTTATTACAATATTAACACAATTCCTAAATTTTTATTTATGCCTAATTTTACAGTAACGTCAAGCCGTAAAAGATATGTAAAAATAAAGAGACTAGAATTCGTTTATACAGATTTTTACTCTTAAAAAATATAATCTACATTTTTTTGGCTGCTTTTATTGGTTTTAATAATCTAGCTTTAAAAATATACCACGAATATACAATCACTTTTATTATTAAAGTCAGGATTTTTTAGGATAATTGTAATTTATTTCCGCAAATAATAGGGAACTTGACAATAATTTTAAATGGTGAAATAATTCTATAAATCATAAGTATATATTGTCATAAAACATATGGCAGCAAAAAAAACAACATATTTCGTCCCAAAAGACCGCTAGAAAGATTTAAAACTGCCCCAAAATTCAAATTATCCCAAGCGGGTAAAAACGGGTCGTGACGTCACGAAGTATTATTTGTCATGATGACATCCACGAAATAGGTTTTAGGTTGGCAATAAATTGAACGACGTTGAGAATTCCACCTTAAAACAACAATACAATAAAAATAACACACGGCAATCCAAATGCAAAACTCAGTAGCTCGGCCACCGGTCAGGATGACGGATGACGGAAAAGTCATACTTCGTGACGTCATCGGGCTTGGCGCGCTTAAAAGGTCGTTTGAAATGCTTTTGACACGCGCGAAACTTTAAAGAATTTTTACCAAGTTATTACTGATTTTTAAGGAGTAATAATTAGGGAATAATATTTTTAGGCCTAACTAAATCATATTATTGAAAAAAAAAAATTGGAAAGTTCCCTATTCTTGCATAATATTTTTTTAATAAGAAATATACATTGTCTACTGGGTGATGCAACGCCAAATGAAACATAGAAAGCTCAACAACCATTTTAAAAAGCCAGACAAATCTTAAAGCCACGCGCATGTCGAGTTGCCGTGTTTTTTTCGAACTATGGTCATGTCATTTGTAGCGTTGGTATTTGGGCCTACATACTTACATAGTTGTCGTTTCCTTTTACTATTTTTCAGTTTGATAAATGTTTAAAAATATTTCTGTTGTAAAATAAACAAGGTGACCAATATTCAATTTAAACGGAATTCCCTACGTTTCCTTTGGCGATATATTACCCAATATAGGTACTCGATAATTGTTTGTATTGTCAACAATAATTTTTTGGGAATATTTAATTAAATAATTTAGAAAAATAAATTGCAGATGGTTTGTAGAAAAATTACTAGAATGAATAAAAATACACTATCCAAAAAAAAAATTACTGCAGAAATATCAGATAAAACGTGTAAAATAAAACTGTTTTAGGAAGACCTAATACAATGAACTAAAAATTGTGGTCTTACATCAAAAAGATCTGTTTAATTATATTGATCGTTTCATTAATAATGATCGAAGACAACACTACAAGAATAAATGCTGGTTTTGACCTCCTACGGGACAAGTAGAAGAGTATATTATACTCTTCCAGTATTCTATAACTAATTACGGATTGGACAATTTCAGCGTAAACGATTTCTACGGTTTTGGGATTTGGGAGTGCGGATATACTATTCCGTACGAGTTTTATTTAGACTCCTTTCCAACGTAGTTTAGAGAAAATACATTTTATCGATGACTTTGTGCAAAATTTACACCTTTTATTTGATATATCTCAAAAGGAAAGTAACCACGACGTTTATTTAAAACTAACAATGCTTCCTTTTATCTTCCATACGCCCGTCAACCAAATTTTCCTCACTACTATGCGATGTATCAAAAATATCGTACTGGTCGAATTCTTTTAGATTTTCATCTAGGTTTCTTCGTTCCGTTATAATTCGTTGCACACTTTCTTGGCTATCGTGTCTAGGTGGTTTTAGGTGCTCAGTCCTCTCGCTTTTTTCACTGATAGGTAACCGTAAGCTGGTAACACACGGGACTGCAAGGGACTCGCCTGGAATTAGAAACGGTGTTTCCTCCGAAATATCCATGGACATTTGCTTCTGGAAAAGATGTTTAGTACTTCCGTACAACTTATTTACAGGCTTAGCTTCCAGGGGTATAGACAGTCTATTGCTCTCTTGGGTTTCATTAATCCGCTTCAGTTCTTTATGCGTATCTTCGATTTTTGGCACTTTCAGCTGGTAACTAGTATTCGGTTCTATGGAAGGGTAGCTGATTATTTCGTCAAGATTTATCCGAGCGGGTTCCCTAAAGCTATGTCTTCGTTCTATAGATGGTTCTTCCTCGAATAAGGTGACCTCTTGTATACTGTAGATGTCGGAGATTGAATCGTCAATGTTCTTCATGTCGTCCAGGTTGGAAAGCGTGATTGGAAAATGACTGTGAAGTGTTTGGCGGCGTGTTTGCGATGGTTGTCTCTCTAGGGTTACTTTGGCGACAGAGCCAGGTGGGTTGAATGTGAAATTTGATGGCAAAGAAAGGACCTGTAACAACAACAAGACATTTTAATTACGTACTTATTTTTTAATTATACAGTTATTATATGTATTTTGCTATATTAACGATCTAAACAGGTTTGCAATACACTAAAGTATATATACTCTTGTGTGCTGTTTCGCATTTTTCACTAAAGCGCAAGTTCTTACTTTCTCACTATGTAAATAAAGAACGTCAGATATGAGCTGGGTATAGGCCTGAGGCACGCACGCATACCAAGTAGCATTATTATACTCTACTGTATAGAGTAATTTCAGGAACTTACAAATGAAAGATAAACATGCTTCTTAAAAAACACCTACAACACTTATATATCTAATAAATTAAGAAGGAATTGACTTACAGCAATAATTTTATATAAAGTGGTTGCTGCGGTAGCATTAGAAGAATAAAATCATATCAAAGTATAATAAATTTTTCGGTCTACAAAGACGTTAGATTATACCTTCTATAAAATTATATATTTTAAAACTTACTTTGTGAAGTGTCTTCTCCTTCTCTTGATGACACTCTGCAGCATCAAGTTGCAGGGCCAAACACAACTCCCTCCTCTCATTTTGCGCTTGTTTTTCTTGGAACTCCCTCTCCAATTGAATATCCATATCTTGCTCATCCTCTAGATGCTTATGGGATTCTTCTAGGTGCTTCATCAAAACTGCTACCACAACGTTAACCAGAACAAATTGGGCCATCAGCACGAAAATGACAAAAAATATTGGTGCAATGATCGGTGAAATGCAGCAGTTTTTAATACAATCATCGCCTTGATCGCACTTTTCGTTATAAAGAGTGTCTTTCATGATACCGTTCCAATTGTCTCCCGTGGCCACCCTGAAGAGTGTTAAGAAAGCCATACCAAAATTCTCGAAATGGGCGTGTTCTCCTAAACCCTGACAAGGGGTGACCTTGCAATCTAGACGGCCAAAGAGTTCGACACCCAGGGCTGCGAAAATGAAGAAAAGAAGGAAGAAAAGCAGCCCTAGGTTGCCGACTTGGGGAAGGGCTTGCATGACCGTATCTAGAAGTGCACGGATACCCTTCGCCATTTTTAGGAGTTTGAGGACGCGAGCTATTCGCATGACTCTGAGTACCTGCAAGAAAAAAACAAAAATAAGTAAGTAGGTATACAAATCTTTAAAAAAAAGTAAATGGGTGAGATTTATAACAATAAAAAAACGGTCAAAAGTGTTATTTTATAAATGTGATTAAGTTACGTGCCTATATAAGATATGCGATGTAAATAGCAATCACAGAGCTAGTGGCTGTAAACATAATTTTTAGCAGGTTAAGTTTCTAAGGAGTATTCAGAATACTATAAATAAGGCATGAAGATAGAGTCGCGAACGCTATTATATTGATGATGACGACTTCTGACTTCCTGAATAGGTATATTTTTCGGGTTGTCAATACCCACATCAGTACTATGTATTGCCAAGTCGACAAAACGTTAAAGAAAATTAAAGTATTTTAAAAAGAAATTTTTGAAGAAGCATGCATTTTTCTAATATGCTGGAAAATATTTGCACTGTGTTAGCACCTCTTAAATCATTGAAGACATTCTAAAAATTCCGTTCCGGTTTACTTCCATACATTTTCTCTTCGTACCAGACAACCTTCTAAACAATGTTAGACCATAGTATAATAATCTACATGATAAACAGTATAATCTTACCCTTATTATGGTCGGATTAATAGGAATAATCTTCATCTCGTTTTCCTTCATTTCTTCAATAATAATACCCACAACGGACAAAATCACAATAATGACATCCAGAATGTTCCATTTGTCTTTATGGTACATTTTGAACCCCAGAGCTATAAGTTTCATGATGCTCTCCAAAATGAACACGGCAGTAAAAAAATAATTAAATATTCTCAACACATATTCCCAAGTGTTGGCCATCCGGTAGCTTTCTGTTGCCATGGTAACAACGTTTAAGCCAATCACAGCCGCTATTGCGAGGTCAAAGTACTTTGACGTCACTATTTTATGGATGAATAGTCTCCATGGAGAATAGTTTATGTAGTATGGAGGTTCGTTCATTTCTAAAAACAAAAAATTTAATAAAAGGTTCGGTTATTATTTATCTTCTAATTTCTTGCTTATTTTCTCGGTAAGCAAGAGTTTTAAACGTATAATTGTTGCCTCTAAAACTTAAAAATACACACGGGAAATGCGTCATTTTAATATCACTCTATATATAGATAGATTTTTTGGAACGGATTTTGATATCTTTAAATTCATTTTATGCAAAATTATGGTAAACAAGTGACATTATTAAAATTGTAAATATGTCACCCTGTAGACCTTTTAGGTATATAACAATGAGATTTTATTAAAATAAATGACAGGTAGCAAAAGCCAAGACGATATACTTTAAGATGTACTTTACACATCAACGAATCTAGAAGTAGTAGTAGTAGTAGTAGTAAAAGTAGTAACATGTTTTATTTAGCAAAAAGCTACAATTAAATATTTTTTAATACATTTTTTTAACACATTTTTATAGATTTATTTTTAAATTTTAAAACGCAACCTTCTTTTAACAAACCCCGAAAGAAAAGTTTTTCAAATTGTATCAAATATTACGTTTCATTTTGTTTTTTAATTAAATGTAATTTTAATGTTTTTTTAAACAATTTTAATGATTTTTGAGATTTAATAGAATTTTCCAAATTATTATATTCTATTAAACCATTATGAAAAATAGATTTATAAGCTAATGTTTTAGACACTCTATCCACATAAAAATTGTTATTAGTTCTTGTTTTATTATTATGATGGTCATAATTAAAAGAACAAAATTTTTTTAAACAATTAGGCAATAAATTATTTTTAATTTGTATATGTATGTGTATAAAGATACATACTAAATAAAAAATTAAATTTCTGAAATTCAACCAATCTAAAATTTTCAACATAAAATTAATTTTTGTATATTTGTCACAATTTAAAATAATCCGCATTGCCTTATTTTGTAAAATTTGTAATTTATCAAATATTTCCTCACTAGCACAATATAAAATAGAAGAACAATAAAGAAAATGTGGTAATATAGTAGTATTAAATACAGTTTTTTAGAAAACAAACTTAAATTAGAACTGATTCTTTTAAAATAGGTAACCTACTTTTCCGGCAATCTTCGATATACCTAATACTTTCAAAATAATTAAAAATTTTTAATTTTGAATCAATTATTATCCCTAAATATTTAAAACTGATTACTAATTCCAATTTTTCACCATCAATTAAAACATTTATATTTTGACAATTTAAATTATTACCCCTAACCATACATTTAGTTTTTGAAATATTTAATTTTAATTTATTTACTTTTAGCCAATTTAATAATATATTTATCTCAGAATTTAGAGTATTTAGACCATCAAAAATATTTAAAACATTAATGTAAATTAAGGTGTCATCAACAAACATTTGTAACTTACACGTCTTTAAAACTAAAGGCACATCGTTGATGTATAAAATAAATAATATTGGACCTAGTATACTTCCTTGAAGAACTCCTGTATTATTTATCTTTTTATTTGAATATCTTTTTTAGAACACTAATAGTTATCGAATTACATTTAAATAGGAATGCAAACTTACTCCTTCTTCTCTTTTCAAGCTGCAGCGCCCGCTTCGCCGCTCTCCTTATTCTTTCTTCTTTTTCTTGTTCCTCCCTACATCTATGAAAATTCTCTACTACTACTCCTACAAACATATTTAGCACAAAAAATCCTACCAAAAGTATAAAAGAAATAAAATAAAGCAACCTCCATTCGTTAAAATTTGTCACAGGTTGTTTGTCCACTCCAACCGCGTCCAAGCCGGTGTACATAATGTTTACCCAACCATCCCGAGAACTCAGAACGAACAGTGACATGAGAGCTTGTACTAAGTCATCGAAATTGTATTTTTCATTTTTCCACTGATAACCGCGGTTAGTACAGTCGTATCGATCTGTTATTGCTGTTAGGTTTTCTCCGACGCAGTGGTAGAACGTTCCTTTGAACAGTTGTACTCCGAGGATTCCGAAAATGATGAAAAATGTACAGCAGATGAGCACGATGTTGCCGATGGGTCGTAGGGACGATAGGAGGGTTTGTACTACCAGCTTAAGTCCCGGTGCTCTATTGATTACTCTTAAGGGGCGGAGTGATCTTAGCAATCGGAATACCTAAAAAGAATTTAAGTAGAGTTAGATTGAATTAGTCAAATATTAAGTATGGTTGAAGTACCCTAAGAATTCCGAAAATTCTCGACGTGGTGTCATTTATTAGAAACATGATAATATCCACTACGGAAATGATGACCAAAGACCCATCCATTATGTTCCAACCTGAGGTGAAGTACGCGTTTGGGCCATAACACATACCAGCTGATACAACCTGAAATTAGTTAAGCCTTTACTTTTCGGTTCTTACTCTATTATGATAGATTATGTTTTTACTATATTACGAATTTCATCACATCTAACAGAAAACCTAAACGACAAATTTATTACTAGTAATTAATCATAAAAATGGCGTTTAAGCATTGAAAGTCAGACACATTTATAAAAAAATAAACCTACCTTTACAAACATTTCAAAAGCAAATACAATTGAGAAAATATAGTTGCAGCTTTGAAGAAATAACTTCTCAGGACTTTCCGGTGGAATATTTGGTCTTTCCATTGCTAGTGTAATACAATTCAGTGCAATAAAGAGTAAAACCATATTATCGAAGTATTTTTGTTCGACTAGCCATGTACATCTTTTACGAAAGCTATAAATAGAAATATTGCTTTACAAGGATTGTAAAAGATTGAAATTGAATTTTTAATATAATTTACTCTCGAAAAGGCCATGGTTGTCATATCAAAATGTGTTTTGCTAGCTGGAATTTATAACTTTGGTGATGTCTCTTGATTTAAGGTGGTATGCAGAGTCACCTGGTGATGGTTCGTATATATACAAAGGATAATAGAGGCCAAGGGCGCCTGCAACTCTGCATATCCTTCCTAAACCATTATTATTGTGTTGCTGCAATTCTGTATTCAAGTAAATGCTTGTCATGACGCTCCAGTCCAAGCTTTACTGAGCTGGGTTTAAGCTAGTCATCTACAATCGAGCATTAATGAATCGGGCGCGTACTTATTGATGCATGGCTACAACCAACTATTTGATTGATCCAATATGGATTCATTATATTAAACCAACAAGATGTCAAGTAGGAGACAGCATTCCTTAAATTCCTAAACACCAAAGTTATCTGACACTAAAAAGATTTATAATGCTTCCTGTAATCAAAGCAAGTACTGTTTTATGTTTCAATGCTTCACATAAGAGGCTGTATAAGTACATAACTATTATTGTTTGGTTGGTCCTTAACCTTAACCTTGGCTATGTTACCTATATGCTGTTTAGATATAGAGTACTTTAATAATCGTTCATACTAACCTATTTTCTGGAGGAAACAAATATAGTGAATAATCATCTTTTCCCTGCAAGCATCCTGTAGGCTCAAATATCATCTCTATCCTGTTAATAATGCTCAATCTCGGCGATGCAGTTGCCACATTTTCTTCTAACTTTATCTGGGGTAAAGTCGTTTCTGTTAAGACATTATCTTTAAGGTTATTGAGGGGTTTAAGTTCGATATGGTCGATTTTTTTTAACGTAATTGGGCTGGGTCTTTTTAAATTCTGTTTGGGGTGGTGGTGCTTTTTGGTGGTACTTTTTGGTGATTTGGTGAGGGAATTGCGTCTAGTCAAAGCTGGTGGTGGGGTGATGACCTAGAAATAGTTGTGGGGGTTGTGTGAGTTAGGAAAGCTGTGTAAGATGGGATTAATGTAAGCCTAAGTAATCTAATAATTTTTAAAACAACAACTGTAGTAACTATGTTAAAGGTTCTTCTTGCGGTTATTGTAGATACCTACTATAAGATAATTATAATGAATTACAGTCTTTTAAATAAGGATATTTTCTTCCAATTTCCCTATTCCTATGGTTTTAGGTCATGTGACGAAAAATGGAATTATTAATGTGTCACGACCCTGCTATGTTACAGTATTACAAATCAAAGTCTATTAACATAAACTATACAGGTATGCAAATCCTTTGTCCGCCCATATTCTAGTAATAGACAACATTTCATACGAAAGAATGAATATTTATTCAATATTAATTGAATGGAAGCGGCGTAACACCAGAAGAACGATTAGCAAAATGATGCAATACGATGAAGTGGTGGAAATATATCTATCCAATACTGTTGGCTTTGCCATACTTAATATTTTTACTTTTCTAACTTATTACTATAGGATACGAGCGGACAACACAATTCCATACCTGTAGGTAATAAAGTAATATATAAATGGCATTTAAAAAAATATTTCTTCAAATACAGCATTTAAGAACCAAAATTAAAAATAAGTTAAATTTAAAATTATGGATAGTATAACGGGTCGAAAAAGCGTATCTTAGTCCAATATGATCAATTACTAGATCTGTAAGTTACGCCCGTTTATCGTCCACTAAAAAAAAGTATAAGGTCTATAAGCAAAACGGAAAGAAGAAAGATGGTATTACTTGTTGTGGCATGGAGCCGCTGCAAGTGTTTGATCTACATCTAATAGAATTTTGCGGACTAATGGCTGATATGGCGACTTTATTATTGGGCGTATCTCGTTGTGTGTCGTTCTGAATCCGAATGGATGATTGCAGCAATGAATCATTCCTCAAGCTGGCCTGAAATTCAAAACGTGCAAACAACAAAAGCGATATGATGGTTTCGGTGGTTGCTAGTCGCTAGCGATAGTTGCTATATAATTTAAAACAGTGAGTTAAACTTCATTTTATTTATAATTTTTTTTAGATTGATTCATAATAATATATCACTTGAGTTAGAACTGTTCTAAATTTTCATTTTAGCGCATGTATAATGGCTGGATTGTACATGTTTCCACTGTTTTAAATCTTAATATAATGTACAAACTAACATTAAAATTGTCTACCGAATCAACATACAAATAAAGAAAGTTTTTAAAGAAAAAAACAACAACTTACGTGTCTTGTCACGCCTCTCCCGTTACATTGCGAATGGTCTCTACCATTATTGAGAGGTACGGCTTCAGAATCTGAGCCTGCTTTATCTCTTTTTCTTCTCAAACTTGGTCTTCTGAAGCAAGAAATTTTTTTTTATATATTAGTCTCAAAAATAAATTTCCCTAAATTTTGCAAAGAGACACCTCAGATATGTAGAGAAGGGGAGATGCATACTTGCATACTACAATTCCTCATTTGAGATATATGAACTACGTTATTGCGAAGTGTCAACACGTTTAAATAAAAAAATTGAAACTAATTTCAAGTCAAACAAAATTATTTTGTGATTATGTAAAAAAATTTCACTATAATTCGCTGTTGCTTACCCACAGCGAAAAAATGTTCGATAAATTACATGTATTGCTATGTTGACCTGTCAAAAAAACCCATCTTGATTGTTAAAAAAGTACCGGTGAGAAATTTTTCAAAAATATACAACTGAATTTTTAAGTTTCCGCAAAAAAGCCCTTGAATATACTACAAAAAAGCCGGTGAACCAATAAACATGTTGTTAGAAAGAAGACTTTTTTATTTTATCCTTTCGCATAATGGGACCTTCCGAATCTATACGGTGTCCGCAAGAAAGTCCGCATCAAATGGGATTTTTTTTTATTATTAGGTATAGGTAAAAATTGAAAAAGCAGTTAGGTTTTGCTTACCTAAAAACCAAAAATGACGTATAGTGAAGCAGCTGCACGACTTGCGTTACCTGTCAAATTTGACATTTTTAATAAAATAGGTTCAAAAATGCCCTTATTTATAAAAATATCGAAAAACTTTATTCGAGAAAGTTGTTTATTTAGGCATTTCTAGCCTCTGTACGACATTTTGACAGTCTAATACAATTTTTATTTTTTGCCAGATTCTTGCAAATTTTGATCAACCCTTGTAGATTAACTTTTATACATCGATGTAAAACCATTTGCCATAACTTTATTTGTAATCTTAATGCAATTTTGTGTAAAATTTTTGTTTCCAATTATTTATTTTGCTTCAAAAACTGAAATTGTTATTGATCAGTATGTAATGTTTGATGCAAAGTTTATCTAATTACATCAGTTTTGTCAAAACCGACGTTTCTCATTTTTCTTAAGTTAGTAAACAGATGTACAAAAAGAAAATATTAGGAAGGTTTCGTTGAAATTTTACTTAATTATTATTAAATTAATTATATTCAACTATAATTTGTTGAATAAAATGTTTCGAGCGATTAATATTTATTCCAATATTAATTAAGTAAAATTTCAACGAAAGCTTCCTAATATTTTCTTTTTGTACATCTGTTTAATAACTTAAGAAAAATGAGAAACGTCGGTTTTGACAAAACTGATGTAATTAGATAAACTTTGCATCAAACATTACATACTGATCAATAACAATTTCAGTTTTTGAAGCAAAATAAATAATTGGAAACAAAAAGTTTACACAAAATTGCATTAAGATTACAAATAAAGTAAAGGCAAATGGTTTTACATCGATGTATAAAAGTTAATCTACGAGGGTTGATCAAAATTTTAAAGAATCTGGCAAAAAATAAAAATTGTATTACACTGTCAAAATTTCGTACAAAGGCTAAAAATGCATAAATAAACAACTTTCTCAAATAAAGTTTTTCGATATTTTGATAAATAAGGGCATTTTTGAACCTATTTTATTAAAAATGTCAAATTTAACAAGTAACGCAACTCGTGCAGCTGCTTCAGTATACGTCATTTTTGGTTTCTAGGTAAGCAAAAACTAACTGCTTTTTCAATTTTTACCTATACCTAATAAAAAAAAAAATCCCATTTGATGCGGACTTTCTTGCGGACACTGTATAAAAAAAATTTACCTTGGCAAGTTCCAAGACATCTTCCTTTGCAATTTCTCCTTATCCGGGTTTTGTTTCATTTCGTTCTTGTTGTTATTGTTAATGGGTACTACTTTTTCGGAAAACGACATTGTTTTCATTCCTATCCTCTCGTTGTGAATGACAATCCTAGCCGAAGGCATTTGCAAAAGGTCGTCGGGAGGTTTTTCAAAATTTCGAAATGTTACTGGTGGCGGTGTTAAGGTGGGTGGTTTTAGTAAACTTAAACTCTAAAAAATATATATCATTTTAACTTAAGTAAGCCATATTATCAGCGATTTTGTTGCGATCACAAATCGTTTTTAATAGAAATCAATAATCACAAATTTCTGCAAAAATATATCTAATCATCAAATCTATTTAGACCAGGGCTGAAGCCTTTGAAAATGGTAAAAAGTGAAGAAGAGAATATAACAAAAATGAAAGGAAATAGTATATTACATACCGAGGTGGAAAGTGTTTCATTACTGTCGAGAGATTAAATAGCCGAGACGCGAAGCGTCGAGGTAAACTACCGATATCTCGGAGACAGTAATGAAACTTTTCACTGAGGTTTGTATACTATTTTATTTACAACCACATCCTACATCCACTTCTTAAAATTTTTAACTAAAAATATTATTAAAAGAAAAATGTCATTTTGACGTAGTATTATAGAAAATATATATTAAAAAAATCAAATAAATTTACAAGTAGGCATATTTTCAAATTAGGCGACGGTTGTCAAGGAAACGTTTGTTTGAAATTAAAACAATAAAAGTCAGTTCAAGTCTGATCGTTTGAATCAGGGTGGGAAGTAGAGGTAGGTAATGTGATACTTCCCAACCTTCAATAAAGTCAGTAATGTCAACATTACATGTATGGTTGTAAATAAAATAAATTACGGGCGAGCCGAGGTCGGGAAGTGGAAAGGGGTGAGTTTTTAAGGGTAGAAAACGATTTATCTCTATTTCCGGCAAAACTACCAGTCCTATGGAAAAACGATAAATGGCAAAGTTGTAGGTAATAAAAAGATCTACAACTTTTGTATTTACACTTTTTCACATAACCTCAAAATTTATGTGAAAAATTCAAATAACCAAGTTTTTGGTTTTTTATTTTTATCTTTTACAAAAAAATGTCTTTTCCACGAAATTTGGTGAAAACTGACCTTTTTATGTCCCAAACAGACTGTAATTTTTTTGATTTAAAATATTTATTTTTTCTTTGACTTAATATAAAAAAGCACCCTAATTTTCAATCAAAAATGCTTTTTTAAAAAAGTCAGTAGGCTTTTTGTTCGTTGAAATCTCTACTTTCTAATGGTGTAAAAAAATATACATTACTATGGTAAATGTTCTCAAAAAATGCAAAGAAACGAAAAAAACTCGAATCCGAAATTTTTTTTTTTCATTATGTACAATTTTGAGCTATTTATTAAAATGTATACTTTAATTACTCGAAAAACGTAAGATTCCATGTTACATTATTGATAAACAAAAAATTGCAAGTCGAAATATCCTACTATAATTAACAACCAAATAAGATAATAAAGTTAATATTTAATAGGACGTTCGTTTCTTTGCATTTTTTGAGAACATTTACCATAGTAATGTATATTTTTTTACACAATCAGAGTAGAGACAAGTAGAGATATCAAGGAACAAAAAGCCCACCGACTTTTTTAAAAAAGCAGATATTTGAAACAATAAATATTTTAAATCAAAAAAATTACAGTTTGTTTGGGTCATGAAAAGGTAAATTTTCACCAAATTTCGTGACATTTTTTTTTTGTAAAAGATAAAAATAAAAAACCAAAAACTTGGTTATTTGAATTTTTCACATAAATTTTGAGGTTATGCAAAAAAAGTGTAAATACAAAAGTTGTAGATCTTTTTATTACCTACAACTTTGCCATTTAACGTTTTTCCATAGGACTTGTAGTTTTGCCGGAAATCGAGTTAAATCGTTTTCTACCCTTAAAAACTCACCCCCTTCCACTTCCCGACCTCGAATCGCATGTAAATTATTTTTCCTTTAATTTTTGTTATATTCTCTTCCTTTTCCAATGGGTTTCATCCTACTATTATTTTTTTTTTGTTTCAAAAATTATCGACCCTGATCTAATTTTAAACACTGCTACTTACAGAACTTTTTTGAGTTGTCGAGTCTGTGGTGGAGGGACACAAGGAGTTTTCTCCTCCCTCTAAATCGCCAGTAACGTTGCTTACGTTATAGAGGAACTCGGGGAAATCTGCATCTAGGGTGTTACTGGGTGAATCTTGTGGGGTGGCAGCAGTGTGCGTTATTATAGGGGGTGATGACTAAAAATGCAGTGGGTTTTGATAAGTACCGGGTGGTCAACTAAGCGAGGACGTCGGCTTTATCTCGGAAACCATTAATCGTACTTTCGGAAAGAATTTTTTATGAGTAAAGTGGTCAAGAGAAATTGCTAGAAATTACTTTTAAGTTCCTCATTTCGCCGCAAGGGGGCACAATTAAGAATTGTCTTTTTTAATTCTAAATTTCTTCGAAAATTCCCATATTAAGGTATAACTCTGATTACATCGTTGGAAAGCTTAGACAATTCTGCATCATTTTGGTTTAAGGCTCATTGGCGTACCGACCTTGATAAGAGTGGGAGAAGCTATTGAAAGTGTAAACATTAAAATCGCTGTAACTTCTAAACGACTTATCCTATTTTACTAGATTTAAGCTTGTTTGGAAGGGAAAAATAAGTATCTTCAATTGCCGTATCCAACAGTACACGATAGTGTTTAATAAAATTGCTAGAGGGCGCAATTTGTATTAAAAATTATTATATAACAGTTTTTTCGATTTTTATCCCGCAAATTCAAATCATACGGTATAACTATGACATCATAATCGAAGAGTAGATGAAATTTGCAAGAAAAGATGTAAAAACCGCAGTTCGATATCTTTGTTCGTTTCAGAGTTATTGCCAAAACAATAATTATTAATACAAATTGCGCCCTCTAGCAATTTTATTAGAAACTATCGCGTACCATTGGATACGATAATTGAAGGTACTTCCAAACAAGATTAAATTTAGTAAAATCGGATAAGTCGTTTAGAAGTTACAGCGATTCTAATGTTTACACTTTCAATAGCTTCTCCCACTCTTATCAAGTGAAAGTGTAAACATTAAAATCGCTGTAACTTCTAAACGACTTAACCGATTTTGCTAAATGTAAGCTTGTTTGAAAGAAAAAGGTAAGAATCTTCAATTGTCGTATCCAATGGTACAAAATAGTTTCTAATAAAATTGCTAGAGGGCGCAATTTGTATTAAAAATTATTGTTCTGGCAATAACTCTGAAACGAACAAAGATATCAAACTGCGGTTTTTACATCTTTTCTTGTAAATTCCATCTACTTTCCGATTATGATGTGATAGGTATACCGTATGATTTGAATTTTCGGGATAAAATCAAAAAAACTGTTATTATTACAAGTTGCACCCTCTAGCAATTTTATTAGAAACTATCGTGCACCATTGGATACGACGATTGAAGGTACTTACCTTTCCCTTCCAAACAAGCTTAAATTTAGTAAAATCGGATAAGTCGTTTAGAAGTTACCGGTGATTTTAATGTTTACACATTCAATAGCTTCCCCCACTCTTATCAAGGTCGGCACGCCAACGAGCCTTAAACCAAAATGATGCAGAATTGTCTAAGCTTTCCAATGATATAAACAGAGTTATATCTTAATATGGGAATTTTCGGAGAAATTTAAAATATAAAAAACTTATTTTCAATTGTGCCCCCTTGCGGCGAAATGAGGAACTTAAAAGTAATTTCCAGAATTTTCTCATGACCGCTTTACTCATAAAATTTTTTTTTCGAAAGCTGTACGATTAATGGTTTCCGAGATATAGCCGGCGACCCTTATTAATGGGCCACCCTGTACATTGGTAAAATTGTGGTACAGGGGAGATGTTACTACCAACAGTCCTTTTCCAGGCTATTAATATTAAAACTAGAGTTTTTTTTTTAATTATCAAATTTAAACTTTTCTTTATAAATAAGCCCCCCGTTTTATAGGGTAGCTATTACTGTTTTATGAAGAATATAACCGTTTTTAAACCGTGCAGAGCGAATATACGTGCTAATAAATGGAACTCTGGATGTGCGAATATATTATTAATTAGGGACTAATTAAGGGATAAAACGGGGAATGGAGGGTTGTTATAATGTTGAATTATTTAATAAACTGGCTTTTAGTAGATGAATTGAACATATGTAGGTGATATAAAACCCTTATTTTAATAACTACCTAGAGCAATGTGGTCGTTTAAAAGTACCTGTCTGAGAGGTTGCCGCAGCAAGGATTCCTTCTGTATATTACATTTTGGCTCTCTCACGTAACAACCTTCCTTAGAATTAATTTTATCTTTAAAATCACAGTTAGTCAACGCCAGCGTCGATCTCTGACCGTTTAGGTCTTTTATTTTTCCCAGTTCATCTGCTGATCTCCAATAATTTTTCTTATCCTAAATAAAAATTGATATTTTTAATATCATGTGATTGTGAATGTGGCACGGACCTCTTGTTTTTTAAACCCTTTAATATAAAGAGTAAACTTTACAACAGTTGAAAGCATGATTCGCATTTTATTAACAAATCCACAATGTTGGAATTTATGATTGTCGTTTGTTAAAACAAAACAAAATAACTTTTATTTAGACTTACATTTAAATAACTATCGGAAGAACTACTTTCAGACCTACTACTGCCATCACTGGCATCCCCTCTTAAACTAGCTTCTAATATACACGACATCTTTCTTCTGGCCAGTTCTCTTTGCTCTCTTTCTCTCCTTTCGTTTCTTTCCGAACTAAAACCCTCTACCAGAATGGCTACCAAGAGATTAAAGAGGACATAATTGCCAAATGTCATCAGTGCAACGAAATAAAGCGCTGCCCAATGAGACGTTCTGGCCATGCCGTTAGAAAGTACCATGTTCCAGTCTTCTTGTGTAAGGATCTATAATATAAATTATTAAAATTTTATACCTGGACTAATAGGACGTTATTAAAAAAAATAATTTAAATATGCCAGCCCCTTCAGAATAGGAACTTATTTTTCAGGACGTATTTGTAACATTGTAGGTTTGTCTATTGCTCTGGCTTATAGGGGAGCGGAGCCCAATACCTTACAGAGTCCAATACCGTACATGCCGTTTTTGACAGCAAAACAGGTATATATAAGTCTGTCTTTGTTTATTACGTTGCTAGGTGGTCGAGCAGTTGCTTCAACGCGCCAAAACACCAGTGGATCGACGTCCGGTCCAGTGAGTGCACGTATAAACTTTCCGCTGTCGTTCTTCTAAGAAACATCACTGACGCAATAAGCAATAAGTGTTTTAATAATTTTACTTTTAACTTGGATCTTGGTTTATTTAAAAGATTGATGTATAACCTTAAGAAATACGCATGTATTGCCTTTCAAAGTATGTTTCAAATTTTTTTTTCTGTGTTTGTTGTTAGTCCGGTTGGGGCAATGCCGTACAGTGTACGGTATAGACTTATATGTAAATAAAAAATAATAATAAAAAAACTCATTATTTTAGATGAGTACTAAAAATAAATTTACGTGGTCTCCAAGGAAAAACTAATCTTGTTTCATTCTATAGCATAGCGTTAAAATATGTTCTTTTATTTGTTAAAGTTTTTAAAACCCTGTACGGACTTACACGACCATTATACGGTATTACCCGACGCTTTCGTGTAATACCGTACTTTACCATATTTTTTTAACACACTAATATATATTTTTGAAAAACGTTTAGAAGTTTCACTTTATTAGGTATTAACAATATACTAAACAAGACTTCCATAAAGCCTTAAATCGAGTTTCTAAGGTAGGTAATTTGCACAAAAATCTAATTCTTGCTTAACTGTACGGCAATTGCCTCCGCTCCCCTACTAGGATGGGAAAATTAACTTGCATTACTTTTATTGGTTTTAGGGTTTTATTTTTTTACAATGTTTTTTTTATTTCAAAGTATAAAATTATTAATATTTTAATATGGCAGAAGATACCGATTAGAAGAGCATTGGATCTAAGCGGCTTTGCAGAAAATAAGACAGCAAATAAAAACCTTTGCTTACTAAAAAAAAAATAATGATTTTTTTAATAAATAATGACCACGATCCCAACTTTGAAAGCTATAAAAAATATTTCTAATCTTTTCGGCATGGGTATAATGGCAAACAAAAAAAGTTTAATCCTAGGAATTTGCAGAAGGATTTTAAATATGAAATTAAAAATACATATCATATAATTTGTTTCGCACGGCAACAAAAGGTTATTTTGAAAAGTTATATCTGTTTGGAAATATTGTTGTTTGGAGGTTTTATCTTATTATTGTATGATTAATATGACGTTTTATAAAGTGGCGAAGTTCCCAATTTGACCTTTTATATATGAGGACAGAAACCACCAGCTCATAATTTTCCCTAATTATATAATTTACCAACTTTGTTATCGCTAAGAACATTTTTGATAAGCTTTCCAGAGAGTTGTCACAAGTGGAGTAGCCATTTAAGATTTTAAAGTAAATGAGGGTAGTGCTTATAGTTTATAGGGTCGGGCATGTAGTCCGCATAATACCTCATTTATATTCCTCCGCGTTTTTGTAGAATTGGTATTTTTGGTTTTTAATATATCTTCTTTAGGGTAAAAATATAGCTATTATAAGTTTTCAAAATGTCACCCTGTACATGATTAAATAAATATTGTGTTTCCAACGTTGGATTTTTTTATTTATTTCAGGAGAAATTAAGGATAACTTTTAGAGGGATAAAAGTTTTGTTAAAGTACATGTAGAGGGTAAAGTGCTACTTTAGCTTCTAAAATATGGATTAAAATGTTATTTTTTTGCTACGGAATGCACAAAATCATTTTTATAAGAGTGCTTAAAAAACAAAATTTTCTTTTTTATTTGTGTTTGCTGATTTGAATTTCTGGTGAGTTAAACTGGAAAAAAGAAGATACAATATTTTCATTATTCATTCTCTCTTATATTCTTAGGAGCATAAATGTTTTGTATTGTCGGGCCAACAGTTATTGATTATAAAGTAACAAAGGATTTCTAAAGAATACGAACATATGTGTTGCAAAAATATTTATCAAAAATGTTACTTCAATTTGAGTAAATCGTTTTTGTTATGTGTTATAATCGTAAGTTAATTATTTAATAGTAATTTGTACAACAAGAGTGATTTTTCTACACCTTACAAACCTTACACGAGTATTAATTAAAACGTATGTTAAAAGTTATTTAAATAAAACAATTTATTGAAATCCATGAATATAAATTTAATTCCCTCTTTTAAAGTCACAGAAGAAAGCTAGTATGTTCTAAACGTAAGTCTAAACACACATCTGGACACAAAATCACAGTTCACGCTTTTTATGCGACATAAAATAGTAAACCTATCCATACTTTGTGTATAAGAGAAAAATTGATACTTCACTGGGTACTAAACACAAACTATGATTGGTCAGTTTCTTATCCTAAGAAGGGTGGATATGAAACCATATCCGTTCCAGAAAATATATTATATATAGGACTAGAAAAATCTTTTTAAGAACTTTTCAATATAACCGTTGTGACCGTGTACCAATAGTCATTAATAAGTTATTTTTAGTTATCTCTTAAAACTAGTAATAAAATAATATAAATTTATCTCACTTGAAACACTGTGACTGTGGCCCACAAGATATTGTTGAAATGTTTACGATCGCATTGACATCTCGAATCGCCCAGCTCTATCATCTCGCATCCGCAATCTCGTACGACTCCTTTCTCGTCTATATAATTGCAAAACTTACCGCCAAAGAGATACATCCCCAGGATGCTAGAGAAATGCATGTATTTTTGTTAGAGTTATGTTTTTTTAGTGATTTTTCATATGAGTTAAATGTGTACAGTTTTAAATACATTAATTTTGGCAAACATAATGAGGTCTATGTTATATTGGTAGGAAAAAATTGTGTGGTGTTTAAGATTAGAAGATTAAGAAAACTCCTTTGTCTAAAATCTCTAAATTCTTGAATTTGTGTTTTTTTCAGCGTTACTTGTTTGGCTTAGATATTTTAAAAAAAAATGGGAGCTGTGTGTATACTATCATTTTTTTCAACTAGCAAAAATCGCCACTATTCCTACTATAGTTAAAAGAGTTGCAGGATACTAATTAACAATGTTCTGTGAGTGAACTGTGTGAAACAATTTTTAATATTAAATTCAGTAAAAGCCATTTTACTTTTTTGGTTACGCTATGCTTCCAAAAACTAGTGATTATTGTATCACTAAAGTCTACTTTTTATGATCTACAAGTCACTCTAGTAGTTTAACTGGGTTTTCCAATTGATAATTTCAAAAACTATTCTACCAAAATTTTGGTGTTATTTCTTCCTATTAATAATAAAAAATTATAATAATATGCTTGAGACATACACACTTGCAGGGGTGACATATTGATAAATTTTACAAAAAGCATAACAACTTAAAGGCAGCTAAGCGTGCATACGAAGTATGATCAATGATCAGACACGTGTAGTAGTAAGATCTTAATCTGCTGCGTTGCTTTTTCTCTCATAACCCAGATCAAAATATCAGAAAGGAAAGGCGATTGCTATTTACGGGCAGTCAGCTATAACAACCCTATACCAACAAATGTTCATCATTCACATTAGTGCAAAAATAATGTCATTGATTCAACTCAACCGCAAGGGAAATTTAAGATGACTCAAGCCTAAGACACTAATATGAAATACTTTCAAATTGAAGTCTATGCACGAAAGAGGAGACACCATTATTTTGGTCGACAAAATATGGTTACGTAAACAAAATATAAGTTTTATGTTTGTTTGCATCTTCGTTTTAAAAGACATCAATTAATTGTATCGACGTTTATGACGAAATGTACCGTTATCTTAATTAGTTTAAGTAGAAACATACATCTATTAATTTTGAAGAAGTAGTCCATGATCAAAATGGAGTTAAATGTATAGAAAAAAGAAAAGCACAAAGTCATTCTCAACAAGTTTATTAGAAGAACTAAGCGAACCTAGAATAATTCCTAATAATTCGACATGTTTCGAGTGTAGAAACACTCATCATCAGGAAAACAAAGTAAATAGTATAATGCTGATAGCAATAGAGAAAATAATAGTGGGATTGAGCTGTAATGAAGCTTTCAATGGTGTACATGAGGTGTAAAATATGAATAGTCAGAAGAACGACAAGAATTCAGCATACTGGAAAGTCAAGGGTTATTGAAAAGGCCCTGTCTTGGGCATACGAATGAAGAGAGCAAAATAAAATTAGAAACTTAAAGATGATTTTGACAAAGTCTGTTAAAACTTTCTAATTTTCTTTTGCTCTCTTCATTGTGCTGCCCAAGACGGCCTTTTCACTACCCCTTGACTTTCCAGTATGCTAAATTCTTGTCGTTCTTCTGACTATTCATATTTTACACCTCGTCTACACCATTGAAAGCTCCATTACGGCTCAATCCCACTATTATTTCCTCTATTACTAACAACATCAGCATTGTACTATTTACTTTGTTTTCCTGATGATGAGTGTTTCTACACTCGAAACATGTCGAATTATTAGGAATTATTCTAGGTTCGCCTAGTTGTTTTAATAAACTTGTGGAGAAAGACTTTGTGCTTTTCTTTTTTCTATACATCTATTAAGCCTAAATTTCGGTCCTTTAAACCTAAAAATAAATTTCATTAACCCACACGTGATATCTATGTATTTTTTGTAGTTTTAGCTTCGCATGCGGATAGCTTGGTGCAATTGTGCACCTTTAAAAAGTTTTATAATAAAAAATATATTTAAACAAATATTTAGACTTGTTAATCCATACCTATACTAAATAATTAGGTGCTATTTAAGAAGTGCCTTTAAGTGACGTTAAAATAAAGTTTAAAACGCACAAGCAGTCATAGATCTTTTATTTTAAAACATTTTAGTTTTTTTATTTAATAATTACTTAGACTGTTAGTTATAGTATTCAACGGTTATTTTTAATATTAACTTGCAGGTGGCAAATAATTTAAAAGCGACTTAAAAAGTGCTAGCAGCAAAAATACCTTACTACCTGTGTATCTTATGTATGCAGAAATCTATATTTGTGCACATTTTCAATTGTCATTTTCATAAATCAGCAAAACTTCTTCTATCTACATTGCTTATGATATATTACAATGTAATTTTTTTACGCAGTACCTTGCACCGAAACAATAACTCAGTAAACACTAGTGTTCACTCGCATTATTGTATGGCGTGTGGGTTTCTCCAGGTACTACGATGTGCAGAAAAAATTAATAATACATTTATACAGTGTCACCAGTAAAGTCCGCATCATATGGGATTTTTTTTTTATTAATAGCTTTATTCGAAATTTGACTTTGGCATCAAGCTCTGCTTCGATCGAGATGAAAATTAAGCAAAAAAATAGTAGTCACGTGATCCGCATTATCTGTCAAATTTTAATTTTTTCCAAAAAATAATTTAAAAGTGGGGTTATTTCTGAAAATATCGAAAAAAGTTATAAGAAAAAGTTTTTTTAAATGCAGTTTCTAGCCCACATGCAAAATTTCAGCTGCATAAGATAATTTTGATTTTTTACCCACCACTAACATTTATTTTTCACTTAATAAACACTTTACTGATGACACTGTGTTCTTTTTTGTCTTAATATTAAGGTGTATTACTTTCAGACGCAAATTACGTTTTCAAAAATAGGTATTTTATAAAGTTACCTTATACCGGGTCAAAAGCAAATAAACTTTGCATCACATATGCGACCAAATTTTAATAGCCCAATTTTGATTTTTGACCTATATTTTGTAAATTGCACCACTTTTGCAAAATAAGACTCAACGCAACCTAAATAAAACTTCTTAGTTTTGACAATGCTTAATTTCAGATACATTTTCTTTAAAGTTGCGCCATATTAAATGTGTGTTATTCTACAAAATCAAAATTGGACTATTAAAATTTGGTCGCATGTGATGCAAAGTTTATTTGTTTTTGACCCTGTATAAGGTAACTTCATAAAACAAGTATTTTTAAAAACGTAGTTTGTGTCTGAAATTAATACACCTTAATATTAACACAAAAAAGAACACAGTGTCTTCAGTAAAGTGTTTTTTAAGTGGAAAATAAATTTTAGTTTAACAACGTAAAGTTTATCTATTTTCAACGATTTAATTTAAAACCCCTATATTATAATTTATTATTAAGCTATGTCATAATAACGTTAACGTGTATTACTTTCAGACACAAACTTTGTTTTCAAAAATACTTATTTTATGAAGTTACCTTATACAGGGTCAAAAACAAATAAACTTTGCATCACATGCGACCAAATTTTAATAGCACAATTTTGATTTTGTAGAAAAACACACACTTTAAAGAAAATGTATCTAAAATAAAGCATTGTCAAAACTGAGAAGTCTTATGTAGGTTGCGTTGAGTCTTATTTTGCAAAAGTGGTGCAATTTACAAAATATAGGTAAAAAATCAAAATTATCTTATGCAGCCGAAATTTTGCATATGGGCTAGAAACTGCATTTAAAAAAACTTTTTCTAATAAGTTTTTTCGATATTTTCAGAAATAACCCCACTTTTGAATTATTTTTTGGAAAAAATTAAAATTTGACAGATAATGCGAATCACGTGACTACTATTTTTTTGCTTACTTTTCATCTCGATCGAAGCAGAACTTGATGCCAAAGTCAAATTTTGAATAAAGCTATTAATAAAAAAAAATCCCATATGATGCGGACTTTACTGGTGACACTGTATGTATTTAGTAAACAAGAAATAACAATTATCAATTATCATGCATAACACCAAACGATCACATACAAATGTAAGCAAATAAGCATTAGGAATAGAAACATGCAAATTGTGTAAATTTGATAAAAGATAAATATATCTCTATCTAACTTGCAAAATATACAAAGCGAGCTTATAAACCTACCTTTTTCGATGAATTATTTGATTCTGTTAATTATCTTTAACAATTTATTAGTACAGATTTAGTTAAACATAGTAAAATTTTCAACAAAAAACTGCCTTTAATACATAACAAATCTTTTATATGAAATATGTTTTATGATATTTTACCGAAACTCGTGGAATCATGAACTTTCCTTAATCGAGCTTGCATTAAAACTTTATACCTCTGATATCGATTGTAACTCTTAAAAAAAATTGTTTTGGTAAAAGTTTTAATAACATTTTGTACATTGGAAAGTAATATAGAATTCATTAATAAAAATAGAAATTATTTTTGCAATTTTTTGCGGTTAAAAGTCTAAACGTAAAAAATTAACTAGCGTAATAAAGCCACCATCCTAGAGTTATTTGAAGTAACCATAATTTAGCTGATATAAATACGTACAGTAATATTTTTATTAAATGTCTATACAAAGATGTTAAAGGTGCAAAGTTTTAAATGGTTCTGTATTGTGTACATACACCTGTTTTGTCAAAAACTTCTATTTGAAAAAAAAATTAAACAAATAAGTCTTTCAGTACTGAACGCAGTTTTTTATTAACTCAAAGAAAATGAAGTACCTGAAAAACGGTCACGAGAGACCACAAGAGGGAGTCAAAGTTTTTCCTATCTTTGTCTTCATCCGAATTCGACAAGCATATTCCCTCTTTATTATATTTATGTTCGTCTTTACAAAACTTGCACCCGAAAATATTCATACCCAGAATACTAAAAACATCCCAAAAATCATCATTTAGTTTATAATTTATTTATTTAAATAACATGTATATATGTTATGTTGTATCAGTATAAACATATATATTATTTGTTAAGGTTAAAATTGTAAAGTATTGTCTGGGATCTTCACAGAAAATAGTTAACAACCACAGTTCATCGATTAATAATTCGTTGGTCAATTTTAAATATATTAGTTCCTTATTTCTGGAAACACTTACATTAAACATTATTTAGGAAAAACGTGCCTTTGAATAACAAAATCCAATCGCAATTAACAGATCATATAAGTATGTATGATTTATATTAACCTACCTTCATTAATAAACATTATTAATGTTTATTTACCATGCAGTATTTTTAGATTTTATTTTTGACAAGATTGAATCACGAAAGCGGCTATTTATTAAACGAAAAATTGTGGTCGTTGAATTAAAGGACGGGAATTGCTTTTGCTGAATCTTCTGAATCCCAATGTTTTATTAATAGATTTCAAATATAATAAATTAAATATCAAAAATTGGATTGCCCAGTAGTGGGTTACCTTTCCATTTCTTTATTTTACTTTAATGTACCTTCTCAAAATTGTGTACAACTTAAGGTCAACGTTACTGTGACAATGTGATAATTACGCCAAATATAGGGTACATTTATTATTCGTGATATTTGGAATGTTAAAGCTTAAGAACATTTTATTCTAAATGATTGACAAATTACAACATGGGATATTTTTACTCGACTTAAATAAAATATATAAGAAATTATATTTTTATCATTACACTTAAATAATTATGGTAAAATACCAATTTTAAATACATTTTCATTGAATGTCGTTCTAGACAATATTGAAATATATTTACATTTTCTTTAGATTGATCAGTATAGCAGAATTTTCGAATATTTTTGTAATAAAATGTAAATATTTTATGTTGTACTGGTACAACCAATGGTCTTTATGTTGGCAGATTACAATTTTTAAACTCTCTTTTTATTGACTTGGTGTTGGCAACAGCCTAGCTGGTTTTTCAGTGCATGTTCTGAGTTTATTTGTATCCTTTGAAGAAACCACAGCTTTCAAGTAATAAATTTCTATTTTAATACACTAAATTACAATACCGGTGTTGATGACAAATTCGAATAGTATACAGGGTGTTTCATTAAGGGTGGCCACTGGCCATATCTCGGAAACTACTAAGCATAGAAACTTGGGGAAAAAATATTATTAAAGCGGTCATGAGAAAATTCTAGAAATTATTTTTAAGTTCCTGATTTCACCGCAAGGGGGCACAATTGAAAATAATTTTTTTAAATTCTAATTTCTATGAAAATTCCCATATTAAGGTATTCCTCTAATTACATCATTAGAAAGCTTAGACAATTCTGCATCATTTTGGTTTAAGGCTCATTGGCGTACCGACCTTGATAAGAGTGGGGGAAGATATTGAAAGTGTAAAAATTAAAATCGCTGTAACTTCTAAACGACTTATCCGATTTTACTAAATTTTAAATAATTTCTTCAAATAAACTTTTAAAATTATTGTTTTGCCAATAACTCTGAAACGAACAAATATATCGAACTGCAGTCTTCACATTTTTCTTGCAAATTTAATCTACTTTCCGATTATGATGTTATAGTTATATAGCCGTATGATTTGAATTTTCGCAATAAAATCAAAAAAACTGTTATTATTACAAATTGCGCCCTCTAGCAATTTTATTAGAAACTATCGTGTACCGTTGCATACGGCAACTTACCTTTCTCTTCCTAACAAGCTTAAATTTAGTAAAATCGGATAAATCGTTTAGAAGTTAAATCGATTTTAATTTTTACACTTTCAATAGCTTCCCCCACTCTTATGAAAGTCGGTACGCCAATGAGCCTTAAACCAAAATGATGCAAAATTGTCTAAGCTTTCTAATGATGTACTCAGAGTTATACCTTAATATGGGAATTTTCGGAGAAATTTAGAATTAAAAAAATTATTTTCAATTGTGCCCCCTTGCGGCAAAATGAGGAACTTAAAAAAAAATAATTTCCTGAATTTTCTCATGAGTCATGACCGCTTTAATCATAATTTTTTTTCCAAGTTTCTACGCTTAGTAGTTTCCGAGATATGGCCGATGGCCACCCTTAATGAAACACCCTGTATATACCTACAAAGTTCGCGAAGCGATTAAACATTTCACAAGTTTTACAATCCTGACTTATAACGACTATTTTTCTTCTTGTAAGCCGACTAAATAAATACCTGATACGTCACTAGGAACAAAGATATCCCATGTGGGAATTTGTTTCCTGTAGGGTATTAAGCCTCCTTGCAGTATTGTACTATTAGTACAGTTTACATCATACGTAAACTAGGATTTACATAAATACAGATCTATAATTTCGAAAATTGATGTTCAGGTGGTTACATTGTTCTATGTACAAGAGTATTGTATGTACAAGTGTATGTGACATAATATTGTGCAGTATTGGTTGCAAATGAATTAAAAAAAACAATTGAAAAAGAAGGTTGTGTGTTTTAAGAAGTCATAGTGGTGTACACAGTATACAGATCCTTCTAAACATCAAACTAAATAAAAATAATCAAATAAGTATTCTAAATAACGTATGTACACAATAATTATAAAACAATAATAAAATCAAATGCCACCCCTACCCTTTTTGGTTTCTATAATATAAAAAAAAGTGTTAAGTTAAGAAATTTTGATACAAATCTGAATAAAAAAATAACATTAAAAACATAAAAGAGTCCTGAGGACAAAACTTAGAAAATTTATAATCGAAATATCCCTCTATTTAATATTTACAATCAGTTCAGAACAGATTTCGGTACGAAAAATCACAACAATATATCTTATTTATATCCAAACACGTTCCTTAACAATAACGTGTATTGTAGCGCATTTTATTTCAGACTGCCTAGAATCCCTAAATTTGTATAGAGTGTGGTTGTTTAAGTGTGCATGCAACTTATGGGCATTTTTTTTATTACCGATTTCTCAGAAAATTTTATTCTTGAAAAAAGTTGGTGCATATTCGATAATCATATTAGGTGCACTTGGAATGGTTGCAAGTCAAACGGCGTACAGGGTAGGCCAAAAAATATAAAACTTGTACAAGAATAAAATTTTTTAATTTAAAATTAAAATTTTGCACTTTAAATTATAGTGTTTTAATTAGCATATTATCATAACTAATGTTTTATCTTGTTAAAAATAATTTTTAGGATATTTTAAAGTTGTGTTTAATATCATTGCAACAAACATGAAGTTGATTCCTTAATAAATTGAAAATTCAAGTAAATTTTACAAATATGCTTGAATTTGAACAAAGATATGTGAAATTGATTTGATTTTTATTAATTTATGAAGGTCTTTATGGTGAATATAAAAAAATTTTTGGGAAATTATTAATGTTTTTTAAAAAAATATATTTTTTTATTTTAGGAGGTCACGTTTTTGAAACTGTACATAACTTTTAATTCTAAACAACTTTTCTTAATAATATTTTGCTGAATTTTCTGAAAAAGCGGTACTTTATTCTTGTACAAATTTTATATTTTTTGGCCTACCCTGTACGCCGTTTGACTTGCAACCATTCCAAGTGCACCAAATATGATTATCGAATATGCACTAACTTTTATCAAGAATAAAATTTTCTGAGAAATCGGTAATAAAAAAAATTCCCATATGTTGCACACTTAAACAACCACACTGTATACCGGATGGCCCAATAAGAACGATCCTCTGGACCGTATCACAGAGACCGTTAACCTCACAGCTTTAGAAAAACACATCGTTGGTAAATTCTGCTGGAAACTATGCTTAAGTTCGAGTGATGTCCGCTAGGGGGCGTAACTGAATGGTCAAATAGAAAAATAGGTTTTTTTCTCGTTATGTTGCCGAATTCAGAGGTACCCAAACCGATTTTTATCAAATTTTGGTTTTATTCGATATTCATTGGGTTTCGGTTGATTCTTACATAAAGCTTAACCTCTAGGATTATAAACAAACACCTTTGTGATGTGTTGTGTACTATGTGTATTCCAACTTACAACAATTGGCACATTGACAGTATAACCACCAAGAGAACAGTACAACGAATGCATTTAGAAGAACCTGGACGGTAAAAGGGCTATGCCTTGACAAATTTGATGGTGCGCAAGATAAGTTTAGCCCCCTTCCTCTCTCACCTGGCGAGTGGTCCTTTTCAATGGCGAAGCTAGTGTGGATGTAACCAGGGACGGGTTACTCCGGCGTAAATGAAAACTTAATATTATAGTATAGATGTTGCTATTACCATTGCAGCGACACCCCCAGCAAAAAGTTTCTGATAAGTTTAACCATTCATAGTTCGTAAGATTGTAAACAACATATATCCTTTCAAAAATGTTATTTCTCTCTGCGTCACCAAACTTCATAGAAATGTTTCTAAAGGTTAATTTATCGAAGGTCTCAAAAATTTAAATTATTTTGCTATAAGGTATTTAAGCAAATTGAAGTGTTAACTCGGCCTTGTAACGAGTCCGGTCGTGGACTTGAACTTATTAGGTAAAATGGGATATATTGGACAGTATGTAATAAAAGTATTTTTCGACTGCTTTTTATATTTCGATACTAAAGTTACAGTTCCTGAAGCATTTTACGGTATTATGTTTTCTAATTATTAAAAAAAATGCTGTAGGTAACTGTGTTAAAAGGGTTGTTATTCCTACTTAAATTAATGTAATTAAAATATTTTTACTTTTTTCTCTATTCCCTATTAATCTATCTATTTTGTGCTATTATAGCCTTATATCCAACCCAAATTGTGTAAACTGTAGTAAATAATTTTTGTTGTACAGGATTCTGCAAAAAAGTTACATATTTTTTGATTTAAATGTTTTTAATAATTCAATTTTCTACGAAAATTAAATACGAAAGTTTAGATATTTTTTAAGAATGAAAAAAACAGTTATCTTTGCAGAACCCTGTATGGTAAATCTATATTTAACTAAAAAAAAACGAACCTATAAAAAATTTCAAAGATAAATACTACTTACCTAAATATAAATATAAAAAGGATGAGCAAGGAAAAGAAAATGGCAACATTATCCATCGTTCGTAACATGACAAACAATTGCCTTCTCAGATTCGGCATAAAGCGGACCAGCTTTAATATTCTTAAAAGCCTAAACGTCCTTAAGACTGAAAGGCCTGAATCTGTATGTAGTTCGTCGGAAGGCTTTGTAAAGTTTTTAAATAATTCTATTGCGCTAAAATTAAAATAAAAAATTGCTTTTAAAAACGAGGATACTTTTGAAAATAGGCATAAATTTGGAGAGTTTTTAAAAAGGTATTTTTGTTGTATAAAAGTTATAGGATTGACAATGGAGCATAACGTTAAAATATTTTATGATATACAGGATGTCTCAAAAAAGCGGAACAAGAAAAAATGTACTTTTTTCAAATGGAACACCCTGTATATTTTTACATTTTTAAATTCCACATAAAATTATAATATTTTTTTATTAAATGCATTATTAGTTTATACTTCATAGTTTCCGAGATATTGACTCTCGAAAAGTGACATTTTTGAACTTTGAGAGCTTTTAACTTTCTAACAGTACGTCTTAGAGCAAAACGGCTTAAATGTCCCTATCTTCAATTTTTATTATCTTCCCAAAAATATTAACTTCCAGTTAAACCGGAACAACTATATTTCCTGCTTTCGAGTTACATCCGGTTTAACCGGAAGTTGATTTTTTGGGAAGATAATAAAAATTGAAGATAGGGATATGTAAGCCGTTTAGCTCTAAGACGTACTGTTAGAAAGTTAGAAGCTGTCAAAGTTCAAAAATGTCACTTTTCGACAGTCAATATCTCGGAAACTATGAAGTTTAGACTAATAATGCATTTAATAAAAAATAATTATAATTTTATGTGGAATTTAAAAATGTAAAAATATACAGGGTGTTCCATTTGAAAAAAGTACATTTTTTCTTGTTCCGCTTTTTTGAGCCACCCTGTATATCATAAAATATTTTAACTTTATGCTCCATTGTCAATCCTATAACTTTTATATAACACTTTTTTGTAAATCTCTTATAGTTTAGGCACTATCGAAGGCGAACACCTTGTTGACACTTGAACTTAAACCGCTCTTTATCCAGAATTTTCTTAAAATCAATAGGAGGTATACTAAAAGATTTTATTGTCAGCCAAAATGTGTTCAAATTCAAAAAACATAGGCGTATGGAAAAGAAAGAAAAAAACTCAAAGTCTTCCACCACAAAATTTAATAGAATAAAAATTGTTAAGGGATCTCTACATGTTTCGAATGTAGAAACGTTCATCATCAAGAGACAGAAAATTTATTTAATGCTGATGGTTTTAGCAGAAGAGAAAATGGTGTAGAACCTTGATGGAGCTTTTATGGAATTAAAAAATTGATGTGTAGAAGTGACATAATATAAAGAAAATTGAGAAAAGTTAAAACATACTGAGTATGTGAAAAAGTCAGTAAAGGAGAGGGGGTCTAAACCAACCAAATAAACTGGGGAAAAAGAAAAAACCCTTCTGAAAAGAAGGTGTCGAGGGTTATTTTAAAATTTTTTATAAAACTTTTTAAGTATGTCTGTAAGACATTACAAAGATAGAATTTGTCATTTGTGGAAGTATTATGAAGATATCACAATGAAAATACTGTCTAACAAGTGGTTTGTGGGGTACTGAGGGTTATAGCCCAGCTTTAGCATGTAGAGACCCCTAAAGAATTTTTATTCTATTAAATTTTGTAGAGGAAGACTTTGAGTTTTTTTCTTTCTTTTCCATACTTTCAACTCCACTTTAAGCATGGACTATTTCTTCAAATTAAGCGTATATTTTTATAAATTATCAAAAATTAAGCAAGCTCCTTTCACATATTTATAAAGTGCTGTTAAAATTGGAAATAATTTAAAGCGTTAGAATTGACACAAATCCTTTTTAAAAATTGGTTATATTTGATGTGAAATCCAAGCGTTTAGTAACCTCAGCTCTCAAGCTAGAAGTTTGAATAGCCATAGTGCATGTAACCTAACTCAGTCTAGAACCATTAATCTTACTGTAAGTAATTTATTAAGAAATGCTAATTTTCTCATAGACTGTCTTGGATTCCGCACCGTGTTCATACAACGTTTTTTTTTACGGGTCATGGGCGCCAAATCTATGGGAACCGGGATTTCGAGCCCTACTATAGGGTACCGACTACTGGTGCCTTTTGCTTAACTGTGACAGAGAAATATTTAGTAGTTCCGCCCATTGCGTCTAAATATACAAGCCTACATACGTACAGAAAATCGCTTACCTTAAAATGACAATGACACCATCAAATACATTAAACCCATTTGCA
Organism: Polydrusus pterygomalis; assembly: GCA_963969555.1. NCBI lineage: Eukaryota > Metazoa > Arthropoda > Insecta > Coleoptera > Curculionidae > Polydrusus > Polydrusus pterygomalis. The sequence continues at coordinate 46,432,043 of OZ018381.1, read as the reverse complement.
ATGTACCCAAAAGGTCCTTCTGCAATTACTTTCAATAACATCTCAATGGCAAATACGCCGGAAAATATAACGTTAGTAACTTCGACACAGTGTGTCAACCAATCGGACTGCTGATGATGTTCTATACCCATTGACAAAGTATTTATTAAAATGGCTAAAAGTATACCGTGCTGAAATACCTTGTGTTCAACCAGAAGTTGTATGTATTTTCTAAAAGTTTTTAATGCTTTCACAATTCCTTTTACTAACAGGCAGGTACACACGTAGAATTTTGAGCGTTTCTCATTTTTATACTCTGCTTCGCAGTGCCACATATCTATACAACAACTGAAATCCTAAAAAAAATTGTATTTATCATGTTTTCTAAGAAATCCAACAAAGAAACTGTTGGAATATATTATGCAACATTTTTTTGTTTTCATAATCGTTTTTAATTTATTGATTTACCTCCTCTGCATTCACAGGTTGAACATAATAATCTTCATTATTTTTCTGCCTATTATTCATTCCTTTGGAGAGCGAATCAAAAAAACTATCCAGTACTATCTGTCCCGTTGGTAAGGCTGCATTTATCGCACCTAAAGCTAGTAGCTCTTGGCATGTTAAAGCTTCGCCGTTCATTAAATCGCTGCATTCTTGAGCTATTTGTTGTTTAGTTTCTAACATTTGTTGGGGATTTGTCGGGGTGGTAATTTGCCAGATGTTGCCATCACCTAAAATATTTTTTACTTTTTTAATAATCCAGGCAAAAATCAATTGGATTTTTAAAAATTTCTATATCTTTTAAGATTCGGGAATAATTATTATTCCTACTATTAGTACCCACTTTGAAACTGCATCAAAGCTTTTGATGTTTTCCTTCGAACAATCAGAAACTGATTAGAGCGATAATGGTGGTGATTATTTCATTAATGTAGATATTTTGTGTGCGTGTTTAAATTTCCGGTTTAGCAAAACAGTGTATTAATAAAACTATCATTAAAATAGTCCGGTCAATCTAGACCAAAAAATGATAGTGAAGGTACATAAATTTACAACAAGCTGAAAATCAGTAAAATTGTTCAAAATATAATTATTAATAAAATGTATAAGTTCCCCATCATGGAAAAAATTTTACTCGAGGTCAAAGGTCAAAAAAATGTTTTTCGCGATTTTCAACAAAACGGCAAGTTTTATCATAAAAATACTCCATACAAAAATTGTAGACCATAAAATTATCTATAAAAAACGTATCAATACTTTTTTTCCTACGAGCCACCGTTTCTGAGATATAACGATTCAAAAAGTTGTTATCGGTATAATATGCACACGTTTCCACGTGATTTTGATTATGAACTTTTATGGTACTAGTCATAGCTAAAAGAGGAACAACTTTTTCAGCGCGTTTTAATTTAATATTATTGAATGTGAGTCATGTAATTTTTGCCATAGAAGCCAGTCCAATTTCACGAGCTTTATAACAATTAATTTTATCATCGCCAACGACACCGTTAGCAATAAAAACAATTTTGTTAACCTCTGGAAAAGGATCATGCGTTGAGAATCACTCTAAAACTTTTCGTATGTCTTTAGCATCTTTTTTTACTCGTGAATCACTTGCATCAACATGCTGCTCGGTCGTATCCATCCTAACATTAGCGATATCTTCTAATTTTTCACAAACTGTATTCATAGCATGCATACTATAAACCCATTTACTTATGACGCTCTCTTTTGTACTTCTCCCTCGAGCAATACCTTCATCTGCCTTCATAGCTCTTATCATAGTAGACTGCTCGATTACCATGTCCGTTGAAGTTCCACAACTTAATTTGTCTGAACGCCTAACTGTGAAAAATCTTCTAAAAATTTTTCGTAAACTTCAGGATCAATCAAATGCTGTAATTGTTGCATATCATGCAAGTAAAGGTGTGCAGACTTAGCATAAGGAAAATGTCCAGACTCGCGAATAAATGAAAGCATTTCTTTGACGTAGTTTAAATGAGCTTTCCAATCCCCCCATACGCTCAGATCTTAGGAACTCTTTTGCAATGGAAACCATATAAAAATAGAGATAATATAATATATATAATAATAATAAGAGTGTTATCTAATATATTCTCGATATTTATAATTAGATCTGCATCCATTATGTCATTAATTTCAACTTCTTTTAATATTATAATTGCCAAAGTAAGCTTCCTTGCATAATATGACCAATTGCTCCCAGAAAATACTTCAGTAGATGAAATCTTCCTAGTCTGATGATGATTTTTGATACTTTAGAGCCCTCAGGTGCGGCTGATACCATTTCTCGAGCTTTACCATACAGGGGCTGGTCGAAAGTCACGATGCAAACAGTGTGGCCATACCATTTTGCATTCTCTAATGCACAAAGTAAATTCATATAGTATTATAGTTACTGGCTTTTTGAATCGTTATATCTCAGAAACGGTACCTCGTAGGAAAAAAAGTATTAATACATTTTTTATAGATAGTTTTATGGTCTACAATTTTTGTCTAAAGTATTTTTATGATAAAACTTACCGTTCTGCTTAAAATCGCGAAAAACTTATTTTTTTGTTCTTTGACCTCGAGTAAAACTTTTTCCATACACCGGAATGATGGGGAACTTAAGAATTTTATTTATAATTATATATTGAACAATTTTACTGATTTTCAGCTTGTTGTAAATTTATCTATCTTCGAATGTCTAGATTGACCGGACTAAAAAGCAGAACCCCTCTTATAATAGATACGCAGTGAACCCACTTAAAAAAACTTGTCGTGGCCAGACTACATAATACTAACGTTATCAAAGTTTCAGCAGGAAGAAAAATGTCTGTCTCGGTCAGGAAACGGCGGAACAGGTACGATAAGGGGGTGATTTGCAGGTTTTTGTGGGGTAAGGAAGTTAAAGGTCTTGAATAATAAAGTGGGGGTTTTCGGGTTATCAGACGTAAACATATTTTATAGACATGGGTTGGTTTCGCTAAATAAAACAGCAATTGTCTCGATAGGTTCTTTGTCGGCCACTGACTTATTTAAGTTAATTACACTTTCCGTGTTATTTTATCACAGATAATGACCGAGTAAAGGTATATCATACGTTAATAAATTATTGGATAATAATTATATTAAAATAATCATATCTTTACAAGTAATGTTACAGTTAAAGAACATGGAACAGTAAATGATTTACCTAAAACTAGCCGACCACCCGTCTTTACTGAAAATAAAGTTTATATACTCCTATCACTAAACGAAAATCTGCATTCTTCAACTTATTTTACAACATACTTTAGCGCTTAATAACGATGTTATAGTGTTTCTTAGGTCAATTTAATGACATTAAACTGTAGGAATTTCCTAACCATAGGCGTCCCAAACAAATAATTAAAATGCGTATACACACTTATAAGTTTGTTTTACATTAGGTTGAACAACATACTAAAGTATACTATGGTGTACCTTCAAGATCGATTTTGCGTTATTATCAGGATCTATGATAAGAAATCTGGAATTTGGTCCAATATGGGCAACCTTCTCCTATAGTGTTTCTTAGAACAATTCAATGACATAAAACAGTATGAAACTCCTAACCATAGGCGTCCCAAACAAATAATTAAAATGCGTATACACATATAAGTTTGTTTAACGTTAGGTGTTTGTACATACTACACTTTATAAACCCACTGTATATATAATAATATTATATTAAAATAATAAATATAAGGTAACTCAAAAATTCTATACACAAAACTAAAATCAGAAAAATAAACCTGACACGGCACGACACTGCTCAGAAAATGCTTTAATTTTTTTACCAGAACCATTCTGGGACCATTGTCCAGCCCGTCCACAAATTCCAAATTACGTATATTTTATCTTCGTCTCTTCCACGCCATCGGCGGTCACTAGCCTATCTCTGTCTGACAGAATCGATCGTTAGACGGGCTGCATACCGCTTCAGCTTACACCAGCCGCTTTAACTGGCGCTTGCAAGCGCAACAAATTATATGCTGTTGGAAATTCTTCAAAATTTTCGGATTTGTTAGCACAATGTAAGTATGTACGAGAAACAAGGGTTTGTTAATTAGTTGTTTTTAAACACTGAAAACACTTTTTGTCTTGATTTCAGTTATATTGTTTCTTAAGGACTAAAGAATGTATTATTATAGCAATGAATGGCTTATTTTTTTCTGTCACACTCAAAACTCCTCGGTTTAAAGTATATTTGCAAACTAGCTTTCAAAGAAAGTTACTGACTAACAATTGAATACTGATATAAAAGAAACATTTTTAATAAAAAAACTTAAAGAATTGAAGAAGAAAGATCTGACAATCCTGGTTGTGAGGTCGGTCTCTTTGAGACGGTTTACCGCCGTTTTTATGCAGTATGGAATGATTGGAATGTAATCACACTGAATTTGGATAAACTATACAGGAACTTATATACACAGACAGTTGTTCTAAATAGAATGCTCATTAGACAAAGCTATCGATTCTGGCCTGATCAAAATCCACAGTAGGGGTAGCTAAAGGTGAAGGGGTTGCAGAGACGTTGACCCCCCTAAAATGGTTTTATAATTCAACCAGAGCTTTACCTCGGTAATTGTCAACGATTTAAAAAATAATACACACAATTAATTTTTACCCAAGTATAAAGAAGCCAACACGTATTAGAGCATGATTTGGCGGTTTTTTGAGGCGTAGAAAGTTTAAGGTCATGCATAATGTAGTAGGGTTGGTCGAGTTATTTGACGTAAACATATTTTATGGCAGAAAACGCGGTTATTTAGCAAATATGACAAAAATGTTCAATACGTTTTATTGTACTCTATGTCCAAGAAGTTGAGACTTTTCATGAAAAATTTTAACAAAATTTATATTGCCTCTCAAAATATTTCTTATCTTTAAAAGTTTGTTGGAGGTGCAGCTCTGCTTTAGAAGTGTCCAACACAGTGGAAGCTCGTGGTTATTATAAAGGGGGGTAATTTAGCATCCTAAGTAAATACAAAAAACGTCGTAGACCAATCGCTGGTTTTGCTGGCCCCCTTCGTTGGACGCGCGTAATTGATGAATTAGTAAAAGTATAAAACGAAATTTTGCCAAATTTACGTAAAAATGTGTGGTTGGCCGACTTCTGTGGATACAACGTAACGTCATCACCAAAACATTTAATGGCGAACGCGTCACTAGTGTGAGTTTAGAACATACATAGAAGCTTTATTTTATAGTTTATTTTTATTATACATAATATACAGTGTGACCAGTTAAGTCCGCATCATAGGGGATTTTTTTTTATTAATAACTTTATTCGAAATTTGACTTTAGCATCAAGTTCTGCTTCGATCGAGATGAAAATTAAGCAAAAAAAATAGTAGGTAGTCACGTGATTCGCATTATCTGTCAAATTTTAATTTTTTCTAAAAAATAATTCAAAAGTGGGATTATTTCTGAAGATATGGGAAAAACTTATTAGAAAAAGTTTTTTTTAAATGCAGTTTCCAGACCACATGCAAAATTTTAGCTGCATAAGATAATTTTGATTTTTACCCATGTTTTGTAAATTGCACCACTATTGCAAAATAAAACTCAACGCAACCTACATAAAACTTCTTAGTTTTGACAGATACATTTTCTTTAATGTAGCGCCATATTAAATGTGTGTTTTTCTACAAAATCAAAATTGGCGTATTAAAATTTGGTCGTTTATTTGTTTTTGATCCTGTATAAGGTAACTTTATAAAATAGGTATTTTTAAAAACGTAGTTTGTGTCCGTAAGTAATACACCTTAATATTTAAACAAAAAAGAACACAGTGTCATCGGTAAAGTGTTCATTAAGTGGAAAATAAATTTTAGTGGTGGGTAAAAAATCAAAATTATCTTATGCAGCTAAAATTTTGCATATGGGCTAGAAACTGCATTTAAAAAAACTTGTTCTAATAACTTTTTTCGATACTTTCAGAAATAACCCCACTTTTGAAAATTTTTTTGGAAAAGATTAAAATTTGACAGATAATGCGAATCACGTGACTAACATTTTTTTTGCTTAATTTTCATCTGGATCGAAGCAAAACTTGATGCCCAAGTCACATTTCGAATAAAGCTATTAATAAAAAAAAACCCATATGATGCGGACTTTACTGGTCAAACTGTATACCAAAATAATATCATATTTCAAGTGAAATTGATATAGATAATAAAAAACCAAATCAAAAAATAGATCCCATCATTCGGTATCTTATTGGCATTAAGTACGGCTCCTAAAAATAATAAATTTCAGTAAAAAGATACTCCAATATTCATTTTCCGGAATCTATAATCAAATGGGTATATTTCTCGATTTGAAATACCTTTTTTAATGGCTATAACGGATCTTCTAATATCGCGAATTTCCCTGTTATTCAAGCTTTAAACTTTTATTACCAATTTCTTTAATGGAAAAATTATGTTAATTTGATTAAAAGGTATAATATTTAACTGCTATTTGATTATTAGAATTTGCGATTCTCAATATACTTACACAGTTTTTCAATCATCTTGGTGATTTAAAACAGATTTGTTTAGAGAACATCTAAATTTTTTTTTACGTATGTTTTAAGTTTGTACGGCGAGATACTTAATGATCTTAAGGTATGTAGGTATTAGGTATCTCAAACTGCAGCAACATTTTTTAAAATAAAACCATATGAAGGTACTCAAAGTGTCACAAAGGCATCAGACAAGTATTTAAATTATTATTAATATATCTTTATTCTCAACCAACTTAAAAAGTTCGTTACAGAGAATATAACACCAAATATACAATATAAAAAATCACAAAATAATAAAAATCATGTTTAGTAACTTTTAATAACTCCATCAAAATTATTAAAAAAAACCATTTACGAAAAAATAATAATAATAATAATAACAATATTATATAATACGTTAACGTTAGTTTAGTTTAACAATCCATAATTTCGATATTTTCTTTATTTTTTTTCGGCAAACTGTTGTAAATTGTTATTCCTTTATTTATAATATTGATCTTTGGCCAAAAGTACTCTTTACCATAGGTGTTTGAATATGAAGGTTTTGTCTCGTGTTGTGAATAATGTTGGTCGGATGAAATTTTATATTCGATTGTTTTTTTTTTAATTATAATAGAGTGTATTAGAATGCATAGTTTTAATTTTATAAAGCTTTTCTTAATTTAAATATCTGTTTGGTTCAAACAAATTTATAGTTGGTTTTAAAAAAGGAAGTTTATGTATGAACTTAATTATTTTGTTTTGTAGTTTTTTTAATGGCTGAATTGTAGTTAAATTCGCTGATCTCCAAATTGAAATCATAATTTTGAATAAACCAAAGAATAATATATATTTTTTAAATATTTTAATGATATTATATAATTTTTAGCTTTAAACAAAATGTCAATTATTGGTGTGATGTAACTTCTTAAATATTCAATATGTTTTTTCCAACTTAAATTTTCGTCAATATATAAACCTAAAAATTTAATTGTTTTATTATATTTAATTATATGATTATTGAAAGATAATGAAGAAATATTATTATTTTTTAATTTTGATTAACTTATAAACATAAAAGATGATTTATTAAAATTTACTGGTAATTTATTAATTTGAGGCCATTTACGTATTATATTTAGGTCGTGGTTAATGTTATTATGAATTTGAGCATAGTCTTCATGAAAATATACAATAGTAGTATCATCAGCAAATAATTTTATTTTACCTTTTAAATTTAATTTTGTTATAGAATTAACGTAGATTAAAAAAAAGTAGGTCCTAAAGTTGATCCCTGCGGAACACCGCAAGTTATGTTTTTTGTGAACTTTTAACATTTTCCATTTGAACAAACTGTTTTCCATTACTTAAGTAATTTTTTAACAATAAATAAATATTTCCCCGAATTCCAATATTGTAGGCATTTAAGTAAAATGTTGTGATTGACTGTATCAAATGCTTTACATAAATCCAAGGACAGTAGGCAGCATTTTTGATTACTATCAACGTTTTACATAAATAGATGTTGTGCTGTAATTATCAGTATTTCCAAAAAACTGGCTATAAAGTAATTATTTGTAATAAAATAAATTTTGTATACACCGTTAGGATAAAAAAATGGATAAGGTTTCTATATAGAATACCTACCAGTTAATCAAGAATCGCAGTGATCCATCAAATTAATTTTTTTCAAATTCATTTTTGTTAGAAAAATAAGTATACGGTCGTGCCGTGATCGTATGTATTAAAATGATTTAATGCCCTATTAGTTAACATATTTTAAAATTTGAGAATAACTTTATTTTCTCATAAATAACACCTTTGAGAATATATTGCGCCAGATAACTACACTCTTATAGATATTAAATTTTATAAAATGGAAAATTCAGGAACAACAAATCACACTGTAAGCCGCAATTTTGTCGCTCTCTTTGTACCGCGAAGCCTTTTAAAGATATATCTTTCTGTCAGAATAAATATAAACGTCTTATGTTTACACATTTTCCTTAAAAATATAATTTTACTTTTCGCCTTTAGATTTATTTATCTTAAATAACAGGCACTCGCATTTCTATAACGTGCTGTGATGTGATATGTTCGGTTTTTATATTATATTACGTTTTCTACCGCAGCTAATTTTCTACACTATTATAATATAGTTAAATCAAAACAATTTCCGTTGCACGTCATACCTTCGAGTATCAGCAGTGTTGCCAGTTAGTAATCAAAATACCCCAGTAAGGAAATGCTTCGGCATTTTTCAATAAACGTAAACAACGTAATCAACAGAAATGTGTATGTATGTATCCCTTTGTTGTTCTTAAAAGAAGAGTTTTTAATCCTATTTATAAAAGGATCTGCAGTTTTAGTTAAAAACGACTTAAGTAAACCCACGAAAACACGAAATGAAAACAATAAACGTCAATCAAAATTCGCCAAGAAATAAACTGGCATCACCGATGCGTTGACACGTCTGTTGCCAACTGTTAGCCCAAAAAATTCAAATGATATTAATTTTTAAAAGGTTAAATTTAAAAAACATTTTCTTTAAGCGGCCTAGTATCAAAGAAGAATACATTAAGTTTCTTTTACCTTCAATATCGCATGAAATTTATATATTTTTTGCCAAAATTTAATTTTCCTATGTTTCCTGACCGATTTTCAATTATCAGCTGATTGATGACGTGCAACGAAAATTGTTTTGATTTAACTATAGTTATTTACACTGCAAGGGAGGCAGGTGATACTTACCAGCCGAGGACATAGTTTGCGCCCGAGCGATAGCGAGGGCTTGCAAAATAGTCCGAGACTGGTCAAGAATACTGCCTCACGAGTTTTGTATTATATTTTTCTACTCCAGTTCCCTCAAATTAAAAAAAAAATGTTTTTTAATTTTATAATTTGAGCTATCCAACTGAAATACCCTGTATGTATGACAGGTTTCCTAGTGTTGACACGTTGATTGCTATGGAATTCATAATGTTCATAATTAAACAAACGTTCTGTCAGTGTCAATTTTTTTAAGAAATCGAAAAAACGGATATCGATGCAGTTGCGAATGCAGCTTGCGCTGCTCTATTACCTCAGAAATCGAAGGAACGGTACAATCGGTGTTATAAGGACTTCAAGGATTGGTGCAGTATTAATGCAAGTGATGAAAGAGTCACCGAGAATTTTATGCTGGCGTACTTTGTACTTACCTCCCTAGGGAGGTAAAACGTACTTACCTCCCTCAAATCAGTATCAAAATGAAGTACTTACCGAGTAAGGAGTAGACAAAAGTATTTTTTTGTCATATTATTATTCACAGATAAAATTATTTAGCTTTTTTGTAAAATAAGAAGCAGAAGCAGTAAGAATTCTAAACTATGCGTCATTTGTACCGCTTGGGTAAGCGTGAATGATAATGATGTTGGTAATTCTAGAAACAGGTGGATTTTAATGGTATATACGTCTTAGATGTATGTCCAGCTTCGAGCAAACACTAAGGAAGAGTGAAAAGTATATCATCCCCAAATTCACCCCGTTGGCGCTGTTAACCAGGCCGGATATGATCGGGCGGGGTGCGGAAAACGATACCCACTCCCCAATCGGTAAGCCATGGATGCGCGAAATCAAGAGTTGATAGCCCTTGGGGGCGCTTCTCATGACTAAGGATTGTGGTTCGGAATCCACGTTTAACAATAGGTCCCCGCTGGAATGGCCTTGGCAGCTAACGAAGAGAAAACAGCCGAATAAGCAGTAGCGGGAATGATACAAATTTACACAGTCAATGCGCCAGGACCATACTATAATTTGGGCTAACTGATTTTATTGCTTTTATTTTATTTATACAGAACTAAGCTTTTAAAATTTTACAGTGGGTTTATTAATTCACCTTGCACCGTGCGAGCAAAAACTATTTGCATCAAAGAGGGCCTTGCATCTAAGGACGTAATGCTTAGCCGTAGAGCTTAATACATGTTGGGTGTCAGTAACTACCTGAATTAACAATCAATCAGTTATTCCGCCATCTTTGACAGTAGTTACAAGTAATTTGATTCATCGCTAATTTTCCCAATTTCTTGAAAAATTCACAGAATGGGCTTTACGGAACAGCACAGAACATTTATGGTTAAAGCGTATTTTCGAAACGGGGTTAGAGTAAATGGTGAGTGGCAATACAATCCGGGTTTGTGCATGGACGAGTTTTACGAACATTTTCCTAACGTTGCTTTTATTGCTGGTGATTTTTATCATTGCTTGAAAAGAACCGTGGCTCTGTTCAGGGAAACAGGTTCTATACAACATAAAAAAGGAGCAGAAAGACTATAATATATAAGAACAGAAGAACTTGTTGCAAACGTTCGTGAAATAATGCAAAATACGCCAACAAATTGTATAAGATGCCTGTCCCAAGAAGTGGGAAGATCTTATGGAACATGCAGGACTATTTTTAAGAAGAAGCCAAATTTATTTTCTTATAAAGTGCAAGTATTATAATTTTGTAAACAACAAAAATAAATTTGTACTTGTCTACTTATTTTATTACTCATTAGTTTAGCATATCATGTCATAATATGAATTTAACAAAATTTTAACCTAGATTTGGTTAGATATATCGTCCCCATATCATTGTGATCTAAACTAAGCCCTACGGTTTTAAATCCAAGCCCTCTTTGATGCAAATAATTTTTGCTCGCACGGTATTACCAGGATAAATAAAATAAAATTCTATTCTACCCTCCCTCGGTTCTCATTTAACCCTGTTTAAAAATGCTAATATCTGAATCTATATTATTACGATTTTTTTAAGTTATTAAATTAAACCTTTTTACATTAACTGGTATGTTCTTTTTGTTAATGAAAAGTAAATGAAAATTTAATATTTTATTAATTGATTACTGTTTTGTATCATGTAATAATGTCATGAATATGAATGAAGTTTATCCCGCTCAGGTCAATATTAACTCTTTTTTTATTAACTCTTTCCACAAATATATTTTATATATAAATATTATATGTTTTAGTAAATTTTGCTATATTATTTTCAATAATTTATTTTACAAATAAGTTTTTTCTCTAGAAGTTCATTGTTTTAAAAATTCATTTGTTCCAATAATGATAACATCAGATGCCAAGTAAAAAATGCTTCTTTTAAGATTAACCTAAGACCTCACATTTATTACATTTTTTCAACTTTGGGAACCTACGCTTTTACTTTATTATTTTTTATAATTAAGAAAGCTCAGTAAAAACCAAAATGTATTTTAATATTTCTCATTTTTGTAAAATAAATTTTATTTTTAAACATATAATTTGGGAGATTTCGAAGCAAAGGCGTTATCGTTTATGAAATTTTCAGTTTCAGCCATTTTTATCACATGTATTTTTCGATCTGTCTGTCACTATAAAGTGGTGCTTCGGCTGCCGCAACATAGGAAATATCGCGCACCGCTTGATTGGCTCATACCTATAATATTTGGGTAGCGAAACCCTTGTATGTTGTCAGGGTTGGTCATAGCGTTTTCCATTGGTAAGCATAGTGCATGTCAAATGTATTTCTATATGTTACCAATAAATAACGCCATTACTTTTAATCTATCACACGTTAAGTCCTATGTTTCAATTGTAAATAAAAGCTAACGCTGTATTTTTGCAAGCCATTATGTTAATAAACCATTAATACTCCCGAACAGGTTTAATATATTATGGTGAATGCGATGATAAAAGGACTTAGTCCAGTCCTGTCTCTGTCGCATCATGTTAACGTACAATAGACCAGACTTCAACAGGGTGCCATAAATGACAGGTGACTTAGCCACATTTTTTAGTGTTCTTAGAGAGATTTCGACTTCGAAAAAAGTTTGACCAATTTTTTAACTGTTATGTCATGTCATAAAAATCCTCCGCCTCACTGATTCACTTATACTGGTGCTCTTATTATACAGTTTCATAGTCGCATTTTTAAGATATACATTTTTCTAAGTACCTAACCCCTTATTTAATAAATAAATCACATAAAAATTTGCTTAGTTAATTTGTTTAATAAATATGAAAAAAAATTATGGATCTAAAACAAACAAGGTAGCCAATATTTGACCACCTTAAATTTTTTCTTAATTTTTTTGTTGGAACCACCGCGCCACCATATCAAAGGTTTAATATAAACTTTTATTTAAGCATGATATGTATGAATTGATTCAGTCATTGTACAAAACGAATTCCGTAAATTCAATACACCCACCGGTAACCCTACTTCATTGGTAAGTTAAATTTTATTTTTAAACGTAAGAATAAATCTTTTTCGTCTCGGAGTTTTACAGTATTTATAAATATATATTTTTCGAGATTTCCAACCTTTTACTAAAATTAAATTTTTTCAACTGTAAAAATATGAGAAAGAAACAAGTCAGAGCTAAAACGCCAGTTTTATCATTTTGTCTTATTAAAAATGCTTTTTTAATGCAATAATCAAATGCTTTTTTTCTAATTCAGTAAACGCAGTGCCAGAGATTCGATAAATCGACTACTTTCCTTTCGGTGCTTATAAAGAAAATGAATATATTAAGCTAAAATTGTACCGGTGCTGAAAACCTTCGCAAGTTGGTACTTTGTTTTACACTTCTAAGCATCGAAAAGTAGTTTGCTCTAACACTGGTACAAGTAAAAATAATCCTAGCGTGGACCAGTCGTTGTACAACACGAGTGTAAGTAAAGACAATAATACTTTTTCGTCCGATATATCGGATGTTATGCACACCGTACCTAAATAAGTACTGGTTTTAAATTACCTCTGACTGAGCCAACGGAGAAGATAACCACAGATATAGAAGTGCTTATTGACATTTATATCGAGTCCCATGACGAAGGCGCCGTCACAGAATGTGACAGCGACGTAAATGATGAGGACTGCGAAGGTAATTTGAACCATTAGGACGCTTAGAGCCAAATGTGAAAACAAAATACCATCAGAAGTTCCTATAGAAAAAATACTATCTGTTGATTTTAGCTGCACTGACGATGAGCCATTGAGCCTAATAAATAAAAATTAAGCAATTACTTGAAGCGATTACTTTTTGGTAAAAGCAATTGCATGACTAGCAAATGCTATAAGTAAAGGCGATTGCTAGAGCTGGATATAAATAAAATTTTAAAGCAATTGCTGTTTTTCTTACACCTCTAACACAAGTTCAGACGTGGCTTATCCACTTGTTCAGATTATAGATTTCATGTTCAGTTTGGTGCCTAGTGTGCCAAAGAGTTGACGTAAATACAACAACGTCGGTCTATTTATTTAGTACAATAGTAATCTGTTACGTTTTTGTGGAAAATAGGAAACTTATATTTGTGATATGGCAGTTTTCAGTGAAAATGAGGAAAGTGATAGTAGTGATGAATAAATTAAAGACAAGCAGTTGATATTCGTTCACAAATTGAAGGAACATAAATAAATCTCTCTGACCACAATCGTTTAGCTTCCACAACAGCTTCAGCAGTTGTAGGATAGGTATTTAATAAAAATATTGGCATTCTCCAAAACTGCATCAATTACAGAAGTGTATGTCTTACAGACAGACACCGAGTTCTTCACCTACAGAATTTTGAAAGCCCGGATCCGACAATTTCCGCAGAAAGACTTTAATCTTATTTAAAGGCGACAAGGCACCCTCTCGCCTTTTACCAGTATCAGTCAAAAAATAATTTGCCAACCACTCAACATTTTCGCAGTCAAATCGATATAACTATCTGAAATCATCATATCTGCAATTTTTACGTACACTGTAGATTTTTCTTTTACGGACGTTCATATATTCAGCCATAATTGAAGACACAAATTAAGAGCGACGCACGTGTATGGAGAACTAAAGTTGACTGCTACCAAGCAAATGATGCAGGGTCGACCTACCTTAAACAGTGGAAAGCATTTGCTACACTGAAAAAAGCAATTCCTCAATTTATTCATCGCATTTTAAGCAAACGATAGCAATTGCTTCTATTTTTTAAGAAAATCCATTGACTAGAAGCAATTCCTGCACTTTTAGGCAATTCCTGCACTTTTAAGCAATTGCTGGACGCAAAAGCAATTACTTTAGTTTTTATTTATTGGCTTTCAAGAAATCGCTTCTATTTTATAAGAAAAAGCAATCGTTACATTTTTATTCATTAGGCTCAATGTCAAAGTATTGTAAAATTGCTCCATTGGTAGAAGGAGCCAGGTAAAAAGAAAGAGAAAAGGCCTAAAAATTCCAAATAAATATAAACGTCCAGGAGAAGCATGCGGGTTATGACCCGATGGATTACCCTTAATTAATTAAATTTACTATTTACAAATTGATGTTATTATGTTTAAATGGGGACGAAATAGATATTACGACAAACAAGAGGGGGTTCATTTTCCCAAGTCCAGCGTACCTGTATCTAATATTTTTTTAATTTACCAATCCCAAGAATCAAGTAATAATATATTTACTTGACCAAGAGGCAAACAAATTATAAGCTCACCCAAGTATAGGTTTTCTTTAGAAAATTTTACAGAAGAAAAATAAATTACTTTTATTAAACAGTTTTATTTTTCTGTCGGCAAGTTTACAATAAACATTCCGAGCCAGTACAGTAGCGGAGTCATTCCCAGAAACGCTAAAAATGACGTTTATCTTACCTGCTTGTGTCGTTTTCTCGCTCGAACACACATTTTTCTTATCAATGTTTACTGATAAGAGGTTAGATGCCGACGTCGTGGGTGAAACATTTTGTCCATGCAATACGATAATGTCGCTGAACATAACCGAAGAACGGCGTCGATTATTCTGTAGGGATGTCGGTGACAGCAGATTTGTGGGACTCTGAAAGAGATATAAAGAAAATGGGTTTTTAATTGTTTGGTTAACAATGATCGTTATCTTTACCCCTATGAATGCTACTAATAGTGATGTACCTATATAATTAAATTTAAAAGTATTGTTGATAAGAACTAAATAGTTATTTTTCTAACAAGTGCGGAAAGTAATGCTGTCCCGCACGCGACTTCAGTTGACCCGAACGACGCGGAGCGGAGTTCGGGTAAGCGGTCCAGGGCGGGAGAGACACTTTACGCCCTATCCAAAGTTGTAGCAGAGCTTTCAATTGTGTTAATATATTTGGAAAATGATTTTAGTTTTGATTTTACTGAGGAGCGTCTTCTCGTTAGAGTTGTAACCTCGTTAGCATTATCAGGAACAGACATTTTTTTTATTTTTTTTTATGTTTCTTAAATAATCACTAAAAAACTTAATAATATGTAACTATAAAAGCCAAATGAATAATATTTAAGTTCTAGTAATCAGATCAAAACAATGTAATGCTATTTAAAATCTTCAAACATCACTCAGTAGTCGTACTAAAGCATACCAAACAAATAATTACTGTGAACGGTATGAAAGGAACTCACCGGTCTTCACTGCGTGTGTTAGACCACCTGAACCGTCTACGTATATCTAGTGTCTACCCAGACGAGGACAATTATTTTCCCATTTATGGTTTTTAATTTTTAATTTTTTTTTACATTCCTAGTATAAGTGGCTCTTGGGGTAAGTACGTCAATCTAATTTGTCCTTCCTCTTTCTATTCGTTCTAAATATATTTTAGCCCTTCGGTGCTGATGCATGTACACCACATTAATTTGACTTTTTTAATATACAGGGTGTCCGGAAAATACGTGTACAACGTTTGACGACAGACTCCTGACGTCAAAATAGGTCGATCTAAGCCAACTTAGTTATATCCAAAATTGTCTTGTTTAGCCGGTAGAGGGCGTCAAAAATTTGTAAAAATATTGGTTTTTCCTAAATTACGTAAAAACTTGCTAATCGATTTTAATGATTTTTAGTATGTAGACTAATACTATAAAATGACGTTTTCTAGTAGTATAGTCACCGGCTGTAAATAAGTGGAAGTGTTATAAAAGTGATATAATACGTCAACATTTCTCCTCATTTTTTATATGAACGGCGTTATGACAACCCAGATATTTTTGTAGAGTGACTGGATGTATTTGGAAGCTATTTTACCTCTTTAATATTTTTCGTTGAATGAGCTGTTTTGCCAAAAGAAAATATTTACAATATTTAGTATAATTAGTAATAATATTAAAATCAAATTACCTGTAACAATAATTTTTTAAGTGACCTTGTTGCTATGGCATTTAATAATTTGACAATTATTGACAAATTGTCACCAGTCTATGAAATTTACTCAAGTATACGATCAACATTCTTGAATGACAAGTTTATTTTACCATTAAAAATGGAAAATTATACGAACTCTGAGAAGGTTGACATGCTCCTGGTATACGGATTTTCTCAAGGAAATGGGCGTCAGAGTGTTAGGGTTTACATGGAGAGGTTTCCTAATCGTCGAATACCAAACCACCAAACATTTGGCAATATCGAGCGTCATCTTCGGGAAACGGGCAGCTTTGAGAAAAACTTTGAAGGCAGGGGTCGTATGCGAACAACTCAAACTGTGGAAACAGAAGAGATGATTCTGGAAAGAGTTGAAGAAGAACCAAGTACCCGTCGCTTAGAACGTGAGTTACATGTTCCTAAAACGATTGTCAATGAGGTTTTAAAAGAACAGTTGTTACATCCTTATGACGTGCAAAAAGTCCAGGAACTTTTACCGACTGATCCCCCATGCGGCTTACATTTTGTCAAATTATTAGAAACAAAAGAATCCGTGATCCAAATTTTTGTAGAACAATTATGTTTACTGACGAGGCGTGCTTTACAAGATCTGGAGTAACCAATCTGCACAACGAACATATTTATTCCGATGAAAATCGACATGTCATTAAAGTTGCACATCATCAGCATCAATTTAAATTAAATATTTGGGCAGGTATTATTGATCGCTACCTTATTGGTCCCACTGTTATTCCAGACAGGTGAGATGGAAATATTTATTTAATTTTTTTGCAAGACACATAACCAATTCTTCTGGACAATGTGCCCTTTTTACTTCGGAGGGAAATGTGGTATATGCATGATGGTGCCCTGCCCCATTTTTCCGTTGCCGTTCGGCAATACTTACATCATCAATATCCCAACCGATGGATTGGAAGGGGCAATGATGCACCAGTAAAATGGCCACCACGTTCTCCTGAGTTAAATATGTGTGACTTCTTTCTGTGTGGCGCTATTAAAACAGAAGTTTACACGACTCCGGTAAACACACGCGATGATTTATTGCAGCGGATTTTAAATGCAGGCAACCATTTTAATATCCCCGAGACATTAGATAGGGTCCAATATCATTTTTTAAAGAGTGTTAATAAGTGTATTCAGCAAGATGGCGGTCATTTTACACATTTGCTTAAGTAATGTTTTTGTTTTACTTAGTTTCTTGCAATACATACTTTCAACTTTGTTGTACTTTGATTTATTTTTATTGTTAATAATTGATGTATGCAGGTAATTGTAAATATTTTCTTCTGGCAAAACAGCTCATTCATCGAAAAATATTATAGAGGTAAAATAGCTTCCAAATACATCCAGTCACTCTACAAAAATATCTGGGTTGTCATAACGCCGTTCATATAAAACATGAGGAGAAATGTTGACGTATTATATCACTTTTATACCACTTCCACTTATTTACAGCCGGTGACTATACTACTAGAATAGTAATTTTATAGTATTAGTCTACATACTAAAAATCATTAAAATCGATTAGCAGGTTTTCGCGTAATTTAGGAAAAACCAATATTTTTACAAATTTTTGACGCCCTCTACCGGCTAAACGAGACAATTTTGGATATAACTAAGTCGGCTTAGATCGACCTATTTTGACGTCAGGAGTCTGTCGTCAAACGTTGTACACGTATTTTCCGGACACCCTGTATTTGTGGAGACGACTGTGGGTTTTTTTCCCTATAATTCCTTAAATATTTAGATCCGCTTCTTTCGGTTTAATAAAATCACGAAGAGAAAATTAAATAAAATAAACTCTCCAAAAAATAAATTAAGTACCGAAAAGAACTTTCTCGCTTGTAAAACGAATGTTTTGTCTCCGCCTAAAATCTAAACAGGGAGGACAAAACCCATATGTTACTTACATTAATGTGTATCCCAGGACAAATGTCGTTTGTTTTATTTTATGTGAGCAAGCTACTGGAATTACATAAAACGTAAAGCATTTTCACAAATTGAGTGCGTAGTAGAAACACAGAAGTAAGAAAAATAACAAAATTGTAATATGTATAAGAAATATACGGTAATTTAGATTAAATTAGGGGTTATTTTTTTGTCGCAGATTTATGTCTCTTTTGCTGTTATCGTGATTGTCCGGAAAATAAAACCTACTTCCAAATAAGGTGGAAAGTTGAGTTTTTTCAAAAATATCTACCGTTATGTAGGGACGAATTTGAAATTATCACTTATGTCACTAGTGCTTAAATTACATATGCATGGAAGCTTTTTTGATTTCATAATTATTTTGTTAATAAAATAGGCGACGTAATTTTTTGACGTGTTATAACATTTTTATGTTTATATTTTATTTTTAATCTAAAGTGCTACAAATTAATTAAATCTGTTAATTTATAGTCAAGTAGTATATGAAAATTAAAATTATGTCATAATAATTGACTTAAGTTTCACAAGCTCTTAAAAATTGAAATTCTGTTTTCTTGACGTTTACTCCATTTTTCCAAATGGAACGATGGTGGTACACTAGGATATCTAAAACGAGCATTTTTTTTCTAACAATTTAATACATCCACTCTTATGCTATTTTAAAATTGACAAGTCCCAATCGCAAATTTAAAAGCGTTATGCATTATTGCCGCCCTGCCGTGTCTTTTCTAAAGAAATATAAAGGCGGCTTTGAAAAACAATGGAATGGTTTTGAAAAGCAATATGGCTTTAATTTAAAGTTGTAATGTCATTAGTTTATAAAACATACATTACATACAATTTTGCGGCTTCAGAAGAATTTTTCTGGTCATTCCAAAAATTAGGAGCATATCAATTTGTTCATTTCTAGTAAAACTAACCATTTTATCTGATATGACATTACAATTTTAATTTAAAACCATATTGGTTTTCAAAACCATTCCATTGTTTTTCGAAGCCGCCTTTATATTTCTTTAGAAACACTTATAAATTTGCGATTGGGACTTAAGGCAAATTTTTTCGTGTCAATTTTAAAATAGCATAGGAGTGTATGGTATCAAATTGTTGGAAAAAAAATGCTCGTTTTAAATATCCTAGTGAACTACCATCGTTCCATTTGGAAAATGGAGTAAACGTCAAGAAAACAAAATTTCATTTTTTAAACGCTTGTGAAACTTAAAAAGTCAATTATTATGACATAATTTTAATTTTCATATACTACTTGACTATAAATTAACATATTTAATTAAGGTTAAAAAGGTTTAACACGTCAAAAAAAAATGTAATTTTATCCAGATTGTTATGCTGAATCCCAATAAGAAAAAATATAAGAGGTGTCCCATTTAAAATACCAAAGTCAAGGTCACTTCCGGTCAAACCGGATGTGCTAACAAATTGAAAATGCCAATAAATGTAGACTCATCTCTTATGCATAATCTCAAAATTTCATTTTAATATCTATAAATACAGAAAAGTTATAGGGGTGAAACAGAGAGTCTTTTGAGAAACACCCGGTATATCAAACTACCGCTGGTGTTCCAGCTTTAATAAAACATAAAATTGATCTCATTATAACTAAAAATAAGCTCCGGTGAAATATCTGACCAAATTCAGTCGCAGACCTCCGGACTATCTAATGTCATTCATGTCGCGCCGCATTGCCGTTACTATGGAAATTAGAAATGTTAATAAAACTTGATATATTCATTTAAAATTATAGTTTGACATTAATGTTGTTATTTAAATTGCTTACATCATTATTATTGGACGATATTTCCTGATTGGATATGGCAGGTACCCTCAGCAACCCGGGTCTTCTGGGAGACACGACGGATAACTCAACATCTTCTGCTCGAAGGTATCCAGGATCGCTCATACATAT
This sequence comes from Polydrusus pterygomalis, assembly GCA_963969555.1. Taxonomy (NCBI): domain Eukaryota; kingdom Metazoa; phylum Arthropoda; class Insecta; order Coleoptera; family Curculionidae; genus Polydrusus; species Polydrusus pterygomalis. Next base: position 46,411,531 of record OZ018381.1, on the reverse strand, counting down.
CGAGCTTGCTCGGGACACCGCCCGTGTGCTCGGTAAACTTTGTGTTTGCTAAAAAAAATATTATTTTAAATTATCATAAACGCCTAGAAGAAACCACATCACTGCACATACAAATTGGACACTTACACCTTAATCAGGAAGATCAAAGTTTCTTACTTATTTTATAATTAATAAATATTAAAATTAAAGTGCTTGGGTGAACGAAATATTGCTCTTTGACATAAGTATTTCGGTTTTACCAAATAGGTTTGAATGAACACAAATTCAATTCGTTAACTACATAGTTCCATTTTTCATAATAATTCTTACTTTTCGAAGGCATGCCCAATGCCCATTGATGGCGAAATGGGGGAGGGGGGGTTAGCTCCCCGAAGGTATGGCATAGCGCACCTCAAGGCTAAGAGGTTCTGGAGACTTTTGCGAAGAAGAATGGAAAACTGGTACTCGTTAAAATGTTGTTTTTTTTATCTCTACCCAGTACAAACCTAGGTAAATAAGACGAATTCCTTTTAAAACTTTTAAATAGCATATAGTAAGCCTAACGGCTAAGTTGCGCGTTCCTTTTAAAAATTTAACTCAGCTGAGCAAAGATTTTCTTCGCCTCTCTTGCCGCAGTTAAGTATACCCCTCTATATTTCTCATACATTTATACGAAGAGCAATATAGATATTTTCTTTGCTTTGCTGTTTAAAAGAAGCAAAGGAAAGCATCTATAATATTGTATGTATATTGTACATAGACAGGGAGGTGCTCAACTTATTGGCCCTCCTAATAATTTACATTATAATTATATTACACTTTTTTAAATATCCTTATATGGATTCGCACCTCAAATTTTATTATTTTCTAACTGATCAATCAGAATTTTTAAAATACTTTTGGCTAACGTTAATTTTTGTAATAGAAACAGAACGACATTGCATGTATACTCAAAATAAAAAGATCGCTATCTGCATGATGATTATAAATATTTATGTAATGGCTTTGTTCTAACCCAGCAAGTGAACTGTTCCTCGTTTGCTCAATTTTGAGCATAGCAATCGATTGTTGCAATAGCAAATTAGTTGACCGTTTAGGCACGATGCTCTGGCTGTGTATAAACAAAGCAAATATCTGGGCATGGCTGATCTCCGTTACGACAATGGAAAAAGGCATAATACCTATGTATAATGGTTAACCACATTATGCCATAAACTGTCCTAAATTATCACTACTTTACTAATAAAAATTAAAATTTTATATTTCACATATTGCTCTTGTCGTTCACAGTTATAATACAAACTAGCTTTCCGCTTACGACCTCAGGGACGTAATTTCTGCAAATTTGCAAATTCTCTGATGTACTGTATAAATCAAAAACCATTGTGCCAAAGGCGAAAGCCGCCAATTAATTTGCTAGAACAGCTCAAAGAGGTGCCAAAAGCATTGGGCTGGTTTTATTATGAGACCGTTTGTAAAGTAGATTCCGCACCAGAATGGCTATAGGTTTTCGATGTTTTGTTAGGATAGGGGAGAGCAAATCTAGTTCGCACAGGTAGGTTGTTTTGTCGCAAACAAAATCCAACAGAAAAAGCATTGCATCCATAAAGCTAATTATTTTAACATTTATTGTCAGTTAAATAGATCATACAAATTTGAAATCGACTCAAAAATCAATATTTTTTAGTGGTGCTATAGAATATAACAAGTTAGGAAATGAAATTAAAAGGTGTAATTTAAAACTATTTGTAAAAAAATTAAAGAATCAAATTTTATGTAAAAAAGTTTAATAAAATAGTCTTTTTAGATTGTAATTATCTATCAGGAGAGAAGAAAAAATTTTAAATTTGAAATGTACAGGGTTTTTCCGTATATTTTGGAGCACCCCTGGAGCTTTTATTTGAAGACCTAGAAAAAACTTTAAATTACCAAAGTTGCATGATTTCTCCTGAACTGTCAGAATTTGTTATCGGATAAAACAAATGAACATCGTAAATTTGTTTAATAATGCCAATGTCGATTTTTTTAAATGGAACACCCTGTATATTAATTTTTTTTTAACTCCTCACTCTTTTCTGATTCCAAATATGTATATATGTTATATGTTTACTTGAGTCATTTAGGCAAAATTTCATTTCAAAATATTGCGATTTATTAATAATTATTGAATTTTTCATCTTTAGAGTAACCCATTATACCAAGACAAGACCATTCAAGGTATGAAATATTATTTTTGAGACATAAGTCAGTTGCCATAAGCGATTAATAACAACCAAATTGTTTCTCAGGGCAATCTAGATTTTCTAATCGGCAATATTTTGAAATGAAATTTTGCCTAAACGACTAAAGTAAACATATAACATATATACATATTTGAAATCAGAAAAGAGCGAGGAGTTAAAAAAAAAATTAATATACAGGGTGTTCCATTTAAAAAAATCGACATTGGCATTATTTAACAAATTTACTATGTTCATTTGTTTTGTCCGATAACAAATTCTGACAGTTCAGGAGAAAGCATGCAACTTTGGTAATTTAAAGTTTTTTCTAGGTCTTTAAATAAAAGCTCCAGGGGTGCTCCAAAATATACGGAAGAACCCTGTACTTAAATAGTTCAATGAACTAATAAAAATTTGTTATTATTATTATTATTATTATTATTATTTATTATCGAATCGAAAAATTGAAATGAGACGTACAAAAATTTAAATTAAGGGTAAAAAGTTATCTATTAAAAAGAAAATTACCTACATTTGGAAATCAATTGTCAGCCTTTTTTTTTGCTTTTGCGTTTTGCAAAACGTTTGATTATACTTTTTGCAACACTGTCTTCAATAATATTTTTTCTAAAAACATTTCCAGCAAAAATAAATGTCTATCAAAATATGTTTTATATTAATATTTGTCAGAAAGGAACTGTCTTTTACAGTGATTTTCCTAATTGGATAGCTCATTATTTTAGAAGGCACTTACCGTGTTCCTTTAAAAATATTTCACGTTGCCAGTAATATTAAAGTAAATTTTTATTGCATATCATTAAAGGCTGACGTTAAAGGAAGCATAAAAAAGCACTCGCAATTAACTATTGTTATCGACTTTTTAAGGTAAGGTAATTTAAAAATAAAATTTTATAAATAAATTTAAAAAAGTACCTAATCCTTATTTTCCGCAAGCAACAAATACATATTTCGAAAGGGTACTACTAAGTGTATAAACGCTAGACCAGTTAACCTTAGTCCAAACAAAAAATGACAGATTCCAAAATACAGGGTGCCAAATAATTAGTAAAACATGTATTATACCGTGCGAGCAAAAATTATTTGCATTAAAGAGGGCCTTGCATCTAAGGACGTAATGCTTAGCCGTAGAGCTTAATACCTGTTGGGTATCAGTAACCACCTGAATTAACAATCAATCAATCAAAATTCCTTCATCTTTGACAGTCGTTACGAGTAATTTGATTCATCGCTAATTTTTCCAATTTCTTGAACAATTCACACAATGGGCTTTACGGAACAGCAAAAAACATTCATGGTTGAAGCGTATTTTCGAAACGGGGTTAGAGTAAATGGTGCGTGGTAATACAATCCAAGTTTGTGCATGGACGATTTTCACGAACATTTTCCTAACGTTGCTTTTATTGCTAGGGATTTTTATCATTGCCAGAAAAAAACCGTGGCTGTGTTTAGGGAAACAGGTTCTATACAGCACAAAAAAGGAACAGGAAGACCATCTGTAAGAACTTGTTGCAAACGTTCGTGAAATAAAGCAAAATACGCCAACAAATTGTATAAGACGCCTGTCCCAAGAAGTGGGAAGATCTTATGGAACAGGCAGGACTATTCTTAAGAAGCAGCTAAATTTATTTCCTTATAATGTGCAAGTATTCCAAGAAATACAGGCCGCAGATTTTGAAAGAGGCAGGAATTTATGCTTGGCCAATTTCAGGAGTTTATGTAATTATTTTTCTTCTTTTTCTATATATTCTTACTTTGTTAATTTTGTAAACAACAAAAATAAATTTGTATTTGTCTACTTATTTTTTTACTCATTAGTTTGGCATATCAAGTCGTAAATATGAATTTGACAAAATTTTAACCTGGATTTGGTTAGATATATCGTCCCCATATCATTGTGATCTAAACCAAGCCCTACATTTTTTAATCCAAGCCCTCTTTGATGCAAATAATTTTTGCTCGCACAGTATATGCTCTGAAATGCTGACAATAAAATCCTTAGAAAACTTGCAAATTTTAATATTAAATATTAGCCTTCTGAACAACTTAATATTTTAATTTTTGCAATAAAAGAGCGACTTCGAGTCAATATATGAACGTCCTCAGCCACTCCAATCCAAAATTATTAGTAAACATAACTTTAAGGACAACCTGTTTTTAAGTAGCCTATATAGTATACCCAGCCAAAATATACCTTCTAAGCAAAATGATTTTATTTGTTACTGAAAAGTACAATAACATTTTTCTTTGGTTCTTAGTTAAATCTGCTTCTTGAATAAAGTTTCTGGCAGAATAATATTTTAGTTATTTCGTCCATGAAAAACACAATACTTTACAGATTATGTCTGGTCTGATTCCGTCCAGTCTATTTACTCCGGGCGTACTTTACGTATATTAATACTGGTGCTTTAAAAAATAAATTCAAAAGTTTGAAATATCCAGACCGCTCTTAATTGAGAACTAATGTACTTACGCTTGTTTATGTATACTTACCGTTGGCTTCATTTTTGGACAATTCGGATGATGCCGCTTAGTGTAATTAAGTCTTATAGTCTCTCCCATAGTAATCTTTTGGTCTCTCCTTAGATCTCTTTGTACCCTGTATAACCGAATTTTTTTCAACAGCCGTCTTTTCGACCTCCGCCAGAGGTGAGCAATGTACTTAACTATCTCCGCGTAGCAACTGGTCGGTTCGCTGTTATTCGTCGACGACGCCAACGTGCTGCTACTTTGAAATCGCGCTCTTTCTAGCCGCATACGTTCCATCTCCCTTTTCTTTGTTTCGGAAAATTGAGTCGCTATGACGACGAGACAGAGGTTGATCATGAAAAACGAACCAATCTGCGGGGAGAAATGTAGTAGTATTATGTGTTAGAACTTTGTTACGATTACATACGAATGTGTGACGAGTAACAAGTCACCTAGTTTGCCACTAATTGTAAAAAGTTATTGATAACTTATTTAAAAACGAGTGAGGTGCCTACCACAATAAGTAATACAAAATAAATCCAGTCCCAAAAACTATGACCATCTTGGACGTAGTACATGATTTCAGTCCAACCCTCCAATGATATGACCTATAAAACCAAGAAACAACATAAATTATTGATAACAAAAGGAATATCATATCTTATTATATTGTAACAGCTATAAACATTGGTGAATCATAAACAGACGTATTGTACCGAAATAAAAAAATGCTAATCATGATTTGTGATATGGTGGAAATCGTTAGTAAGTAAAATAATAATCCAAAATATAGTGTGAGGTTGTAACTTGAAATAAATTCAGTAAATCCACTACAGATTTAAAATGCTTGGACACAAGTATTAACATTTTAGGTTAATTTGGGACCCACTGTATCAATATTTTTTTTATAACAAAAACCACAACTTAAAATGTTACCTAATACCCTTGCCCAACCATTTTTGCAAAAAAAAACTGTACTTACTGCATTTATTGATTTTATTCCAAGTTATAAACTGGCAGATTTACAAAATATTTTATCTATTTATTTACTCTAATAGTAAAAGAAGTAGAATAATTATTATAGGTTCAACTGTCAGTTCCAATGTAATAATAATAATTATCCAATAACTTAAAGATAGGCCAGGCGGCTTGTAATAGTATAAAGATAAATCACAAATGTTTCCGTAACAATAAAACTTACCAAAAATATTGCAATCCACGCCAACCCAATATTATCAAATGATATGGTATTTTGAAAAGGGTTAGGATTATTATCAGAACACGTTGAGTAGTACAAATGCCAGTTTATACATTTCTCATCATTATCGGCGTATTGGGGTAATTGTTTTTCCTCCCAACTTAGTTGGCATTCCATTGTGCCATTGATAAAAGGAGGAAGATCGTGACAAGTGTGCATGCCTGAGAAATTGCTTTTGCTACAAATGTAGTCTGTGTCCACAGGCTTGTAATAATACGTTATTTCTCTGGAAAGTAATTATGAGTAGGTTTAGCAAAAAGTTCAATTATGATTTACACTTCATTACATTTAATAAAATAAATTGACAAGAAAGGTGTGTTATTTAAACTTTACGATTACATAGTTCTAGTTTCACATTTTTTGTTTGAAATTTGTAATTATTTTTGATTGTTTTGGGTATTTTTAGCAGCAAATTAAAAACATTAGTTTACATAAAATGACAACAAAAAATGGGAAAATAATATAAACAAGATTCTAATCAAGCAATGTTAATTTTACAAATAATTTATTAACCTATGTAAAAAGGAGTAATTTTAATGAAAGTGTTTCTGTGTGGAACTTCGCACAAATTTTTCTTTGTTTTTATTTATTGTGCATTAGCCTAAATAGCTTTTACGCTACCGGGTGATGTACCGCTAGCCTGGTTATAGGAAATCCCATGTAAATTTTCCTACCCTAAAATACTAGCTTCGTTATTAATTTTACATCAAAATTGTATTAGACTTCTATGTTATCTACAATTTATTATTTATTAATTAGCCAGTTAAAAGGTATTTGGAAAAAACTCTTGGTGAAATTATTAAAAATTATATACGGCCCTTATACCTACCTCAATGATACCACCAGAAATATTTATAATAACGTCTAATATTATACAGGGTGAGTAGGGAGGAACGGACCAAACTTTAGGAACGTAATATACACGCAAAAACAATTTGAAAAAACCCATATTATTATGTTCTCATTAGATAATCATTTGTTTTCAAGTTATAGCGTAATACCAAATAAAGAAAATTTCATATAGTAACGGTTTCCTAATCATAGCGTTCTTTTAATAAATGTTCAAAAATACCGCCATTGACTTCTAAACATTTTTTGCTTCATCTACGAAGATGGCCCCCGTTGCTCTTCTAATTGCTAAATATATTTCTTCTTTAAAATTGGCTGCAGTATTTCTAATACGTCGAATTAGTGCATCCCGAGTGTCCACTTTTACTTTGTACACTTAATTTTTAAAGAAGTTGAAAATTACTTTCAACTATTGCGTGGGAATTGTCGATTGACCATACATGAGAGTTACGAGTATTATTAATACCGTCACGGGTTAATGTTGCTTCATCTGTAAAAAGTAGCGATACAACACGTTTAGCATAATCTTCCGGTTTTAGGTGCTGTACTCTCTGTACATGGTATGAATATAAGCCTTGCTCGTGGAGTGTGTTTAATACTCTATTTGTGGAATGCCCAATTGAGTACCAATTCTTCAGGAGCTGGTCGTTGCATTTTCTTCTACTAAATCCAGAATATTTTCTACTTCTCCTAAACCTTATCGAGTAGCTCGTTCAGATGTAATGTTGGCACTGGAAGCTTACCACTCTCGCACAAATTGTTAAAAACTCTGATAAATACGTTTCTAGTCGGATGTCTGTGATGTGGATACAGTTGACGATATTCTTCAACAGCAGCTGTAGCACTTTCATTACAGAAACCATAAATAAACACCATATTTGCATATTCTAAATTTGAATAAGTAGGTAATTGGCATTTTGTAACACTTTAATCATTCAAACTTAAAAATAAACGTTTAATTACTGCCACAATACACAGACACATTGTCAAGACAACATAGATGTCAAATAGTTTAGAGCCTTGAGCATGGCATACTCTAATTACGTGAAAATGTTGATAAAAGTAGAAGGTAGAAAAAAATTTGTTATTGCGCTATAGAAAACAAATAGAATATCAGATAAGAACATATCATGGGTTTTTTACATTGTTTTCGCGTGTATAATACACAAATTTGGTCCGTTCCTCCTGACTCACCCTGTATAATAAACGCTTTATTTTTTGTTGGTTTCAACATGTACTCAACTTTTAAGAATTTTACGTTTTTTCTAAATATTATTTAATTGTCTTATTAAAAAATAATAAAATTTGCTGTGCAAGTCTATCAGACAAGGAACTTTAAAAAAAAAACAAATACAATTTTGATGTAAAATTAATGGGAGAGCCAATATTTGAGGGTAGCAAAATTTACATGGCGTTTCCCATGGTCAGTCTAGTAGTGTATCTCCCAGTATTAGCAGAATTAGCAATATATTCTGACTATAATATAATAAGTATACTTTAGGTAATTTAATTAGGAACAAAAATTGATAAGGATTAAGGTTACTTTTTATAATGTTAAACCAAAATGTAATAATGAAAAAAGGTTTAGTTATAGATCCAAGATAAATAAGATGTATAATTAATTTGTGTTGGGCTACATGCTTGGCGAAACGGTTGTTCCATTGCACAGGAAGAAAAAATAATAACTACTTGTTATGTTTCTGAGCATCTTCTTGTAACTTCTTTGGCAATGGGCCGCAAGGGCCGAAACACGTGTCAGGAAACGATTAAATTTGTGAAACATAACAAGTAGTTATTATTTTTTCCTTCTGTGCAATAAATAAGTTGGTTTGTTTCTGTATTTTTATACTTTTTACTTCCCTATTTTTAATATACCTATAATATAACTATTTCAAAAAAACGGACAAAATAAACCAAAAATAACTTTAGAAACATTTATTCTAGCAAACATTGCCATTTTAAAAATCAAATAATATTTGATCGACATTGACAAATGTCTAACAGTCGATTTTACCAAAACTCACTATGTCCTATTTGCAATAAATAAACAATTTTGACCGCAGTGTACGGCGCTAAATGTTGGGGGTGGGGGTATGCGGGTGGAGATTACCGGTTGTTTAAGTGTAAAATATCTTAGGGTTTTTATAGACAATTGCATGAAGTGGGATGAACACATGAATTACACAGTTAAAAAATTACGATCTTTGCTATGTAAATTTAAATACCTGAAAAATATATATTGACACGCGGACAGCTACTTATCTTGTACTATGGGCTTGTGGAACCCCATCTTCGATATGAAAGAGCGGTCTGGGGGGTGTTACTGATGATTACTTGTCTAATTTACAAAAATTACAAAAATGGATTATAAAATTAATATTTAACAAGGAGTATAGATACCCTACAGAAAGTTTATTCGGTAAGAGTGGAATTTTTGACTTACGAAAGTTGTTTTGTTTACAAATCCTAATCAGGCAGTTTAAAAAAAAGAATTAGTTAAAATAGATTACACATATTATGTTACAAGGGCTAAAAATCTCTTATCAAAAGTACCTAAAGTAAACAGAGCGATTGTACAAAGAAGTTATTGTTTTCTAGCACCAACAATATTTAACACCATACCTACCTACAGAACTTAAAAAAATTTATTAATTTACCTTATTTAGGATTAAATTTAAAAAATGGACTACAATCAAAATACAGGCTGGAGATTCATAGCTTAATTGATTTAAAAAATGTATATAGTTGGTAGGTTATTTTCATGAATCTCCTTATAAACTAATTATATTTTTTCTGTATTGTTCTCCTGGTCGTATAAATAGTAGGCGCACAAATTCGAAAGGACTTAACGCGGTAGACCAATTTATTTGTAGATTAGTAAATTAAGTAAAGATTTGTTAATTTTTATGTATATCATGTACCTATTTATTACAAATAAAATTTGAATTTGAATTTGTAAGTGCCAAAATATTATGTATCTTTACAACTCGATTAGTCGAACCATATCCATTGTATACTCCAGTTTATTAAAAAATAGAAAACTCCTAAGTCGATTTATTCTCTCAACAGTCTCCAAGACATTTATTATCCCGAACATGTCAGAAATGTCGACCGGGATATCCTTGTCGACTTCGCACCTGTTAGTCCTTCCACAGCCACCCTGGATTTACGCGATCTCTGATCTGAATATAATTTAGAATGGGGTTTATATTTGTGTATTCACTGCTCGTGCAACCAGGCAGCTTATGTATATCTCATAATACTGGTAAACAGGAATTTCCGTATTGTGTAAACTCTGAATGACTGGTATTAGAATAATCATTATACCAATTAAAAAATATATATAGAGAGTTATCATAGAGAAATTGCCTAAAATAGTAAAATTACAGACCATAGAATAGAGGACACAAGATTTTAAAATTACTGGTAATGGTTCTCCATCCTATCTACTTGATATTTTTACTAAAGGCATTAATACACATAACCTACATACCAGTACCAGACATAGAGAACTGTTTAGTGTACCTCGTCATAGAACGGAACTCTTTAAGGGAACGTTTTCCTACAGTGCCATCACAATGTATAATTCCCTTCCACTCCACGTTGAGACCTCCCAATCAATTTATATGTTCATTAGATTAGTTTTAAGAAATAGATATTGGGGAGCAGAGATCAGACTTTGAGATGATCATTGATAGTGATATAACTAACGGTTGTTTTTAGGTTTTTTTTTAATGTTTTGAACAAATATTTTGTTTAAACATTTTCTTTCGTAAGATTAACTAATTTGGTAGCTGTAATAGGTTTTTAACTAGCTCATTGTTATAGTTTAGTATTTTGTTATGTTAATAAATATCTTTTATTATAACTTATCCAGGGTGATTGTATAGAGCACCCCTTTTCCAAATTTTATGTAACCCCTATATGTTTACCAAAATAAAAGGCATTTTGATTGATTGATTGATTTGTGTTATGATGTTTATTTTTTATGTATCTCAGCACTTCTTGGGTATGTTTACATACTATTGGATAAAGCAGGTTCAGTTTACATTCAACCTTCTTCAGCCGCAATTCTTTTTGTTTCTAAGTTATTAGTTAACACCACAGCAGTATTATTAGCCTTCAAAAACAAATTTAAAAATATATTTTTATTAATTGTATATAGGACAGCTACAGCATAAAACAGTTTAATCTGAAAGGCTTATCAAATGATGTTGCCGTAGCATTTATAAAACTAATCTTGTGGATTATTAACACTGTATATTTAATACCCATTAGGATATACTTTTGATACTCAACACAACACCATACACTATGCAAATAACCAGATGCTTCATATTCTATTTTATCCTTTTACGACTGCATGTGAGATCTATTGTCATATTTAGAAACGTTCATTGTACCGAAAGAAATAAAACTCCAAGCAGCACAATGGAAAATATGGCTTAAATCCTTAGTATAATGATTGTGTAAATAAAGTTTACGGCAGCGCTTTAGAAATTTGTTAATGATTATAGACTCTAATAGTACAAAATGAGTCTTTAAAATATAAATAGGGTTCTTTCTTTCCTGTAATAAAGAAAAATAGGTTGCAGCATATTGACGAACACCAAAGTCTGTTGTGGTTCAAGGCACAGGAACATTTTATAAAGAATTTTCGAGGAAACTAAGGAACATTTCACAAAAATTAATAAACAGAATACAGAGTTGTATTTACAAAATGCATACCCAATATTTTATAACAGCTTTAAACGGAAAAATTTTTCAACAATATAACCAGCCAGCTTTGAAAGTTACAAAAATGAACATAATTTTCTTTATCTCCTATATCACCTCTTCCCTTTAATAGATATGCAAAGGAAATCTTCAAGAATGTGCGCCACTGATGCTGGCGTAAAACTAAGAGGAAAACTAATTAACAACATTCTACATATGATGACGACACAGTCATACTAGTCAGCGACCGCGATATTAACGAGCTACAGCAACCACAACAAACCCGAACAACCCGAACAAACCCGAACATAACTGTTTCAAAAACCAAGTGGTTTTTTATTAGTAAGAGATAGCAGCAAATGGAACAGTTTATACCGTGCGAGCAAAAATTATTTGCATCAAAGAGGGCCTTGCATCTAAGCACGTTATGCTTAGCCGTAGAGCTTTATACCTGTTGGGTATCAGTTACTATCTGAATTAACAATCAATCAGTTATTCCGTCATCTTTGACAGTCGTTACAAGTAATTTGATTCATCGCAAATTTTTTCAATTTCTTGAACAATTCACACAATGGGCTTTACGGAACAGCACAAAACATTCATGGTTGAAGCGTATTTTCGAAACGGGGTTAGAGTAAATGGTGAGTGGCAATACAATCCGGGTTTGTGCATGGACGATTTTCACGAACATTTTCCTAACGTTGCTTTTATTGCCGGGGATTTTTATCATTGCCTGAAAAGAACCGTGGCTGTGTTTAGGGAAACAGGTTCTATACAACAAAAAAAAAGGAGCAGGAAGACCATCTGTAAGAACAGAAGAACTTGTTGCAAACGTTCGTGAAATAATGCAAAATACGCCAATAAATTGTATAAGACACCTGTCCTAAGAGGTGGGAAGATCTTATGGAACATGCAGCACTATTCTTAAGAAGCAGGTAAATTTATTTCCTTATAAAGTGCAAGTATTTCAAGAAAGACGCAGGAATTACTCTAAATGGTTTACCCAGAATTTATTGGAAAGCAATGATTTATTAGACCTGACATTTTTTTCGGATGAAGCCTGGTTCCACCTATCCGGTTATGTTATTTTTCGACAACAGATTGATCAGTTTTCGATCAGACATTGAATTCCCACGATCACCTTATTTAACGGTTATGGATTATTTCGTTTTTTCCCATTTAAAGAACACTATTTTTAAAACACCAGTTGCAAATTTAGAACAATTACAAGAAAGGATTATCCAAGAATGTGGTAACATTTCTCCAGTGATGCTGGTCAACACTTTCGAAAATATGAAGAGACGTGTGAATTTATGCTTGGAGCATGGCGGTGGCCAATTTCAGCAATTTATGTAATTCTTTTTCTTTATCTTCCTGTATATTCTTACTTTGTTAATTTTGTAAACAACAAAAATAAATTTGTATTTGTCTACTTATTTTATTACTCATTAGTTTGGCATAATATCATGTTATAATATGAATTTGACAAAATTTTAACCTAGATTTGGTTAGATATATCGTCCCCATATCATTGTGATCTAAACCAAGCCATACGTTTTTTAATCCAAGCCCTCTTTAATGCAAATAATTTTTGCTCACACGGTAATTGGCACTGAACCCGTAGAACAGGTTGAGAAATATTGTTTTCTTGGTTTACTAGGCAATGGGAGCAGTCTATGGAAATAAAATCAAGAATTGAAAAAGCAATAACTGCGTTTAACAAGTCCTACACAAACTTGGTAAGCAAAGAGTATGAGAAATATCGTATTCTTCAACTCATCCTATAGGGCACAACGGATAGTAAACGCAACGAATAGGGAACCATAAGAAAAAGAAGGGACAATGGACCCTAAAACCTGACCATCTAAAACTACCTCAAAATTTTTCTTTCGTGATTACAAACCTGTTCTTTGCCTGGTAAGTAAAAATTACAGAAATTTTTTTGTGTACAAGTCTGACGTCCCTGAATAAATATTTCAGTCAGGTTAAGTGCATCGTTCAGAATACCCGTGTAAAACAAATAACCTCCACTCTTTTTCATTACGTTTCGTCCCGGAAAAATAACCGATACCCCGCAAGCGTTTTCTCTAATTAGAGCTCATAAATGCTTCGTTAACTTTTAAAACGATGCACTGGCCTCGAGCATTTTTCTTAAAAAAGGCTATTCAGTAAGGTTTTTCAAGCATGGCAGAACGTTTGGGTTTGTTGGGCAGGTATTTGCAGGCAATTTTATTTCCTTTGTTGTTTCTGTTATTGTGACCGCAGAGAACTGATTATTATAGTTTCTATACTTTTTTTAATCAGTGCATTGACACGCCACATTAATTTAAAATGAAAAATCGAAAAGATTATATATGTACAGGGTGATTCAAAAGTACTTTGACAAACTTCGGGAGGTAATTGCTGGCAATATTTCAACACGAAAAGTTCTTATAAACAGTGGTCCTTGGCGACTTCGTTACGGAGATACAGGGTGTTGAAATGTTAAAAGAAATAGTAATATATTTTAAATAACTCCTTAACGAGTTATTTTTTTTTTATGAAATTTTGTGAATTAAATAAGCATCAAAGGACACTTATTTTCAAAGTACAACACGTTCGTAAATTTAACCAGTGGCGTCGGTACAAAATGTTACTATCATATTTTTTGTGAAAACTATGCTACACCACTGACTTATTTTATTTTAACTTTTTTCTTATAAATCCCCCCTTTATTTAGAACAAAAAAGATCACGTGTGTTTTTTTGATACGAGGGACGGTTTAAGCGCAAATAATTATTTTATTTGAATATACACACTTTTTAAAAAATGTGTTTTAAACTGATCAACCACTCAAATATTTATTACAGTATTTTAACGAATACCTACATACATACTTACTAATAAACAAATATGTATATGCCTAAGGAAGGTATCTGAGGATGCCTATTTTCTAAGTATAATACGTTTTCAGTGGCATACATTTATTAGTATGTTTTTTTTAATATTTTGTATTTTGACAAGGCGGCTTTGGAAATGCTTTTTTTGTCGATAAATTAAAATATATTTGACAGAATTAGTTACCACTGAGTTTTATTTCTTCAGTTTTGTTATTTTTAATGGTAACTAACTATCAAATATATTTTAATTTATCGACAAAAAAAGCATTTCCAACGCCGCCTTGTCAAAATACAAAATATTAAAAAATAACATACTAATAAATAAATATGTATGCCACTGAAAACGTGTTATACTTAGAAAATAGGCATCCTCAGATACCTTCCTTAGGCATATACATATGTGTTTATTATTAAGTATGTATGTAGGTATTCGTTAAAATACTGTAATAAATATTTGAGTGGTTGATCAGTTTAAAACACATTTTTTAATATTTGTGTATATTCAAATAAAATAATAATTTACGCTTAAACCGTCCCTCGTATCAAAAAAACACACGTGATCTTTTTTGTTCTAAATAAAGGGGGGATTTATAAGAAAAAAGTTAAAATAAAATAAGTCAGTGGTGTAGCATAGTTTTCACAAAAAATATGATAGTAACATTTTGTACCGACGCCACTGGTTAAATTTACGAACGTGTTGTACTTTGAAAATAAGTGTCCTTAGATGCTTATTTAATTCACAAAATTTCATAAAAAAAAAATAACTCGTTAAGGAGTTATTTAAAAATTATTACTATTTCTTTTAACATTTCAACACCCTGTATCTCCGTAACGAAGTCGCCAAGGACCACTGTTTATAAGAACTTTTCATGTTAAAATATTGCCAGCAATTACCTCCCGAAGTTTGTCAAAGTACTTTTGAATCACCCTGTATACAGCGTGTGCGTGGATTTGCTTGCCAAATGAAAAACATCTTTATTATCAATTTTTCGAAAAAAAGTTATTCCTTATAAAATGTTTTGCTTTTAAAATTAATAAGATTGGCATAATAATTTATTTTTAATGTTGTACATGGTGTCTCAAAAAAGGAAAAACTTTAATTATTCTAAATGTGAAAAAACTTTATACCAATATTTATTAACCGGCAAATTGGAAAGCGCGAAAAGCGCATTAAATCGTCAACTAATTTGTAGTATACAGGGCAATGATAAAGTTTTTTTTGAATAGTTACTTAACATTTTTGATAAAAAATTATTAGGTGTATGATGAACAACGGGGGACTTACTGAAATTTAATCTTCTATGTACATTTGTTCGTGTTTACTGTGTAATTAATATTAATTAAAAAAATAGTTATGTGTAAATATGTTTATATGATTGTTTAATAAATTTTTAATTAGGGTGTAAATTATCTAAATATTTTTATCACTCTATATACTAAATTAACCTGCAAATAGTACATTGATGGCTTAATAATAAATTTTGCGATGGTATTTATCCATATTTTTTATCAAAAATGTTAAGTAACTAGGTATTCAAAAAATTTTTTTATCATTGCCCTGTATACTACATATTAGTTGACGATTTTCGCGCTTTCCAATTTGCCGGTTAATAAATATTGGTATAAAGTTTTTTCATATTTAGAATTAAAGTTTTTCGTTTTCGTAGGTACAACATTAAAAAGGAATTCTTATGCCAATCTTAATAATTTTAAAAGCAAAACTTTTTATAAAGAATAACTTTTTTTCGAAAAATTGATAATAAAGAAGTTTTCCATTTGGCAAGCAAATCCACGCACACGCTGTATATATACCAAGATACATATAAAGCAATTATTAACTGTTTAACATTTTTTTTTTCTTAATGGTATAGTGGCCTTTATTTTATAGGTTCGCGCCAAACATCCTAGCAACAATGTAGCAAAACGCTTCATCTTAAGAAAGTTTCTTAATTATAGTGGAAACTTGACTTCAATCAAGCAAAGAGAGGATGTTGGACAAGGCTTTAGAGCAGGGGTCTTCAATCTATTTTCATAGAAGGGCCATATTTAAGCTACCCATCGATTGCCGGGCCAGAACAAATAGAAAGTGAGAAATTTAATATAGCTGAAATATAGTAAACTTAAGACAATATTTATACAAGCACATTTATATTTAATGTTTAATTTTATTAATAAATTTTTATGCGGGCCACAAAAAAGTTAATGGCGGGCCGCATGCGGCCCGCGGGCCGCCGGTTGAAGACCCCTGCTTTAGAGTGTGAGTTTGTAATTTGGAATAAGTCCAGTAGGTACAGTTTTTTTTTGGAAAAATGCTTGTACACGGGTTTTAACATTTCAAGTTGTGGTTTTTTTTATAAAAAAAATATTCACACAGTGTGTTCCAAATTAGAGATATGACGATATGGATTTTTTAAATGGCAACCTTAGTTTTTTATTGGCTATTTTAATATTAAGTTATACATAAGTACCAAATTTCAAATTTGTATTCCTTGTCAATTCTACGATATTAAACAAACAAAAATTAATTTAATTGAAAAATTAAAAAAATTACTTCTATCCATCTTTAATACTTTTTCGTAAATAAATGCTCAAAATGTTGTCCATTCATTATTTGGCAACATCCTAAACTCAGTGGTCTCCAAACCACGGCCCGCGGGCCAGATCCGGCCCGCCAGTGTCATCAACCTGGCCCGCCAGTGTCATCAACCCGGCCCGCGACAGCTAATGACCAGTGTCCGCAATCCAGACCGCGACCGCTAATAAGTTAGAAAAAAAACACACACTTCGTGTACTCTAACTGCCCATTTAGAAGTGGTGGAATACACTATAACTTTCGCGAACCAACCAGGTGCGACGCGATTTGAGCGCTATCTGTTAGCGATGGATAGAAGGTCACTACCTATTTTCGCGTATAACCAACAGATGTCGTGAAGTATCGCGGTCGTAACAATACAGTACAACACTATTATAGTGATTGAACTAGCGAATTTAGCAAGCGTATATATAGTGGTAGGTATACCACTCGGTGACTGAATGGTCTTGCACGCATAGGACAATATACTTATAAAGTTAGAAAATATAACAAATAGGTTCGCAGGACAAAAACGACAAGTAAACTTTATTGTATTCGTATGTTTTGAAATTTTATATTTCCCCTTCTAGTTTTTTTTCTTTCTTTTTTTGGAAACTCACAATTTCATTTATTTTATTAATAGGTGAATATTAAAAAAAGTTTTTGGTCCGTTAGTTCCATTTTAAATTTATTTTTCCTGCTTTTTGGGTGACATGCCAAAAAAAATTTACACGAAGCGCTATCTACTTGAAACGCAAGCACTAATAATGAAAAAAGCGCGTGGCACCCAAAAATTTTTCGCCGCATTCTGGAATTGGCCCTTGGAACTTACTGGAGTAATCATTGTGGCCCTAAGGCTGAAAAGTTTGGAGACCCTGTCCTAAACGAACGTAAGACTCGTTCTGAACATTTCTAATTACTTCGGGAGAAATAATCCTACACTCACTTGTACGTTCTTCAACTCCTCAACATTTGACAAGAAATAAAAATTCAAAATTTAATATGCACTTATAAATTTTTATTTGTTTAATATTATAATAATTTATTTGAAAATTGGTACGTATATAACTTAACAAGCACTTTAAAAATAGTCAATAAAAAAATAGGGTTGCCATTATTTAAAAACATGATCGATATCGTCATATTACTAATTTGGGACACACTGTATCAATATTAAAAAAAAAGACCAACCATTTTTCCAAAAGAAACTGTACTGGATTCACTGAATTTATGCTTAGTTACACTGTAAAAAAAGAGGCAAAGGGTTTTGAAAAAATTTAAAAGTGGCTTGTCATATTCTCACAAATTATGACAAAATCGGACAATCAAACTCAAATATGTTATAGTTTAATCATGTACTAGGTATTAAGAAAACACCTTCAACGAATGGGAGTCTATAATGGACCCATTGAATGTAGACTTTGCGGCGAAGAGGATGAAACCGCCTCCCATACAGCTGCGAAGCGCTAAACCGTAAAAGATTCAAAATCTTCGGAAACATTCGACGTGGCGATAACCTCCCGCACGACAAACTTGGAAGAAAACTACTGGACCTCGTAGAAGGAACAAATATTTTCTAACAAGACTGCGGCGCACAATAAGCCAGAAGGCTGCAGTGTAAGAAGCTTGGGCCACACGTCGAACCCGACCCCCGCCTTTAACCAACCAACCAACCAATCATGTACTAGGTATGGTAAAAGATTTACCATCACTTCTTTATTCGTAAAACTTACTTTTTGCAGTTTTACTGTTACGTTATGTCCAACGAGCATTTTTTTAGAAACTCAATTTTTCTTTGGTATAAGGTATTGGTTTAATGGTAATACAATATCCAAAAGTAGTACGAAGATGTCAGTGCGTCAGAGGACAAAATAATAAATAAGGTGCAGTATTCAGCCTTAAAAATTTGTAGGTATAGAGAGCTTAGCTGAACCAGATTCAATACTTCCTACCAATCGAGTTTTTTATTGTAAATTAGTAAAGTAGTAAAAATTTAGTATAGAGCTTTTGCTTTCGGGTTGTACCAGAATCTACAGGGCAAAAACATATTTGATGAATGATTTCGAGCAAAGCTTATAGGGTGTTACACAAGAATTATTGTAGAAACTGAGGAAAGCCGATGTCAAAACTATTTTTAACTTATTTCAAAGCTATTTCTATTATTTACTATTTAACACTTTTAAACATTAAACATCGATTATCATTAGTTCTGTTTTAACAAATCGAAATTTTCATCCAGTTAATTTTAATCCATGCTTCTGGTGCACGCCTATGCTTCTTCCTTAACTTAACCCATATTCCATTTTTATCAAAATAACTATTTGCTGAAATTAGCAATAAACCCAAGTCGAATTCGATACCTCATATAGACGATTTCCAGTTCTCATATTATAGAAGCCAGACGACATTAAATCTTGTATTGGAATATTAATTTTCAAACTTCGATTAGACATCAAATATCCGGAATTCCCGAATTAAATTTACTCCATAGCATTGGTTAGGCTTGGTCTGATGTTTCGATATTGGTTATTTCAGGATACACAAAGGAAATTGATAGTTTTAAACTATATTTAAACAGTCAAATGCTTTGATCGGTCTTAAGTCATTACGAGGAAATATAGAAGATAGCAATAGGTCCGACAAGGATAGTTTTCAGTAGAGCGCGCTTGAATTTATCGTTGCTTGATAACTACAGGTCATTTGAGAGGGTTATTTTATGTTGTTCACATAATATTTGCGATTATGCCATAAAATATTTATATCTTTTATGAAATACTTTAAAATAGAAACCCTGCTGAAATGATGTAAAGTAACCACTTTTCCTTTCCGTTTTTAGGGGTCGGGAGCTTAAAGAGATCGACGTCGAGGTAATCCGTATTGCCGACGATCCTCTTCTAATGCAGGAAAAAAGGATCCAAGAGCGGCGTTTCCATACTTCTGGCGAGGTAACTTGCTATTTGGTATTAACTAATTTTTACGAAATAACCATGAAAAAATATTTATAAAAATTTAAATCACCTGAACAATTCACCTTCCAGTGCAAACCTTATATTATTTTTACCAAAAACAAACACAAAAAGAAGTTTTTCACAGACAAGATTCGAACCAGCAGCCTTCTAGGTCCAAAGTCTAGCCACTAGAATCTTCTTCAAGCACAGGTAATGGATGCGTTATGTGATATTAAATTTTGTACTCGGATATTGATTATCAAACTCTCATTATACATCAAAGTTTTCGAATTAATTTCCTCCCTTCGTGAGTTTTGGCACACTGTCTGTAATGTAATTATACACATGCATACAGAATACGGCGAAGATTAAATTTAAAATTAGCATATTATCATGTAAAATGTAGTCAAGTAATATGTAAATTTACTTGATATGTGTAAACAGATTTAACATTAACTTTATTAACGAACAATTTTTTGAGTTTCTTACTCCAAATAAAATAATTGCTGGAAATCAACAGCCTCCGGTTTTTGCTCGAAAATCAGTCAGAAAATATAGTTACCATTTCATTTTATTAAACAATTACCTAATTTAAATTCTACCTCTATCCCGATCGCTTTTGCTAAAGCCGTTTATGGCGCAACAACTTTTTCAGTTTGAGTTTTTTATTTCTGGTCTACGATTCCTTATCGACTTCTTCTCGTATTTTCAACCATAATATGGTCGCTATATGATTAGTGTTAGGTACTGATGTAAAATACAAATATTATTAAAATAATAGGTTTTACTAAATACAATACAATATGAATGTAATTAGTATTTTGTTGGTATTGATAATAATACCGATGTGATTTGATTATTTATCGTATAAAGGATCCTTAAAAATGCAAAAATATTTTGTGTTTAACTTTTTTGGATACCTTTAAAGGTAACAAAAAATTCTCCTGCTGAATCATGAGCAAGTTTAAAAGATGTAATTGATAATATGTAAACTAACCCACATAATAGTATAACTAAAAACAATATTTAACTACTGGTCCTAAAACTCGGTACTTAGAAAATACAAGAAAGAAACCAACTTTTATTCCTAAAATTTTTATAGTCTAATGTTCCAAAATGGGGCATGATTTTCAGGTAGGCACATTCTAATTAACATAACACTAATATTAGGGGCATTCTGTTAACCATCGAGCACACAACACTAAAATATGATCCAATTGTACTAATCACTAGGATGCATGAAGAAATATGAAGATTAGGTAGTAAAGAGGGAATAATGTACTGAACAAATCTGTATTGTCTGGAGACGCAATTTTTTCCAGGATTTTGGAAAAAAAAATCTAATCTGCAAAAATGGGCAACTGGTAGCTGCATAGACTAACCATGGCTGAATTTTAAATTTGCATTTTAGTACAAAAATATTAATAAAAAATTGTACTGGCTTTACTGAATTCATTAGTTACAAATTCACACCATATATTCTGTGATGCAGTCTATAGAAAGTTATTTAGCAAATATTATGTTTTGTGCAGGTGGTTTTATGGGTTTAAAGGATATTAGGGAGTAAATGAAACCCAAATTTTATTAGGCGTTTCGGAAAATATATTTCCTTCCTCAGATTTGTCAATTTTCCAAACAAATCAATTATGTAATGTTTTTATCGGTTATTGTTGAAACCTAAGAAAGAATCCTATTATTTCAGAGCCCTGAGGAAGAAAATGTATTTTCCGAAACATCGGCAAATTAAAATTTGGGTTTCATTTGCTTCCTAAGATCCTTAAACACGTAAAACCACCTACATAAAGTTTATTGGATCACTAATAATTTTATTTTATATTATCTTTTGTGTTCCTAAAACAAATAATTCGGATCTGAAATATTTTAATAAAGATACCAGCAAAAATTTTGTCAGTGTGAACTTCAAAAAAAGTTTGATAAATTTTTTAACTGCAATATCATAAAGATCGTCCTTAAACTTTCAGAACCTTATTTTTTATTTCGCCAATTTTAGATTTATATTTTTTTAAATTAATCTATAAATCATGAAAATAAATAATCGGTCTGAACTAAAAAAGGGAGCCAATATTTGACAACCTCAAATTCTGTATGCCATTTTCTATATTATGCCAGGCCTTGCACCCTGTATACTATTAAATTTAACAGCTTTAAAAAAATCAAATTATACTTATATATTCCTAATTTATTTATAACAAATATGTGAACAATTTCCTAGTTTGACTAGCTGTCCAGTACATAAGAAACTTTACCCTTGGGAATTCCATTTTTTATGGTTAAATATAGCTTTAAGCAAAATACAGTCATATCCCTTGAGAGTATATATTTTGGTACCTGTAAACAAGATGTCTAAGCCCATGTTTTATGGTATATCAACAAGTAGATTGGGGTAAGATTTGTTCAGTATTTCATTTCGAAGGGGATCCTAGAAGATTATCTTATCGATCGAACATGCAACATACAATATCCAAAATGCAAAGAGAAGGTCTGCTATCTTATTCTGTTTATATTTTAATAATTGTAGAATTTGGTTTTGAAAGTATGATAAATTGTAATAATAAATATATATTAATATAGTGGATTTCACCTTAGTTTTTAATGGCCGCCGCTGACACATGTCATTTATAACATTTCTTTTTACAGAACTTAAGGATTGGCCAGGGCCGGACTTAAAAATTATGTGTGAACATGGGTCAATTTATTTGTAGTTGTAATTATGGATGGATACGAGAATTACCTAAGCAATTTTTAAGATATTTCAAAAAAAAAACACTGAAGGGAAATAGGATAGAATATCAGAAAAACAATTTCATTTAATTTTTATTCATAATATAATAAAGTGCTGTTTTTGGTAAAAACACACTCTTAATTTAGTACAATAAAAAATATAAAAGGGGCAGTCGTGAATCTAGTATCATCAATAATTAACTAAGTTTTTTATTAAAGAATTATTTTGTTTTTTAATTTGATTTTAGACCATGCAGTGTTAAGTTGAAACAATCTATATATTATATTTAATAGCTTATTGTTTACTTTTTTATTTTCCTATTCACGGGTAGATATTTTTTTCTTTAGACTAGGTTCTAAAGAGTTTAAAGTTTACAATAGGTTTAACTTTTCGTTGGTTTATAATAAAACAACAAAAGTTTGTTATGTTATCGAATTAGGTATTTTTTTTTAATGAATAAAGAAAAAATAATGTAAGTAGATACTACAAAAAAAGATTATTGTCCATGCGTTTGCAGAACAGATACCTCAAGCACTCTTCAATACAACTGTATGTAAAACTTATTTTAGCATAATGGTTCACTGTGGTTTTCAAATTTAATTTTGTTGCAAGTTCCCTATTATTTTTGGTCTTCATCTGACAAGCTGTCGATGTCGTCGTCACCGTCCGAGACATTAATAATTATTTACTTACTTTTGCATAAAAAGAAACACGTCACAGATACACACAGTCCGGCAGTTTAAAACCAAAAAGTCTAATACGCACAAAATATAAGCAAAATGCTGTCTGAAAAATACCAAAAACAATAACACGAACGATCAAGAATTAACAGCAGAATGCACGCGGTGCGCGGTGTGTCCCAATGCGGCTCTGTGATATTTAAAGAACGCGACGAGACAATCGAATTATTGAATGAAATGCGTAAGACAAAGATGCACATACTAACGGCATATACGAGCGATGCTGTGCTTTTGACGAGTTTGAGCTCATTGAACGGCAACGTATTGAACTGTGTAGTGTGCATCTTCGTCGTGTACATGTAACTATACGGTCAGTTATATATCCATCTCTTTTTAATCTAGCCAATGCCAGTGTCTGAAAGCCGTTTATAGAATTAGGGATTTTTAAATCACGTGTTGGCTAATATGTTTGACAAGAGAGACGTCAAAGCATTAAAAACTAAGGTGAAATCCACTATATAAGTATGGCTTATAATATACAGGGTGTTGTATGCGCTGCGGCAACAAAAGGAATCGCATGCAAAATGTAAAGTGATTAAGCTCCCTTATTTAATTTAGAGCGATAATTTATTTTCAGCTAATAATTTTACGAACTAACTTGCGAACCATTGACGTGATTTATGAAGTAATTAAGGGTTTATTTAGAAAAATATAAATATATAAATTTTTAGTGAGCGAAATTGAAAAATACTGTTCTGAAACTTTATAATAAAGGACCGGTAAATGTCAATAGCTGACAGGGAAGATTTATATCACATGACAAATAGTTAAAAAATTGGTCAACGTTTTTTGGCTGGCAAAATTATCAAAATATTTGCTGACTTCAGATCCGTATTATTTATTTTAGTAACATAAAAGATTATATTGATTATTAAACGTTGGCTAGTGAGTTTGGTTTCTTTAATTCTTTAAAAAAATTACGCATTTATTCTAAAATAAACAACGAAGCCAATATTTCACCACCGTAAATTTCGCATGCGAATTCATATGTTCCGCCAGACGAAGCATCACCCTGTATATAGGGTGTTATTAAGTACGTAGACAAACTTATATAAGGGGTGATGACTTTAAGACAAAATATTTATATTAACATGTATCTTAAACAAATAAAGTTTTCAGGATAACAGGGGTTAAAATTAATTTTTTTTTGTTTTTTAAATTTTTCTTCGACAGTTTTAGGGATAATGATTTTAAACGTAACATAAATAATATCTTTACCAATACGTATTAAATAAGGTGATTAACATTACACATCAAACATCACACAGTAAACTGTACTTGTTTTTTTGATGTGTTTAAAAAAATATTACGACGCCACCCCTAAACGTTTGCCTGCGTACTTAAGCAACACCCTGTATATTATTTATTTATTCAAAATAGTGACCTAGTAAGGCAGTATTATCAATGATCAATTTGGTTTGTTTTGTGCTGCATCATTTATTAAAGAACTTCTGTAATCAAATTAAAATCATACAAATATATAGTAGAAAAGAAAGTTTTTCTAATGCTATTTAGTTTTGACTAAAAGGTCACAAGTCATTTTGTTCTCCAAATTCAACTTCATTATTGTAGTAAAAGTCTTTATTCTCTATATAATTTAATTATTTTATTTACTCGTGTCTGTGTTTTAGTTTTTACAATTTGTTTAATAACTCTTTAAAGAAACTATAAGGTATTTTTAATAAGCTCTGTGGAAAAATTCATTGAATTACCAAATTGGACTTCAGGGGGATTTATTTATCTCTGAATTTTTTAAAACCTCTGGCAGTTCTTTGTGTGTAAGGGGTAAATTTGCAATAATATTATATTGTAGAAAACCGACCATGTTTTTGCATGTGCAATAATGAAATAGTAATGAAAATAAAATACTTTATTGTAAATAAGTTACAAAAGGCGAAATTAAGGCAGAACCTCCTAAAATATATTTTGTGCTCACCATAGAAATAGATAATTGGGAACATTTATTGGAAAAGCCAGAAAATTGCAATAAATTTTAAGAAATGATTTTAACTTGTATTTAAGATCTCACATCAACTACAAAACGTATTATTATTGTAAATATATTATATTTTAAACTAAACTGCAGCTAAAATTTAAAAAATCAGGCGGTAAAAAGTTATCCCACTCCTGAACCTCCATAGGTCCTATTAAAAATTTTCTAACAAATTTGATAAAATATTTTTTTCATTGTATTCTAGCAGACATTTCTGAAGTAAAGAAGAGGTAGAATTAGGACACCGATTAAGGCACGAACACAAAAAGCTATCAGCCTGCGTTTACGGTCTTACGTTATAGGAACGCGCATAATGTACTGTTCCGGCAATTCCCTGGAACAAATCAAAGCCACAACATTCAGAATTTGGCGGGTACATGACAAAACTGGTACAACAAACAACATTTTGTAAAATGAAATTTGCTACTGCAGCACAGACTGCTACCCGCTATCGACACCACTCGTATGAGAAACTTGAACCCATCATTATGAATGAATCGTCGTACTTATGTAAAATAAACCCAATTTTTGCTCTCCTCTGTCATCGAATTTCCCCGAATCCGCACATACGAAGTATATTAAAATGAAATTTTGAGATTATGCATAAGAGATGAGTCTGCATTTATTGGCATAATTTTCAATTTGTTAGCACTTCCGGTTTGACCAGAAGTGCAAACAAGTGGAAACAAAAAGAATTTCACATAAAATAATTTGTAACGATACCGCCCTAATGTCCATTTAAATGGACTTAATGTTTTTTCAATAAAGGAACACAAAAAAAATTTAAAAAAATTCACATGTGTTTTTTTGACCATAATTAATATAAATACTAAACTATTATCGAAAAATTTTAAAAACTAAAGGCTCAGGTCTCAGGGGGATAACATTTTTATGTTTATTTTTTATTTCCAATCTAGAGTGCTATAAATTAATTAAATTTGTTAATTTATAGTCAAGTAGTATATGAAGATTAAAATTATGTTATAATAATTGATTTTCTAAGTTTCACAAGCGTTTAAAAAATGAAATTTTGTCTTCTTGACGTTTACTCCATTTTTTCTTTTTACTCAGAATGTTATGCTGAATCCCAAAGGGTAAAATCATACAAGATGTTCCATTTAAAATACCAAAGTCAAGGTCACTTCCGGTCAAACCGGAAGTGCTAACAAATTGAAAATTATGTCAATAAATGCAGACTTATCTCTTATGCATAATCTTAAAATTTCATTGTAATATCTGTAAATATACAGAAAAGTTAAAGGGGTGAACTTCTTTTGAGAAACACCCGGTATAACTATTTTAGAAATATTTATTGTTAATAGTATCTATAGAAGTCAAGTGTACAAAAATTACTTTATTACTTCAAAATCAATTAATATGTCTTGAAATAAATTGGATTCGAAGTTAGATGGTTTCCAGTAAATGGTATAAATGCATGTAGCGAGTAAAAGCTCTAAGAATAGTCTAAACTCTTAAGTGTAAAATGTATAGTAAATTAATATTTAGCTCAATTAATTTTAGAAACATGATGGCAGTGTATAACTTGATTTTAAAAGCTCTATGCATATATTCCATAATCAACTGCATTGTGCTTTTTATTCTTGGTTAATATTTATAAAATACAGAAACCTGATGAGTGAGTAATAGTTATATTATGATAAATAGGATAAACAAATAGGTAGGTCATAATAAACGAGGATGATTATAATCATCAGAGTGCATTATGGTTCATTATACGTGAGTTAAATAATATGCTTTATTTACAACCATTTACTTATACAGTGCCACGAATTTTAAATTCTGATTAAGAAATCACCAATTTTAACATTTTGCTATTTAAAAATGCGTAATTTTCAAAGAACCCGAAAATTGCACACCTTTAAAATTAAAAATAAGAATATAAATTACGTATGTTTTCCCTTATTTTTGCCAAACTAAAATGTGTTTTCCAACAGGTTTATATAACTTTAGAAACTGCAGTCGAAATTCCTCATTTTGGCCTTTTTTTAGCAAAGCAAATTTCTATGATTTCAATGGAGATTTTAAAATTATTTTCAGTTATTTTATACCTAACATAATTAAAAATTCATCAACGATCATTGATAACGGCAATGGAACGATATAAATAATAAAGTAGCTTTAGCCTCTGCCAATAACCAAAATTAGGGACTCAAATGATAAATATCACCAAATGACATGGCAACGTTCAATTTTGCCCGGGTCGATAATTACATTAAAATGTTCATTTCGCCCAAACAATTTACATAAATTATTACGTCGTAACATTACTAGAGAAATTTGTATATTCCGGTTCAAATTTACAGGTTTCGTACGGGATGCGATGTGTCCAGATAATATTTCATTTAGATGGTATCAATTATCATGAATTGTCGTATATAATATCATAAGAGAGAAAATTTTGCCGGCAAAATTTTCGACTGGTATGAAAGTTTGTTGCTCCGAAATTACCAACAAGCAACAAACTTACATACCAGTCGAAAATTTTGATATTCGAATGATATTCGACAAGACTATTTCACGAGAATACAATAAAAACACACTGTTTAGTTAGCAAACTACAAACTTTATTTATTTATTACTAATATGAAACGTATAGTTGTTGTAAGTAATAGTTTGTCCATTCTTTTCTATCAAAGCACGGTTATGGGTATAATTGACTTGCATTTGAGAAGTCGAAGGTCCACATGCTTCATTTGTTGTTCTGAGATTTTCGATGAGCTTCAGATGATGACTAGGATCTAGCTGCCGATATGGTTTCATGGAATTTGCATTTGAGTGGCCTGTTAACATAATCAACTCTTGTTCCCCAACACCTTGTTTAAATAGGGCAGACACAGCGGAATATCGATGAGAATGATTTGTTATTTTATGTTTCTTCGTATCTATTCCAATTCTTCTCGCTGAAGTTTTGGTCCACTTAGATACTGTATTTATTCCTAGTGGAGTATTTTTAAACCAACATCCCTTCTGCCAGTTTGGATGAACGGAGAGAAATAGTCTGTCTGTGGAAATGTTTGGTCCTCCTTTTTCCAATAATTTAAAAAATAATCTTACAGGCCATAAGTCTTTGTTTGATGAATTTCTTACCAACCATTTGCTGTTTGCCAGTCCTTTTGACCCACCTGGTTTTGGAAAATATGCTGTTGTATTCAATTCGTCCGGTAAATTCTCCCATGGTATCAAACTCCTTTTGAAAATATTGAATTTTGCAATTTACCAATGCATTGCCTCTCCAAGCTATTTCAAATGAGCACAGATGAAAAACCTTTTTTTTGTGCTTCATCGGGGTTTTCTTCATTGTACCTTTGCATTATTGTTAGCAAATATTTGGTAGATGATGCTTTTGAACTTACTGTCCTCTTTTCCTGACAATTTTGGAGCTGCTTTCTTTTTGCGTCTCTTGCTATTCGCGTATTTTTAAAGGAAATATCCGTAAAAGGGTCAATCTTTATTTCGTATTCTGTAAAATACATTTCTTGAATCATTTTTGCCGTAGTGTTCCATATAGCCTTTACAGAAGATTTTTTATAGTCTTCGCCATTACCCTTCTTCATATTAAAGGCATAATCTTCGAGGATTTTCGCCAGGTCCATCACAGTAGTACATATTTCCAGTTTATAATTTCTTATCTTTAGAAACTTTGAGAACTGTGCCCAAATTGAGTTCTTGGATTTCTGTGTGTTAAGTGGAATATTTTTTATTTCTTGGATAGATTGGCACCCAAAAAAAAGCTAGAAGATTATTTTTCTTATATACTTATATCTTACCACCATCCACCACCTAAAAAACAAATTTGTGTGTGGATTTTAGGATTTTAATTATTGTACTTATACACCCTTTTTCTTTTCAAAAATATATGGCCTCTTATAATCCAAGATTATAAAACTCTTGGTAAGCTACAAAATTTTAAAACTCTCATCTTGCAGCATCCAAGCTTGCACTTTAAAACTTGTAAAAAGAGCGATAAAGTTATTTCCAGACAGCTGTATAGATTCTGAAGCACTTGACGCCAAATTGGAAAGGCGAAATATGTTAAACAAAAATGTGGGTCAACTTGACTGAGCTTTATTTTTGTTGAGAAGAGGAGATGCACGTGGCAGGTTGAGATAAATATACTCAAATTTGCTTAATCTAAAACCAGAGTCTTACAGGCGAAGTTTTGGAAAAGGGCAGGACAAAATTTAGCAGAAGAACCAAAAACCAGAAAATTCAACTAAAAAGTAATGTTTTTTTTTTAATTTTCAAGTGTGAGTCGTTAAATACGTCACCATATTACCAAGAACTAGGTATTTTACATATCGCTGTGCCAGAACAATACTAGGACAACTTAAAAAACATAGTTTCGAGTAAATGGACTTTTAAAGATTTAATTGTAGATATATTTGTTATTATTTTAATTATTAATGTTTTTTTACTTAATTAGTTGTGATGTGAACATAAGAAGCCCTTTGTAAATATTATTTTTGTTTTTAAGTATCCAGTTGTATTATAAATAATTATTTTGTAAGATGTGCTTGTATTGCTCAATAAAAAAAAATGTTTTTTAAGGTTTCCTTGGTTTTTGCTATAAGTTATCTTGGTATTGAATTGCCTAATGATACTTTTTTTTAGTTATACCTATTTTTGGTAAACATGTCCTTGTATTGTTCTATATTTTTTATTTAATTCGCAAATTTAACTCTTTTTTTTCAGTTTTTAAGATAGCCTAGTATTGCGTGATTTTTGGTGTAAATTTTATTTAGTGTCTTTTTTGAATTATTTTGAAAGTTTTATTTTCAATGTCGCGCAAATGAAAGACTTAAAGTAAAAAATAATAATATTTATTATCAAAAGAGCAGTACCGAACACAAGTATTTATAAATAAATGAAGTATAAGTGTGAGATAAACTAAATGAATATCATTTTTCAAAGCTAATAATAATCAAAGATTAAACCTTTTATGCTTTAGGGCATTAAATTTACTGAAATAAATTTGTAGAGTACGATTGATTGTAGAGAAATTGCACCTTTAGTTTTTAAGCCAAGCATAATAGGTTTTCTTAAAAATTGTGGAAAAAATATTAACGTTTTGATTTTTCCCTTCAGTCAATGAATTTTTTACAATTTTAAAGATTTTTTTTATTTTTAACTTTAAAACTTCTCTGCAAATTTGTGTTTGGATCGATATTTGGTTCAATACAAAGACATCTTTAACATGCGTTCAATTTTTCTTGGATATTAAGTAATAACTTGGTGCAATACAAAAATAACTTTAAAAAAACAGTTATTTTTAAATATTCCATCATATTTGTAGTGAAATACTAAGATATGTTTGACAGTGTAATACTAGGATAAGGTAAAAAACAAAGATATCTTAACAAATAAATTTGTAAATATGGGAGAAAACTAGGACATCTTAAAATATCCTACTATTTCACCAACAGAAAGTTAATATAATGAATTTTATTTCAGACTGAAACAAAAGAATTTTTAACATATCTTACTATTTACCCAAATATTAATTAAAATTTATATATTGCAATAGTAAGATATAACTTGTATTGTGCTAAGGTAAATTAATCTTAGATATCTTTCTATAGCTCTAGAAAGAGTATTTTTTGTACTTTGCAATTGTCCGGATATCTAAAAATCGACATTTTTAAGTTGTCCTAGTATTGTTCTAGCACAGCGATATTATAAAATCTGCGTTATTACAGTTGGAAGCTAAGTGGATTTAAATAAATATTACACTGAGTTAAATGATCTAATACAACAGGTTTGCTAAGACACAGTTTGTATTAAAAACTTATTTTGTATTAACCCACATTAAATAAATGACTATCAAATCTGCTTTAGTGTTATATCAATTCCAGATTTGCTAGAACAGTGTTTTTATTGGTAGTAATCAGTTCCATTAGCAGCACAGTCTTAATGAATAATTAACCACTTTTAATACAGCAATTTTGTTAAGAAATAAATTGTATCTGCTCAATGCGACGCATTTTGTTCCCAATAAAGTACTTTCTCTACAATTAAGAATGCAGAACAGCGTCCCCAATATGAATTGTATCCGTTAGAACCTATAATATACAAGACGTTGGTGGTGGTTCGTAGCGATCGGCAATCGCCGCGCGCCCCATTATTAGTTTTAATGTATTTGTAGCGCAGGTCACATTGTTGTTCGGAGTCCTGTCCTGTCTGAATTTGAATTTTATTGATCGTACCGATATCTACCTATTTCAACTAATTTATTTTCACTTTGTATTTAAGTTTTTTTAAACTTTGCATGTGAGATAAAACAATAGAAGATTAACCCATTACACAGGCCTGCATTTTTTAACACTTTGAAAGTTGATTTTAAAATTTTAACTGTTTTCTAGTAATGGGGTAGCGCTGATTTTAAATCTGCTTTCAGTTTTTTTATATCACGTAAGGTTATTTTTCAAACCGGTAAAATCCAAAAATATACACATATAAACTATTATAAATGGTTATTTATTCGTTACGCTTCTTCAAAAAATGTTTTCTTTTTTCAGAAAAGCTTCTTTTGGTTGTTTTTCTGTTCCAACAGAAATCGGCCATCATTTTTATGTCCCAGCGCCCCTGGCATCTTTTTTCCATCTCTTTAATATATTGATGAAATCTTTCACCTTGCTCTTCACCCACGTCCCCAATATTTTCCGGGAATTAGTCCAAGTGGGAATGTAAAAAGTGAAATATTATGCTCATATTCTGAAATTCCTGAAATTTTCCAGCATATTTTCAACGATCTTAACATAGTAGTAATTTATGTTCAACTTATTTAAAAGCATTCCATGCATGTGTTTCCTTATCTTCCATTACCTTTTCAAATTCTGTATCTTTTATCAAGCTGCTAATCTGCGGCCCTACAAAGATTCCCTCCTTTAATTTTGCCTCTGACAGAGCCGGAAATGTTTTACACAAATAGTTAAAACAATATCCTTCTTTGTTTAATGACAAATTGTTTCATACGTCCAAGTTTTATGTGAAGTGGTGGAAGTAAAACTTTTTGAGGGTCAATAAGACTTTCGCGAATTACATTTTTCTTTCCAGGTGTTAAAGTCTCTCTTTGTGACATTGTGACCAGTCTCTTTTTATCCAATGCTGTTCTCGCTAGCTGGACCACTCGCACAGGAAACATGGAAATTTAGTAAATCCAGACTGCTGACCTAAGAGAAGACTTAAAATGTTTAGATTTTCACACACTTCCCAGTTGCGATTTTCATAATGTATCCTTAAAAGTAATTTCTCTAAATTTTCATAGTTTTCCTTTAACTTAACTGTATGGCCGACCGAAACAGAAGCAAAAACATTGTCATTATGTAAAAGAACAGCTTTAGAGCTCCTTTTTGAAGTCGATAAAAAGTCTCCAGTCGGAAGGTGCACCACAGAAAATCATTTTTTATTCATCAATCATTTAGAATTTGAAGCACTACATTCATTTTAAAATGTAGTAAAACGCCTATTATAAGTTTTTTTTTATATTTTTTCTTTTTTTTTGCAAAAAAAAAATCTGTGGGTGATAGAGACCAATTGTATTTTAATTAGTTATTTCTATATAAAAACTAAGCTCAACAAACAAAAATCACGTCATCACAAATTTCATGCAGGCCTGTGTTATTAGTATTGGACTTTATAATCTATGGACGAATTTTACCATCGCAGTAATCCATGTTGCATAATAGATAATAATATGCAATGTTAAACAACAAGAACTAGAAGCTATTTAAATTTTTGAGAATTACCATACTGATTTTTAGTGATAAGTATATGCTTCATTAACCATAGCAAGCAAATAATATTTATTATGATTAACATCAAGTTTCATTACAACTGCCAGTCGGAACGAATACAGTATATAGAACCAGATTACACCCCCAATAGAACTTGATAATTACTCTGAGTATTTAGAGCAATAATGGCTATAACCCATTCTATGGTAGCATTAACTCCTATTTCCTATTGGCTAAATTATCGGAATATTATCACTACACAACGGTCTAGCAATTTTCGTTGTCTCACAGTAGGAAAGCGAGTTGCTGTCACATCAAGTATTAAACAGTTGTATAAAGAGTATGGGAATTCTTATAAGGAATAGAAGGTTCTTACTCAATGTAATCGAATAATGATCCTCCATTTTCTAACCTTTTAAACAGCAGTTGAATTGGTGTCAATGGTTAAACATTAGTAAACGTTTGTTGTACCAGTTTTTGTGCGTATACAATGCAGGGTTTAAAAATTTCTCTAAAAATCTTGTATTTAATTTTGAGACATAGTTATGCACTGAAGTGAATGAATAGCTAATCTAATCTACTATGTTGTAAATTAAATGAAAAAATGTAGACAATTAATTCAATGAATCTTGACATCTAGAACATGTTTGATTGTTTTGTCTACGGACTTCGTCATGTCGTTCAACAAGACCGAAAGAAAAGAAGTTGAGTATATGGAATTTATTCTAGATTCAATAATAACAATGAAAATTTCATAAATTTATTTTCAACCAATTAGAAGGCTCCTTTTTGTTTACGTGTTGCAACGGGAGACTATCGCGATAGTCTATAGCCTATTAACCTAATGAAATTAATAAGTGATAATTTTTCTTAGGTATACTACTACGAATTAATTTTAATTCAAATGTCAAGTTATTTCGAAGTGACAGGTGAGACAAACCAGCAAGTAACAATCAGTTTTTCAGCGTATACCTGATATTTATTGTTACAATAATATTGTGTAAAAAATGATTCGTTTTGGTAATGAATCAGCAAGTTCGATTGCTACAGAAATTGAGCAGTTACTCATTTTTATTACTAAACTGTGAGAAACATTAAATAACAAATGTATTATCTGATATCCAATGTCATTATAGTTTTAAATTCAAATATAACATTAAAAAACATATTTCCGATGAGTTTAGTTTAATATGACGCACTGTATTTTTACAATAGAAGTTGATTTTACTTGTTAGTAACTAAAGTTTATTACTAAAATTTCAGGAACATTAAAAGAAACTCCAATTTATGAAATTTTTTGACCGAATCTCCCACGCAGCCGAATTAATTCCCGATAATTTTTTCTCGGTTTTACACATGTTTTTGTTGATAGAAAATTTCCCTCGTCTTCGACTCGGGATAATTTTCTATCAACAATACCATTTATGACCTTAAAAAATTATCGGTAATAATTCTGCTGTAGGGAGATTATAATTGATAATAATTTACTAAAAACACACCTAATTAACTTATCTAATATCCATTAGATACATTGTTTTTTCAAAACCAAGGAGATAAATTAAGTCAATAATTCTGCCAAAAGTTTCATGCCAGCAGCTAACTTTTTCAAACTGCTTAATTAAATTACGTCAATTTGCTCTTAATTGCTGAGGCAAAAACAACGGTTTTTATACTTTTTTTAATACCTATAATTTCATCTACCATTTTAACTTTAGGAACATTCTAATTTTCTGCCCTAAAACCACATTTTTCCTTTAAAAATAGAAAAAGTTGTCTACATTTTTCCATTAAAAAAAATAGATTTAAAATGTATAATAAGTATAAGGTTTTAGATATTAGTAAATATTATTTGTGTAGGTATACCTATTAAAAATTAAAAAAGC
This sequence comes from Polydrusus pterygomalis, assembly GCA_963969555.1. NCBI lineage: Eukaryota > Metazoa > Arthropoda > Insecta > Coleoptera > Curculionidae > Polydrusus > Polydrusus pterygomalis. Next base: position 46,376,511 of record OZ018381.1, on the reverse strand, counting down.
AAAAACCTCAAAAACATGCAGGTCATTAAAATAATGAATGCAATAATTAATTGATGCATCCAAACGCAAAAATTGGGTAGTTCGTAAAAAAGCATAAAAAGCCATAATAATGTTAAAAATGTCGGCTGGCAAAGCTTACACGTGTTCGGTTTATTTACTAATAAAAAAAATTGTGGCGTAGGTATGTTCTAAAAAATGTATCGTTTTGTTCTGCCAGGTTCACTCATCGTTATTTCCTAAATCAGTAGCTACGTTCTCTTTACTGAGACTGAGTCTTTGTTGGCTGCTTTGCTCATTGCTAACCTTGTTATTATCAAAAAGATAGATAATAGTTTAATAACCAAAAATTACAAATATAGATATAAAAATCTACATAATATTTGGTAATATTATTAAAGATTTTGCTGTCGTGATTCCAAAATATGTACTTTGTGGTTAATTGTGCGTTTTTGCATACAACTAATGTTGTATATGACACAAAGATTTTAAACAATAATTAGGTAAGTATAGCGCCCTTAGTTAGTAATTCGAATAAGTATAGCGGGAATGAGGGCAGGCGTTTTACTGTCAAGGTAGTACTGATAGTTCGGATATACAGTTTCACCAGTATGGAAATTTTTTTTTATTAATAGCCTTATTCCAAATTTGACTTTGGCATCAAGTTCTGCTTCAATCGAGATGAAAATTAAGCAAAAAAATAGTAGTCACGTAATGCGCTTTATCTGTCAAATTTTAATTTTTTCCAAAAAATAATTCAAAAGTGGGGTTATTTCGTAAACTATCGAAAAAAGTTATTAGAAAAAGTTTTTTTAAATGTAGTTTCTAGCCAACATGCAAAATTTCAGATGGATAAGATAATTTTGATTTTTTACCTATATTTTGTAAATTGCACCACTTCTGCAAAATAAGACTCAACGCAACCTACATAAAACTTCTTAGTTTTGACAATGCTTTATTTCAGATACATTTTCTTTAAAGTAGCGCTATATTAAATGTGTCTTTTTCTACAAAATCAAAATTGGGCTAATAAAATTTGGTCGCATGTGATGCAAAGTTTATTTGTTTTTGACCCTGTATAAGGTAACTTCATAAAATAAGTATATTTGAAAACGTAGTTTGTGTCTAAAGTAATACACCTTAATAATAAGACAAAAAGAACACAGTGTCATCAGTAAAGTGTTCATTAAGTGGAAAATTAAATTTAGTTTAACTAACCTAAAGCTCTATCTATCTAAAATCTATTTCCAACGATTTAATTTAAAACACCTTTATTTTATTTTTTATTTTTTTTACTTTCAGACACAAACTACGTTTTCAAAAATACTTATTTTATGAAGTTACCTTATATAGGGTCAAAAACAAATGAACTTTGCATCACATGCGACCAAATTTTAATAGCCCAATTTTGATTTTGTAGAAAAGACACAGATTTATTATGGCGCTACTTTAAAGAAAATGTATCTGAAATAAAGCATTGTCAAAACTAAGAAGTTTTATGTAGGTTGCGTTGAGTCTTATTATGCAAAAGTGGTGCAATTTGCAAAATATAGGTAAAAAATCAAAATTATCTTATGCAGCTGAAATTTTGTATAAGGGCTAGAAACTGCATTTAACAAAACTTTTTTTTATAAGTTTTTTCGATATTTTCAGAAATAACCCCACTTTTGAATTATTTTTTGGAAAAAATTAAAATTTGACAGATAATGCGAATCACGTGACTACTATTTTTTTGCTTACTTTTTATCTCGATCGAAGCAGAACTTGATGCCAAAGTCAAATTTTGAGTAAATCTATTAATAAAAAAAAATCCCATATGATGCGGACTTTACTGGTGACACTGTATACTTATATCTAATGTGTTTTCTTCTAAAAAATATGCTGTTATATTCCGTATTATGAATATACAGGCTTAGAGACCTTTTTATTGACCCTTGAAAAAGTTTTTATCAAAAACGAAACGTTGGGATAAATACAATTGTGTCATTTCATTACCTGCTCTCATTCCCGCTATACTTATTCGAATTTTAAACAACATTTAACTAATCAGAAAACTTTGTCTGTGACAAAAATTAGATTGGCAGGAATAAATAGCTCACAAATTGCTTAATTAGTAAACCAAGAATTACGCTAACCAGGTCTATTGTATTGTGGGATATTTATTTCTGCCCATGTCATTTCTATCACAGTTATTTTTGCCTGGTTAGTTACTAATTGGTTAAAATCTTTTCGTTTGTCGTTAAAAGAATAATAAAGCAATAGTTTAAATGAGATTGATTGCTCCATTTAGCAGTTAAGAACCATTAAACGCTAAGAATAAATTATTATCTATTTTTCTGAAAGATTGTAAAGGTTCAGAAAAAAATCGTAGCGTAGCGTGAAAAATATAAGCAGCAACTCTTCACCTTTCGTAAGTAAGGTATTTTGCATAAGTAACCATACTAAATTTTTTAATCCTTCTGCAACAACTAGCTTAGAAATAAAAAAAAAATTATCCTGACAAAAATATTTTAAAAACAAGTAGAGAAAAACGCACAGTTAAAGTTAAACTTGATGGAAAGGAAATTTCAAATATTAAAAATTACCTGGGCCATTTAGCAGCAATATGGGGATGTAAACTGGTATTGAAGACACATCGCTGCCTCAACACGCCTTGCCATAGTTGAACACCAACGATTCCGAATATAAAAAATACAAAAAAACACAACAGTAATACGTTTCCCAGCATTGGTAACGTGTCTAGTAGAAGCATTACCAGGATTCTCATACCTGAAAAGAAACAAAAATATTTAAATGAAAGCGTTACAAAACAAAAAAAAAGGTTGAAATAACAATTAATTATTAATCCTAAGTGTTTAAGAGCGCTCTAAAGTTTACTACACAAGTAAAAAAAAATTAAACTATTTAATATTGTGAAGAAATGCTTGATCAGTGGCGGATTTGCCGGTACGCTAAGTACGCCGCAGAGTAGGGTCTCATGTGCATGGGGGCCCCGCAGGGACCCTCATTACATTTCAAGAATATACTCCAAATTCCAAATTTATAAAAAAAGTTGTTATTAAATCACCATAAAATAAAAACCAGGAAACTATTCACGACACACTAAAAGTTAATTACATACAAAAACTTCATAGCCTATACCATACCTACCATTTTTATTATTAAATTCGCATGAACGTCGAAGTCGTTGATTATTTTGGTATTATCCAATCCCTTTATGTTTTTTTTCCGCGTTACCCCATATAGGTAGATGGAATGCATCAACTATCGTCAAACTTCAATACGCTCTTAAATATTTAAGTCTAACAAGGTGGTATGCTCATTATGAAGCTGTTAGAGCACTTAAAATTGGATACGATGATATTTTAAAAACTTTAAAACATATTTACACGGATAAAACAGAAAAAAATTATTGCTGAAACGAAGCCAAAAATTGATGATTAAATTAGAATTTTCTATGTTAACAATAATTCGGGAACAAGTTCTAGAGCGCTTTAATAAGGTTTCTACCAAATTGCAATCGCCTGGTTTGGATATACAATAAGGATACCATTTATTGGATTTTTTAAAACAATTTTTACAAGACACAGAAAAAAATCTTAATCAGAAACCGATAAATTGGAAGCAAATACTAAAGAACCAAGCGAAGATATTGAAAAATAATTTGCTGAATCCAGTAAACGCAAAAGAAAAATATTGCTGGCTAATAAGGAAACTGAGATGCCTATGTTTATTGGAAAAGTAAAATTTAGAATTAAGATTATCAACAAGCTGTTGGATTTTTTGATAGACGACTTACATCGCCGAAGTTCTGTCTATCAAGATATAACAGTTAAATTTAAGTGTTCATTTGATATGAAGGATATCTCAAAAGATGATATTGATGCGGAGAGCTTTAAAACGTGTAGAATATTACAACGAAGATCTTGAAGAAGAACTCATTAGCAAAGTATTGCAGTTCAAACAATATTTAAAAATATGTAACCCTGAAACAAACACGAGTTGCTCAACAATGTTAAACATCATCTATAGTAAGAAAATAATAGATGTATTTCCCAATTTATATACCGCCCTAAAGATATTTTTAACGCTATACTACGCTGATACTTTCAATTAAAAGTTATTTTACTGGTAATTTAAATTACGATGATGCGATAAGGGAATTTGCCGATATAAAAAATTAGAAAAAAACAATTTGTTTCCTATATTATGTTCATATTTTATATCCTTACCACCTAGTTTTTTTTACTGTTAAATTTTTTTTCTGTTGTACCTTTAGTACCTTATATTTTTGTAGTTTTGAAAACTCTTACTTTAATATTAGTAAAACTGGTTATTTTTGTTTTTGTATTTTTAAGTTTTCATTTGTTTGTCAAAAATATTTGTATCTAACTTTCTTTATTTTTGATACTACTTAGTTCCTTTTTTATTTATGTGATTTTGTCTATTATTATGTAGAATGTACGGTAATGTACCTGGAGTTACTTTTAAGTTATTTGATTACTAGCCAAACTAGCAGAACAAGGTGCTCAAATTTGAAAATTTTTATATGGAAAATTAGGTGCTAGTTAGGTGCTAATTAGGTACCAACTTTAAAATTTAGGTGCTCCTATGGTTTTTGAGAAAATTATATTTTTGTTTTTTCCTGCTAGATTAACGTTAAGCTAGCAGAACATTACTGTCAAATAAGCTAATCAAGAACAAAATGTAGTACCAAAATTAGGCGCTTTTTAAGTGCTTATTGAATATCTAAAAAAAAAATTAATTAGTTAAGGTTTTTTAAAAACACCGCCATGTTCTGCTAATTTTAAGAGGAACAAATTCCGTCTAATAGGTATATCGGCAACCGGTTTATTCGTTGTTACCCAGAGCACTTTTTTTGTATTTAAATTTTATAAAATAATATTAGTTGAAAAAATTGAATTAAAAAAAAATGCTCTGGTAACAACGAACAAACCGGTTGCCGATATACCTTTTAGACGGAATTTGTTCCTTTTAAAAATAGCAGAACAAGGCGGTATTTTTTAAAACCCTTAACTAATTAATTTTTTTTTTAGATATTCAATAAGCACCTAAAAAGCACCTAATTTTGTTACTACATTTTGTTCTTGATTAGCTTATTTGACAGTAATGTTCTGCCAGCTTAACGTTAATCTAGCAGAACAACACAAAAATATAATTTTCTCAAAAACCATAGGAGCACCTAAATTTTAAAGTTGGCACCTAATTAGCACCTAACTAGCACCTAATTTTCCATACAAAAATTTTCAATTTTGAGCACCTTGTTCTGCTAAGTTTATAGAGGTATATATTTTTTCTATTTACTTAATATTTGTTTTATTTTGTCCTTTGTAAAAAAAAAATAAAAAGTAGGGGGTGGGGGCGAGGGGCCCCAAAAATTATGTAGCTTGGGGCCCCATAAATCGTAAATCCGCCAATGTGCTTGATATCACATATCGGATATATTTTTCTATTTATTTCCATCATCCCGCAGAAAATTTTCAAACTCTTATTAGAAAGTCTGTTGCCCATAATTTTCCAACCTCGGTTAAAAGGAGAAATATATCTTTATAACGAGCTATAATATATCCGTGACGGTTACCTAAGTGATATCGCCATTTGCAAAGGTTATCTTTATATGATATGGAAGATATATTAACATAACTGGGAAAAGTTTGGCATATATTTCACAACTGGGTGGATAATTTAGCATTATAGTATTAACTAGCGGGGTCCCATCGTTCGTGCAATTCAATTGTTATAAATTCGCTATCGAAACAAAGCATTGGGTACCATACACAGGGCTGACAAGAGGGGGGGGCTGAGGGGGCAAATTTCCCGGACCCACGTTTCTTTTAAGGGCCCGGGCTCGGGCTCGGGCTGCGCAGTTAAAAAAATATGATAAATTATAAAAAAATATATAAAATCTCTGTTGACAAAAATCACTTTGTAAACATTACATAGGTGTGTAAATTGTTAGGCGAGTTGGCGAATAATTAATGATCTAAGTATACAATATTGATACATCCGGCCCAATATTTGTATTAACATCGATTTATTATGCGAAGAATTTATAAAACTTTCATCTTTTTTGGAGAACATACCCGAAAATTTTGTACATTTTAGAATTGACTCACAATGGGTTTCTTATTTAAAAATTATATTTTTGTTATTATTTTGGGGTAGTAAAGACTTATTTTAATAAAAATGAACAGTTTTAACGCCAAAACGACTATAAATTTAATGTGGAATATTTGAGAAACAATTTTAGCTCATTAAGTATTGAGCAAAAAATTGAAATTAAAACTAAGGGAAGACCTAAACCCGAAATTAACTTGACACAGACCACAAAGTGTAAATCTAGGGACTTTACTGTTATTGATAAGTTTGCTGTAAATATGAACAGAAGAATGGACTTTACTTTTAAACAATGTGCCCACTAATAAAAAATAAATTGGCCTTTTTTTATTTTTTTTTATCTTATTTCATTTTCAATAAAATAAGTAGGTATTATTTATTATTGACCAAATTTGGGCGTAGTCTGAAAAAATTTCACCTGCGGCGCATTTCGCCTACAGCGGGCTTTTAGTGCCCCCCAAGTTAATAAGTCACAAGGCGCCACTGGCTAGGACCCTACCTCCAGCTTTTTAATATTTTAAATCTGGCAGCCCTAGAAGTGGGCCCAGGATGCCGCACAGCCCCCGGGCCTGACCTGGCTCTCGACGGCCCTGACCATACATGCCACCCAATAAAGTCTATAATACAGTGTGAAGTCCGCATCATATTATGGGATTTTTTTTATTAATAACTTTATTCGAAATTTGACTTTGGCATCAAGTTCTGCTTCGATCAAGATGAAAAGTAAGCAAAAAAATAGTAGTCACGTGATTCGCATTATCTGTCAAATTTATATATGTAATTTTTTCCAAGAAATAATTCAAAAGTGGGGTTATTTCTGAAAGTATCGAAACAAGTTATTAGAAAAAGTTTTTTTTAATGCAGTTTCTAGCCCACATGCAAAATTGTAGGTGCATAAGATAATGTTGATTTTTTACCAATATTTTGTAAATTGCACCACTTTTGCAAAACAAGACTCAACGCAACCTACATAAAACTTCTTAGTTTTGACAATGCTTTATTTCAGATACATTTTCTTTAAAGTAGCGCCATATTAAATGTGTGTTTTTCTACAAAATCAAAATTGGGCTATTAAAATTTGGTCGCATGTGATGCAAAGTTGATTTATTTTTGACCCTGTATAGAGTAACTTCATAAAATAAGTATTTTTGAAAACGTAGTTTGTGTTTGAAAGTAATACACCTTAATATTAAGACAAAAAGAACACAGTGTTTTCTTATGCAGCTGAAATTTTTGCATGTGGGCTAGAAACTGCAATTAAAAATAACTTTTTCTAATAACTTTTTTCGATATTTTCAGAAATAACCCCACTTTTGAATTATTTTTTGGAAAAAATTAAAATTTGCGAATCACGTGACTACTATTTTTTGCTTCATTTCCATCTCGATCAAAGCAGAACTTGATGCCAACGCTTTGTTTTCAGATAAAGTTAACTCTACTTATATATTTGCACATGAAAGCGCTACTTCGTTCATATCTTTTTTATTGATACCCTATTTCGCTTATTAAAAGTACGCCTCAGCGTGTTTAAATCCCACTTTCAAAAACGCGCGTGTTTTAAAGTTACCATGGCAACATCAACAACCCGTGACACATGAAGTCTAAATATGTCCACTTTTTAATTATTGATTGGACAGAATTACCTTTTAACTTCAAATAAAATATTTTTTTTTATTGATACCCTATTTCGCTTATTTAAAGTACGCCTCAGCGTGTTTAAATCCCACTTTCAAAAACGCGCGTGTTTTAAAGTTACCATGGCAACATCAACAACCCGTGAAACGTGAAGTCTAAATATGTCAACTTTTGAATTATTGATTTGACAGAATTACCTTTTAACGTCAAATAAAATATTTTTTTAAGCAATAGACAACCAATGTCAACGGTGACAACAATGAATCTTATGTGACAGATTGGAAGGTATTTTTTGTTCTCCTCATTTTCATGACAACGACAGGTATATCACATCGCGAATTCGACCATTTCACTTACTTACTAAGTTATTATTTTCATTTTTTGTAATATAAATACCAATAAAAAAAAATAATGTAAAGTATTCGTGGATAACTGGTCTTTAAAACACTTGCTCTATTTCAAGCACTCCGGCTGCGCCGTCGTGCTTGCAAAATCGCGCGTGTTTTAAAGACCTTAATATCCACTTATACTTTAATATACTATTTTTAAGCAATACACATCCAATGTAAACGGTGACAACAATGAATCTTATGTGACAGATTGGAAGTTATTTTTTGTTCTCCTCATTTTCATAACAACGACAGGTATATCACATCACGAATTCGACCATTTAACTTACTTACTAAGCTAAGTTATTATTTCCATTTTTTGTAATATAAATACCAATAAGTGTACCAATAAAAAAAAATAATGTAAAGCATTCGTGGATAACATCTTTAAAACACTTGCTCTATTTCAAGCACTCCGGCTGCGCCGTCGTGCTTGCAAAAACTTAAATATACTATTTTTGTTTGTAAACAAAAATCTTGAAAATGTTTAAAAAAATGTTCCATCAGTTATAGCAAATTTAACTTTTACGCATGCAAAAAAAAAGATAAAATTAGCAGCTACATGTTAAATTTTAACTTAAACGCTGTTTCTTTTCATTTTTCAATTAAAAAACGATTCGGGAACAAAAAACTTCTCGCTAAGTCGCCCGGAATCTATTCAAATTTTAATTTAAAATTTAAATATTCAATTTTAGTTTAAAATTAGCACCTGTTACATCTTGTTCACGACAGACTTCTGTATACTTTTCATATTTTGGGTTCATACTTCACAAAATGGAACATTTTTTAACAAAGAATATTATACAGGAATGGTCAGAAGTCTGGTCCAAGCAAATATCTGCGGAATAGGTATTCAAATTTAAAAAATTTTTGTATGTATTAGTATAGGAGGTTATTTTGTATACAGGGTGTTTCATTAAGGGTGGCCACCGGCCATAGGTGATAGGTGATAGGTTAAAAGTGAGTGGGTTACAACTCCCACTGCGACCATGCGGTCTATTGTGGCTCTCGATTCAAGAGTTTTTAATGCAGCTTGACTGTCGGAGAATATCTTGATTGACCTATGTGCATACCGTCGATCTATCAGCAGTCTTGCATATATTTTAATTGCATAAACCTCTGCTTGAAATATAGTTGTCATAGTTCCCAGGCTAATAGATAGTTCTATTTTTGGGTTTTTGCCATAAATTCCGGCTCCAATACCCTCTTTAGTTTTGGAGCCGTCTGTAAATATTCCAAATTCCGCCTTTAGCAGGTCAGCACTGTTATTGACATAGGAGTTATTGTATTGACCCATTCATCCATATCCCAGCAGCAGCAGAATTGTCTAGTCTTTCTAATGATGTAACTAAAGATATACCTTAATAAGGGAATTTCCGGAAAAATTTAGAATTTTAAAAATTAATTTTCACTTGTGCCCCCTTGCGGCGAAATGTGGACCTTAAAAATAATTTTCAGAGTTTTCTCATAGTCACTTTCCCCCCCCCCCCCCCCCAAGTTTCTATGCTCAGTAGTTTTCGAGATATGGTGGCCACCCTTAATGAAACACCCTGTATACGACAATATTGTCAGAAATGACATTGACATCCTATATTAGAACCTATTAAAACTGTATCCCAATAATAAGAATCTTCCCAGAAGTAACGAAATATTGATAGGAAAATGAAATGGCGAAGTCGCCACTAATGTTTGCTGTTAACCTGTAAAATAAGTAATGGAATTGCTTTAAAATTATTTTTTTATCAATCTTGGAATTTAATATACCTACTATTAAAAACTAAAATAAGGTCATTATGTTAAACTTTCATGAGACGTGGCAACCAAAAACAATGGCCGACCGTCTCGGACTCAAGTGGGTACAAGGAAAATTCATTCAAAATTAATTCGACACTATTCGGTTCAGCGTGACTTTGAAGCAGGCTTAACCACTAGAAAATATTTATTTAAATGAAATGGTTTAAACAATTACTTGGGAAACGATTACTTACGTAACTAGGGCAAAAAACTACGTGTGTTTGGGGTACGCTGCATGATTCATTAATACCCTAACCCTAACACTGTTTTAAATAATGTGTAATAATATGTAGTTATACCTAGGATGAAAGTGAACCTTTGAGTAATAGTATTTTAACCAGCTTATAATTTAGGCTATAATAAACGTGCATGTTCATGATTTATTGTACGCGAGTTACATACTATGCTTTATCCACAACCCTTTACTTATATGCAGTGATATTTTAAATAACAGCGGACGCTTTCTTTAATGTCAACGCGAAGCTATTTCAATACAGGTAATTTTTTCGAAACCCGAATATTGCAGACCATCTTTGAAATTGAAATTACGAATATAAATTACGATTATTTTACGGACTAGCTGTGACACTAATGTGCCCATTTTTTTACGCCCTGTATGATAAAAACTTTGAACAACGTTTTTTACATACTATTGACTAAAAATTAAGTACTCTTCATTCATGTCGCTAATCCTAACAGTTTTCGGAAAAACGTCTTTTTATTGCGATCATGTATTAATATTAAGAAGTTAAAAGTGAACATTTATAACACAGGCCTGCATTTTTTAACACTTTGAAAGTTGATTTAAGATTTTTAACTGTTTTCTAGTAATTTGGTAGCACTGATTTCAAATCTGCTTTCAGTCTTTTTATATCACGTAAGGTTATTTTTCAAACCGGTAAAATCCAAAAATATAGAAAAAACACGATTTATTTCATTTATAAGCTAGTTTTTGAATATATTAAGGAAAAAAATAGAAAAATATACAAAATATACACATATAAACTATTATAAATGGTTATTTATTCGTTACGCTTCTTCAAAAAATGTTTTCTTTTTTCAGAAAAGCTTCTTTTGGTTGTTTTTCTGTTTCAGCTAAAGGAAGATCTCTCTCAATGTCCAACAGAAATCGGCCATCATTTTTGTGTCCCAGCGCCCCTGGTATCTTTTTTCATCTCTTTAATATATTGATGAACCTTGCTCTTCACCCACGTCCCCAAGATTTTCCGGGAATTAGTCCAAATGGGAATGTAAAAAGCGAATTTTTATGCTCATATTCTGAAATTCCTGAAATTTTCCAGCATATTTTCAACGATCTCAACGTAGTAGTAATTTATGTTCAACTTCTTTAAAAGCATTCTATGCATGTTTTTCCTCATCTTCCATTACCTTTTCAAATTCTGTATCTTTCATCAAGCTGCTAATCTGCGGCCCTACCTTTAATTTTGCCTCTGACAGAGCCGGAAATATTTTACACAAATATGTAAAACAATTTCCTTCTTTGTTTAATGCCTTAACAAATTGTTTCATACCTCCAAGTTTTATGTGAAGTTGTGGAAGTAAAACTTTTTGAGGGTCAAAAGACTTTCGCGATTACATTTTTGTTTCCAGGTGTTAAAGTCTCTCTTTGTGATCAGTCTTTTTTTATCCAATGCTGTTCTTGATTCCTGCTAGCCCACTCGCACAAGAAACATGGAAATTTAGTAAATCCATACTGCTGACCTAAGAGAAGACCTACAATTTTTAGATCTTCACACACTTCCCAGTTGTGATTTTCATATTGTATTCTTAAAAGTAATTCCTCTAAATTTTCATAGTTTTTCTTTAATTTAACTGTATGGCCGACCGAAACAGAAGCAAAAACATTGTCATTATGTAAAAGAACAGCTTTAAAGCTCCTTTTTGAAATCGATAAAAAGTCTACAGTCGGAGGGTTTGTAGCACCACAGAAAATAATTTTGTATTCATCAATCATTTAGAATTTGAAGTACTACATTCATGTTAAAATGTATTAAAACGCCTATTATAAGTTTTTTTTTATATTTTTTCTTTTTTTTTGCAAAAAAAAATCTGTGGGTGATAGAGACCAATTGTATTTTAATTAGTTATTTCTATATAAAAACTGAGCTCAACAAACAAAAATTACGTCATCACAAATTTCATGCGGGCCTGTGTAATTTATAGCAACAAAGATGTATCTTTTATGGAAATACGCTAAATATACATGATGTAAATATGTTAAAAATTACGTTTTTCCGAAAACGGTTAGGATTAGCGTCATGAATGAAGAGTAGTTAATTTTTAGTCAATAGTTAAAGGTATGTAAATAAAAAGGTATGTAAATAACGTTGTCCAAAGTTTTTATCATACAGGGCGTAAAAAAAAATGGGCACATTATAGTGTCACAGCTAGTCCGTCCCTGCATCTGTGAGTAATTCGCAACACTTTCTGGGATAGTAATCTGAAGGGTCTTACCTTCATGAACATACCATAAAACTAAATCTTCAAATCATTGATAGTGTTGAAATATCCACTGGTTCATTAGCAGACTGTTTAAAAAAATTTAAATGGAGTAAATGTACTGTTTTAAACAGGCGTTTTTTAATAGAGCAACCCCATATAACCCAGAACCGAGTAGAATTTTTAATATAATTTAAAAATAACATCAACTAACTATCCATTTTTATTTTATAATTATTGTTATTTTAATAGGTTGGACAAATTAGCATTGCAACATGGACATCGAGATTCAAGATTTTCTCCATATTATTGCCACTATAATCCTATTAAAATGGTTTGGTCGGAATGTAAGCGCAGTTATGATGCAAAAATAAGTTCTCTGCATTCTGTAACAAATGACGTAGTTTTGGATCTGCGGAATGAACCCATAGAAAATGTAATAGTGGAAAAATGGAAAAATTATGTAACACACCCTAATAAAATTATAAATGATGTGCGGGAACGGGAAAGATTTATCGATGCTTTAGATACTCTTCCCCGTATTATTAACCTGAAAGAATCTGATGATGGTCCTTCCGGAGATAATTTATTTTAATTATTAAAAACGGTAGTTGGTTGTGTTGTCATTTTTTATTATATTTTCTTCTTTATGATTTTATAAAGAAGATGAAAATATTTAGACTGATGCACTAGACAAAAAAAATATATGATTCAATTTTAAATTTTATAAAATGAGTTTTATTTTTTTTTTAGTTAATTTATAGTTATTAATGATACTAGTTCGACATGAACACTACTCGTTCATATCAAACGTGTATCATTCAAAATTTAATCTACGAGAGTACAAATAGATTTTATTCGTCTAAATTTCATTGATATCAGATAACGTTTTCGTAATTTTTAAAATTTTCAGGTGTCCATATTAGTCGATATCATGGTAACCGCATTTTGATTGTTTCAATTTCGATTTTGACAACGTCATTATTGCCATCTAATTTTCTATTATATGCAAAGTGTTGGCCAAAAATAATTTAAATATGGGAGATTCTGAATCCGAAAGTGTCCCTTCGGACGTCCAAATGTTTATAATAAATAAATGCAATCAGTTTTTCTAAGTAATAATAACAAATAAATAGTTTGCACCGAATTTCTTTTTGTTTTTGTATCTTAACATTTGGATGTTATTATGAATTCATAATGGCACTGAGTGCTATTATGAAGCCCATAATGACATCTAAATGATAATGCTAAATACGTCATAATGCTAAATACGTCATAATGGTCGTGGATTAAATTAATTAAAAATTTCATACTGATTTTCAAAAACAAAGTGTTTCATCCCATGATACCTTTTACCCTAAATAAACTACTTATTTCTGACTTCATTACCAGAATAAAAATAATAGTTAAAATCTGGATATTTACATGCATCCTTCTTTAGGTAGATCAAGCTTAAGAAGAATCATAAGCTTTACTACCGGTAAGTCAAACTGACTGAATTAATTTCGACGTAGGGTAGACCGGGGACAATTGTAACATGGGACAATAAAAACAACCGCCATATTTGACGGATTTTGCGGTTTAAATCGCGCACGCTTTCGCCAAACGAAGCGCCAAGAGATGCGATAGGCAGTGTTGCCAGGTTGGGCGATTTATCGCAAATTGGGCTACTTCATAAGCCATTCTGCGACCTATTTTACGTTTCTGCGACCCGTCGCAGATTGGGCGATTTACACTTGCGACCTGTCGCAGATTGGGCGGCGATAATGCCAGAGAACCGGGCACAATCACAATACAGAGTAGGCGGCGTAGATCGACGCTGTCGCTGAACTATCGGGTTTAATAGTGACGACGTAGGTCGTATTACTAACTTCATACCGGTTACCGGTTTGGTAGTCGTTCTCCCCCTTAGTTGGTGTTTTGTGGACGTTCTCCTATTTCTGTTTTGTGGTCGTTCGGTTGTCGGCGGTTCGTTTATCACCTCGTTTTTTTATTCAAGCAATTTAAATTAAAAACAAAACTGTTGGCAGTGTTGGCCGTTGGTATTTAAATTTTAAAATGGGGAAATGGGCAGTTTATGAAAAAAAATACAAGCCTTCTTGGGGATGCTTTCTGCCATAATAACAATACGAATCCATCTATTAGTGAAACAAACTTGCTGTAACAAATTTGACCCCGGTGATGAAATGAGGCGTCTTTTCAACTCCAGTATTCTCTATGCTCCTGGGCCTGGAAGTATTGGAGAAGGATCGAGCAACTCATGGGAACAGGACGCATTTATGGAGGCTGTAACCATTTGTGCAGATATTTAGTTCTTAATGTTGTAATAATGTTATTTAATGTACTTATAATTTGTTTTAACACAATAATTTATTATTTCTGAAAAAGTAATCTATATAATAGACAATTATATTTAAACCTCAAAAATCGATTTTGGGCTATTTTATGATTTGGCAACGTCTGCGATTTTGGGCTACTTCAGCAGCTAAACTCTGCGACCTACGTCCATATTTATCTGGCAACACTGGCGATAGGTAGTCATCAGTCAATCACTGACGATAGTTCAGAGTGGTTGTGTGCGTTCCAGATAAACGAATTTCCCGCTACTGGAGTAAACTTTTTCATTGTTTAAAAAAGTGTGACGAAAGGAGTAAAAAGGCAAGTATCTAACTTCCACTATTTTTATTATTGTATTTGGTATATCTCTTTTGGTTTAGGTAGGTTAAAATGTAACTATTATCCAAGAGTAAGAACAAATTTTGGTATTAACCTAAGAATGTGTTGCGGGGACAATTGAAACAAGTGGTATGGGGGACGTTTGAAAGGTGTTTCCAAATGATAAACCGAAAGCAGGTCAAAAATCCACCAAAACCAAACAACTTCCGAAGCATCAAGAAGACAGTGACAGCGACGAAGAGGCCTGTTTTTGTTTAGTTTGTCTGGAATCCTATAAAAGTAGTCGCTCCAGAGAGAAATGGGTGCAATGAATGCACTCGACAAGAAGATTTGTATATTTGTCATAACTGCTTGTCAGAGTAAAGTTTGTTATATGTTACGATTTTCATTATTAATAATATGTTTAATTTAATTTAATTAGAATAAATATTTCTTTAATTAAAATGCTGTTTCAATTGTCCCAGGCATATGTTTCATTCGTCCCCAGCACGGGGACTATTGAAACAGTTTATCGTGCTTAAGACTTTACCAAATATCATGCTTATAAATCGTTATAGAGTAACAGAATAAAGATAAATACAAACCCAATTAAATATGCTATTCATCCCTTATTTTATTATTAAGAACTTTGCCATAGTTGCCGAGAAAAAAATTAAGAATCAAAAGTGTTTCAATTGTCCCCGGTCTCCCCTACTGTAAATATGGAGCATATGACGTAACGGTCAGCTATCATTGAACATATAGGGTGTTTCATTAAGGTCGAAGAGCGGCCATATCTCGGAAACTACTGGGCATAGAAACTGAGGAAAAGAAAAATGATAATAAAAGTGGCCATGAGAAAATTCTGGAAATAATTTTCAAGTTCCGCATTTTGCCGCAAGAGGGCGTAATTGAAAAGTAAATTTTTAAATTTTACATAACTCCGAAAATTCCACATTAAGGTATATGTTTGACAACACCATTTTAAAGCTTGGACAATTATGCATCATTTTGATCTTATGCTCATTGGCGTACCGACTTTAATAAGAGTGGGGGAAGCTGTTGAAAGTGTAATAATTTAAATCGCTGTAACTTATAAACGACTTATCCGATTTTAGCAAACTAAAGACTGTTTGGAAGAGAAATGTATGCACTTTGACCAGTCGTATTTAGTTGTCCATAATAGTTCTCAAAAAAAATGCTAGAGGGCGCAATTTCCAATAACAATATATTTTTTGATTTTACTCCAAAAAAATTAATCATACGGTATAATTATGATACCATAATCGAGAAGGAGATGAAATTTGCTAGAAAAAAAATTAAAACCGCAGCTCGATATCTCCGTTCGTTTCAGAGTTATTGCCAAAACAATAATTTTTAAGACAAATTGCGCCCTCTAGCAATTTTATTAGAAACTATCTTGTACATTGGATACGACAATTAAAGGTACTTACCTTTCTCTTCCAAACAAGTTTAAATTTAGTAAAATTGGTTAAGTCGTTTAGAAGTTACAGCGATTTTAATGTTTACAGTTTCACTTGATAAGAGTGGGAGAAGCTATTGAAAGTTTAAACATTAAAATCGCTGTAACTTCTAAACGACTTATCCGATTTTACTAAATTTAAGCTTGTTTGGAAGAACCTTCAATTGTCGTATCTAATGGTACAAGATAGTTTCTAATAAAATTGCTAGAGGGCGCAATTTGTGTTAAAAATTATTGTTTTGGCAATAACTCAGAAACGAACGGAGATATCGAGCTGCGGTTTTAATATTTTTTCTAGCAAATTTCATCTACTTTTCGACTATGGTATCATAATTATACCGTATGATTTATTTTTTCGGAGGAAAATAAAAAAATGTATTGTTATTGCAAATTGCGCCCTCTAGCATTTTTTTTGAGAACTATTATGGACAACTAAATACGATTGGTCCAAGTGCATACATTTCTCTTCCAAACAGTCTTTAGTTTGCTAAAATCGGATAAGTCGTTTATAAGTTACAGCGATTTAAATGATTACACTTTCAACAGCTTCCCCCACTCTTATTAAAGTCGGTACGCCAATGAGCATAAGACCAAAATGATGCATAATTGTCCTAGCTTTAAAACGGTGTTATCAAACATATACCTTAATGTGGAATTTTCGGAGTTATGTAAAATTTAAAAATTTACTTTTCAATTACGCCCTCTTGCGGCAAAATGCGGAACTTGAAAATTATTTCCAGAATTTTCTCATGGCCACTTTTATTATCATTTTTCTTTTCCTGAGTTTCTATGCCCAGTAGTTTCCGAGATATGGCCGCTCTTCGACCTTAATGAAACACCCTGTACTTTATTAGTTATTTTTGTGATTGTGGATTACATTACATTATAACAAACAAAAGCTCCGTATTCTCACTATAAGAAAATAACAGGATATCTTTAATTAAGTCAAAAACCAATTTAACGACGCATTCAACAACAAACAAAAAGTAAGTATATATTAATAAACCTCATTACAACAAAACCCCCTACTCGTCTAGCTTTTCGGTTCAATCTAGCTAATCTAGCTTTTGACTAAAAACACCGTTGGCGTAAAGTAATAATGTATAGAATAATAAGCACTGTTGGTAAACCTAAATGGGACCTGTCAGCTCCAAACGTTTACGCTATTAATCATATTTCAGTTAATAAATAATTGTCTCTATTAGTATTCAAAATGGGTATGTTTTCGGTTAAGAAATACGGGTTAACTTATTATAAGGAAACTTTCGGAATTGTGAAAAGTTCAAAATCTAATTGTGTAAAATGTGTTTTTTAAAAAAATATTTTTTGGGTGTTTCGCAACACCTGCAAATGTTACAAGAGAAAACAAAAATCATGTACCGTGCGAGCAAAAATTATTTGCATCAAAGAGGGCTTGGATTAAAAAACATAGGGCTTGGTTTAGATCACAATGATATGGGGACGATATATCTAACCAAATCTAGGTTAAAATTTTGTCAAATTCATATTATGACATGATATGCCAAACTAAGAAGTAATAAAATAAGTAGACAAATACAAATTTATTTTTGTTGTTTACACAATTAACAAAGTAAGAATATACAGAAAGAAAAAGAAAATTAATTATATAAATTGCTGAAATTGGCCTCCGCCATGCTCCAAGTATAAATTCACACGTCTCTTTATATTTTTAAAAGTGTTGACCAGCATCTCTGGAGAAATGTTCTGTTCTTACAGAAGGTCTTTCTGCTCCTTTTTTGTGTTGTATAGAATCTGTTTCCCTAAACACAGCCACGATTATTTTCAGGCAACGATAAAAATCGCCAGCAATAAAAAAAGCAACGTTAGGAAAATGTTCGTGAAAATCGTCCATGCACAAACCCGGATTGTATTGCACTCACCATTTACTCTAACCCCGTTTCGAAAATACGCTTCAACCATGCATGTTTTGTGCTGTTCCGTAAAGCCCATTGTGTGAATTGTTCAAGAAATTGGAAAAATTAGAGATTAATTAAATTACTTGTAACGACTGTCAAAGATGACGGAATAACTGATTGATTGTTAATTCAGGTAGTTAAGTGACACCCAACAGGTATTAAGCTCTACGGCTAAGCATTGCGTCCTTGGATGCAAGGCCCTCTTTGATGCAAATAATTTTTGCTCGCACGGTATTATAAGTTATTGGCAGTGACTTGTGTAGATAATAAATTTTACCACAAACCTTCAAGCAAGTTTTCAAAATTTATAAAAGGTACGTTTTTAAATCGGACAATTTTTTCTCATCAATTTTAAAACCCAAAAAGACATTTTGCGTTTCTTTTTTCTGAAATAGAGCCCAACAAGAATTAAAAAACCGCAGTTTAAATAATTTCAAAAGTACTATAAATAAACCCGTTATTTGTATACTGAATTTAAAAAAAAATCATTGTTTATGATAAAAGTGACCTTGTTTTTACTAAACATGCATAGCACAAGTGGGAATAAAAACATAGGTATATAAACATTTCTTAAAATTGACTAGTGGTTAAGAAATTTCTTTTTACACACATGTGATATAAGGTATTTTCTAGCAAACTTAACAGTGCTATTTTTTTATTTTCATAGGTGATCGTAGGAAAACATATCTTAACATAGTATAAAACAAAGTCGCTGTCGCGTCTATCCACAGCTATATGTGCTTAAATCTTTAAAACTACGCAACGGATTTTTAAGCGTTTTTTTTAATAGATAGAGTGATTCAAGTGGAAGGTTTTTATGCATAATACATGCATAATATTGTAGAGAAACACTGATAAATTTAGAGGTTTGTTTGGGTTTGCATTTATAAATCTTGACGTGATGGTGAACTCGCCTTATTATTATCTCAGAGGCGTATAATGCCTGGCATCGCAACGCAGGCCGGGTTCTCGCTAGTTATCCATCCATTGTCTTTATTTTGTTACTTAACACAACGTTTTGGTTAGTTAGTATCTCTAATCGTTTTCAAGTGTAAACTAAATTATAATTATAAGGCTAATGTCTTAAATACTATCCATGTGCAATGAAGCTTGATGACTCCGCCTACGTGCTTATTGGAGTGTGAAGTTTGAGCTGTTGGTTTTGGACAAGAAGAGGCTTCCAGATATTGGGGATATCTATACTTGGTTTACTAAATATTTGGGTATTTTGATTCATGAAAGCTGCTTCTTTGAATCTTTGTTTTCTCCAGTGCTAGCTGTCCCGCGTCCAAAACCTTGGCTTCCGACCACTGTATATTATGTTGGTTGGTCCATAGATGTTCCGATATACCTGATCTACGGAAAGTTAGAGATACTAACTAACCGAAGCGTTGTGTTAAGTGACAAAATAAAGACAATGGAAGTCCGACAAGGATATTTTTTTGATATTACTTCGTTGTCTACCACCTTAAAACATAAATATAATAATTATTAAAATTTAATTTGATATCTGATAAAAACGTGTAAAATCCAATTAGTACAAATGCAGAGCTAAATCTTCCAAAAATAATAATTACTATATGAGTTTTGCTTAGTATGTGACGTGACGTGTACGCAACCCTTATTATTTTTAATTAAAGAAAAAATAATTATTGTTTAAATGAAACCAAAGACTTGTTTTGTTTTCTATCGTATCACCAAAATACCAAAAAAAAATATTAAGTTTAGGAAAACTGATTTAATAATGGTTGTCAGTATGTAATTAAATATATTTTTATTTTATTCAAGGTGAAAAACTTAACGCCTTTTCTTACGATTGTCATTTTAAACCCTCAATTATTAAGTAAGAAGCTAATATGGCTATTTTCTTTTTAGTTATTGTCTATTAGTTGCAATAAAATAATAATTTGGAGAATATATTGGAATTTAAAACTATAATTATTATTTTTTGTTTATGTTAATTCTACATTTTACATCAACAACATGATTATACAAATTATACTCGCAACAATCCTGCCAGCAAACCAACAGTTTTGTTTATGAAAAACATGACCCACAAATTCTAACTGAAACAAATATGTGCCACACAATAGCAACACCATAATCAGCACTTTAAATGCGTTAAATTTGTAAATACTATCAGTTTTCAATTGAAATAATCAAAGGGAAATGTTTTAATTTGCCTAACAATTGAGGATAAAAATATTAGCAGTGGTAATTTCAACCGCATTTCAACTTTTGATAGATACCGTAAATTTTTTAACCGAAAATATGACATGAAATGTATAACTAATGGGGTTAGAAGTCGAGAGGCTTAAGTAATATATACCGTGCGAGCAAAAATTTGCACCAAAGAGGGCCTTGCATCTAAGGACGTAATGCTTAGTCGTAGAGCTTAATACCTGTTGGGTGTCAGTAACTACCTGAATTAACAATCAATCAGTTATTCCGTAATCTTTCCCAGTCGTTACAAGTAATTTTAGTTATCGCTAATTTTTCCAATTTCTTGAACAATTCACACCATGGGCTTTACGGAACAGCCCAAAACATTCATGGTTGAAGCGTATTTTCGAAACGGGGTTAGAGTAAATGGTGAGTGGCAATACAATCCGGGTTTGTGCATGGACGATTTTCACGAACATTTTCCTAACGTTGCTTTTATTGCTGGGGATTTTTATTATTGCCTGAAAAGAACCGTGGCTGTGTTTAGGGAAACAGGTTCTATACAACACAAAAAAGGAGCTGGAAGACCATCTGTAAGAACAGAAGAACTTGTTGCAAACGTTCGTGAAATAATGCAAAATACGCCAACAAATTTTATCTTATGGAACATGCAGGACTATTCTAAAGAAGCAGCTAAATTTATTTCCTTACTTTGTTAATTTTGTAAACAACAAAAATAAATTTGTATTTGTCTACTTATTTTATTACTCATTAGTTTGGCATATCATGTCATAATATGAATTTGACAAAATTTTAACGTAGATTTGGTTAGATATATCGTCCCTATATCATTGTGATCTAAATCAAGCCCTACGTTTTTTAATCCAAGCCCTACTTTGATGGAAATTATTTTTGCTCGCACGGTATGAGCCATGATATGACAAAACACGTCAGCGGATGGATCTGACGAAATGAAAGGAATTATTCTCCTGATTAAAATATTATTGTCTAGAAAAAATCTGCAAATTTAGTTTGTTCCCATCAGTATTGCTATATTTTTAAATTAATTTATGTTCCGTTCTAAGATTCACTTGAATCTTTGCTCTTTTTTAAAGGGTTTTAATTAAATTTGTAGTTGGTGCATCCCCACAACTTCAACTTTATTAAAATTTGTTCTGCCTCTCTTGAGTTAGAGAAGAATACTATAACTACAATATTTTCTATTAAATTTTCTCATAGAATTATATTTTTCTACGGGTGCTACTCGGTGCCTATTCCTTCCGATTATTGTCTTTGTTTTATGAATAATAAATTGTCGATAGTCAAAGTTTTTTTGCAGAAAGCCACTTACGAGAATAATAAATTTCATTATTGACGTATTCAAATGATCTCAATAAAAAAAATTTTAATTCAATATTCCGATTCTAATTATTATTGGGAAAGCAGCCCCAAATAAACCTCTCTGTACAAATTGCTGAAATTTTGAATATTTACTTTATCTTTTTGGGTGAAAATTGAATTATTCCTCTCGAATGGCTACAGTTATTATTTTCCGGCGTGTCAGTCTCGTTTAAATATGCATAAGTATTTGAAAAAGTAAATGTAATTATTAAAAAGTTTGGATGTTTTGTGGTAAATTAATTTTGAAAAAAAATTTATAAATATATTTATATTATTATAATTATATTTTATAGCTACGAAGAGGGACAAACTGAGGCTTCCTTTAGTTCAGTCAATGCTTTATGCTTTCATTAACTAGAATCTAATAAAACATTTTTCCTTTTTTTTTTTAATTCAGTTAGGTAAAAATAATATTTTTGAAAAAAGTTACTTATTTTTTTTATCTAAATTACCTATTTTTTATCGCCCATATTTCATCCCAGATGTATATTGAAATTATTGTCATACTCGTAACCCTAAAATCCACCTTTATCCACATACACCAGAACGCAGTAAATAAAATTTAATAAAGCCATCACATTTTTCCGAATGCCACCGTATATTTACGGTAGTCTGACAGGCGGGAAACGACAAAGACAGTGGCGTGGCAAAAAATTTTAAACCCAAATTCTTTATTATTGGTGTTGCACCCGAGTCCTTACACAAATCGGATACAAGTAATAAAAACAATAATTATCAATTAATTG
Organism: Polydrusus pterygomalis; assembly: GCA_963969555.1. Taxonomy (NCBI): domain Eukaryota; kingdom Metazoa; phylum Arthropoda; class Insecta; order Coleoptera; family Curculionidae; genus Polydrusus; species Polydrusus pterygomalis. The sequence continues at coordinate 46,353,713 of OZ018381.1, read as the reverse complement.
AAATAATTTATAAAGTATTATAAAATCCCATTTTTATGAACAAGTACAATTAAAATTACAGCACACCGTACAGATGAAATTAAGGTATAACATTTATAATTTAAAAATTCCTCAAAGCTGATGAATGAATTTAAATCTCTGACTGGTAAAATTGTAAAATTTAAAGGACCAATATTCCATTCCATTTTTTTTTATGTACACAAAATGGTATATTTTGCAATAACTAGATTTACAGTCCTGGGAAGCCCAAATTCACTTGAAATGTAAAGAAATTAATAAAAAACGGACTCGCGAATTAAAAAGATTTAAAAAGAGATATTTGAGCGCAATTTACATTGAAAACTTGAAGAAAATATTATCACGAATTTCTGCATTTCCGAACATTGAACTTTATGGATGAAATGGAGTTCGTATAAGTTTGATAAATTAATGAACACAAAACATATTTTGTACATATCTAATTATTGACACATACATATGTATATAAGTTATATTCCTTCATAAATTGGTGACCTTAGACCAGTTCAAGTGGCCAGACAAGCGAGAAAACTCTCGAACTTAAACAACATATTTTTTTTGAAAGATTACAGCAATGAAAATTAAATTTGGCTTGGATTTCTAGTAGATAAGTACCTAGTCCATAACTAAATGCTACTTGTTTATTTTAGACTGCTACAATTAAGATATTAGGGTACCGACATTGTGCGCCACTGAACAAGTTATATTGGAAAGCCTGATTCAATTTTAACCTTAAAGAGATAGAGCACATATTCCCAATGCTAGCGACTCGAGAAAAATGGTTTATTTTTACTGTTTTTTAAACTTTCTGGTGGTTATGAAAATCAGAGAATACTTAAACCGTTTTTCTTTTTTATAGAGAGGAATAGATTCATCAATAAAAATGTCACACGCATTGTTTAACAATCAGATTGGAAGGTATTTTCCCACGATTTTTTCTATAAAAGTTTTTATTAAAATTAAGTATTACTTCCTGCTAGGTATGTAATACAGAACTATATCTTATCAGTTAATAGTAGAGGTTTAATTGCTTTTTAATAAAGTACAAATCCCCAACTGAAATGGCTGAAATATAAAGAAAATTTCAACGACCCAAAAAATATAAAGCACCTAAATCTTTCAAGTGACTAAAAATGCATGTAGCTTCTTTTACGACAAAGTTATGGCCTTGAGGCAACAAAATGTCGGGAATTCAGTTAATGCTTCTTAAACATCGCATTTGCTACTTTTTATGATAAAGCGTTAAACTTATCTCTTGTAAAAATGGGGGTGTTTCGCCGAAATGGCAAAATGGGGTGAGAAAAGTATTAAATGGGCTGTAGTATATCAGGTCGTGTGGAATAATATTTATGTATTGACTATTTATTTTAAGGAAGATATATAGTTTCTCTTGGTAGTCCTATCAGATAAACGATAAGAAATTATGTCTTTAATCTAAATATAAACGATACTCTTCTTGATGAATACAACTAATATCACATGAAATGAAATTCAGTTTTGCCGGACTTACATAGTTTACTTAATGTTCAAGATATTTCATCATGTCCGAATAAGCCAACTTTTACATAAATAACACTTTTAAATATTTAATTTAACGATAACCTTTCTTTCTGTTCAATTTTAAGAAGTATGATCAACCCATCTTTGTGAACGTTCAATTTTAAAAAGTATGACAAGCCTTTCTTTATAAATGTTCTTTGTAATAAAAGCACGAATAAACGGCAATAAAGGACACGGATTTTTATGACATGACATAACGGTTAAAAAATTGGTAAAACATTTTTTGAAGTTGACACTGACAAAATGATCAAGATATTTGCTGGTATCTTTAGCAAAATAATGCAGACCCGTCTTATTTATTTTAGGAACATAAAAGATATATTTATTAAATATCGTTAAATAAACTGCATTAAAATTACTACTAGGGTTTTACTTGTTGAATTTTAAATAAACTTTGATACACTCTTAGTGTAAAATAAATAAGAGACCCAATTTTGCCCATCTTCAATTTAGCATGGGATTTCCTATCTAGCTACAGCCGAAACACCATATCTAATCTTGAAATTTATTATTTTCAATCTCAAATACAAGATTAACAAGACACAGTTTTACTATAATATTAGGTTTTCCATTAAAACATAACTGAGCTGAGCACGGTCTAATAGTCAACCCAAAATAGTCGAATTCGAATTAACATTAGTTAAAATAATCATTTGTTAACTGAAATATGATTTATGGTGAAAATGTTTGCGTCTGACAGGTTTTAGTTGGGTGCTCATTACAATAATATACGTGAGTATTTACATTTATTGTGATTTTAATTAGATAGGTTAGATAGTAATCTAATCAGTTGACAGATAATTGTAAAGTTGTAATTATACAGGGTGTAGCCATAGAGAAACAAAACCAGGAGAAACCATGCAATATTTTATTTACAAAAAATTAAATTTATTTTATTGTATGCAAAGCGCTAACAGTGCTGAGGAAGTAGGGTAATCGTTGACTCACCCGATACCATGCTCCTTTTTAGCAATACGTATACAATATTGTAGGCTCACCAACCCTTATACTGATAAAGTTATAAAAACGACTGCTAGGATCGAGTTATACCGTGCGAGCAAAAATTATTTGCATCAAAGAGGGCCTTGCATGTAAGGACGTAACGCTTAGTCGTAGAGCTTAATACCTGTTAGGTGTCAGTAACTACCTGAATTAACAATCAATCAGTTATTCCGTCATCCGTCATCTTTGACAGTCGTTACAAGTAATTTGATTTATCGCTAATTTTTCCAATTTCTTGAACAATTCACAAAATGGGCTTTACGGAACAGCACAAAACATTCATGGTTGAAGCGTATTTTCAAAACGGGGTTAGAGTGAATGGTAAGTGGCAATACAATCTGGGTTTGTGCATGGACGATTTTCACGAACATTTTCCTAACGTTGCATTTATTGCTGGGGATTTTTATCATTGCCTGAAAAGAACCGTGGCTGTGTTTAGGGAAACAGATTCTATGCAACACAAAAAAGGAGCAGGAAGACCATCTGTAAGAACAGAAGAACTTGTTGCAAACGTTCGTGAAATAATGCAAAATACGCCAACAAATTGTAAATGACGCCTGTCCCAAGAAGTGGGAAGATCTTATGGAATATGCAGGACTATTCTTAACAAGCAGCTACATTTATTTCCTTATAAAGTGCAATTTAGAACAATTACAAGAAAGGATTATCCAAGAATGTGGTAACATTTCTCCAGAGATGCTGGTCAACACTTTCGAAAATATGAAGAGACGTTTGAATTTATGGTTGGAGCATGGCGGTGGCCAATTTCAGCAATTTATGTAATTATTTTTCTTTCTGTATATTCTTACTTTGTCAATTTTGTAAAAAAAATTAATTTGTATTTGTCTACTTATTTTATTACTCATTAGTTTGGCATATCATGTCATAATATAAATTTGACAAAATTTTAACCTAGATTTGGTTAGATATATCGTCCCCATATCATTGTGATCTAAACCAACCTCTACGTTTTTAATCCAAGCCCTCTTTGATGCAAATAATTTTTGCTCGCACGATATTTATTCTGTTTCCCGAAACCTTAATGCTTAAATTAGAACCGCTGCTTTCAAACTAAACTATACATTAATAATTTTAAATTTAATTAAAATTGTAATTAGACAGAGTCCATAAAACAGAAACTCCACAGCTTTAAGTAAACTTGACACTAGAATTTCTTTTATATTTGTTTTTCCGGACAGTTCTCCTTATTTCTTTAATTTTTCAGGAAGAGACAATGTGCTTGCTTTTCCGAGATAAACCTTAAACGAGTTAAAAATAGACAAAGTCCCTGGTGAATTTTATTTACCTTCCTGGTAACCATAACGACCCTAAGAAGGAAATAAAAGGGCTTTTGGATCTGTACCAACATATAAAGAGAATGCACAAATACTTTGTTTCTGGCAGGTAATATTTTTAACAATTGGATGCCTTACATTCGAAATTTTTAGAATTAAAGACTATTATTTTGAAAGATTTGTAAATTAAAAAAAAATTATTTGTAGGTACTCTAGGCACTAGCGGATCCAGAAATAAATTTTGGGGAGGGGGGGCACCCAACAAAAATTAAAGAAATATATTTAGGTGCAGTAGTTGAGGGGAGGCTTAGCCTGGTGTAAGTATTCGTTGAATGCCAGTGTGTGTTTTACAATGCAACACTACGAAGTACGGTGGCCTGGTCAAGCAAACTAAATAAGTCCGCCAAACCTGCCTGGGATCGAACCAGGTACCTTCGGCATGCGATGCGAGAACGCTATCGCTGCGCTAGGCTGCCACCTTATTTAGGTGCAAGGCAAGGGCAGATTTGGCATTTTCATTAGGGGAGGGGGTCAACCATAGGTATAAATAAATATATGGTTTATGGTATGAGAAACAATGACACAAAATTAACAACATAAAGTATATTGCTATAAATAAAAATAAACTAATTAACTCGGACAAACAAATTAGGTTTAGTTACACCTAAAACTAAAGTAATCGAATAACCTATTTTACATTATTAACAGAAAATTCGTAAGTAGCGCGAGGGCGGGCCGCGGGCAATGTACAGGAACGAACAAAATGGTAATAGTGCAAGACAGCATATTTCGTAACTGGAAAATTGGTCTAAATCTTCGTCTGGTGACACAATTTGATTTCTATGGATATAAAGTAAGGCAAGACCCAGTGGCGTAGCGTGCAGGGGGCCAGGGGGGGCGACCGCCCCCCCTTTCTTTGAGTCGTTTCCCAAACGGCGCCCCCTTTCCACTCTCCCAGTAGTTCCCAGTTCAATTTCACTTCACATGATAATTGATAATATTGTTTACCTATCGACTATCGCAGCAAGAGGAAATTTACCAAGTTTATGAATATAAATAATAATTATATAACAAAAACCTCATCTTATCCGACTGAAAGTTTATATTGCCGACAGCCTTATCCTACAGTCAATATTACGGTCGTCTCTTCGCTCTTCGTCAGAAAAACAAAAATTCCATTTTAACAAATAATTCCCGCCCATGAGAATATATGCTCCTATTAATATGTATAATATGCATAAAATATTTGATAGAGTTTTAACAAAATTTCCCCTGCCGTGTCATATTCTGTTTTCATGTGACCATTTTAGACATGACGAAACAAAAACTTTATTTCTTAGGCCAAAATTTACTAAATAAACGAAATCATACATTAGCAGTGAGGCACCCTTTGCACAACGGCGTAGATAAGGGGGTAATTACCCCCCAGGACCCATAATGAGCCATGAAAACGAAGCACTTTTTTTTACTTGATCAATTTTTTTTGGATTTCTTGAGGATCTTGTGTATTTTATATTTTTCCTACTTGAAAATCAGGTAACATCAGTGAAAAAAGGGCGTGGCACCCAAAAAATGTTCGCCTGCGGCGCTATTTTTTCCCATCTTTTAACCCATAAAAAAAATGTACGCCCTTACCTTTCAAGCTTTCGCCCTCTCCGCCCCTTTAACCACGCTACGCCACTGGCAAGACCATTCAACCTAGTTGCGGCCATTGTTGACTGTATAAATAAGATTTTACCAATCTTAAGGAAGAAAATGATCTTTGTGGTGTACAACTGGTTACCGGAATTGTTGCTAATATTTTTAATATTTTTTTAACATTTGGAAAGTATGAATCAGTTTTTATAATTGTGTCAATTTTATTGGTAAGTTTTTCGCCTTTCCGTTTCCAATATAGCTTCCATAACTTTAACTCACATTCTAACTTTGCCACAGAACAAAAGATATCATCCTGATAAAATTTTTCTTGGTTGAGTTTATGAAGGTAGGTAGGAACAATGTTCCATAATTCCGCTACATTGGAGTGTTTCTCAGAAAATCTAAATTTTATTTCAGAAATTATATAATCTGAAAATGGTAAAAAAATAGACAATTTATAATATTGCTCTGTATTTTTGGGGTCCTGAGGACTAAAAAAAAAAAAAATTTCTGTTTTTACAACAATATTATACAACACAAGGTGTACACCTTTATAATGTCTACAATATGCTTTATTAGTTCCTTTAATATAAACAATTTTAAAATTTTTTTTAAATAAGCCTTGACACCTAGACAGGTTTTCTTCTTCCCCACTTTATTTGGTTGGTTCACAACCCTTCATTATGTTTTAATCGCTCTGTGGTTTTGCCATTATCAAATATTTCATGTTTCTTCTACACTTCAATTTAATCCATAAAGCTCCATTAAGGTTCTAAATTTCAGTTTCTCTTTTGCTAACACCATCAGCATATATTTAAAACTTTCTGTCTCCTGAGGATGAACGTTTCTACGTTCGAAACATGTAGAGACCCTTAAAACTTGGAATTCTTTTCCATTAAACTTGTGGAGGAAGACTTTGTGTTTTTCTTTCCCTTTTCATACTTTTAACTCCACTTTAAGCATGGACTATTTCTTCAAATTAAAAAAGTATACATTTCGTTTCATTTTACATAGTATTCAAGAGCAAACACTAGTGACGCATTCACCATTTAATTTTTTAATCGATATTTCGTTAATTCTTCGTTTCATCCAAAAATTGGTCAAACACCAGCAGCTGTAACGAAATTAGTAAGTTTTGCTTATTTGTGAAAATATTCCCATCTTTAAACTACGCTACTGTTCGTTAGATTTAACGTCAACTGCTAATTTTCATCTTGACCTCGTGGCTGCAACAGTTGATATGTATATAAACTCAAACAACCCCCAGCCTGATTTTGCTGAGTTTGAGCCCGAATTAATTTGTAAGGAATCTGTTTGTTTTGCACAGTTTCAGGTTTGGAGTAATGTTAGAGAAAATATTTAGTATCATAATTGATTATGATTTAATTAAGAGATAATAATTAAAGAAGTACTTATTAAAGAAATAATAACAAGTTTATTAAAATACAAACTATTATCAACTGCATAGATATAAACAAATTAATAAGATTTAATTATTGAGATAGAATGTTAGGCAGTATTTACGTATTTCTTCTCACACCGATTTGTAAAGTCAGATTTAGGTGTCTCTTTTTAACTGAAAGCCTTGCCCATATATTAGATAGATAGATATTTAGATAGATAGATATTTATTCGTGCTATCAATTCATACAAATTTTACACATGTCAACTAAACTTACAGAAGAAATAATGGCAGCAATTAAAATGATAAATGATAAAATCAACTGCCCCATACAACAATAAAAAGTCAATACAAATACGAAAAAAACAATTAAAAAAATATATAATAAAAAAAAAATCATTATACACCAATACTCAGTACACATCACATCAACACACTAACAACGGCTCAAGTCTGCCCTTAAAAATTCATCGATCGAATAGAAACATTCATTTATTAACATATACTTTATTTTAGCCTTAAATTGCAAGGGTGATAAGCTCTTTAGATTCAAAGGTAACTTGTTGAAAAATCGGGGGGCGTAATAATTAACTGAGTATCTACTTCTTATTAGTCGTATAAAATCAGGCTCCATAAGAGAGGCATGCGTTGTTTCGTAGTTATGGATGTCACCACGCCGATCAAAAAGGTCCTGTCTTTCATGTATCCATAATAGACACCTAAATATATAAATTGATGGTAGTGTCATTATTTTCAGACTTATAAAGTCGTTCTTGACATCTGCGCGAAAAGGCAAACTTCTTAGTATTCGAACCGCCCTTCTCTGCAGACTGAAAAGCCTGCCAGAGGGCGCAGAGTGACCCCAGGCAAGAATCCCATATGACGAGAATGAACAAGACCGAAATAAGCACTCATACAGGTCACATGATCGGCAACCGGTTGCAAACTCCTCAAGAGAAAAATACTTCTTGAGATCTTATTTGACACAAACTGAATGTGTTCATCCCATAACAGCTTTGTATCCATATATATCCCCAAAAACTTCACAGCAGGCCGATCCACAGCCAGCCGACGCTGTGCAAATATGACATTCTCAGTCTTGTTCACATTTAGACATAATTGGTTCGCATCAAACCACAGCAAGGCCCTCGAACGCGCTCGACTCATATCAACTTCCAGGTTAAGTAGATTATCATTTCCATCAGCCAGGGTTGTATCATCATTATGTGCTTTCTCTCTTGGTTGCATTAGAGATTTCGCACCCCAGATCCGATTTTGCGAATAGTGTACAATACATAAGTTAATATGATTATTGTCTTTACTTGCATGGACAATCAAAGGGGAACACCATTGGGGGCAATATCTAACGCCAACTTGAAGTTTGACCAAAAACTAAAATTAATTATCAAGTGAACTCTATCTATCACTAAAGTTGGAAGAAATTTTGCAGTTAAAGATCGAGTTTGAGATAGTACAAGAATTTTGATTTCCGCGACAACTTTTTTCATTTCCGCGCAAGATACGGCAATCTTAATTGAATTGAAACAACTTGAACGAAACTGCTATAAATTCTTGTGGCGTAATATTTTCATTAAATTCGAACCTATTCGCCGAAAAGGCATACTCTTGAAATCTATTCCTGTCTGTCGTTAGGAATTTACCGAGATTTAAAAGCAAATTACGTACTTTAATTTAAAGAAACCAATTACTGTCGCATTGAATAAGAAAACGAAAGCCAGGCGATAATTTTAACAGACAAAACTCTTTTGAATTGATAATTTTAAAGTTGGAAGTCAATATGCTGTAAAACTTTGATAGCATTTAAAAGATCCTTTACGATCTTTTAAAAATTTATAGCTTCATATTTTCCGAAGGATTATGTCAGCACGTCCTGTCAAGTAAGTGCGTTTAATAAAATATTTTTATTCCACCTACAAGATAAGAGTTTAGTACGTCGTTTACGTTGGGTTGTTTGAGATACGTTATAATAATAGTAATTCATTTAATGCTTCCACAACAAATGATAATAATGTAAGGCATAATGTGTTCTTTAAATTTTAATTTAATATCTACAACAAGGCCCAAGCTTTTAGCAGTTTTTTAAGGATTTAAGAGATTTAATTTAATATTAGCTAATAAATAATTTAGTAGAATAAGACTTATTACGTCACTAGTAATGTAATCAGGTTATTATAGAACTATTTGTAATAATAAATGCCATATCCAGTATATTATCAACTCGATATGTCCTTTGGTATCTGTTTTGTAAAGAGCTAGATATTTCATTCCTTTGAAAAACTTAAAAAATATATATTTTTCATTAATATGTTCAAAATAACAATACTTAGCTTCTGCATGGGGATCTGCTTGTTTATCAAACTTAAAACCATTGCAAAAATTGCAAAATAAAATTATTAAATGCAAATACAATTAACCATATTTAGAACCAACTGTTAATCTATATAGACCGAAAGGGTATTTACACATTTAAAACATTTATAAATTAAAAAATGTTATTCTAATTCACTCTATTATTTAAAAAAAAAATCAAAGATAACACTTCAGGAGAATAAGACATTACATGATTATAAAACCAGACGTTGTATAAATTATCAAATTATACCAGTAAAAAGTAATTTCGGAAAAAAATCGCTTTTATATGACGGAATAATAAAATATAACAATCTTCCAAAAAATATCAGAAGAATTTAAAAATTGGCAACTTTTAAAAAACAGTTAAAGAGATATTTACTAAATTAAATTATTTATACTATTTTTTTAATTGATTTATTAATGAATTAAATTGGATTAACTTCCATTTTTTTTATTGTTATTTTTTTAATGGTTATATTTTCTATATTATGCTGTCACTTTCCATGTAATGAACTGTAAAAGTTAGTTTGGAATAAAGACATTTTGAAATTTAATTTACATAACATAACATAATACCTTTTTAAATTTACCATTCAGTTTAAATATGTTTTTAAATCTGAAGTAGTCAGGTCCATCCCCAGATGCTCTTCGCCAATATCGTGACTCGTCAGTGAGGCGACAATCCGACGAGAGAAAGGAAACATGAGAGTCAACTTGAACGAGTACACGGCGAGGACTATCAGCAGGATGTAGCGCGACACGACATCTAGTGTCAATGTTCAATTTTCCGTACTATGACAAACCTTTCTTTATGTGTGTTCAATTTAAAAAAGTATGATAAACATCTTTGCCTAAATGTTTGGTTTCTAAAAGGATGATTATCCTATTTTTAGTAATGGTCAGTTCAAAACAGCACGACATCATGACAAACTATTGCTTAACAATGTTCCATGTTTAAAATTTAGGGAAGGACTTTGTGTGTCGTGTGATCAATTTTATTTGAGAGCGCAAGATAAACGTTACTTTCGCCTTGATCAATTTCAGATAATATGACAAAACTTATAGGAATAAACTTACTGGGTATCCTGTTAATGGCTCTCAGTGGTCTAAGAACCCGGATGGTTCTAACAGCCGACAGGTTAATATTGTTAAGATTGGGAAGTCCATATTCTACAGCTCCGGCCATGACGATAAACAAATCCAGCCTATTCCAGGAATCTGCCAGGTAAGTTCCTCTGCCGTAGACGCCCATGGCAATCATTTTGATCGTCATTTCCAGTGAGAAGAAGGCAAATATAAACTCATCAAATCTCTGAAAAAAATAAATAAAAATTAAGTGACTCGTAAGTGTTGTTTGTTGTCGAGGGCGCAAGAAAAATATCACTTTAAGTGCAGTGACGCATTTCGTTATTATCTCTAGCAGTTTTCAAGTGTAAAGTAATTTATAATTGTAGGGCTATTGAGTCTAATGAATAAAAATGTAGCCATTGCCTTTTCTTATAAAATCGAAGTAATTTCTTAAAAGCCAATGAATAAAAACTAAAGTAATTGCGTCCAGCAATCGCTTGAAAGTGCAGGAATTGCTTCTAGTCAATACTTTTTCGTAAAAAATAGAAGCAACTGCTATGGTTTGCTTAAACTGTGATGAATAAATTAAGGAATTGCTTTTTCTAGTATAGCGATCGCTTTCAACTTTTTTAAGTAGGTCGACCCCTGCATCATTTGCTTGGTAGCAGTCAACTTTAGTTCTCCGCGGCATACACGTGCGTTGCTCTTAATTTGTGTCTTTAATTATGGCTGAATATATGAACGTCCGTAAAAGAAAAATCTACAGTTTACGTAAAAATTGCAGATATGATGATTTCAGAAAGTTATATCGATTTCACTGCGAAAATGTTGAGTGATTGGCAAATTATTTTTTGACCAATACTGGTAAAAGGGAGGAGCACTGTCACCTTTAAATAAGATTAAAGTCTTTCTGCGGAAATTGTCGGATCCGGGCTTTCAAAATTATGTAGGTAAAGAACTCGGTGTTCACCAAACCACTGTCTGTAAGACATACACTTCTGTAATGAATGCAGTTTTGGAAAAGGCCAATAATTTTACTAAAAGTGCTGAAGCTGTTGTGGAAGCTAAACGGTTGTGGTAAGAGAGATTTATTTATGTTCCTTTAATTTGTGAACGAATATCAATCAATTGCTTGTCTTTAATTTCATCATCACTACTATCACTTTCCTCATTTTGACTGAAATCTGCCATATCACAAATATAAGTCTCCTATTTTCCACAAAAACGTAACAGATTACTATTGTACTAAATAAATAGACCAACTTTGTTGTAATTACGTCAACTCTTTTGCAAATAAGGCACTAAACTGAACATGAAATCTATAATCTGAACAAGTGGATAAGCCACGTCTGAACTTGTGTTGAATAAGCATTTACTACAGAGGTGTAAGAAAAATAGCAATTGCTTCAAAATTTTATTCATATCCAGATCTAACAATGGCTTTTACTTATAGCATTTGCTAGTCAAGCAATTGATTTTACTAAAAAGTAATTGCTTCAAATATTTGCTTAATTTTTATTCATTAGGCTCAATGTCTTGGTCTTAAATATTATCCACGTGCGATGAAGCTCATGTTCTTTAACTCGTACGGAAAGAGGTATTTTTGTTTCTCCAATGTACGATTCACCACACTCGCACCGAAACGTTGTATTAAGTATCAAAATACAGACTTTGGAAGTCCGACAAAGTCATTCTTTTGATAATACTATCTTGTCTAGCACCGTCAAAACTTTTATAAATAACCTGAGAGAACTAATCATATTGTAAAAACTTATTTGTAGTTTCAAGCATCCATCCCTATGTAAATATTTTTTGTAAAACCTAAAAAATAAATCAATTTTTTACCTTTTTTCGACAAACAAAGCACAGCAATTTTTGTCCTTTAAATTTCTGTTTATCTTTATAATTTAGTTTCAGGTAACGCAGCCTTCGTAACTCAGACAGTTGTTGCCGACAGGGCTTCCATTAAAGCTAATAAAGTTTTAACAAACTTTTAAAAGGTTGTTTTTGTTATGTAAATTTAGACAAGTATGTTTTCAGAAACCATTGTATCTTATTTGGGTTTGTTTGTAAAGAATTTATTAGATTTTGAAATACACAAACACCTCCAATATGTTTTAAAATTTTAAAATTTTTGTAAAAATTGTTTTGAATTATATTTGTTTTTACATTACAGATCGTTCATGACGCTCACAGAATCTTTCCATTGACTTTGCGTTTATAAACACGTATAGAATTTATTGAACTACGTCAAGAAAGTCCGTCAGACAATATTTTTTTAATTTCATAATACTATTTACTTTTATATCCCCTAAATGAAATCATTTATGAAATGAAAAAATTGCTAGCAACAGCCATCTTTACTCGTTTCTGCTAGATTACAGGAACAAAACATTGTAACCAAAGTGGCACCAATATGGTTACCTGAAATAGATTGAACAGGATTATATTTCGAATTCTAAGAAGCAGGTATTGACGTTATGGGAGCAGTTGGTAACTATAGATGGTTGTAAATAAAATTAAATCTGGTATAATACTCACCTGTAATATCCTGCATCTGTTGGTGATACATGGATCCTTGTCTACGCAGGGCTGGTACATCCCCAGGGTGATACAGTTCAAAAGAATGACCATCATGGAGACTCTTTCAAACCATGTAATCTTTAGTTAAGGAATTATAGGCAAATGTATAAGGAATAATAATATAAAATAATTAAATAATTCTAATAACAATAATAAAATACGCTATTACGAAAAGAAAATAATTTTGGGTCAACAATCACAATTACCGAATTATGCCGCTTCTGCGGACGACTCGGCTGCCGACTCTACAAAAACCGCTCCGTCTGTTTTCGCCCTTATAGTCGCAACATGGTTAGGTTCGCTGTAGAAACGAAAATATTTCGATTTGATTGTCAACTACTTCTAACTTGACATTAAAATTTGTGTTTATAAGAGTTTTTCCAGTATAGTTAAAATATAAAATTAATACATCCTACAATTATTATTAATATTAATATTAACTTTGTGGTACCCACTGGTGTATCTAGCATTTGTGGAAGGGAGGGACAATTCATAATGCTGGTATATTAGTTTTATTTTAAACACAATTTTTTTAAAATTTATTCCGAAAATTTTAAAACGAAGCAATAGTATCAATTAATTATTATTACTGTTATAAATACCAGGGTTTATTGTTACTCTTTTTATAAAAACGATAATTTCTTATAATAATAACTTAACTTATTTCCTCCCTTAAATACTGTTTCCGAATTTTTTTATTGAGTGACGTAGTGACTGTATCAAGCAAAAAATATGTTGTAACCTATAAACCAATTTTATTTCTCTTTCGCTTGGCCCGTTAAACAGTGGTCTATAGACAAAAGTATGAGCAAAGTATTTTTAAATATGAGGACGAACGAAAAACAAAAATTCTTTCTCCATAATTTTATAAGAATAAAAAAATTATTTTTCAAAGGTCTCAATATGTTTCGAACTTCAATACATTTTTCGGCACGTTTGTTAATCGCTCGGGTAGCACGTTGGATTGAGTGGGGATTGTCTTTTTTTATAAAAACTGCAGCATTGAAAATTCGATCGCGGAGTGCTTCTCTCGTTTCCACTCGTGTTTCATATACTAGCGATTTTATGCATCCCCAAAGGCAATAATCAAGCGGGTTTAAGTCTGGTGACGTCTGTGGCCAAACTTGCGAACCACCTCTGCCAATCCAGCCATTAGAAAAATGATAATTCAAGAAATTTCGCACACGGAAACTAAAATGAAGTAGGGCTTCATCATGTTGGAAGTACATTCGTTGTCGAACATTTAACGGAATATCATCCAAAATGTGTATCAAATGGTCTTCCAATAACCGTAAATATCCTTCTCCAGTAAGACGCCCATCCATTTCAAATGGACCAAACAACTGGTCGTTGAGCGTTCCACACCAGACATTAATACTGAATCGATGTTGAAAGTTTCGTTCAGATGTAGCATGAGGGTTTTCATCTGACCACCGATGTTCATTGTGGCAATTATTAATTCCATCACGACTGAACTGAGCTTGATCGCTAAATAAAATGTATTTGTGCAGACTTCGATTTTGATGGATCTGTTCACAAAATTGTACCCTTGAAGCAGGATCACCATCTAGATGATGTTGAACGAGTTGAACGTGAAAATGTTTGAAACTGTTTTTTCTCGTTGACAACCATAAGGCTAGATGTGATGAATATGAAGTTCATTTGCAAGCCGTCTCGTACTTATACCAGAGTTCTCTGCGACAATTAATCCAGAACATTTTCCTTATCTAGACCCTGCACTCATTCAAAAACAATGCTCACGCTTGGAAACATTCCAGTTTCCTGAGCACTTGCAAATACTTTTTGAAAAACTCTTCTATTAGGAACTCTTCGATTTGGAAAACGACGTCGATATTCATTATCTGCGCGCATCTCACTACCGTTACAGTAACCATACACGGATGTCATGTCGGCATACTCCCTGTGACTGAATGTGTAGGGCATTGTAAGTATGAAGATCTTGGTTCAAGTCGATACGCTCAATATGAAGCTGAACTGATAACTACTATGCATGTCAAAACTATCAATCAAAATGTATCGGACGTTATTGTAGATGGTAGAACAGGTTGGGCCATGGTATTGTGGCTCAACCTGACGGGCAGCAACTGCACTAGGAGCCAGTAACCCCGTAAAGGTTAATTTTGAGTCCCTTATAACGTTTAAAAAATTTAACTAAATATAATATTTTATTTAATTTTAAAATACAAATGTTAAGATTCGTACTGTGTAAATTGTGGTTATCTTTTATACGATTATAGAAGAATTAATTTGGATTGAGATAGTTTTGGCCAAACAACTGCCCAAATGCCCGCTGTGATTCGCGCCCTTCTGTTTTGCCCGACCGCTTTCTCCAAAAGATATTAAGAGATCAAACGTAACAAGGTGGTTTATGGCCTGATAGGCGTGACAATTGATGGCACAAATTTGGCGGAATTTTAGGAGTTTTAGCCGGCGGACGTTTTGTTTTATTGCCTCAATAGGCCTCGGATAGTTTGTTTTATTGCCCATGGGCGTTATGAGCCTTGCGGCCAAATTGAGAGGGGTTATGCGAATCATAAAAGGACCAATAGAAACGATACCTTTTATTTTATAATATTCTAATGGAGTTTTGGCTTTATTTAATGCATTCGTCAAGATGAGCTTCAAATATTTCATGATCCCTAAAAATCAATCTACCTGTTATAAGTGCCTGGTAACCAAATAAGAATGGACGCCACCCATAACTCAGGAACCGTTTGTCACAAAAAACAAAAACATATTTAAATAAAAAAATAAATAATATAGGAGTTCCTCAAGGAAGTATACTAGGTCCATTATTATTTATTTTATACATCAACGATATGTCTTAAGTTTTAAAAATGTGTAAGTTACAAATGTTTGCTGATGACACCTTAATTTACATTAATGTTTTAAATATTTTTGATGGTCTAAATACTCTAAATTCTAAAACAAATATATTATTAAATTGGCTAAAAGTAATTAAATTAAAATTAAATATTTCAAAAACTAAATGTATGGTTATGGGTAATAATTTAAATGGACAAAATATTAATGTTGTAATTGATAGTGAAAAATTGGAATTAGTAAACAGTTGTAAATATTTAGGCATAATTATTGATTCAAAATAAAAATTGTTTAATTATTTTGAAAGGATCATATCGAAGATTGCCGGAAACGTAGGTTATTTTTTAAAGAATCAGTTCTAATTTAAGTTTGTTTTCTAAAAAAACTGTATTCAATACTATTATATTATCACATATTCTTTATTGTTCTTCCATTTTATATTGTGCTAGTGATGAAATATTTGATAAATTACAAATTTTACAAAATAAGGCAATGCGGATTATTTTAAATTGTGACAAATATACAAATAAATTTTACGTTAAAAAATTTAGATTGGTTGAATGTCAGAAATTTAATTTTTTATTTAGTAGTATCTTTATACCTACATAAAATAAAAAATATTTTTTTTGTCCTTTTAATCATGACCATCATAATTATAAAATAAGACCTAAGTAATCAAAATTTTTTTGTGGATAGGGTGTCTAGAGCATTAGCTTATAAGTCTATTTTTCATAAAGGTTTAATAAAATAGAATAATTTGGAAAATTAAATCTCAAATATCATTAAAACTATTTAAAAAAACTTTAAAATAACATTTAACATAAAAACAAAATGATACATAATATTTGATACAATTTGCATAATGTTTAACTTTTCTGTCTGTTTTTGTTAAAATATAAAAATAAATCTATAAAAATGTGCTTGCTGTAAATTTAGGATCTTGAAAAAATTCCAATAATTTCTCATGGTCTATTTTGTAATAAAGTTTAATTCTTATTTGTCCACGTAAGTACGGGGAAGTGAGAGTAAAAATTTACAAAAATAGAAAGGGTTTCCAAGGGGGAGTCTCGGGTTACTTATACCAACAACCAACCAAGATGTTTTGGAACAAATATTGTTTCTTGCCCTGTTTTTTAACCGTGCAGGGGGCTGCCGCGCCACCTCCATAAGCGAATTCAAGAATTCCCCACCTCCAGAAGTATGGTCGAGTTAATATAAAACTTGATAAAAAATAACAATTTTTAAATAAATATTGGATTATCTTAATCTTATTCTTGGATGACAGAACTAGAGTTAGGATTTTAAAAACAAAAATAAAACAGAACTTAAAATTTGAAGGTTAATTCCGGGAAAGTTATGCTCTCCTTAAAGAGGTACCTACTCACATCCTCGAACCATTTTCTACAAAAAGTCTTACACTTTAAGTTTTCCAAGAAAACCCTTTCATTAACATACACCTATATTTAGCGAAATAAATCACTTTGCGTTTCATGTTTTCACAAAAAACTTGTTTATCCCGATCCGGACGCTTGACCCAAATCTCTATCGAAATTCGAAAATATTTATCGTTCAGTTTAAAAGGAAATAAGCTGCTTAGTTTTGACCCTGTTGAATCGCCTGATGCAAAAGTACCTCGCAGTGAGTTAATACGTAAAAATAAACAAAGAAGTATCTTGTGTAAAATATCAATTAAAACTGTTAGTGCTAAGTAATATTTTTGTCGGGAGTAATTTTTTTTTACAAACTGAAAAGAATGCGCAAATAAAAACTGTAAACTCAAATCTACTTGCCTGAAAAAAAACTGCACAAAAGTTGCAATTCAATTTTTATATTTATTTTTAAAATAAGAACGAAACTCTTGAAATGGATCTTCCCATATAACCGAATTCATTTAATCATCTTTGACATGGTAAATCAAACATTAAAACCTATAATAAATATATCCTTATAATAAAAACCATCCTAAAATGTCAAAAACCTTTTTTAGAAAGAATTAACACCGATAAGAGATCCCATTGCCCAGAATTCTTTTATTTGCTAGTCGACTTCCTTTTACAATGTTTTCTTTGTTTCGATAATGTAATAAGAAAAGAATAGAGTAGAATCCGACCGCAAGACTAGAGATATCAATCACTTAGCTTCCTAGGACTGTAAAAACCTATAAGTGTTTTTGCGTATTTTAAGTAGAGATCGTATTTTGTTAACAGGAAAAGGTAACAAAACATTGACCAAAAAAAAACGAAATGCGAAAGGATCACTAGTGTTTGCTTTTAATAACGTAACATAAAGAATATACCGAACAGTAGAAAATTTTCGGCAATGATTTTTTTCCATTTTCCACTGCGAGACTCTGTCATCCAAAAATAGTACTTTCAAGGAAATTATTTGCAGGCCAATCAAGACATGCCAATTAAAAACGGGAAATAAACGTTAATTGGCTGTTGCATGATTTCGAAAGTAATCGAGATAGTTATCTGATACACGAGGCAATTTAATGTCAAGGAAATGAAAATTACGATTGACTGGATTTTTTATTAGTTAATAGTTATTTTTGGATTAAGAAAGAGGTAATTAAAACACAATGCTTATTAGAAAACAGAGTTTGCCCAATTTTTGATAGTATATATTATTATAGGTATACAGGGTGTCCCGAAATTAGCTGACAATATTTTAAGGAGATAAGGTACATCCAAAAATAAGACTAATATCCTCTATTAATATACCTTCAAAAATGCTTCGTTATGGGGCTAGAGCACCCCGAATTGGAGCTATGATAAGCAGTTTTTTCACAATATCTCAAAAACCGATTAGGGTATCGAAACAAAATTTGATACATCTTTTACCCATGACAAGACGCAATAAACGATTTAATTAGCTTAACTTTATTTCTTTCAGTGGCATCCCACTGGATAGGTAGTTGGGAGAATATTGCCCCAAGTTTTTTATTTTTAGGATTAGCCTTAAGTAAATATTACTATAATTTTTTTTTTAATTTTATAGTTTTAATGTCACTGTAATTTTTTTTTAATTTGAATTTTTTTGTTAATAAAACCTTCTATTATTGTAATTTGACAGAATGTAACGTTTTTAAATTAGACATATTTTTAGATTCCTTTGTTTTTTAAACCTACTAATAAAAAAGTTATCTTCCAAACTCTATTTGTGAACACACTGTATATATACACAAGGTATGCGAAACTGCATTAAAAGGTACATGTCAGTAAAAATTAAAACCAAAAACGAGAATTTCCGATTTTTTTTTTAATCTTCTTCGGAAGTAATCAGAATTTTCCCAATTTTTCGAAGGCATCGTAGTCACGCTAAAATCGATAAAAATCATCATGTAAAGTGTGAACATATCTTTCATTTTTGTTAAACGACAAACATCGGTTCCAAGGAAGTTGGATCTATTCTAACTTTATCGTTTAAAAGTTGATCGAAAAAAAATTGTTTAACTAAAATCAAATCGTGCATAGGGACTCGCCTTAACTTGATAAAACGATTCAAAAACCTAATTCAATCATGACTGTGATAAATTTTCTTTCCATTAAAATCAAATTCCACAAATTCAACCGTTTTTTCGAGTCACTATTTGATGCTAGACGTAATACACTATATCGACCTTAGGGAATTTCAATATTCAATGACTGCGAACAGGTTTAATGAAAGTGCAGCAATTTTTCGCCAAATTGGAAATGAAGTTTTCAATTAAATGACATGATTGAAAAAGTGAATTAAATTTAATATGATGAGAAACATCGAGAATTTGATGAAAATTATAAAATTATTTCATGTAATGGATATTCCAGCGGAATATTACGATATGATATGGCACGAGCAAAAATTATTTGCATCAAAGGCGGCCTTGCATCTAAGGACGTAATGCTTAGCCGTAGAGCTTAATACCTGTTGGGTGTCAGTAATTACCTGAATTAACAATCAATCACTTATTCCGTCATCTTCGACAGTCGTTACAAATAATTTGATTCATCGCTAATTTTTCCAATTTCTGGAACAATTCACACAATGGGCTGTACGGAACAGCACAAAACATTCATGGTTGAAGCGTATTTTCCAAACGGGGTTAGAGTAAATTGTGAGTGGCAATACAATTCGGGTTTGTGCATGAACGATTTTCACGATCATTTTTCTAACGTTGCTTTTATTGCTGGGGATTTTATCATTGCCTGAAAAGAACCGTGGCTATGTTTAGTGAAACAGGTTCTATACAACACAAAAAAGGAGCAGAAAGACGATCTGTTAGAACAGAAAAACTTGTTGCAAACGTTCGTGAAATAATGCAAAATACGCCAACAAATTGTATAAGACGCCTGTCCCAAGAAGTGGGAAGATCTTATGGAACATGCAGGACTATTCTTAAGAAGCAGCTAAATTTATTTCCTTATAAAGTGCAAGTATTATAATTTTGTAAACAATAAAAATAAATTTGTATTTGTCTACTTATTTTATTACTCATTAGTTTGGCATATCGTGTCATAATATGAATTTGACAAAATTTTAACCTAGATTTGGTTTAATATATCGTCCCCATATCATTGTGATCTAAACCAAGCCCTACGTTTTTTAATCTCTTTGATGCAAATAATTTTTGCTCGCTTGGTATTTGCGGATGGAATTTGTAGCACAATCCAAATGCAGCATATTAAAATTTTATGAAGTTACAATACCGTACTATTTCTTAAAACTATATTAGGTTGCACATGTCTTACCAAAAAAAAAAGCAATTAGAAAGATCCTGTTGATTTTTTCAGGAAATTTGGAGGCCTAGTTGGGATTTAAATTCACCATTATACTCCAGAAACAAAGAAACAATTAGAACAGTGCGTTGGCAATGAAAAATTTTCTTCAATCGACTGATAAAGTGTCCACCAGGTTCCTCGTGACGTGAGTGCCACAGTGAAATCACGTGAAAATATACACCAATTTTTACTCCAAAATAATACGCTGTTGCCAAAGAATCCAAAGACTCCCCCTCCCTTTTAAGTTTTATTTGAGTTTAAATTGACTCAATTTGTAACTATTGGGAACTTATCAGTGCTTTGGCGGTGCAGAATGTCGGTTCCGAAAAAAGCTGTTGGCGGACAGCCAATCAAAAATGTTACTTTACAGTCAGAACAGTAGGTATATTCTTTGGAGTATTCCACACTGGTGTAGAGTCCACAATACTTGGCAACGTCTACCTCCTAGCGGTTGCAAGTAAAATTAAGAAAATGAAATATGACAGTTTTGACATTAGAAATGTTAGGTTATTGCAAAAATAGTAAGTAGTAGTTTATTAATGAAATAATTTTTCCATTATTGCTAATAATTGTCGTTGATCTGGTGCTCGAATGGCTCACGTGGCACTGTTTTCTTTAATAAGTAATAACAAGAACCGCATATTGTGTAAAATACACTCTCCAAACTAACTACGAAAGCACTCTGTATATATATAGGACAATCAACTGTAGCTATTACGTTAAATTGGGTCAGTAAAGTAAAGTGCAGTTTTGTGACGGCAACAAAATGGGTTAATATAAACCGAAATTGCAGCAATATGTTACCTGGCTGCCGATGTTTATATACAGGGTTGCCCAGAAGTCCGGAATAAAATTAATATAGTCTTAACCTGTAACTATTGGGGAAAACGCTCGGACACGTCAATTTAGTTTTATATATGCTCACACTTTGACGTTATTCGTTTGTTTTTTTTATAGACATTTGTCAAAGATATGACGACATCGGTATTTTTTTTTAAATAAAAACATACAGCTTGTGGTACATCGGGACTGTGGGGGACTTGGACGCGGGCGGGGTGTCTGCATTGGTGTTGCTCGATTTCTCGAAGGCCTTTGATACCATCAACCATGACCTTCTGTGTTTGAAACTTAAATATTATGGATTTGAACAGTCATCTGTAGACTTTATATCATCCTATTTGAGGAATAGATATCAAATGGTCGTTTTAAATGGCGAAACTTCATTGTTGCTGCCTGTGGTGTCGGGTGTACCTCAGGGCTCAATCTTGGGACCCCTGTTGTTTATAATATATACGGCGGATATAATAAATAATATAAAGGACTGTTCGCACCAGATTTATGCTGATGATATTCAACTAAGTTATGGTTTTCTCCCCAATAAGCACCATGTGGGTGAATTTGTGATTAACAGAGAGCTCAACAGCATTTCGGAGTACTCAAGAAAGCACAACTTGATTCTAAATCCGAGCAAATCGGTGGTTGTGTTTTTTGGAGATCGAAAGATACCTGGCATCGACAAGGTCGTACAGTTGCAAATAGATGGCATTCCATTTCCAGTGCGTACCGTGACAAAGTCCCTAGGCATTTTGGTTGACTCTAATTTAAGGTTTGTTGATCAGGTCAATAAGACTGTTCAAAGAGCATTCCATAGGTTGAAGGTATTATACGCTAACAGACATATGTTGTCAAAAAGTCTTCGACGTTTGTTGTGCGAGTCATTAGTATTGTCATATTTTAATTATTGTTCCTTTGTTTATGGCCTTTTTCTTACGTGTCTTGAGAAAAGAAAAATTCAGAGAGTGCAAAATTCATGTTGTCGCTTTGTCTGTTCGCTTCGAAGGTACGATCGAATATCAGATTCCCTTCTTGAGCTTAAATGGCTAAACATGAACAATAGAAGGCACCTTCACTTTGCTGTTTTTGTTCACAAGATAGTAATTACGGGATCTCCTTCTTACCTCAATGACAGATTGATCAAAAGAACTCGAATACATCAGCGAGACACACGTTTTAAATCACTTTTTGGTATTCCAAAGCATTCAACAGCATCATTTCAGAGGTCTTTCGGTTACCAAGCGCCACACTTTTATAATAAATTGGATGACGACCTAAAAATGTTGCAACCTATAGCATTTAAAGTTCATTATAAACGAATACTGTTGGCGTCACAGTTGCCTAGCATATTGTAATCAAAATCTTTCTTATCTTTTTTAAAGTTTTGTTTTATATTTTATGTCAAGTAATATAGGTGCCTGTCTAGTTTTAATTTGTATTATATATAATGTTTCCCTTCTTTTGACCGTTGTTACCATGGTTATGGAAATGTTAAATTTATTTATTTAGTTAATTATCCTTTTTACTGTACACAGACATACGGGGTTAGGTGCAAGAATAGCTACCGCAGCTAAATCTCGCCCTGTGATGGCTGTATACACACAAAAAAAACTACTCTTAAAACAAGCTTATAGTAATGCTCAAACAAATAGCCTTATTTTGAAACTAACTTGCTTTATTTTGTGCCTAAAATATATTCATTTTTAAACTACCACTGGTTTTAAATTATATCATCAAGTTAATCAAAATTATGTTCATAAAGAGATTACATCATCATCATAACAAGATAATCTTATACTTGTTTTAAAAATAAGTATTGTGGTCAAAGTGAAATATACTATGATGGGTTTAAAAATAAAAATAAATTTGTATTCTCACAGCGAGCGCAAAGACAGTCTCTATACTCAACTTGAGTAAAATCTAAACCCTTATTATTTCTTTGATGCTATTTGCATCACGTGACCTCTTGTTCTGCGAGGAAACGACCGAAATACGTTTAGTCGTTATTTAACATCCACGCAGACGTCGCGCGTCGATGCTCACGATGCTGGTAGTGTGTATTCTATTTTGCGCGTTTTGTGTAATAGTGTGATGGAGGAAATATTATATTCGTTATAGTTTATAGTTATGGTTTTTTGTTACCTGTTTTTTTTTAATAAAACCAAAAGCAATAAAAAGTTGTTTTATTTATCAGTTATCTGTTAGGGCTATATTCAGATCAGATACCTAAGGTAATATCACAATAGTATTTGATACCTATGTCACAAAGACATTTTAACTTGACATGTACAATTCTATTGACTGCGGTGAGCTTATCCTATCTGACCTTAATCCTTAATAATATAGTCCTTTCAGATCCATCTGTTTTAAAACTACATGATTTTAAATTTTACTCTATCTAATAATAAACTACTTTTAAGATGATACTAAATTGATTTGTCTAGTTTCGCTGAGAATGTAGGATAGTCACAAATTGAAGATACAAATAAAATATGTGTGCTCAAATGCAAGTTCGTATATTCAACTTAATAATAACTCATACTCAAAACGAAAATAACGAATATTCATTCTTAGAATACTTTGAATCAAACCAATATTAACGTATACTATATCTGCAACTACAATTATTGATAGGTTGATCATTTATTTTTATTACCCTAAAACTAAAGTAGAGTTAAGTTAAAAAAATGTAGTATTAATTTAAAACTATATTTTGATGCTAAGGTATTTTCTATTTAATTTTACTTTAGCATTGCTCCTATTTATGTATATGATAGTTTCAGTTTGAAACTTTTAGGTTCAACTGGATACTAGATTTTTTTGTGTGTATTTTGTTTATAGATAAAAAAAAACTGTAATCAATAATGAATAAAAAACGTTTATTATTATTATTATTATTTGAAAGCTAATATCTCGTACAGTATGTTTATAAATTTTAGCGCGATTCTGTTAAGCTATTTCAAAATGGCGACTGGTAAATTTTTAAAAAAATCTCATAATAATTAAATAAGCGGAAATGATAAATCAATGATGTTTTTTTTACCTCTCAATGTAAGAAATCTTCAATGTTTCATTGAACGGTACCTGGATTTCTTAACCTTCGAGTTAATGCCTGCTGTAGCTGTTATTTGTCCCAACAAAGTAGATCCAGATATCTACCTAATAAAATATTTTGGTTTCAGCAAGATAGTGCTATCGCGCATTTTGGTGTCAATGTGAGAATATATTCAGATGAGATATTTCCAGGTCGCTTGATTAGACGACGTGGTACAAAAATTAAATGGCCACTGAGGTCCCCAGACTTAACGCCTCTAGACTATTTTCTTTGGAGATATTTAAAAGAAAAATTTTACCTTGTGACTACGCTGTGAATTATATAAATAAATAAATTCCATTTTATTTTTTTTATGGTTAATTGCATTAGCATAGTTTACCCAACATAAAATACTCTAATATGGTAGGCATATTAAATTTACAAATTATTTACAATCGTACTATAAACGAAAATTTGATTATTAAGTGCCAATAAAAATAATTTTAACAGATGGAAAGCCGGCGCCTCCAAATCAAATTGGGTCGTAAAATTTTATTTTCATATACATGGATGCTCCTGCAAATGTTTTATGAAATCTCAAGGGCCTGACGTTTCAAATTTAATTTTTTACCGAATGATTTGAAATGCATCACAAAACAACCCAATAATGCCTTTTTATTATAAAAAAATTACGCGGATGAAAATAATTCCAATAACTTATTATTACTTGAGGTAATCATGTGATAATATCTCAAACCTATTTTCTGCAACTATTTTTATAGACCAGGGTCGATAATTTTTGAAACAAAAAAAATTAATAGTAGGATGAAACCCACTGGAAAAGGAAGAGAATATAACAAAAATTAAAGGAAAAATAAATTACGGGCGATCCGAGGTCGGAAAAGGGGGTGGGTTGAATTTTTAAGGGTAGAAAACCATTTATCTCGATTTTCGGCAAAACTATAAGTCCTATGGAAAAACATTAAATCGCCAAGTTCTAAGTAATAAAAAGATTTAAAACTTTTGTATTTTCACTTTTTTCACATAACCTCAAAATTTATGTGAAAAATTAAAATAACCAAGTTTTTGGTTTTTTATTTTTATCTTTTACAAAAAATTTTTTTATACACGAAATTTGATGAAAACTTTCCTTTTTATGTCCCAAACACACTGTAATATTTTTGATTTAAAATATTTATTTTTTAACCTTATTTTGACTTAATATCGAAAAAACACCCTAATTTTCAATCGAAAATTCTCACGTCAAAATATCTGCTTTTTTAAAAAAGTCGGTGGGCTTTTTGTTCGTTCAAATCTCTACTTTTAGATGGTGTAAAAAAAAATATACATTAATGTTCCCAAAAAATGCAAAAAACTCGAATCCGAAATTTTTTTTTTTAATCATTATGTACAATTTTGAGCTATTTAATAAAATGTATACTTTAATTACTCGAAAAACGTAAGATTCCATGTTACATTCATAAGCAAAAAAATTACAAATCCATAAAACATAAAGATCGCAAAAAACATGCGTAAATAGTTGATCTAAATATAATTAAAGGTAGGATTTAAAGGGGAATTGAATTGAGAACATTTACCATAGTAATGTATATATTTTTTTACACCATCAGAAAGTAGAGATTTCAACGAATAAAAAGCTCACCGACTTTTTTAAAAAAGCGGATATTTTGACGTGAGAATTTTCGATTGCTTTTTCAATATTAAGTCAAAATAAGGTTAAAAAATAAATATTTTAAATCAAAAAAATTACAGTGTGTTTGGGACATAAAAATGAAAGTTTTCCCCAAATTTCGTGTATAAAAAAAAATTTTTGTAAAAGATAAAAATAAGAAACCAAAAACTTGGTTATTTGAATTTTTCACATAACTTTTGAGGTTATGTGAAAAAAGTGCAAATACGAAAGTTGTAAATCTTTTTATTACCTAAAACTTTGCCATTTTTTGTCACCCTGTTTTTTGTTTTTCCAATCGCTCTTTGATAATATAAGATAAATTGATTTCGTTATTATGACAACAACATTTCGATGTATTGTCGAGTGACAGTTCGTTGATTTTTAATTTTGTTCTTTATGTCAAACTTGTTTCGCGTAGATTATAAAATATATCGAAGTGTCGGTCTTAAAAAAAATATTGTACGTCACGCAACCGAAAATTAGTGTTTTCCAGGTCTCTCCAAGCTTCCAGGACTCCCCTACGGCTCGCCCTGGAAATGCTTGTCTCGACCTGATAAACACTACTTTCCGGTCTTGTAAAGTAAATTACTATTTCGGCCTGGGACGAAAAGTGTGTGTGACCTAGCTACCAGCGCAATAGTCAATACCTTATTGAAAAGGTTACCTTTTCGTACAAATATCTGATCTATAAAACGTAATTTTTTTGACACAATCGGATAAAAACTATATTTCTTAATGGTTGGCGCCATCGTATCTTGTTTTTTTAGTTCTACCCTTAGCTTTCCAAATGCCTGGGAAAAAATGTCCGATAAGGTACGATATTGTTAATTCACAATAACAATTATTCAAACAATTTAATTGGCAATTTCGGTTCTGATCTTTCTCCTTCGTTAAAACAGAATAAATTAATTACGTTTCAGTTCTCTGGTATCATCTCACTTAAAGCTTGAGGTGAGATGATAATGATGAACCATAAAGTTGCTGCAAGTCGCCCATATGGTGCAATAGCTTGTCTTAATTGTGTCTTGTTTGACGATAAGAGGGGTTACTAATTTTAAAAGAGCACAATAAGTTTCGTTATCTATACACAAATACTAATCTCCCGGGTCCAGTCCAGAAAAACTGTCTTCTCTTCAAGAGCTGTTCCTCCGACGATTTTTTTTTCACCCTTCCTATTATTCCTGTACTGACTTGGGAACATGTTAATCGCTAACAACTGCACTGCCTCGAACATAACAGCGTTTATAATTAATGCGGGGTCAAGTTCTGTAGATTGCAGTTTCCCAGTTAAGAATCTAACCGTCGTAGTTGGTAGACATGTTAAACAGTATGGGCAAAGTTTCCTGATTTATGGATGTAGTTACATTGATACGAAATGTTTTCACCGGCTTTGTTTGGTGGTATGTTGTGTATTTAACCTAATCACATACACACGACTAAGTGTTGGACAATGTAGGTTAGTATTATTGATAATGGCTATAGTTAAATCCCGTTTTATGTATAGTGGATTTCACCTTAGTTATTAATGGCCGCCGCTGACACATGTCATTTATAACATTTCTTTTTACAGAACTTAAGGATTGGCCAGGGCCAGACTTAAAAATTATGTGTGAACATGGGTCAATTTATTTGTAGTTGTAATTATGGATGGAAACGAGAATTACCTAAGCAATTTTAAAGATATTTCAAAAAAATAACACTGAAGGGGAATATATTCATAATATAATAAAGTGCTGTTATTTTGGTAAAAACACACTCTTAATTTGGTACAATAAAAAATATACAAGGGGCAGTCGTGAATCTAGTATCATCAATAATTAACTACGTTTTTATTAAAGATTTATTTAGTTTTTTAATTTGATTTTAGACCATGCAGTGTTAAGTTGAAAAAATCTATACTATATTATATTTAATAGCTTATTGTTTACTTTTTTATTTTCTTATTCACGGGTAGATATTTTTTTCTTTAGGCTAGGTTCTAAAGAGTTTGAAGTTTACAATAGGTCTAACTTTTCGTTGGTTTATAATAAAACAACAAAAGTTTGTAATGTTATCGAATTAGGTATTTTTTTTAATGAATAGAGAAAAAATAATGTAAGTAGATACTACTAAAAAAGATTTTTGTCCATGCGTTTGCAGAGCAGATACCTCAAGCACTCTTCAATACAACTGTATGTAAAACTTATTTTAGCATAATGGTTCACTGTGGTTTTCAAATTTAATTTTGTTGCAAGTTCCCTATTATTTTTGGTATTCATCTGACAAGCTGTCGATGTCGTCGTCACCGTCCGAGACATTAATAATTATTTACTTACTTTTGCATAAAAAGAAACACGTCACAGATACACACAGTCCGGCAGTTTAAAACCAAAAAGTCTAATACGCACAAAATATAAGCAAAATGCTGTCTGAAAAATACCAAAAACAATAACACGAACGATCAAGAATTAACAGCAGAATGCACGCGGTGCGCGGTGTGTCCCAATGCGGCTCTGTGATATTTAAAGAACGCGACGAGACAATCGAATTAATGAAGTACGAAAAGAGATATGCGAGAGCAAATGCGTAAGACAAAGATGCACATACTAACGGCATATACGAGCGATGCTGTGCTTTTGACGAGTTTGAGCTCATTGAAGGGCAACGTATTGAACTGTGTAGTGTGCATCTTCGTCATGTACATGTAACTATACGGTCAGTTATATATCCATCTCTTGTTAATCTAGCCAATGCCCGTGCCTGAAAGCCGTTTATAGAATTAGGGATTTTAAAATCACATGTTGGCTAATATGTTTGACAAGAGCGACGTCAAAGCATTAAAAACTAAGGTGAAATCCACTATATAAAGTTTTTTTTTTTATGTCAATTAGCTTATGGTCCGCGGATAGCGTTTACAATAGCACAAATTATTGGATGAAAAATTTCATTTTTCGGGAAAAAGTCATTATTTACAAAAAAGTTTTGCTTGTAAAAAAAAAAGGGAATTCACGAAGAGAAAATTTTGATTTTTATTAACAGGGTTCGCAAAAACTTCAAAAACCTGATTTTTCTCCAAGAGTAAACTACCTTTTTTTTTTCATTTTTGACCAAAATGCCAATTAGAAAACTTATTTAGAAAAACGTTTGTAATTTCAATCCAAGATTTAAAATAATACCTCGATTTTTTTATTTTTTTTTTATTTTTAGAGGTAAATGGAAATGTTGCTACTCAATAAAAATATTAATATAAAATTTTATTAGACTTACTTTTCATAATGGGTGGTGTGTATCTTATTTTAAAATTTTAAATGCATTCTTGATGTATTCTGAAAATGTTGTGCGTTATTTCCGGCGTCATTTTCATTTGTGAAATTAAAAATACATATTTCTGTTAACACCAAAAATCAGTTTTTGAAACTTTTTGATATAATTTATCCAAAGTCAGTGTGATGACATTCCAATCATTTCATACGGCATACAAACGGCGGTAAATAGTCTCAAAGAGACCGACCTCACAACAAGGGTTGTCAGATCTTTCTTCTTCAATTCTTTAAGTTTTTTTTTATTAAAAATGTTTCTTTTATATCAGTATTCAATTGTTAGTCAGCAAATTTCCAATGAAAGCTAGTTTGCAAATATACTTTAAACCGAGGAGTGACAGAAAAAAATAACAAGCAATTTATTGTTATAATAATACATTCTTTAGTCCTTAAGAAACAATATAACTGAAATCAAGACAAAAAGTGTTTTCAGTGTTTAAAAACAACTAATTAACAAACCCTTGTTTCTCGTATATACTTACATTGTGCTTACAAATCCGAAAATTTTGAAGAATTGGCAACAGCAAGGGATACAAGCGCCAGTTAAAGCGGCTGGGATAAACTGAAGCGGTCTCCGACCCGTTCAACGATCGATTCTGTCAGACAGAGATAGGACAGTGATCGCCGATGGCGTGGAAGAGACGAAGATAAAATATACGTAATTTGGAATATGTGGACGGGCTCGACAATGGTCTGAGAATTTCCACCGCTAACACGTTCTGACGGCACAATAGCAACCACGGCTGAAGATAAAGCGAACTTACTCGCAGAACTCTTTGCTTCACACTCCACGGTAGACTTTCAGGGAAAAACACCCCCGAACATTCCAGCAGTTCGATCGGAAATGACTGATATCGTATTCCGTCAGCGTCCTGTCAAACGAATTCTGAAGGGGCTCGATGCCAAAAAAGCTTCTGGTCCAGATGAAATTCCTATTATAGTGCTCAAGAAATGCGCCGATGAACTCACAGCAGTATTTTGTAGACTTTTTAACTTATCCTACAAAAAAGGAATATTTCCATCTTGCTGGAAAAAGGCGCGAGTCCAGCCTATACCAAAGAAAGGCAAGAAAACCCTGCCAAACAACTATCGACCAGTCGCATTGCTTTCAGTTATATCAAAGGTGATGGAGAAAGCTATTAACCAACAACTTATAAAATACCTGGAAGGCCTTAAAATTATCAGCGACCATCAGTATGGTTTTCGTAAGTCCAGATCAACAGGAGACCTGCTAGCCTATGTCACTCATCTTTGGAGCAACGCAATCGAACATCATGGGGAGTCCCGGGCTATTGCACTGGACATCTCTAAAGCCTTTGACCGTGTCTGGCACGAGGGGCTCCTAAGCAAACTGCGTTCTTATGGTATGCCCGGTCGATTTTGTTCATGGTTGTCTAGCTTCCTCAAGGACCGCTCTCTGCAAGTGGCGATTGACGGGTTTCTCTCAGACACCTTCACCATCAATGCTGGTGTTCCTCAAGGGTCCATATTATCTCCCACTCTCTTCTTACTGTACATTAACGACCTTCTAGCGAAAACAGAAAATCCATTATATTGCTTTGCTGACGACAGCACACTTATCTCATCTTTTACTTTGAAACCTCAAACATCGGCTACTGACGCACATCTTCGCAGACAACATGAGGTATCACGCCTCAATAAAGACCTGGAAGAAATTTTGTCTTGGGGTGACAGTAACCAAGTCGAATTTAACGCTCAAAAAACCCAGGCTGCAGTTTTCTCTAAGAAGGTCAACATTGCAGAACCCGATATCGTTATGGCAGGACACGCAATTCCACTGACTTCGTCTATTAATTTGCTGGGTGTCAACCTGGGAGGAAATATGTCTTGGCATAATCACGTAGTGGCAATCGCCAGGGCAGCTTCTCAGAAGCTCGGTATACTTTTCCGTACCAAAAAGTTGTATACACCTCAACAACTTTTGACACTTTATAAAGCCCAGATTCGACCATCACTGGAATACTGCTCTCATATCTGGAGTTCTGCACCGAAGCATACCCTTCGGTTGTTGGATTCCATCCAAAGGAGAGCCGTTCGTCTAATCGGCGACCACGAGCTGACTAAGAACCTCGACAGCTTAGAACATCGAAGACAGGTTGGTGATTTGACTCTCTTCTACAGATATTTTCATGGCAAGTGTTCGACAGATATTGCCCGCTCGATTCCACCTAGAGTAATGCATAGCAGAAACACACGACGAACCACTGCCGCCCATCCCTATGTGGTTCAACTTAGTACACCCCGAACATCATTGTTTCAGAACTCTTTCATTTGGAGGACGTCATCTTTGTGGAACGGCCTTTCTGAGACCGTGTTTCCAACCGAATATAACCTCCAACGATTCAAGAAAAACGTGAATCGCTTTCTTCGCACACGCACCGCTCCCAGAGCGCCTTAAAGGATTTTCCTACAGTGCTTGTGCTCGATCATAAAAAAAAAAAAAAAAAAAAAAAAAAAAAAATGGTCTGAGAATGGAGTTCTGGTAAAAAAATTAAAGCATTTTCTAAGCAGTGTCGTGCCGTGTCAGGTTTATTTTTCTGATTTTAGTTTTGTGTATAGAATTTTTGAGTTACCTTATATTTATTATTTTAATATAATATTATTATAAATATATACAGTGGGTTTATAAAGTGTAGTATGTACAAACACCTAATGTAAAACAAACTTATAAGTGTGTATACGCATTTTAATTATTTGTTTGGGACGCCTATGTTTAGGAAATTCCTACAGTTTAATGTCATTAAATTGACCTAAGAAACACTATACCTACCCCTCTGTCATTGATAATGTATGTATTTCGACCGCTAATGCTGCTATCCAAATAAAAATTCTTTTACCTCTAAATATTAAAAAAACCAAAAAAATCGAAGATTTATTTTAAATCTCGGATTTAAATTACAAACGTTATTCTAAATAAGTTTTGTAATTGGCATTTTGGTCAAAAATGAAAAATAAAGGTAGTTTACTCTTGGAGAAAAAATCATATTTTTAAAGTTTTTGGGAACCCTGTATAAAAAATGAAAATTTTCTTTTCGTGAATTGCATTTTTTTTACAAGCAAAACTTTTGATCGAGAATGACTTTCCCGAAAAATGAAATTATTTATTCATTTGTGCTATTGCAAACCCTATCCGCGGACAGTCTGTATATTATATATAGACCAGTTTAATTAAATGGAAATTGTAATCTTTACATTTTATAACATTTTCTGAAATTTATCAGGCGGAATAGCTAGGTAGATGAAACACAAAATAAGCTGACTTGGTAAAATCTTATTATTTCCTCATTTTCCCGTTATTTTCCTGACTGGCTGAACCAGCTCGAGTTTAAAATCTATATAGATATTTTAATTTGAATAATGAATGGCATTGTCTGCAAAATGCCTACACTAAGTGATGAACCATTATAATAAATTCAGGAAAGCGAATATAATATAATCGAATTGATGGTATTACTTTGGCTTCAATATGTAGGTGACAATGTATATAAGCAAATAATGTAATACGTTTGAATATATGATTATTATTGATAAATATGAAACATTTTTTAAACGCATGTGTGTAAATGATGTTCTTGAATAGCCAATTAATATATTATTAATTGAACAGTTTATAACGGTATGCGAAATAATTACCTACCATTCCTTACCGCGTTATTTATAACATAATTTGTTAAATATCTATTAGATGCTTACCACGCCAAAATTGATGATTTTTCAGAAATGATGAATTTGCGCATAGATAACGAAGCTGAAATCAAATTTTGTTGGAAACCTTTAGTTTTTGAGGTATTCCTTTATATGGTAGAATTCCTAACGACATACGTATGTAGGGGAACCGGGGGCAAGACGGGACCATGGGGTAACTGGGGTACCCCAGTTACTGCCAACACTGACGTGTGTGGACGGCTATATATTACGTGTCATTGATCTTATTTTCTGGCCTAAAACAAAGTACGTCAAAAAGTGTACATCAATTTAAAGCAAAATACGTTATTTTTCCTGGAGTGTACCAGTATAAAGGCATCTTTTGGCAAAAACATTAATTTATCAAAGTCTGTAAAGGTAAGAAAACCTTTTTTTTAAGTGCCATTGGGGGCATGATAGGATGTTATATTTGCCGCGTACGCCATCTTGCCCCAACTAATATTTTTTTGTTTAAAATCATTCTAAAAAATTATTAACTTATTAATTAATGCATAATGAATTAAAATAGTTATTTTTATTTTCAGAAATGGGTTGCAAATATAAAAAAAAAAAACAGCGAGAGGAGAGTGGTCCAAAGAAAATATGAAACCAAGGAATGTTTACATTGCGTGACATACTCGGAGTCCACGGAAGGATGGACTGCCTATCAAATATGTCAAGAATAGTCCTACAATTTTTATGTCACCATAGACGAAGGAGCTCCCTTAGATATCACCCATACATGTGATTTTCGTAAACAAACCCCATCATGCCCCGTACCCGCATTCGGGTAATTTCGCAATAACCGTCTGTCTATCGTCGATTGTCAAGCTAACCATACGACAGCTGTCAACTTTTGACTAATAAGCGTCAATTTTTTTAGCTTTTTTCTTGTAAGTAGAGGATTATAAGGAGGCGATAACTAGAGGAACAAATTCCGTCTAAAAGGTATATTGGCAACCGCTTTGTTCGTTGTTACCCAGAGCATTTTTTTTAATTCAATTTTTTCAACTAATATTATTTTATAAAAATAAAATTTAAATTAAATTTTTAAAAAATGCTCAGGGTAACAACGAACAAACCGGTTGCCAATATACCTTTTAGACGGAATTTGTTCATCTAGTTATCGCCTCCTGGATTATAGCTGTAAGAATCCTTAATTGAAAATATTATCGTATATTCTGTGATACCAGTTCTGCGAAGAGTATATATAGAATACCAATAATTCCACAAATCATTATTTGTAAGGTGCTGTATGGACCAAGATTTCAGACTAATCGAGCATACGGTAGTCCGACTGTTGTCGTAGTACCGAACGCTCGATACGTGCCGAGGTCGAGCATCACGAATGCGGCTTACTGGACGCTCGATACAAAAACCCGGGGCTGTTTTTCGCGTAAAAATTAATAATTCTTACAGCTATAATCCTCTATAAGAAAAAAGCTAAATAAAATTAAACTTACCAGTCAAAAGTTGACAGCTGTCGTCTGGTAGCTTGACAATCGATCGGAATATCGGCCGCTCGTTTTTAGACATACCTGAGTTAATGCGAAATTACCCGAATGCGGTGTACTAGACGCTCGATACAAAAATGCTACCCGGGGCAAGATGGGATAATTGTTTGCTTTTAAAAAAGTATAGTTTTTAGTATTTTGGTGTAAGTTAACCCAAACATTTTTATGCTAAAATAGTTATGGATGGAATCCAAAGAATTTATAGAATAAACTTTATTTTTTGACAAATTGGTTTTATTTTTATTGATAAAAATGCTTAGCGTCCCCGTCTTGCCCCTGGTTCCCCTACGTATGCGTATCACTTTATGGACACTAGGTCTGAATAAAGACAATTCTACCTTAAAGGTTCTTTCAATAAAACCTATACTTAACAGGGTCTATGATTGTTTGGAGATGTTATAGATTATTAGCTCTGTCCATCTGCTCTGTGCAAGTTATTTAGCTATACGATCTATCTCCTCTTCGATCTATCCCAGTGGTCTAGCCATAGTATTCTCTGCTAGTTCGGCAGACATGCATGCCCCTTCCCTGGCGAGCGCATTTAACGTCATCGTAACTCCTTTCTCAATTACACATTTTATACATTGTATTTTTGCAAACAGCCGTGCCTACTTTATCAAGAAATTTTACGAGCTCTAAGGTAGCATTTTTATTATACGCCGCTACTTTATGCAGGTGGGTATAAACTGCCTCTATACAAAGTCCATAGAAGCAGCCAAACTGTCTCCTAAATTAAATTGAATTGCTATTTATGTAGAGCGAAACACATTTTAATGTTTAAGTGCAAACGGATACAGAATTTTATTCATTGTCGGGGATATTTTGAGCAAAATTTAATTTACTCGAATATATTTATTGTGAATCAGTTAAGGCATAGAGAAATAAAACTAAGGGAAACCATCCAACATAATAGACCAGGGTCGATAATTTTTGAACCAAAAAAAAAATAGTAGGATGAAAACCATTGGAAAAGGAAGAGAATATAACAAAAATGAAAGGAAAAATAATTTACGGGCGATCCGAGGTCGAAAAGTGGAAGAGGGTGAGTTTTTAAGGGTAGAAAATGATTTATTTCAATTTTTGGCAAAACTACAAGTCCTATGGGAAAACGTTGAATGGCAAAGTTGTAGGTAATAAAAAGGTCTACAACTTTTGTATTTGCATTTTTTCACATAACATCAAAATTTATAAAAATTCAAATAACCAAGTTTTTTATTTTTTATTTTTATCTTTTACAAGAATTTTTTTTTTCACGAAATTTGGTGAAAACTTACCTTTTTATGTCCCAAACACACTGTAATTTTTTTGATTTAAAATATTTATTTTTTCACCTTATTTTGACTTAATATCGAAAAAGCACCCTAATTTTCAATCGAAAATTCTCACGTCAAAATATCTGCTTTTTTAAAAAAGTCGGTGGGCCTTTTATTTGTTGAAATCTCTACTTTTTGATGGTGTAAAAATATATAAGTACATTACTATGGTAAATGTTCTCAAAAAATGCAAAGGATCGAAAAAAACTCGAATCCGAATTTTTTTTCTTTAATTATTATGTACAATTTTGAGGTATTTATTAAAATTTATACTTTAATTACTCGAAAAACGTAAGATTCCATGTTACATTGATAATCAAAAAAATTACAAATCCATAAAACATAAAGATCGCAAAAAATATGCGAAAATAGTCGTTCTAAATATAATTAAAGGCAGGATTTAAAGGGAATTTCATCACATTTAACATAGTAATGTATATTTTTTTACACCATCAGAAAGAAGAGCTTTCAACGAACAAAAAGCCCACCGCCTTTTTTGAAAAAGCAGGTATTTTAACGAGATTTTCGATTGAAAATTAGGGTGCTTTTTCGATATTAAGTCAAAATAAGGTGAAAAACTAATATTTTAAATCAAAAAAATTCCAGTGTGTTTTTGGACATGAAGGGTAAGTTTTCACCAAATTTCGTGAAAAAAAAATGTTCTTGTAAAAGATAAAAATAAAAAACCAAAAACTTGGTTATTTGAATTTTTCACATAAATTTTAAGGTTATGTAAAAGAAGTGTGAATACAAAAGTTGTAGATCGTTTTATTACCTACAACTTTGCTATTTAACGTTTTTCCATAAAACTTGTAGTTTTGCCGGAAATAGAGATAAATCGTTTTCTACCCTTAAAAACTCCTCCCTTTCCACTTCCCGACCTCGGATCGCCCGTAATTTATTTTTGACTTTCATTTTTGTTATATTCTCTTCCTTTTCCAATGGGTTTCATTCTACTATTATTTTTTTTCACTTTTTACCATTTTCAAAGGCTTCAGCCCTGGTCTATAAACATTTTACCGCTCATAAGATTTACTTTTCACTAGTATAATAAGCGTGTAACTGACTTTCCTTGCCGGCAACGGCTATAATAATACTGCTGATAATAGCAGCAGCAAGCAGTGGCTGGTAAAGCAGCATAATCGACGACGATGCTTTGAGAGACTACAATTCGTGACACCATAAGGACAATCACCCATTTACGTAGACCTCTCACTTTGTCATAACTTACACCGGTTTGTTATGTTTTAAAGTATAATAACTTTAATGGTATTTTTTTAAAGCTTAAATAAATTTTATCATTTATTTTTGTGTCATGAAGTCAAATTTTACGTGATTCCTATTTTCCATTGAGTAAATAAAGAAAATATAATAAAATATTACTTGGCTCTGTTTGACTTCTACACTGAGGAAACTGATCTAATACAACAGGTTTGCTAAGACATAGTTTGTATTGATAGCTTATTTTTTATTAACCCATATTAATTAAATTGTTAGTGAATCAAACCCGCTTTAGTGTTACATCAATTCCTAATTTGCTAGAACAGTGTTTTTATTGGTAGTAATCAGTTCCATTAGCAGCACAGTCTTGAATAATGAACTACTGTTAATAAAGCAATTTTGTTAAGAAATAAATTATTGTATCTTCTCAATGCAACGCATTTTGTTCCCAGAAAGCGCTTTCTCTACAACGAAGAAAGCAGAACAGCGTCCCCAAAACAAATTGTATCCATTAGAACCTATAATC
Organism: Polydrusus pterygomalis; assembly: GCA_963969555.1. Classification (NCBI taxonomy): domain Eukaryota; kingdom Metazoa; phylum Arthropoda; class Insecta; order Coleoptera; family Curculionidae; genus Polydrusus; species Polydrusus pterygomalis. The sequence continues at coordinate 46,316,031 of OZ018381.1, read as the reverse complement.
CACAATACGTTGGTGGGGGTTCATAGCGATCGGCAATCACCGCGCGCCCTAGTATTAGTTTTAACGTATTTGTTAGGAGGTCACATCGTTGTTCGGAGTCTTCTAGCTGTCCCGTCTGAGTTTGAATTTTGTTGATCCTACCAATACTTGTTTCAATTAATTTATTTTTACTTTGTATTTAGGTTTTTCTAACTTCAGATAAAGCAGTAGAAGATTCTTATTTCGTACAACCCATCATTAGAAGAGACTTTATAAGCTATGGACGAATTTTTCTATCTCAGTAAACCATGTTGCATAATAGATAATTATATGCAATGTGAAATGACGCGACAAGAACAATCACTAGAAGCTAGTTAAATTTTTGAGAACTACAGTACTGATTTTTAGTGGTAAGTAAATGCTTTATTAATCGTAGAAAGCAAATATTATTATGATTAATGTCAAGTTTCATTACAACTACCAGTCGGAACTGATACAGTATATAAAACTTGATAATTACTGTGAGTATTCAGAGCAATAATGGCTATAAACCATTCTATGGTAGCATTAACTCCTATTTCCTATTGTCTAAATAACCGTGATATTATCACTACACAACGGTCTAGCAATTTTTGTTGTCTTACAGTAGCAAAGCGCGTTGCTGTTACATATAGTTTTAAATAGTTGTATAAAGAGTATGAGAATTTTTATAAGGAATACAGTGCGAGCAAAATTATTTGCATCAAAGAGAGCTTAGATTAAAAAATGTAGAGCTTGGTTTATATCACAATGATATGAAGACGATATATCTAACCAAATCTAGGTTAAAATTTTGTCAAATTAATATTATGACATGATATGCCAAACTAATGAGTAATAAAATAAGTAGACAAATCAAATTTATTTTTGTTGTTTACAAAATTAACAAAGTAAGAATAAACAGAAAGAAAAAGAAAAAAAGAAAAATAATTACATAAATTGCTGAAATTGGCCACCGCCATGCTCCAAGCATAAGCGTACTCTGCATGGTCCATATGATCTTCCCACTTCTTGGGACAGGCGTCTTATACAATTTGTTGGCGTATTTTGCATTATTTCACGAACGTTTGCAACAAATTCTTCTGTTCTTACAGATGATCTTCCTTCTCCTTTTTTGTGTTTTATAGAACCTGTTTCCCTAAACACAGCCACGGTTCTTTTCAGGCAATGATAAAAATTCCCAGCAATAAAAGCAACGTTAGGAAAATGTTAGTAAAAATCGTCCATGCACAAACCCGGATTGTATTGCCACACACCATTTACTATAACCCCGTTTCAAAAATACGCTTCAACCATGAATGTGTTGTGCTGTTCCTTAAAGCCCATTGTGTGAATTGTTAAAGAAATTGGAAAAATTAGCGATGAATCAAATTAATTGTTACGACTGTCAAAGATGACGGAATAACTAATTGATAGTTAGAATAACTAATTGATAGTTATTTCAGGTGGTTACTGACACCCAATATCTATCTATATCCGCTTACGTCATCAACGCAACGTCAATACTGATTTTATTTAAATTTTGTGGAAAAGCTAGAAAACATAAATAAATCTACGCGAAATAGGTTATAGGTTGGCAAGCATGTTGATACTCCTACCTTAAAGAAGAACATTGGCGGAAGAAAAAATTCAAAGAAGCAGCTGTCATAATCCAGAACCCTGACTGTTTCAGTAAACCTTCTGCAGATATAAGAAACATTTGGAAGCCCTTGTTAAATAGGTGCGGGCTCAGATTGGGTAGTGATGCAAGCGTGATGACGTAAGCGGATGACGTAAGCAGATGAATTAACATGGTGACGTAAGCAGATGACTCACGACCCGATCACTACGTCACTGATTCCGCCCCGCCCTCTCCCCCCCCCCCCCCCCCTTAGGTAGTATAAATAGGCTCGTAGCTTTGTGACTTGTTTAGTATGCACCTGAAGACGACTGAAGATACTTACCAGTTGAAACGTTGTGATATGAAAAACTAAAGTCAATGGAAGTCCAAAACACATCTATAACTCAAGGCCCTCTTTGATGCAAATAATTTTTGCTCGCACCTGTAGAAGGCTTTTTTCTCAGTGTATTATATAGAATTTAAAATTGGGTCATACGGGGTCGTTTATATTATATATTCGTTCCCGGATTTCGCTTTAAATTTTCAGAACTTATCAACTCAATTTTTAACTTTAATACCGCTCCCCCATATGTAAAATCGATCGCTGCCAAGAGATTTATAACTGCATACATACCTACATGGTAAATTTTTCACTTCAGGTAAATAAAGCAAACCATACTAACGGGCAAAAGTTATCTATTATTTTAGCATAAAGGAAATCATCTTCCAGAAAAAGAGACAAGGAGCCTAATGAATAAAAATTTGGCAATCGCTTTTTCTTATAAAATCGAAGTAATTTCTTGAAAGCCAATGAATAAAAACTAAAGTAATTGCTTTTGCGTCCAGCAATTGCTTCTAATCAATTCTTTTTCTTAAAAAATAGAAGCAGTTGCTATCGTTCGCTTAAAATATGATGAATAAATTAAGGAATTGCTTTTTCTGGTGTATCAATCACTTTCAACTGTTTAAGGTAGGTCGACCCCTGCATCATTATTTGTTTGGTAGCAGTCAACTTTAATTCTCCCCGCCATACACGTGCGTTGCTCTTAATTTGTGTCTTCAATTATGGCTGAATATATGAACGTCCGTAAAAGAAAAATCTACAGTGTACGTAAAAATTGCAGATATGATGATTTCAGAAAGTTATATCGATTTGACTGCGAAAATGTTGAGTGGTTGGCAAATTATGTTTTTACTAACACTGGTAAAAGGCTAGGGGGTGCCCTGTCGCCTTTAAATAAGTCTTTCTGCCGAAATTGTCTTATTCGGGCTTTCAAAATTCTGTAGGTGAAGAACTCGGTGTTCACGTTTACCAAACTATTGTCTGTAAGACATACACTTCTGTATGGATGCAGTTTTGGAGAAGGCCAATATTTTTATTAAATTTCCTACAAGTGCAGATGCTGTTGTGGAAGCTAAACGATTGTGGTCAGAAAGAGTTATTTATGTTCCTTCAATTTGTGAACGAATATCAATTGCTTGTCTTTAATTTCTTCATCACTACTATCACTTTCCTCATTTTTACTAAAATCTGCCATATCACAAATATAAGTTTCCTATTTTCCACAAAAACGTAACAGATTACTATTGTACTAAATAAATGGACCAACGTTCTTGTATTTATGTCAACTCTTTTGCAAACTAGGCACCAAACTGAACATGAAATCTATAATCTGAACAAGTGAATAAGCCATGTCTGAACTTGTGTTGAATAAGCATTTGCTACAGAGGTGTAAGAAAAACAGCAATTGCCTCAAAATTTTATTCATGTCCAGATCTAGCAATTGCTTTTACTTATAGCATTTGCTAGTCAAGCAGTTGCTTTTACTAAAAAGTAATTGATTCAAGTAATTGCTTAATTTTTATTCATTAGGCTCAATAAAACGCATGCAGAAGCAAGACTAGCGGAATATCATCATGAGCGACAACTGCGAAGGTACGAATTTTTATTCAAACATACACAAAATACATTCAATAAAAGCGAACTATTTGAATAGATATGCTGCAGAAAGGAATATTTATTCGTTCCTGCAAGAGATATTTCCTTTTTACAAATCATGCCGACTGAACAACAAATAAAATAAACACGATAAATGTGTGAAATTCGAAGCATTGGCTTTGTCGCAGGGTTCAGTGTACAATACATTATTATCTACCAAAGTGGTGGTTTATTTTGTGTTACCGAAATTCGTCCTTTTCTCGTTTTATCAACTCATTTATCAAATTGTCAATTGATCGGACTGGAAAGAGACGAAGAAGGAAAAGGGAGATTCGTTGACTGATAATAGTAATTTAAGAAAAACCGACATAAAAATATTCACATATGTTGGTTTTTAAGAGCAATAAGGAGAAACGTTCGTCGATAAAATATAGGGTTAATTAATGCCCGAGTTTTTCTAATCCCATTTAAACATTTCAAAAAATTTAGCAATTTCCGTTTTTTCAGCCATATTAATTGGATAAAGGGAATATTTATAGGCTTAGCTAGCCTATTTTGTCTTGGGGTTGCGGGGGGGGGGGGGGATGTTTACGGCCCCTGCGTAAAAATGGATTGTATTTTATTCACACAAATAAAAACCAACGTTTTCAGAGTTCTGGGTAGTTTTAGCTATTTTTTAAGAAGAATATTAAAATGAAAATAACATAAATTTATTATATATAAATATAAAATTAAGGAGTGATATTTAAGACGTTATATTTTGTATATTATGTTGTTGCTCGGTGTGGTTGAACATATTTATGCAACAAAAAAATGTGTGCAAGTTCCCAAGAAGGCTCCTTTTTGTTTACGTCGCCTATAGCAACGGGAGATTATCGCGATAATTTTGTTAGTTCCTATTAACTTAATGAAATTATTAAGTGATAATTTTTCTGTCAAAAATGATGTGCTTTATATCTATTATTGGCAAAAGTCACTCAGAATAAAATCAAAATACATTTTGTTGCTAACTTCTAATTTTTATTGATACTAATCAATTTGCTTTACATATCGAACACCAGGGCTAAAAGAGGCACATCAAAAATTTAACTAAACTCATCGGAAATATGTTTTTTTAAGTTTCATTTCAAACTATGTAGACATGTAATTTCAGATGTATGTTATGGTTGAAAACGAATTAATGTTTTTAATGTTCCTGAAATTTTAGTAATAAACCTTAGTTACCAACAAGTAAAATCAACTTCTATTGTAAAAATATAGTGCGTCATATTTAACTAAACTCATCGGAAATATGTTTTCTTAAGTTTCATTTGGAACTATGTAGACATATAATATCAGATGTTATGTTTAAAAACAAATTAATGTTTTTAATCTTTCTAAAATTTTAGTAATAAACCTTAGTTACTAACAAGTTAAATCAACTTCTATTGTAAAAATATAGTGCGTCATATTTAACTAAACTCATCGCAAATATAAAAAAATCAAGAAAATTTTTTATTGTCTGGGTGTAAAAAGACCTTTCAAAATCGCTTCTAGACAGAGGTCATATTCTTCCCCGAAAGGAAACGTACCACAAGTTTCCCTATTTTTAGTATTATCGCCATTTTCTTCCTTAGTTATTACCGTTTTTATGAAATTGGCAATCGATTCAACTAGACAATATACCGAGGAAAATAGCAACAAGTTAAACGGAAATTATTTCTATTGTATCCTAATTGATTCGTGAGTCACGCAAGAAATACATTATTTATGAAATGTTTTGTGTACTATAGAAGTAGAATAAAGTGCTTTTATTAAAGATGGTTCAATGTAAGAGGTGATAAAGATGTTATTATGGATAACATATTCCTTTATTAGGGTTTTAATGTAAAACAAATTTATGAGTGTATAATTTTTTTTTAGTCAGTTATAATACTAATTGTTTGGAGACGAAAGTAAATAGAATTGATTCGGCTTTTACTTGGTGGAAATCCATTATTAATTGTGTTAAATAAATGGTGAAAAAAATTAAAAAAAAATTTTTTTACCATTTATTTAACACAATTACGAAAGTAAATTATTGAAACTATCTTGGCTGCATATTTCAGGTAAGCTTAGATACGATGAAATTCTGCTGGTATTTCGAAATGCTTCATTCTCAAAAACAAAAACTTAAAATTATATTTTGTAACGCGAATAAGGCTGAGAATGCGGAGGAAGTAGTTGGGTGCATTACATTTTTGTACATAAACACGCCAAACTATCTTAAATATTTTTGATATATTTACGAAGCATAACATTATTTCTTGGAAAATCCATAGTTCATCTTTTCCATTTAATTATTTAGCTATTTTTCAATCAGACTATATAATAAAAGAGAATAGGCAACAAGTTACCAAAAAAATGTTTCTATTGAAGCCTAATTGATTCGTGAATCACGCAACAAACGAATTTGTAAGATTACTTGTGAATAACAGATACATAATATACAGTCTGGAAAGGTTAAATTAAATGTAGTTTAACCAAAGAGGGATTTAAAACGTAAGAATAAACAACTATTATGCCTCTAATTATTAGCGAGAAGAAACGGGATAATTGTAAATAATATAGAAAAATATAAGTAAAGTAATAAGTAAGTAAAAAATGATGTTGGTATCACACCAAGTGAATGTTTCGAATTGCTTCGTTGACTTCGTGATTTTATAAATTAATATTATATTTACATTTTTGGGTGATTTCTTTAATACTATTGATATTATGGTGTTATTGTACTTTTTGTATTATTACCGCTTGCCGATGTAACCACTAAAGGTTTTTTTAATATGCAATGCCTTAGGTTGAGATAGGATTATTTTTTTCAGTTTAGCTAAACTTATTCTTCTACCGTGTGACCAGTAAAGTCCGCATCATATGGGATTTTTTTTATTAACAGCTTTATTCGAAATTTGACTTTGGCATCAAGTTCTGCTTCGATCGAGATGAAAATTAAGGTTGAATTCTCAACGTCATTTACTCTATTGCCAACCTATAACCTATTTCGCGTTGATTTTTTGAGTTTATTATTTTAATAAGTAACATTTAAAGAAAATCAATATCGTCGGTACATTATTTAGGTAGTATCTGATATACTACAAAAATATCAATTTATTTCATTGCTAATTTTGGGAGAATTGTATAGTGAAAGAACAATGAGTGACAATGACATAATAATGTTAAAAAAAATCTTACCCGATATTTTTCGCTATACAATTCTCCTAAAATAAGTTATGAAATTCCTTGATATTTATTAAATATGTCAATTATTACCTATAGAATATCAAGTCGATACTGATTTTCTTTAACTTTTGTATAAAAGCTAGAAAACATAAATAAATCTACGCGAAATAGGTAATAGGTTGGCAAGCATGTTGATACTCCCACCTTAAGCAAAATAATAGTAGTCACGTGATTCGCATTATCTGTCAAATTTTAATTTTTTCCAAATAATAATTCAAAAGTAGGGTTATTTCTAAAGAGTTATTAGAAAAAGTTTTTTTTAATGCAGTTTCTAGCCCACATACAAAATTTTTGATTTTTTACCCACCACTTAAATTTTATTTTCCACTTAATGGACACTTTACTTATGACATTGTGTTCTTTTTTGTCTTAATATTAAGTTGTATTACTTTCAGACACAAACTACGTTTTCAAAAATACTTATTTTATGAAGTTACCTTATACAGGGGCAAAAACAAAAAAACTTTGCATCACATGCGACCAAATTTTAATAGCAAAATTTTGATTTTGTAGAAAAACACACATTTAATATGGCTCTACTTTAAAGAAAATGTATCCGAAATAAAGCATTGTCAAAACTAAGAAGTTTTATGTAGGTTGCGTTGAGTCTTATTTTGCAAAAGTGGTGCAATTTAAAAAATATTTGTAAAAAAATCAAAACTATTTTATGCAGCTAAAATTTTGCATGTGGGCTACAAACTGCATTTAAAAAAACTTTTGAATTATTTTTTGGAAAAAATTAAAATTTGACAGATTGGCCAAATGCGAATCACGTAACTACTATTTTTTTTTCTTAATTTTCATCTCGATCGAAGCAGGACTTGATGCCAAAGTCAAATTTCAAATAAAGTTATTAATAAAAAGAAAAAAAATTGTGTGTGCTTAAGACCACACGACAGAAGTGAAAACTTCAACAAGGTTAATTCAGTGCCCACAAAAAAGTGCTAAACGCGCCTAAAGAAGTTTTCACTTCAAAAATAACATAAACTTGGAATACGGGATAATTTTACTGCATACGAAAAAATATATTTCCTAAAATTGAACAACCCTTGAATTTTTACATTTTTAACAGAAGTCAGAAATCATAATAAATTAGGTCCACGGAATAAGCAATTACGGTAAAACTAATTACCTTACTTCACCCTACGTAAATATATAATTTAAAAAATGCCAGAACATACCTGAGACGCAGCAAGTGTCGCACACTGTTTCCACGTCGACTGATGCGGCAGCGGAGTCGAATTCGAGCGTAACACAGCCGAACCTGACGCCTGACGGCTCAGTTTAATTCAGTGCCCACAAAAAGTGCTAAACGCGCCTAAAGAAGTTTTCACTTCAAAAATAACATAAACTTGGAATACGGGATAATTTTACTGCATACGAAAAAAGATATTTCCTAAAATTGAACAACCCTTGAATTTTTACATTTTTAACAGAAGTCAGAAATCATAATAAATTAGGTCCACGGAATAAGCAATTACGGTAAAACTAATTACCTTACTTCACCCTACGTAAATATATAATTTAAAAAATGCCAGAACATACCTGAGACGCAGCAAGTGTCGCACACTGTTTCCACGTCGACTGATGCGGCAGCGGAGTCGAATTCGAGCGTAACACAGCCGAACCTGACGCCTAACGGCTCAGTTTAATTCAATGCCCACACAAAGTGCTAAACGCGCCTAAAGAAGTTTTCACTTCAAAAATAACATAAACTTGGAATACGGGATAATTTTACTGCATACGAAAAAAGATATTTCCTAAAATTGAACAACCCTTGAATTTTTACATTTTTAACAGAAGTCAGAAATCATAATAAATTAGGTCCACGGAATAAGCAATTACGGTAAAACTAATTACCTTACTTCACCCTACGTAAATATATAATTTAAAAAATGCCAGAACATACCTGAGACGCAGCAAGTGTCGCACACTGTTTCCACGTCGACTGATGCGGCAGCGGAGTCGAATTCGAGCGTAACACAGCCGAACCTGACGCCTAACGGCTCAGTTTAATTCAATGCCCACACAAAGTGCTAAACGCGCCTAAAGAAGTTTTCACTTCAAAAATAACATAAACTTGGAATACGGGATAATTTTACTGCATACGAAAAAAGATATTTCCTAAAATTGAACAACCCTTGAATTTTTACATTTTTAACAGAAGTCAGAAATCATAATAAATTAGGTCCACGGAATAAGCAATTACGGTAAAACTAATTACCTTACTTCACCCTACGTAAATATATAATTTAAAAAATGCCAGAACATACCTGAGACGCAGCAAGTGTCGCACACTGTTTCCACGTCGACTGATGCGGCAGCGGAGTCGAATTCGAGCGTAACACAGCCGAACCTGACGCCTAACGGCTCAGTTTAATTCAATGCCCACACAAAGTGCTAAACGCGCCTAAAGAAGTTTTCACTTCAAAAATAACATAAACTTGGAATACGGGATAATTTTACTGCATACGAAAAAAGATATTTCCTAAAATTGAACAACCCTTGAATTTTTACATTTTTAACAGAAGTCAGAAATCATAATAAATTAGGTCCACGGAATAAGCAATTACGGTAAAACTAATTACCTTACTTCACCCTACGTAAATATATAATTTAAAAAATGCCAGAACATACCTGAGACGCAGCAAGTGTCGCACACTGTTTCCACGTCGACTGATGCGGCAGCGGAGTCGAATTCGAGCGTAACACAGCCGAACCTGACGCCTGACGGCTCAGTTTAATTCAGTGCCCACAAAAAGTGCCAAACGCGCCTAAAGAAGTTTTCACTTCAAAAATAACATAAACTTGGAATACGGGATAATTTTACTGCATACGAAAAAAGATATTTCCTAAAATTGAACAACCCTTGAATTTTTACATTTTCAACAGAAGTCAGAAATCATAATAAATTAGGTCCACGGAATAAGCAATTACGGTAAAACTAATTACCTTACTTCACCCTACGTAAATATATAATTTAAAAAATGCCAGAACATACCTGAGACGCAGCAAGTGTCGCACACTGTTTCCACGTCGACTGATGCGGCAGCGGAGTCGAATTCGAGCGTAATACAGCCGAACCTGACGCCTGACGGCTCAGTTTAATTCAATGCCCACAAAAAGTGCTAAACGCGCCTAAAGAAGTTTTCACTTCAAAAATAACATAAACTTGGAATACGGGATAATTTTACTGCATACGAAAAAAGATATTTCCTAAAATTGAACAACCCTTGAATTTTTACATTTTCAACAGAAGTCAGAAATCATAATAAATTAGGTCCACGGAATAAGCAATTACGGTAAAACTAATTACCTTACTTCACCCTACGTAAATATATAATTTAAAAAATGCCAAAACATACCTGAGACGCAACAAGTGTCGCACACTGTTTCCACGTCGACTGATGCGGCAGCGGAGTCGAATTCGAGCGTAACACAGCCGAACCTGACGCCTGACGGCTCAGTTCAATTCAATGCCCACAAAAAGTGCTAAACGCGCCTAAAGAAGTTTTCACTTCAAAAATCCCATATGATACGGACTTTACTGGTCCCACTGTATAATTATATTTATTAGGGTTTTCGAATAAAATGTTTATAAAGAGGTATCGACATATTACATGTCTAAAACTCATCGTTTAGATTAGGTACAGACTTTTTCTTAAAAAGTAGTAAATTAAATAATATCGAAATTTCATTTTAAAATACAATGATATTATTCTAACCTCTAGCTCACTCAGTGTTTCAAGAAACGAATCTTAAAATCTCATCTAAAACTGGGCTATATTTACATGGTTAAATCCTGTCAGAACTTTTTCAAACTGGAATAATGCTTTGATACTATAATCTCCCGAGACCGTTTTTGAAATGCTTAAGAAGGGACTATTATTTAAACATTTAGAAAGGTTTGGGGCCGAAGTTTAGTTATGGCAATTTGCGTTGAACGGGACGTAATTTGTAAAGGGTATTTTATTAAATTTCGTAGTCGATCATTGAAAGAAACAGTATTAAATTTGAGAAGCTAGCTGAAATATACAGTATGGCTTTGTAACTTGGAATAAATTCAGTAAATCAAGTACAATTTTTTTTTGGAAAATTGCTTGGACACGGGTATTAACATTTTAAGGTGTGTTATGATTGATAATTAGAGATATCTCACGAGGGGTCGTTTTTTTTATGATCGAGCACAAGCACTGTAGGAAAAATCCTTTAAGGCGCTCTGGGAGCGATGCGTGTGCGAAGAAAGCGATTCACGTTTTTCTTGAATCGTTGGAGGTTATATTCGGTTAGAAACACGATCTCAGAAAGGCCGTTCCCCAAAGATGACGTCCTCCAAATGAAAGAGTTCTGAAACAATGATGTTCGGGGTGTACTAAGTTGAACCACATAGGGATAGGCGGCAGTGGTTCGTCGTGTGTTTCTGCTATGCACTACTCTAGGTGGAATCGAGCGGGCAATATCTGTAGAACACTTGCCATGGAAATATCTGTAGAAGAGAGTCAAATTACCAACCTGTCTTCGATGTTTTAAGCTGTCGAGGTTCTTAGTCAGCTCGTGGTCGCCGATTAGACTTTGGATGGAATCCAACAACCGAAGGGTATGCTTCGGTGCAGAACTCCAGATATGAGAGCAGTATTCCAGTGATGGTCGAATCTGGGCTTTATAGAGTGTCAAAAGTTGTTGAGGTGTATACAACTTTTTGGTACGGAAAAGTATACCGAGCTTCTGAGAAGCTGCCCTGGCGATTGCCACAACGTGATTATGCCAAGACATATTTCCTCCCAGGTTGACACCCAACAAATTAATAGACGAAGTCAGTGGAATTGCGTGTCCTGCCATAACGATATCGGGTTCTGCAATGTTAACCTTCTTAGAGAAAACTGCTGCCTGGGTTTTTTGAGCGTTAAATTCGACTTGGTTACTGTCTCCCCAAGACAACATTTCTTCTAGGTCTTTATTGAGGCGTGATACCTCATGTTGTCTGCGAAGATGTGCGTCAGCAGCCGATGTTTAAGATTTTAAAGTAAAAGATGAGATAAGTGTGCTGTCGTCAGCAAAGCTATATATTGGATTTTCTGTTTTCGCTAGAAGGTCGTTAATGTACAGTAAGAAGAGAGTGGGGGATAATATGGACCCTTGAGGAACACCAGCATTGATGGTGAAGGTGTCTGAGAGAAACCCGTCAATCGCCACTTGCAGAGAACGGTCCTTGAGGAAGCTAGACAACCATGAACAAAATCGACCGGGCTTACCATAAGAACGCAGTTTACTTAGGAGCCCCTCGTGCCAGACACGATCAAAGGCTTTAGAGATGTCCAGTGCAATAGCCCCAGACTCCCCATGATGTTCGATTGCGTTGCTCCAAAGATGAGTGACATAGGCTAGAAGGTCTTCTGTTGATCTGGACTTACGAAAACCATACCGATGGTCGCTGATAATTTTAAGGCCTTCTAGGTATTTTAGAAGTTGTTGGTTAATAGCTTTCTCCATCACCTTTGATATAACTGAAAGCAATGCGACTGGTCGATAGTTGTTTGGCAGGGTTTTCTTGCCTTTCTTTGGTATAGGCTGGACTCGCGCCTTTTTCCAGCAAGATGGAAATATTCCTTTTTTGTAGGATAGGTTAAAAAGTCTACAAAATACTGGTGTGAGTTCATCGGCGCATTTCTTGAGCACTATAATAGGAATTTCATCTGGACCAGAAGCTTTTTTGGCATCAAGCCCCTTCAGAATTCGTTTGACAGGACGCTGACGGAATACGATATCAGTCATTTCCGATCGAACTGCTGGAATGTTCGGGGGTGTTTTTCCTCAAAAAGGTGATAGTGCTCATAGTGCAATATCAAGTGCTGTTGCAAATGCTGGCGACATTTTTGTCTCATCTCAACTTCATCCCGTTATGCATCTGGCACAGAGGAAGCAACCCTATAACGTAAATGCTCTTCGATACGATGAGTTTCTACATTTTAAGGAACTTTCTTAATTTTTACGTTTGTTATCGTTTAAATGGACGGAAATAATGGACTTGAAAGTTACCAAAGATAACCCTTCAATGATATTTTTTAAATTAAGCCATGTTCAGGGTGATTGTAATTCAATAACACTTAATAGAAATTAATAAAGGGCGGAAATTTCACCTTTAAATGCAGAACCCGTAATAATTTAAAAGGAGAATTAATTACATTATGGCACATTGTACAGGAGATACACCTGTTATTCGGATTCAAGAGCATCAAGAATTTTTTAGGTCTCTCCCACACACTGATTACTGTTATATTTTATTAAATTTTTTTGTCTGTGTAGCAGATTACTTCATTCTCGCTACCTAGAATAATACAATAATGTTATAATTCGCCTATGGCTCGTTATTTTTAAACTTATTTAAATGTATTTTTATTTTGAACAATAAAAATATAATTACACACACTGACGTAACTCAATAAGTTTCGTACAATATCTTTTATTTAATCTCACAAACTGACTTATCTTAATGCAAAAAGTTTATCTTAGCTTTTTGTAATTTTTTTAAAATTTAAAAAACTTTTTCGCTTATTATGGTAACGTCGTCCACAAATATGAAGATTAGCATACAACAGAAGCAAAAAAAACGAATGAAAAACAAACAGCGTCAATGCAGCGTGCATATGGAAAACAGTCAACGGACTTTTCAGTTATTGCCCCTTGAGTTTCAGCGTACTCAAGCTGATATTCGCTTTTTATTTAAAATTATCAACAACCATATTGATGATCCAAATTTGCTTTTCGGTATAGGTTTTAATATTCCTTCACGAAACTTTCGTCATAATAATCTATTTGCATACTGTTTTTATAGAACAAATTCAGGTAAACATTCTCCCATAAATCGCTTAATCACACTTTATAATACTTTATACCATAATATTGATTTGTTTAATTTACCTCTATCAACATTTAAAAAATATTGTTCTTAATTTTATTTGATGAACTAATAGCAAATAAATAAATAAATAAGTTAATATATTAGTATATAATATGTCCCAAATCTCTAATTTATATTCCCTGTTATTTTTCTATTTAGCTTCTAATATGTTTCGTTCCAAACTGGGTCACATCATAATAAAATTATTTTCAAATTTCGTTTGATTTTGTAAATTTTAATGTGCCACGCCACTTTTAGATTTAACATCAACATTTTGCTGTAATTTAGTTAATTCGGAGAGGGTTGTTTTCACTTAAAAGTTTTACAATAAACACACATCCAAACTTGTATGAAAACATCGTAACTTAAATATGTTGTTATAAATGTTTAAAGTCAAGAAAAATTAAATTATATATAATTTGTTTGTGTGTTCTATACCGAACTTTATTTATTACAATATTTGGAGACAAGTGCAAAAACAACACTTAAAAAAAAATACCAATTAAGAGAACAACTAATTTAAATGGTAACATTGTTTTTAACCGAAAACGTCATAAAATACAGTTCTCACATTATTAAGTTGATACGCATAGATTCAATCCCTAAATTGCATTGTGTGAAAGAGTATGAGACCTAGCTGGGCAATTTATGATGTAAGTTAATGTATGTAATGTCACAACCAACTTGAAAAGAAGCCATGAAGTGTCATGGGGCAACGCCGCATCAGCTGGGAGTTGCAGATCCACAAGCCATTATTATGACGCGCGGCAACGGGCGAATTTTTTATTATTTCTGATATTTTTTGTGTTTTTTTGGCGCTGTGGCCACTATATTGATATTGAAAAATGCACAAAAAAGTAATAAATAGTTTTCGATAACAAGAATAGCTTACCTAATTATTAAATAATAGTAATATTGCGTTGAGAAGCTGTTTTTGTTTCACTACGAGTAGATTTATTTGATCGATTAAAAGTAATATTCTATTATACAAATTATTATCGTCTGCGTTTAAATTACAGGATTGACTATCGACTTCTGAAGTCTCAAAATTTAGTAAGGCTTTGTTTAGGAAATCTGCGCTTGTCTTAAGAAAGTCACCTACTATCTGGGTAACTTCGTTACTTTCACAATGTATGAATTGATACCGAGACAATAAGTTTTCAAGCTGAGACCAGCTGCTTAGTTTCATTTCAAAGGGTAAAATCCATTTCAAATCATTGTAAGGCGATTCATTACCTTTTAAAAAAACCTTTACTTTCATATCAATGTCCACTGAAACCTGATTAACAATATTAATACAGTCATTGGTCAAATCTAAACTTTACAAATATATTACACTCTCTTCACCTGCTTTTAAAACACTTTTATAGTTAGAGTTACACCCAGGAATACAGCAGGGGCTTGGCATTTTGATAAATAAACAAACTAAAAAAAAAAAAATAGTACTTACCTAAGTACCTAGGTGTCTAAAGGTATCCTACCTACTTATGAACTATCTCTACTAGTGATATTTTTAAACTAATTCACATATACCTTCAAGTTAAATAAACACTTCAATATTTAATAAATTAACTGTAGCCACAAAACAATAGAGTTTATCCCAAAGAGTTAACTAGAATACAAAAAACACAACTTTGAAATTAATACAAATAAAATTCTGCCGCTATTTATAAGACCCGTAAACAAACCGCCGGGCCGGCCAGGCTGTAGGATTCTTCACTTTATGAATGCTATTAGAGCAAACCCGCACCGAAAATTTTCATCAGTATTTCGTAGAGGTTCTTAGCAATCATGTCACTTAAATTTTCTATTAGATATCAATCGAAAACCGGATGAAAATACAAATTAACACCACACCTACACCTAGTTCACGCGTAAATTACATACTAAACCATGGCTAACCTCAAAAATGTCACGTGACACATGGATCTTCAAGCAGTATTGTCGATGTTTCTGTTTCACGGCTTCTTTCAAGGTGGTAGTGGTAATGCATAATATGATGTACTATGCGTTAATTCAAAACGTTAGGGATATATTTACTTAATTCTTGTGCATTGTGCGCAAGACAATCGTCTATTTAAAGCCAAATTCTCCGTAGCAATTTTTAATGCAGCTCCAAATTGATTTTCTGAAAATTCCAAAAGATTTTCTCTTCCCAAATTGTGTTCCAAAAACCTAAAGATTTACCTTTTGAGGGTATTGAGTCCTGGTTTATAGAAATTTGTATTCACTTTCACTCCAGTAACTTCAGTTTTAAACAATTGGTTCATTGTTGAATGTAAAGGTGCATTCTTCGGTAAAAAAAACTAGTGTTGGGAAAAATCGACTTATTTTAATAATCGACTACCGAGTATTCGAGTGACTTAAAAAACCGAATGATAATCGATTTTTCACTCAAATGCTAATATTAATATTGGCATTGGCGGTTCATCGTTCATGTTGATATACAGCATTTGTATTGGGAATAACTGACTCGGTGTTGTTAATCGATTGGTTTTTTGCGGATTATTAAATGTGGCCAAGATATTTGTGGATTTTTTGGCATGGTTCCCTGTTCCCAGATCTTACAATCTAACAACTTGAGTACTTGACCTTGAGATGTCAGGATATTGCATAACTCATGATATTTATGAATACTGAATACTCACCACTAAACATTAAGTTTTCAGTAGACGCCGACGATTTAAATCTAAATAAAATAATAAATCCTATTATCCTACGCAGGCAACCCGTAATGCATTATTTAAATCAAAATAATAAATCACTTACACAGGTAACCCGTAATGCAGTATTTAATTTGAATTATATCGCCAATAACCAAAACCACTCGGTGTAGCCGCTCGCTAGGAGATGGCTCTGGCCGCAGTGAGTGATTGACATGCGGGCAGCAACTTTGGAGAAGCGTTGGAAAATAAAAACCATATGTTCGTCACTCGAATTATTTCCGAAGATAATCGAATGATTCAAGTGATTGAAAAAACCGAATGATAGGTTATTTTTCACTCGAGTGATCCCAACACTAAAAAAAACATTGTGTAAGAATTCCTTATCATTTTCCATTATAAATGTCGACGAGGTATGGATGAAAGGTAAGAAGGAATCTTAATGGTCCGTGATCATGAATGAGTTTTTTTACTTTAATAACCCACCAATTTAACATCACAGAAGATTCCAAACTGTATACTACTAGTACAAAATTGAATGAGTTATATGGGCAAAGTTGGTGAGATAATTTTAAAGTCTAGGTAGCGCAAATAGCAAAGCGTGCGACTAGTAATCGAGAGGTTCCGAGTCCGATTCCCGGTTGAGGCATAAAACTCTTCAATTTTTAAAAACCTTTACGGCTTTACGCTCAATTTTTCAACGTAATCAGTTTCAATCCACATATCAGTTATTATCCTTATTTCCCTAGAGCCTAAAGTAAATTATCTGAAAACAAAAGCAATAATTTAACCTCGGTTATCCTGCTTTTAAACAAAGATTTCGACAAGGGGTCTTTAAAATCCCAACCGTAAATCGGCTATTTTTATACCGGTTAAATCATGTCAGAACTTTTTCAAACTTGAATAATGCGCTTGTTACCATAATCTCTAGAGACCGTTCTTGAAATGTTTAAGAAGAGGCTATTGGGACTTCAATTTCAAGCATTTAGAAATGTTTGAAAGCGAAGTTGAACGATAGCGATTTGGGTTAGTAAAATATCTCGGCTGATTTCAATAAATTATTTCATTGGCGTTTATTTGAAAGATAACTTATGTATAATTATATATTTAAAAATCTCATATATTATCTAGGCTTTTAGGAAAAATATTCTCTTGGTCTTGTGAATAGGCAGAGGGATGTAAGTAATTTACTTCCAACCCTACGAAAGTAAGTAAATAAATCGAGGACATAATATACATATATTGATTTTGAACAAGTAGTCCATACTCAAAGTGGAGTTAAAGGTATAGAAAAAAGAAAAGGACAAAATCTTTCTCCACAAGTTTATTAGAAAACTAGGCGAACCTAGAGTAATTCCTAATAATAATATTTCGACATGTTTCTAGTGTAGAAACACTCATCATCAGGAAAACAAAGTAAACAGTACAATACTAATGTTGTTAGCAATAGAGAAAATAATATGTGGGATTGAGCCGTAATGGAGCTTTTAATGGTGAACACGAGGTGTAAAAAATTAATAGTCAGAAGACCGACAAGACTTCAGCATACTGGAAAGTCAAGGGCTAGTGCAAAGGCCCTGTGGGTAGAAAATTGAAGAGAGTGAAACTGTTAAAACTCCCTAATTTTTCTTTTACTCTCTTCTTTTCTGCCCAAGACAGGGCCTTTGCACTAGCCCTTGACTTTCCAGTATGCTAAAGTCTTGTCGGTCTTCTGAGTATTAATTTTTTACACCTCGTGTACACCATTGAAAGCTCCATTACGGCTCAACCCCACTTATTATTTTCTCTATTTCTAACAACATCAGCATTGTACTGTTTACTTTGTTTTCCTGATGATGAGTGTTTCTACTCTCGAAACATGTTGAATTATTATGAATTACTCTAGGTTCGCCTCGTTTTCTAATAAACTTGTGGATAAATACTTTTGCTTTTCTTTTTTCTATATATTGATTTATTTACTCAAAATAATATATAAAGTGCAATTTTCAAATTTACAGCTAACAAAACTTAGTGACTCTTCTTGAAGCTTGTTTCTGTCTTTTTCATTATTGTAATTTCCAATAAATTCCGCAATTGTGGTTTTTGTTGGCATAGAGTAGGTGTGCGATATTTTCATTAACCGATTGGGTACCTATTCCTCATATGATAATATATGTGGACCCGCTATTATTATACAAAATTTTGTTGACTACCTCCTTTTTGCTCGAGATCTGCAATGTAGCTTTTAGCGATGCTATCCGATTTAAAACCCCCATGTCTTTTAGAGGCTAGTACGTTGACTCCAGTATTGGTGTATGGCAGATCTTCATCGAAAGGCATACCCAGATAAGTTTTAACATTTTACAAATTGAGGTATTTAGCTACTTTGTTTGAAATTAATGAAATAGTGTTTTTACCTATAGAATGGTCAACACTTTTACCATGATGATGGAAACGTTGATGAACACTTTTTATCATAGACCTCATTTTATGATATTTGGTAATAATTTCTTTATTTCGGGTAACCGTAAACCTTGGTGACATACCATTATTTGAGTCGGGTATGACTATATTCTCCTCCTGTCTTGTTCACATTATTATTGTATTATGCAGCTTCTGCGAACTACCTGTATTCGCAATCCCCATACTCCCAAGAACCTTTATCAAAAGAATATCAATGTCGTCGACATTCGTCAATTTCGAAAATTACATTAATAACAATTTTTCTCCGACACCACTCCTTAAGACTCCTTAGAGCTCTTGTAAGCTGCTTGATACCGCCCTTGTAATTTCTCGGGCAACTCTTACTGCTGCCTGTTACGAGTTCGCAAAGTGTAACAAAAACAAATTTAACTTTTGACACTTACAAAAAACCAACAATGACAGGTAAACGTTCAAGTAAAACTCTAGATAACCAAAGGCGACTTAGCAAAAAGTAAAAATGTGTGTTATTAACTTTAATTTATAAAATTACTAGCGTGTATCCGGCATGCGTTGCAGCCCGCTGGTATAAATACAAACCCGAACAAACCCGATATATTAGTACCCGGCATGCCACTTTCTGAAATTGCACCCGTCCGAAGCCGGGGCAGGTCGCTAGTTATACATAAAAACCTTCCCCTTGAATCACTCTATCTATTAAAAAAAACCGCTTCAAGATCCGTTGCGTAGTTTTAGAGATTTAAGCATATAAGGGGACGGACGGACAGACAGCGACAGCGACTTTGTTTTATACTATGTTAAGGTAAACGGAATGGAAAAAAATATAATACATTATCCGGGATGTAGGTAGGATCTACCAATCCAATCCTACTTACATTCCTTATAACGCAAATAACTATTTATTGTGAGAACCCCTAAAACAACCATCAAAAACATCGTACTGGAACACTGGAAACATCTTTCCATTAATTAACCAACTTCATTCCAACAATTCCACGTAAAATGACTTTCTCCCTTGCGTATATTTTAAGTGTAATACATTCCTTCACGCGTTACCTGTCATCTTGAACAAAGTAGTTTGTCATTGGGTCGGATGGAGTGAAAGTCGTGAAGAAAATTACGGCATGGAAAACAATAAGTATGAAAAATGCCAGGTAGAATAAATATGTGCCATTGAGGCAAAAAATACTATGACAAAGACATTTGTTTTAATATCCTAAACTAATATAGGGTCATTAACTCGTCAAGTAATATATTATATATAAATAAAGAATATTTGCGATATTTGCTTTATAAAAAACAATGGAGAGGATGCCCACAAGAGATGTGGCTGCGGAATTGAGAGTAAGCGAGAATACAGTGATGCATTTAAGAAAAAAAATTGAAGAATATGGGGAAATTAAGATACAACCAATATACGGTAGGAGGAAGATCTCGACGAAGGATGAAGATACCGAGCTTGTCAATTTTCTAAAAATACATTCATTCAAGTCAGCGTCACACGGAAAAGAGGAAATCAAGTGAATTTTGTGGCATATCGGACAAGTGTGTAATTGTTTTTTTTAAATTGGAATACGCAGGGATCCAAGCACAATGGATACACTGGGGCGGGTAGACCACGACGGCCGTTTCGTCCTTGTTAGGACTCTACGGGCAGCCATAACCCGAGCAATTCCACAACGGCGGTAAAATATATTAAGACTCTTTGCAAAATCGAAGCGGCCATCAATACACCGTAGCGCCATCACAGCAGAATTAATTCCAATATAAAAGGCAGTTACACTGGTAATATCGAAAGTAGACAACTAAATAATATACGAAGTGCAACACAATCCAGTATATGGAACCACAATATTTACTTTTTAATTATTTTCGCACACTATATTATCTTCTAAATATTTTTATGGCTCCAAACTTAAACGGATTGGGCGCATTCTAGTGGGTGCCGGCGTTGATCTGCTTTCTGGTCTGCAAAATGGCAGATGTTTTCGGTGAAAACGTAAATAGCGTTCCCTATACTGGATTGTGATACACTTCGTGGTTTATTTAGTTGTCTACCTTTCGATACTACCAGTGTGACTGCCTTTTCTATTGGAGTTAATTCCGCTGGGATGGCGCTATGGTGTATTGATGGCCGATTTGATTTTGCAAAAAGTCGTTTAATACATTTAATTGCCGTTGTGGAATTGCTTGGGTTATGGCTGCCCGTAGATTCCTAACAAGGACGAATACACTTGTCCGATATGCCACAATATTGACTTTTTAATTATTTTCGCGGACACTAATATTATTTTTTTTTTAGTAAGAAACAAACTATTTTAAGCCTTAAAACAGTTTCATTTTGCAGCTGAATCAAATCGTTCGCATAAAAGAAAATATACAACGAAAGGCGAAAAAGTGTTCAAACCATATTGGATGATTTATACGCTTATATAAAACCCTTTTATTGCCAATGTGCCAAAAGGAGCTTTTAATTTTTAATTTATGTTGTAGAACACGGGACAAGTTTTTAGTTATTTATTGTTCTAAACAACGCTGATAAATTTTGCGAAAATGAAATTTTATATAAATAAATAGTAGCTAATAATATTATTATATTTGTGATTACCGCAAAGTAATTGCTTTTCAATAGAATATTCTGATCGAATATGCTCTAGTGTAAGCTGTAAGTAATAAATATAGCAAATAGCAATATTAAAAGTATCGTAAATATAGGCAGTTATCATAAAATAACGTTATACATAACGGTACACACAAAAAATCTAGTATCCAGTTGAACCTAAATGTTTCAAACTGAAACTATCATAGACATAAATAGGAGCAATGCTAAAGTAAAATTAAATAGAAAACACCTTAGCATCAAAATATAGTTTTAAATTAATACTACATTCTTTTAACTTAACTCTACTTTAGTTTTAGGGTAATAAAAATAAATGATCAACCTATCAATAATTGCAGTTGCAGATATAGTATACGTTAATATTGGTTTGATTCAAAGTAATGCAAATAGCATCAAAGAAATAATAAGGGTTTAGATTTTACTCAAGTTGAGTATATAGACTGTCTTTGTGCTCGCTGTGAGAATACAAATTTATTTTTATTTTTAAACCCATCATAGTATATTTCACTTTGACCACAATACTTATTTTTAAAACAAGTATAAGATTATCTTGTTATGATGATGATGTAAGCTCTTTATGAACATAATTTTGATTAACTTGATGATATAATTTAAAACCAGTAGTAGTTTAAAAATTAATATTTTTTAGGTACAAAATAAAGCAAGTTAGTTTCAAAATAAGGCTATTTGTTTGAGCATTACTATAAGCTTGTTTTAAGAGTAGTTTTTTTTGTGTGTGTTAATCTTAAACACATAAATATTTAAAGCTGCGAAGCTTAGTAGGGCTTTTATATTGCCGGTTTAATGTATTGTGCATAAGCTTAATGAGTACGTTTAAAACGTGGACGAATGGAGCTTTGCCCACTTCTAAAATGCAGGGACGACTTCGGAAAAACAAAGTGTTTTAAATAATTTTTATGTCTACACTCTGTGAAACATAATTTTCAAAAATGCTCCGATTTATTTTTGTTGCGTATAGTTGCAAATACTAAATAACTATTTCCATTAAAAAAAAAGGAAATCAGGGTATAACAATATCTGAGACTGGCAGGTCAAGAAAATAATTGTACCAGCATCAGCATATAGATGGCCCTATCAATTAAAGTTATGAAGAGGGGGACAGTAATCACCCAACTCATAAAATGATTATACAAATTAATGTAAAAATATTGAGGTGATGAAAAGGAAAATGCATCTTTGATATCTTGCAGGCAAGAAATTCGACAATATACAAAATGCAGCAAATGAACTGGTGTAGTCATGATTCGGGTCTAAAGGCCGTCGTCGGTTGAAATTGCTTTCTAACGTTTCGCTAGCACGAGTGGCGAGCTTCTTCAGAGGTCCTTCCATTTCCGGTGCTGGAAGTAGACTAGTAGACTAAGTAGACCAGTCTATTTTCAGCACCGGAGATAGAAGGACTTTTGAAGAAGCTCGCCACTCGTGCTAGCGAAACGTTAGAAAGTAATTCCAACCGACGACGGCCTTTAGACCCGAATCATGACTACACCGTCCAGTTCATCGACTGGCCGGGAAAGCCTAAACCAATTTGTCAATGCAGCAAATATCACTATATAGTTCCAATTTACACGCGTCTTATTATTCTAGTTATGGAGATATTTTTACTTTTAGGTTGAAATTTCTCTTACAAAGAACACCTGTTTTAAATGTAAAGTTATTTTATTTTAAGTCCGCCCCTATCACAATTATATCTATTGTTTCTATAGCTCCGCTGTTTACACATTCTACTCACATTTAACAGATCTTGTTAAGGGAATGCAAATAAATTCCATTGTTAATGTTTCATAGTTAATATGAATGTGAAAAACAATTAGTTAATATTTAAATGGAAAAAAATGAGACACAAAGTCTCAGGCAGGAACTTTTTTTTTACTTTTAATATTTAAAATGATTTTGGTAAAACATAAAAAAGTATGACCTACGTTTTAAAGGACGAAATTAATAAAATCTTAAACAAAATAATTATTTTTGAAGGCCCTTCTCTTAACCCCACTGGCTTTAAAATACTAATTGTTTGTAGCTACACAATACAAAGAAGAAACATTTTTATCACAAAAGCAGCTAAAACATGTTTAACTGTTTGAATTTTACCGACCGTCGATGAAACACGAATTTTGTTAGCGAACAATTTTATTAGATCGCCAATGTTAGTAGGAATGTAATGGAAATTTATTAGACTACTGAAAATTCCTGCAAAAATTTTCCGGATTTTAAGCTGTTCGGAATTCTACCTCTTTAAAGATTATATCATGTAAATTGCTCGAAATTATAAATAAGCTACAACGAGCAATGAAAAGAACGAGAGGGGATTTATGTTACCTCTTTACAAGAATAAGGCGTAAACAAAGTACCTAATAGAAATAAAATGACATCACTATAACGCAGATTGGATAATTTTAGGGCTATTATGGCAAAACATATTTTTTATCCGATTGTGTCCAAAAAAGACATTCTATGGAAGAGATATTTGTACGAAAAGGTAACCTTTTCAATAAGGTATTGACTATTGCGCTAGTAGCTAGGTAACACTTTTCGTCCCAGGCCGAAAAATATTTTTGGGACGCTAACATTTTCTCAACAAACTGTTTATTTTATTTTCAATTATTTACAATATTTATATTAATTGTACAATTAGAACAATTTTGAACAAGAACAGGGTGCTGTAAATTTGATTTTGAGGATGTGTTAATATTTTTGTTCTCCGTTATGATATTATCCTCCAATGTTGAAATCGATTGGAAGACGGATTGCGATACCTGAGTCGGTACTAATTGCAGTTCAAATTGTGGAATGTTAAATATTTTCTTGGTCAGCTCTAACTTATTGCTTAAGGAATCACCTTTGCTACTCGCCCTCGGCTACTCCAGAATTCTCCCAGCCTCCATGCCGTATTAGAGAAGTTATGTCTGCTCCCGCATCTACAAGCAATGTGGCCGATGTTCTTCGGAAACAATGTCCCATGAATTCCTTGGCGTTCAGCAGTTTTAGGTAAGACGCTATTTCCTGAGGTATGGAGCTAAATTTGTGTATACCGACAACTTGCTTACAGCATTTTCCATTGCGATAAGACACAAAAAATTGCCCATCCCTCATATTTGTTGGACGTAAAGCCATATAATTTCTATAATAATTTAGATATTCACCCGTCACCGTAAATGATCTCGGTTTGTTTGATTTATTATAGGGAATTTTTATTAACAATACCGTTCCCAAATCTTGTACGTCATTAATATTCATATGAGCCAGTTCATCTCGACGACATGCCGGACATGCGCCCGCGATTCCGATAATAAAAGCAACCTGTAATTAAGAAAATTGTTAGGTTACCGACCTCGGCTTTACCTCGTCCGGTAATCTCCCGCATTACGTCCGAAATACTACATTTTTCGTCCTTGTAACATGACAATATTAAAATATTTTCTGCTTTACTTCCCTAGAAAAAAATATTGCAAAGATAAAGTTTTGAATGGTTCTACGAAATTTATGGTTAAACTATTTTATTTTATTAGACGTAAAATTCAACGTCCTATTTTCTTTCTTAACTTACAAACTCTCATCCTAAGAATAAAATTTCTAAAACTTTGTGAAAACACGTGGCCCCCTATTTAAATACGCGCGCGCAAAAAAAGCAACAAACAGAAATCAAATTGATCGCAAGTGAGGACTATATGATGGCAGTTTGTTCTTTATTATTAAAAACATGTTTTGCAAAGCTAGGTTATGGGATGTTATTTTTTTTTAATTGGCAGTGAGGGCGGCACTCTAGAGCCTTCCCGCATCGGCCGCCACTGACTATGTCCCTACTGGAAAGCAGTAGGTACTTACGATTTTGTCATTTTATACCTAATATTTTGAGATTATGGTACTAAAAATATTAGTAACTTATTTTCCGTAAAGTAGATGGTTAATTTGCGAAAAGGTACCTTTTTATCGACAAAAAACTCTACCTAGCATTCAAGGAGCTTTAAAGCAGCTTAAATGTTAAATTGGGCAGACGTAAAATATGAGCTCGGGACCTTACGCTATTGCTTATAAAGTTTGGGTTACCGATTAGCTACTCTCTGTTAACAGGAAATCGATATGTTCGGGGGTTGAACGTTTTAAGGTATTGGAAATATGATAGAACATCAAAAAACATAACATTAAGACCTTATTTTTTCGATAAGGATTATATTCGGCGATGTAAAAGGAAGAAGTAGGTTGACGTACAACGTACAGGAGTCAAATGTAGAAAACTTTTATTTTATTGAGAAGGATCATTTTTCAAGGCTTTTTAAAAAATTTTAACCAGCTTCTAAAAATTGGTAACGTTACAAAATATTTGTTTTTAATAATCAAAAACAAACTGTCATCACATACTTTTAAAAATTTTATTTATAGGGTAAGAGTTTGTAATTTAAGAAAGAAGATAGAACGTTGAATTTTAGGTCTAATAAAATAAAATATTTCAACCATAAATTTCGTAGAACGATGTAAACAATAAACAAATTGATGTCTACCATTCAAAACTTTATCTTTGCAATATTTTTTCCTGAGACGTACAGCAGAAATGATTTTAATATTCTTTTGTTAAATATGTTTTGAATAGAAATGGTGTGTGAGTCCATCATACAAGAGACTTCAAAAAGTCCGTTTTGTAGTCAGTTCTTTACAGTAAAAGCCGCCGTGTAACTTCAGGCTTACTAGTAGGGTATACGTGGCTAAACTCTGTATTATCGTAATGCTATTATGATATAATTAACACCAATAACACAGAATATAGGTACCTATACCTGGCTAATATTCTGTACTAATACTGACGTTAGTTTATATTGTGTCAGATCATCAAGATTTTGAAGTAAGTTTTATTTTATGAAAAATATTTCAATTGTATATTCAGGCATTATTAAATTAGGTTTTTGCATTGAACAAAACTATTGCCGGTGAAGCACAAAAATAAATATATTTAATTAATTTAGCCTATATTAAACTATCGGTAAATTATTGTTGAATGTGCTTGACAGAGTCAGGGTAATATTTAATTATATATAATTTATATAATTTAGTTTATCAATAATGCACCTAAAATACTCAATTACAATAAACATTGTTATATTTTTGACAGCCACAAATATTTATTTTAAAATAATGAGTAGGTATTTATTCACCCATTCTATTGGAATACTTTTTTAAATCTTATTGCTTAAAATAATGTGTGTTATTAGAATTATTTTCATAAAAGGGACAGTGCCAAGAGCCCTAACTTGGCTTGTGGCCACCAAAAATGATCCCCAAACCCGTAGTAAGAATAAATTCTGAAAAAAAATGGTCATTATTTCGAAGTTAGCTGCTGTGGTGTAAAATAATGACGTAGAACTAGAACATAAGGTTCGCGAGGGTTCAAGAGCTCGGGGCTCCATCTAATCCGTTGTGGTTAGGGCCAACAAATACCCGGACGAACCCTTAAAGGTTTGCCCACCTCCCCCCCCCCCCTCCTCCCGCCCTATTATCAATACTACGCCACTGAAAAATTACGAAGTTGTAACAAAAAAAAAACTATGATTATTTTGAGACTAAACGAATTTAAATTATATCAATTAATAAATTTTAAAATCGCGTCTATAAGAAATAGTAAATTTCTGGTAGGTAAAGGTATTTTTCACAATAAATGGTTGACTCCGTTTAGCTACCTGTGACGTTTTATAAGAGCTCGGCCATAAAAATGCAAATAAACTGTTGGTCAGGGTCGGATTATAATTTGTAATTATAGCAGGTAGTATTTAACTCTCTTGTGCTTGCGATAACATCTTTCAGTCTTTGTGTTTCTTAGGAAGTGTTCAAGTTGTGCTACGGTTACGATACAATAATTTTAAGTTATTTACCAAAAATTTATACGTATAAATACAGATATTATGTGGCGTCCGTGGGTAAATATTAATAGTGGTTCTTCTAGTGTTCCGTTGAAGAAAAACCACTTATCTCTTGATGCTAAAAACATTGTAAAAAATGTATATAGTTCTTTACTTGACCAAGGACTTGAGGCGAGTGCTGCCGCAAGTGTAACAAGTAATATAACTAAGGTGTCTCTTACTACAGTAAGACGAGTTGCAGTAAATCCCGTCAAATCAAGAAAGAAGCTTATGGATAACGGTTTCAAGAAAAGTATCGATGAAGGCAATAAGGACCTAATAAGATGAAAAATCTACACCATGTACGAAGAGTAGTATTAAAAGTATGGTGTTTGTTTTTCAAAATATGTTACCAAATATTTTTCAATTTCAATAAATATGTTACAGGGTGTAAAAATTGACAATAAATGATTTTTGATTTGATATGTATTATTTATTTAGGATATTTCCTGTCATTAAATAATATATTATTAATAACCAATTAAATATCTAAAGCCCTACCCTGTAGTGTATTTGATTGTTGATTGTGTATAACAATGGGATTAAACTGGTAGTTTTATTGCATTCAATAAGTCGATACCATTTAGGGTGAAAAATACTTTAACTGAAAAACCATGTATTGAGAAGCTAAGTAACCTTTAAATAAATGATTGTTATTTACTACACTCTATAAAAATTCCCAACAAACAGAAACTAGGTAAATAATAGATTTAATTCGCTATTGCCAAAGACAAATAACAGAGAAAATGTCCTATCAGGAGTAATAAAATGAACAAAAATACGCCTTGATCCGTCACCTGTTAAAATAAATGCCGCAAAAGAAACCGAGAAAGCTATTTGTTCTTTTCGCGAGGAATAGGTAACACATTACCTCTTCGGCTTTATTTTTATACAAATTCGGGTGGATTTGTTTGGTAAAAATAAAATCGAAAGAAAAAACTCTGCAAATACCTAACATAGCGGAAAAAATTTATTATTTTAATAGAATAGGTTTATATTTAAAATTTTAAAAAATAATAATATACCCAAATAAAATTAATATTTTTTTTTATTGCGAATATCATAAAATATCAAGTATAAGGTAGCAAAGTAAATTAAAACTTCTATACCTTATATAGACGCCAGACGGGTCATGAGTAAAGGGCAGAATATATGCAAAATGCATATTATGCAGTTTTTTGCATATTTTGTCAATTTTATAATAAAATGCATATTTTTCATAAATCAATATTTTAAGAGCATATTATTATGTTTTCGGTTTTATCAAAAAAATTAAAATGTTAAAGGTTTAATGTCCAGTTCGGTACTTATTTTAGGGATTTTCCAATCTGACGATTATTTACATTTTAGTTATATACAAGGTATTTATTGGGGGTTTCCGGGTTTTGCAGGTATATTGTTGGAATATTCCACATTTGCCACGTGCCGTTTTACCACGGCAATAAAAAAGTGCTGTTTCGCCACGCATAATTTCCATATTTTCTAACGAGTACTTTTTTTCTTACCTGCCTAGATTTTATACATTTTCTTGCATAACTATCTTAGAAATATACGTAAGTTAAGTATTAGAATATTTATTTTTATATACCATGTATTGGTTCTCATAATTTTTAATTTGAAGAAGATAATAAATATTATCGAAAGCTTGGCTAAGTTAAAAAAGTATTTTTATTTAAGAAGCCCACATCAGGACCGATACCCCAAGATAACCTTAATAATAATAGCAGTAAAAAAAGAAAAAATTGTTTCACATGTTCTTTTATTTAAATTTGACATTTGTACAAATAATAAATCTAATTAAATTTGACAACATATTTAAGCTTATTTATGCACCCAGCAATATCAATTTCATTATTTACAAGTTTATCTACAGTGCCTTTAATTATAAAATCAATATTAATATTGTGTTTGGCTCTCTTTTTTGTAGTTATATTAAAATTTACTTGATCAATAATGAATGCATAATACTGACTAATCATTATGTAAATGGTATATATACACTATACTCAAAACCCAATATTATAGGCAGTGACGTATTATTCGAAACCATGGAAACTAATGCAAATCGCCAATGACCATACAGTATTTTGGTCGTTTCCATGGTTATGAGAGCTACGTCACTGCCTATATTTTTGGTAATAGACTATAGTTCACAGATGTTGGGACTATATTTCCCAACAGCACGATTGAGACGATTATGCCAACCTTCCCAAGCATCGGTGGTACGATGCATTTCATTAAAACACGACCACATATCACCGATAATGTCATTTGCTAACCATTGGTTTACAAAATAATGAAACGTGTGTACACAATGGGATTGACCCAGGTAGCCTCACTGCCGTAATAGACGAAAGGACGAGTGGCGAATCTGCACTGACGTGTTAGGGTATCTAATTACCATGGCAAAACGCTACTACAACAGGTAAATTTCCTTTTCGTGGCGAAACAGAACGTGGCGAACCAGGAAATTACCATATTGTTAGGGGTTGTTTATTGTCGCTTAATAATGCGTTATTATTACCTGCTTAACAAACTGTGTTTATATCGATTTGAAATTTAAGTTTAAGAGACTCAATTAGTATTGTTGAAACCTTTTTCGCTAAATGTAACAACATTCCCGGTAAAGTAGGAGGTCAAGTAAGGAACAAATTGGATGTAACTGTAAAAAAGAATGAAGAATTTAAATACTTAACTGCAGTAAAAAGCATTAAACCACAGACAGCATATGAACTAGTATCTTATAAAGTACTTATTAAGTTGAATAAATTAGACAGATCAATTAAAACTAAGAAAATACTATAGCTCACTATTATTATTGTCAACACAAACAACAATAAAAATATCCCATTACTCGAAACTAATACTAAAATGAACACACCTGAATGAAAATACATCTTTGATGTGTCGCCTATAAAAATAAATTCCGAAAGAAAAATTGAGAAAGCCGTTTCCTTTTTATGTAGAGAAAAGGTAATGTATTGCCTTTTTGGATTTTGTGTTTAAACAAATTCAACTGTATTTCTTTGGCGAAAATAAAGTAGAAGGCAATTTGCTGTAAATGGGGAAAAAAAACTACGTTATTGATGACAAATATAGAGCATGGAAAAATGTTATTCATAAGAAATTGGAAAACGATATTTCAAAAATCAAATATTGTGTCTGGCCATGGGAAAGGCAAAGTCTCTAAAGGGGCCCATTCACTATCACTAGACGATTATTGAGCAACCAAATTGACAATCTAGTACGAGTCGAGTCTAGTTTCCGAGCTGTTTCGCTGCCAGACTTTGGAAGAGGCTTTTGTATGCTCATTCCGGATAGAGAAGAGTGGAAAGGCAATTAAGTAACAATGGAGGCGGATCACTCGATCTTCATAGACGGTTCAAAAATAGACGTCGGGGTGGGAGCTGGTATATTCTCCGAGAGCATGCTAATACAGAGGTCGTATAGACTCCCTGACTACTGCAGCATTTTCCAGACAGAAATTTTTGCAGTGGATAAAGCAGTCAATACATTGCGGGATCACCCTGGCTTGAGCGGAGCTGCGTTTATAGCTATCTATATAGACAGTCAAGTAGCCATAAAGGCAATTTGCTCCAGCAGTACTAAATTAAAATTAGTAAGACGCTGTCGCAACAACCTTTGCACACTTGGTGCTCAACATCAAATCACCTTGTGTTGGGTTCCTGAATACAGCAACGAGACTGCTGATGCGCTTGCCAGAGGGGCGCAAGCATGTCTGCCGAACTAGCAGAGAATACTGTGGCTAGACCACTGGGATCAGTCAAAGAGGAGATATATCGGATAGCCAAACAACTTGCACAAAGCATATGTACGGGGCTGACAACTTGTAGCATCTCCAGGCAATTGTGGCCCCTACTTGACGGCAGGAAAACCGCAGCGCTATTACAGCACAGTCGGAAGGACCTAAGAAACATCACTGCCGTATTCATCGGACATTGCCTGTTCGGTAGACACGTTGAACGTATGCAAATACCAACTAACGGACTGTAGAAGTTGCAGAGCTGAAGAAGAGGAGGAAAGTATTTAGCATTTCTTGTGCGAATGCCCGGGCCTCGCGAGAAGAAGGTTCAATGCCCTGGGCGAACCATTATTTAATAATCTGGAGGAAGTGAGCAGCCTGCAACTGGGTCGACTCACCAAGTTTATTAACAGCAGTGGCTGGTTTGAATGAGCTGTCAAGATTATTCTACGATCTACGTCGCGTTAACCATCAGGAAGCTGATGCGGATAGGTTCCGCGGAACATTTGTAGTACCACAACGGTCCTTATAGTACTACGTGTGACTGTTTGGACAATGCCAGAGGTCTGTCACTCTAACCTAACCTAAGGTGATAAAGACTATGATAAGAAGTTTACCAATTGCATTGGTTTGACACGGGTCTACACATTTATATCGAAAGCATTAAATCAACAAGTCAAATAAATTTTAAATAAAACAGATTATTTAAGGCTTAGGTTTCAAAGTTCTAAAATTTAAATAAGATTTTTCGCCACTCGCCAATTAAATGCCTTTTAAATTTAATCATCCTCAAACTTGCAAACACCTCCAATTCCGACAGCAATAATGAATGACCCAAAAATAAAATGCTTTATCATTCAAATTTTGAATAGGGGATACCGGGTTAAATTATCACACGGGTAAGTTGTCACATTATGTTATATAATGGGGTTTTAGGTGTTTTATTGCTTTATCTACGACTATTTAATAATAAAAGCATAATGTGTTTGTAAGTACATATATAATGTGGTTCATATTAACATAGTTACTCATAATCTACAACCGTGGATTATGAGATTTTATAATCCACGGTCCCTGACGGAGGAGCAACTATGACAGCCCTAAAACGTCATGGGGGTTGGAAATCGGCCTCCGTAGCTGAAGGTTATATTGCTGATTCAAAAAATACTAAAATAGACGCTGCTAATAAAATTTTAAAACGAATAAACTCAAATTTATGCCCATCTATATCTACCACTGTAAATAATGTTAGCTCCGAAACTTTTTCCATTACTAATGAAAACGATATGAATATAAGTAATATTCCTGCTCCCATTCATTTTCATAATTGCTCTAATGTTACAATCAATTTCATGAAAAATAAGAAATAAGTAATTGTATTTTGTTTAATTATTGATAACATTGTTGAATTGTAATTTTTAGTTAAGAAATACCATTAATAATATTACCTTGTTATGTAAAAATATCCTATTGTAATAAAATGTGTTGCTCTGAATGCATTTTCTAATTTTTTGAGTACTGAATAGTCGTAGATAAAGTATAGTATTTGACTCGCGTATAATGGCTTCGGCTCGTGTTTTAAAATCTCGTTTTATATAGCCTACATTATACGCTCGTTAAATAATATACTATTAATTCATAAAATTTAGTTTTATGACAATAATTCAGTTCGAAAAATAGAATATGTTACCTCCAAAGATAGGTAACTAGTAGTCGCAGAGATTGACAGTAAACAGAAATATTCTCAACAACAGCAAAAATTCTTGGTATTCGAGTATAAAAAGTTAATTTTTATGGACAGAAATATAACAAAACTAACATTTGAAATCGCATTTAATATTTCCAAGACCCTTACTATTTTATGTTTGATAAGGTTTTTTTAAACAAGTAACTTAAAACATGCCAAAGAAAAAGTGGTGACAATAAGCCTCGGTTTCCCTTAGTTTGAAAAGTCGAAAATGAGAGCAAGATAATTTGGTTTGTATTATTTATACGGGTTTTAACCATTTCAAAAACTTTGTTAATTAAAATAAATTGAGCTGGCTGTTCGAATCAGCTTTTGTTGCTCGCTCATTTCTTTTCCATAAACAATGAAATTATTGATTTCCGTATATAAATACGGAAATATAAGCCTAATTAATAATTAATTAAAACATTTATTAATAAATTGTTTATTTTGCCAGTTCATTATATAATTATTTTAATTATACACCTAGACCAATTATTATAACTTTTCATAAAACTATGATGAAAATTACATAAATTTATTTTCAACCAATTAGAAGGCTCCTTTTTGTTTACGTTGCTTATAGCAACGGGAGATTATTGCGAAAATTTTTTGACAGTTCAAACAGCCAATTAAATTTTGTTATTCCTTATCATCTTACATAAATCAACCAATCATATCAACATTTAAGTGAAAACAACACTCCGGGTGGTTTTCAATCACTATGACACCCAGGCATAATTTATTATGACACCAATACTTTGACAGTTCATATTCCAACTATATAAATTTCAAAATGTTACGTTTTGGCAATGCAAATTTTCATTGCATTAACGCGCAAGTTAATGAAACAATCCCAAAAAATACCAGAAACAGTCACAAATGTACGTGGGAAATATTTATGGAGTTTTGCTGTGAACGCAAATACGAGTTAAATAAACATAGAAGCGTAGAAGAGCTGGCAATGATACTGAAAGATTGGGCGGTTAATATGAGAAAAAAAGATGGGACTGAATTCAAAGAAGCAACGGTAAAGACTATGTGGAACGTTTCGTGCAAAATTTTACAAGAAAAGTACTATAATGATTTTCAATTATTGCAAAACCCGCGAAAAAGCAACGTTTTCAACGTCTGGTATGTTCGTGATATCGAAACGCGATAAGTAGCGCTATCTAGTAGCATCGTATGCTTTCCACTAGCCAATAAATCATCCATCTAAAGCAGTGGTTCTTAACCGGTGGTCCGTGGACCACTGGTGGTCCCTGAAAGTATCTGAAGTGGTCCGCAAAGTCATTCTAAAATTATTAAAACGACGACCATATTAACCACGATTCCCACAATACATAACGTCAGCTATAAAAGTAGTCAACTTTATAAAAAGGAGTGCACTGTATACACGTCTCTTCAAAAAATTAGGCTTTGATATGAACTCTGAACACGAAACGCTGCTTTCCAAAGGAAACATGCTGTCAAGGTTGTATGAACTGAGAGAGGAAGTAAAATTATTCTTAACTAATAAGGAGAACAAAGAGTTTCTGGATCAGTTCTGTCAGTACAAATTTCAAATACATTTCGCTTATTTAGTGTATTTTTTTGCACAACTATATAAATTGAACCTTCAGCTGCAAAGGTCAGGAAATATGAAGTTGGAATGCACGAGCAATATATTTGCATTTGAAGATAAAATCAGTGCGTTTACCGCTAAAATCGACCTATGGATCAGCAAAGTCGAAAGAGAGAACTCTTTAGCGTTTGATACGCTGAATCCAATTATTAATGAGTTGAGATCACAGGAGAAATGAAAAAGCACATTACACTCCATTTGTAAAACTTAAAAAATGAATTTAATTGCTATTTTCCTGACTGCGAGGACAAAGGTATTCGAGAACTGATCCGCAATCATTTCATTGTCAATATTTCTGAGGAGCCTGATGCAATTCAAGAAGAAATAATTGAAATACAACACGATAGTAACTGCAAGAATACATTCGAAGCAGGAATTAAACTTAAAGATTTTTGGGCCCAAAAAACAATTCCCTAAAATTCGAGAAACTGCTTTACGTTACCTAACTTTATTTTCAACCATATACTTATGTGGCAGGGATTCTTGGCGCTTTTAATAAGTAAAAATAACCATCAAGACATTTCTATGTGATGTTGGAATAACTTGTATTACCGCCAGACCGTTTATGGTCCATAACATGACAAACATTTACTCAAATGGTCCCTCATCACTAAAAGGTTAAGAACCACTGATCTAAAGCAACAGGCAACTTGCTGACAAATTTTTATAATTCTATCACGAACTTACCTATGCCACGAAATTACCTTACTTCACCCTACCTGTCATTAATTGCACCCCGTTGAAGTCTGGTATATTTTACGTTAAGCGGTTGGCTACAGAAACAGAACCGGACTAAGTTATTTTACCTTCGCATTCGTCATATTATGTTAAATTTTGTAAGGGAGTCTTATATTTTGTAAAGATATAGCGTAGATACTAATTTTATTATTTATTGTATAAAATATTGACAGACCCGTACCTACCAAAATAAGTATGTGAAAACATTATAAAACTAAAGGAAGATAATATGACTCAACCCGATGCGTGAGCTTGCTACGGCCCACTGCTGATCTGGGAACTTTAACGACGAAACCAGATCAGCTGTTAATGTCAAATGTCATTGTCTGATGCAGTCGAAACGCTCTGTTTTAAGGAAAAGTTAACTCTACGAACGAATCCATTTGCGAGTTTCCGCTAAACCTTCATCAAACTTTATAAATCAAACAAGGCTTGTCTTTTTGATTTAGACTTAAGGGAGCACGTAAATTTCTAACAAAGGAGGCAAACTATCTGCACTAAATGAGCATAGTCGTATAATGTCGTGCACGAAGCGTGAATGCTCCCGTAAATTCACGAGTGCATATCCTTGAGGATAGGTTTTCCCAGGCAAATGTTTGTGATAACAAGTATTTTATTTCATTCGCCATTTGTAGATATGTTATAAATATTTCCAAAATAGTTGCCGGCGTTCGGTAATCGACTCAATTTGTAACTATTGAGAGTAATATGGCAGCGCATAATATCGGTGAAAAAAAAATTGGTTGGTTGGGGTTGGTAACCAATCAAAAATTTAACTTGACAGTCAGATAAGTAGTTATATTCGAACATTCCATACTGGTGTAGAGCAAGTGAAATTAAGAAAATGCAATAAGTATGACAATTTATGAATTTTGACATTAGACTGATAAAAAAAAAGTTAGGTTATTGTTAAAGTAATAAAGAAATTTAACCGTTTTTACGTGTTGTATAAAAATTATAACAAAACAATATCAAAAGACAGTATACTAGGTCTCTAAAAAGTAGGTAACTGGTTTGGTGCCAGGATTTTCATTTTACAAGTAAGTGTTTATAGTCACGTCATATGATGAAATGTTCTCTTTAAACAGCGAGATTCGTGGTCTATCTTTGCTTGATGGTCGTTAACATTAACTTGGGTAGCACGCATGTAATTTAACTAAATTTTATCGAAGGATAAACTGAAAGCTCTATACCTACTAAGGTTACCTACGTTGTGACCCGTACAGTCCGCATCATATGGGATTTTTTTTATTAATAGCTTTATTCGAAATTTGACTTTGGCATCAAGTTCTGCTTCGATCGAGATGAAAATTAAGCGAAAAAAATAGTAGTCACGTGATTCGCATTATCTGGCAAATTTTAATTTTTTGCAAAAAGTAATCCAAAAGTGGGGTTATTTCTCAAAGTATCGAAAAAAGTTATTTGAAAAAGTTTTCTTAAATGCGATTTCTAACCCACACGCAAAATTTCAGCTGCATAAGATAATTTTGATTTTTTACCCATATTTTGTCAATTACACCTCTTTTGCAAAATAAGACTCAACGCAACTTACATAAAACTTCTTGGTTTTGACAATGCTTTATTTCAGATACATTTTCTTTAAAGTAGCGGCATAGTAAATGTGTGTTTTTCTACAAAATCAACATTGGGCTATTAAAATTTGGTCGCATGTGATACAAAGTTTATTTGTTTTTGACCCTGTGTAAAGTAACTTCATAAAATAAGTATTTTTGAAAACGTAGTTTGTGTCTGAAAGTAATACACCTTAATATTAAGACAAAAAAACACAGTGTCATCAGTAAAGTGTTCATTAAGGAAAATGAAGGTCACCGGATCTAACCCCACTTGATTTTTTCTTGTGGGGTTACCTAAAGCAAAAAGTTTACAAACAAAGACTTTTCCGTAATGTTGATCATTTGGAAACGGTGATTCGAAACTGTATTTTAGAAATAAGGCCCATTAGTATCAGGAACTTCACTAAAGAAGTGTCAAGAAGAACAATTGTTTGAATTGAACGCAATGGAAGGCACACAGAAATGTAATTTTAAGTTTTTGGATTGTTTTTAATTTAATATTCAAATACCAAGAATAGTTTGTTATAGTTTTTTATTAGAACAATTGACTCTTTTCAATTCCACTATTTTCTTAACGTTAACGTGTATTAGGTACTCTCAGACACAAACTACGTTTTCTAATATACCTATTTTATGAAGTTACCTTATACAGGGTCAAAAAAAACAAACTTTGCATCACTTGCGACCAAATTTTAATAGCCCAATTTTAATTTTGTAGAAAAACACACATTTAATATGGCCCTACTGTAAAGAAAATGGATCTGAAATAAAGCATTGTCAAAACTAAGACGGTTTATGTAGGTTGCGTTAAGTCTTATTTTGCAAAAGTGGTGTAATTGACAGAATATGGGTAAAAATTAAAATTACCTTATGCAGCTGAAATTTTGCTTGTTGGCTAGAAACTGCATTTAAAAAAACTTTTTCTAATAACTTT
The DNA here is from genome assembly GCA_963969555.1 of Polydrusus pterygomalis. Classification (NCBI taxonomy): domain Eukaryota; kingdom Metazoa; phylum Arthropoda; class Insecta; order Coleoptera; family Curculionidae; genus Polydrusus; species Polydrusus pterygomalis. Next base: position 46,278,352 of record OZ018381.1, on the reverse strand, counting down.
TTTCGATATTTTCAGAAATAACCCCATTTTTGAATTATTTTTTGGAAAAAATTAAAATTTGACAGATAATGCGAATCACGTGACTACTACTTTTTTGCTTAATTTCCATCTTGATCAAAGCAGAACTTAAAGCTAAAGTCAAATTTCAAATAAAGCTTAAATAAATAAAATCCCATATGGTCACACTATACAGTGTGTACATAAAGTAAGGAACAAATTCATTATTTAATAATCTAAAAACATTTCGTAAAAATCCTCGGACACTTATGTAATAATTTTTGATTGCGCATATTTTGACATATATACATATTATACAGGGTAGCTCATGTAGTAGATATGACATTATCGACAATTTTTTTAAATGAAAACCCCTATATTTTAGTTCAGATTTGTAATCTCCAAGAATAGTTGATTTCAAAAACATAACATACTTAGGGTCTAAAGTGGATAGTTTCGTAGCTACAGGGCAAGAAAAAAAAATGTGAAGTATTTTTAATTTTAAAAAATTTAAATAAAATTAAATAGGCTATTTAATTAAGTGTTGAAATTGTCCTCCTTCTTGTGCCTGGCAGTACCCCAAGCGATCAATAAACTCTTGTTGGACTTTTATTATGGTTTCTTCTGAAATATTCCTGCATTCTGTTGTGATTCGATTTTTTAAATCTTCAATATTGGCAGGTCTTATTTTATAAACGACATTTTTCAGGTGACCCCACAAGAAGAAGTCCAGTGGTGTAAGGTCTGGAGACCTAGGCGGCCATTCAATAGACCCACGTCTTCCAATCCACCTGTTCGGAAAAACTTGATCGACATAATGGCGCACTACTGCTGCATAATGTAGAGGTGCGCCGTCTTGTTGGTACCATAAATAAATAAAATGATTTGTTCTACCCTGTAGCTACGAAACTATCAACTTTAGACCCTAAGTATGTTATGTTTTTGAAATCAGCTATTCTTGGAGATTACAAATCTGAACTAAAATATAGGGGTTTTCATTTTAAAAAATCGTCGATAATGTCATATCTACTACATGAGCTACCCTGTATAATATGTGTATATGTCAAAATATGCGCAATCAAAAATTATTACATACGTGATCGAGGATTTTTACGAAATGTTTTTAGATTATTAAATAATGAATTTGTTCCTTACTTTATGTACTCACTGTATAATATAATACATACTAATTTTCTATCTAATGTATTTCTCCTGACGATTAATATTACTACGTTCGAAACATGTAAAGTACTAAGCTTCTAAAATAGTTTTTATCCACGACTAATTTATAATGTAATTATTATAGTTGTGGTTTTCGCAATATAATGCCACCTATTAATCCCTTAGGGAATAATGACAAGGGATTAATAGTCCTTATTCCCGCTCCAATCACAAAATTTCTGAAATCAAATATTACCATGGAAACAAAATACACCAAGTCAAAAGTGTCACTGTCAAACGCGTAGTGTTTATGTATTCGTATTGGGATGGATGAAAATGAAGAGGCTTTTCCTTGTACACCTCCAGAAATTGTACAACTAGCTACAGCAACAACATCTACCTAAATACCGGAAACATCGAAATATATTTATAATAAAACATACGCAACCTTCAACGAATGGCGTCTTCGAAATAACACAAATTCATTTTCCGAAAATGTTCTACTAGCCTATTTCGCTGAACTAAGTGCAAAATACAAACCAGCTTCATTATGGTCATTTTATTCAATAATTAAATCTATGTTGATTGATATGATGACGTTGATCTGGAAAAATATGGAAAACTACGAGCGTTTTTAAAAAGAAAATCTGAAGGATTTCAAGCAAAGAAATCTTCCACTCTGACCCCGAAAGAAATTAAGACACTTATTGACAAAGCTCCTGATGAAGTTTTTCTTTTACATAAGGTAAATATACATAGGTATTTAATCTAATCTATTCAAAAACTCATATTCTTATTTGCTTCAGGTTATATTAATTATTGGAATTATGGGCGCATGCCGCTCAAACGAGCTTTATGAAATGAATATAGAAGACGTAAAGGATCTTCAAACAAACTTCTTAATAACAATACCCAAGACTAAAACCAAAATTGTACGAACATTCGCCATAAATAGTACGTTTTACAACATTATAAAGAAGTACATCGATCTCCGCCCGTCACATGTAAAAATCAATTCATTCTTTCTAAATTATCAAAATACAATACAACGTATAGGAAAAAACAAATTTCCAGACATTGGTAGACAAATTGCCAAATATTTAAACTTGCCAAATCCTCAAACTTATACCGGCCATTGTTATCGCAGATCATCTGCCACTCTGTACATTGATGGAGGAGGCGATATAACTGGATTAAAGCGTCATGGGGGCTGGAAATCTACACAAGTAGCTGAAGGTTACATTGATCAGTCTATGAGAAACAATACAATTACAGCAGATACTATTACTAAACAAATAAATACTAATGAAGCATCTACTTCCTTTGCAGCAACCGACATTCCAAATATTTGTATTGAAAACTCTTCCAAACTTATTCATAGTTCACGACCAATACAGTTTATTAATTGTACTATTACTAATTTTAATGTTATTGACAAATAAAGTTGTTCATTAAAAATCTCAAATTAATAAATTAGTCGTAGATAAAGTAGAGTATACTACTCACAATAATGGCTATTATTACCTCAGAATATTTACTCCCTCGCCGCTTACGCGGCTCGGTTCGTAAATATTCCTCGGAGGTAATAGCTATCATTATTGACTCGTGGTATAATCTACTATTAAAATATAACTAGTAAAAGAAGACCCAAAGTATCTCCTTCTGCAGTAATTTATGTCTTTGTATAAATAGGCCATTTTTAGAAATTATTTATTAAACTTATTCAAAGAATTAATAATTAATGTTATAAAAATCGCTCGTAATAATCCACCCTAAAGTTAAACGGCAGCATCCTATAGAAAACTTAAATTATACTGTTAAACAATCGTGATCCAGTTATTTTAAAATAACACTCGCAATTTTTAACATGAAAAATGACTTTAAGCGGAGACAGCGGTGGCATTTTTAAACCAAATATGTCAGTGAGTTAATTAAAAATTACTTCGTTTCAACTCCGGGGAAACTGTATAAAGGATGTAATAAATCTACTTATGTATATTATATTTTAATTTTTAATATACTGATTATGTTCGAAATTCAGATATTTTAAGCAAAAATTTGCCTCGTAGATTCCTTGATAATGAACGCCAAATACGCATTCATTTTTAAAATTTCATAAAATTATTTTATAGTGCTTAAACGTAGAAGTACAGTCGTGGCCTAAAAAAGCTTACTCTTTAGTAGATCTTGGATACAGAATTACAGAATTTTAGACGCTAGAATCATTTTAAATTGACGTAAGCCACTGATTTATGTAAACTTATTGTATATATTCTTCTTGTAGTATACTAATCAAAAGAGGTCAAACTTTGATGAAGTCAAATGTTTTCGTAAAACATTAAATACGAGAGATGTGGGCCGAATACATACACAGGGTGTTAATTAATGTCATGCAGATATTTCAGGGGGTGATAGTACTCGTCAACATAAGAAAAAAATACACCCCATATACAGTGTGTCCACGGATAGAGTTTGGAAGAGGAAAACTTTTGTTATTAGTAGGTATAGAAGAAAAACTCCTTTATCAAAGCGTCTGCTTCTGCTGAAACTACTGACTTTCATTTATGGGGATATCTGAAGCCACATGTGTATAAAACCAATTTCAATATTAACTTAGATCATTTGAAAGAAAAAACAAGAGTAGTTATTGCAAATATCCCAATACAGCAAGTTAGAAACTGTTATCGGGAATTTATAAATGTCGAGTTGAAATATGCGCTAACTCGGTGGTACCACGTTTGAATAAAAGTTTTATAATTTACGATTGAATAAATTAACGAAATATGACATGTGATAATAAAAATACTTCAACAGTAGGCAAATAAAAAATGGTTTTCTTACAACAAAATCGTTACTCGACCAGATATAAAATCTTATTCGAAAGTAAGAAAGCAACAATAGTTGTTTGTTTTTACGTAAATTTATTTTAAACGAAATCCAAAAAACTAAATGTTGTTTCTGACGAACAGTGTATAGTAATCGCACATGCAAAATTCATTTAATAAATCAAATAATTGAAAATTAGAATTAAAGAAAATCTAAAAAGTAAAAATGTTGTTTTTGACGAACCCTGAATAGTAATCGCAAAGTTGATATTCGAAATGTTAGTTTCAGCACAAGCTGACGTTTTTATAAAGAATGACTTTTTTCTTCTATACCTACTAATAAAAAAGTTTTTCCTCTTCCAAACTCTCTGGAATTTAGCAGTATAATATAATAATAATAATTCGGTAAAAAACGCTGTAAATATCTTAAACTGGGACAAAAAAGCTGCCCATTCCGAACAGGTTAGCAAATGCTGTTAAGGATCTTTAAAATTCAATTTAACCAAAATTGTCGCTCATTCTATTTTTTCTTTGAAGAATCGATATTTACTTAACATGTAACCTTGGACGCGACCCGAAACAGGAAGCGTCACCTAAAAGAATTTGTTCACGTAGAAAATAAATTTTGCTGCTAAACTTTTACTGCAAAAGTTTGCGAACGTGCTGAAAGTTCGCAAGCAACAAGTTGAATTTTACCTTAAAGTAATTTCGGATATGTTTTCTCCTTTCGGGAAAAATGATTTTAAATTTTATAACTGAAAATACTCAACCTCTAAAATTGTTTGTCTATGCTGGTGAGAAGCAAAAAGTGTGATTTACAATTTATATAAAATTAATTTTTTTTTAAATGGTAGAAACAATGCTGGTGTTATTTTAAAGATTTGAATCAAAGTCCTCAAAGGTAAATGGTACAGGCATTAAACGCTTAAAAGCTATGGAATTTATCTTTAAACATATATATTTATTAAGAAATAATAAAGTAATTTTTGTATTTTTTTGAATCTATACTTTCATAAATATTTTTAAAATAGTTCTAGGCGTTCGGCTGTCCCTAAATATCACCAGTAAATTTAACTAGAACAGGTATAACTTTGGTAACACTGGAGGTCCAAACGTGGTTTGTCTTGTAACAGATTTTTAATTTAAGCCGTACTTTGGGAGAAAATAATTTTTAATATTGGCCTATTTATACTAACAAAAATTATATATACAGTGTGTCCACGGATGGAGTTCACTATACTTGTAAATAATCTTATTTTTCACTTTTTCGAAAAAAAGTAATTCTTCATAATTTCTTCTGCTTGTTATAAAAATACAAATCGCGTTGAGAAAAATCGATTTTATTTTACAGAGTGCGTAAAAATAGTAAAAATTTTAACGAAATTAAAATTTTTTTAAAGTAAACTTTTTTTGAAGCATTAAAATGAAAGATCTAAATTAATACATTGAAAAAAATTACAAATAGTAAAGTTTTACTCAACATGGAACCCTCCAACGTAAACACATTTCTCCATCCTGTTTCGAAATTCATTATATACATTTTGAATCATATCTGGTGTCACAGTAGCAATGGCATCAGTGATTCTATTTTTTAGGGTTTCAATATTATCTTCCAAGTGAATGGCATACACTCTTGGCTTAAGATATCCCCACAGAAAGTAATCCATTGCAGTGAGGTCCGGGGAACGTGCTGGCCAGTGTATCGGTCCATTGCGACCTATCCATTTTTCGGGAAAATGTTCATTAAGCCAGTTTTTAATAATCATTGCAGTATGTGCTTGGCAGCCATCCTGCTGAAATATCATATTTCTTCTAAATTCCAAATTTTCTTCATCCAATTGAGGTAAAAAGTATTCACTAAGAATTTGTAAATAATAATTTGCGTTTAGCCTTTCTTCCAGGAAAAATGGACCAATTATTTTATTGAACGTAAAAGCACACCATTCGTTTACTTTCTTAAATTTCTGGCTGTTTCTACTAATTCTAAAGTGTGGATTCTTCTAAGCCCAAAATTGAAAATTTTGACTAGAGATTATTCCATTTGTTGTAAAGGTACATTCGTCACTGAATACGATATAATGGTGAAAATTACGGCTCGCCAGTATGCGTTCACCTATTAGTAATAAAAATTCTAGTCGGTATAAATTATCCCCATCTTGAAGTTTATAAATAAAAGTTGGTTTAAATGCATGAAATTTATGTGTGGACAGAATATTTTGTACGTGACTTTTAGAAATACCACCCACCTGATTCGATCTTGCTCTCAAAGGAAGTCGAGGATTATTACGAATCGAATCTAACACCAAAATGGTAGCAGCATCCTTTTCATCATAAGTCTTTTTGTTTTTTTTCATATCTTTAACATCACCATAAACATTAAATTTACGTACCAATTTCTTTAAGCCGTTTAAAGAAACGTGTACACCGGGAAATTTTCGATGGAAAATTTCAATTGCATATTTATAGCTCACCTCTCCAATGCCATAACACAGTCAGTTAAACATTATATTACAGCAACAAGCACACCTAATAAAATCCTTATAAATTTAATTTAGTTTGAACATTATTAATTTCGTTAAACTTTTTACTATTTTTTACGCACCCTGTACAATAACATCGAATTTTCTTAACGCGAATTGTATTTTTATAACAAGCAGAAGAAATGATGAAGAATTACTTTTTTTCAAAAAAGTGAAAATAAGATTATTTACAAAGTGAACTCCATCCGTGGACACACTGTATATGTCTGCTGCATGTGAAACTGAGTTTATGGCAAGGTCTTCCAATATTTTAAAATTAAAATAAATCGTATGTGAAATTTCGAAGAAATAGGGTGATTGCGTAGTGCAAAATTTGGATTTATTGTACACCTTAACTTATTTTAAATTTTATTGTATAATATTAAGTTGTCCTTTAATTTTTCCTTTCCATTCAATAAATAGTTTTAAATCTCTGACTGAAATAAAAATAATATTATTTTAGTTACAAAAATAAATTTTAGGCTATAAACCTTTAATCAAATAAATATTTTATTAAAGCACTTGTTCTATTGTTGTTAAATAATTTCTATAGAGAAATTGCATTTTATATTTATTAATTAAAATTCAATGTGAATTCCATTATTTTTGCGTTGGCCAATTTTGGTAATTTTAAAATAAAGAAATTTGGCATTTGAGATTGTTTGAATCCAAGGGTTCAAGTTAAGTTCCTAATTAGTCAATCTAAAATTAAGCTAACCGGGCCACTCTGACTGTGTGTGTAAAGTCTGTGCACTCTCCTACATTAAGCTTTTAATAAAGCCAGTATTTCATAGGTCAAGTTCTCGGGTGAAAACTTTTTCCAATTCTTGAACAAGAAATTGTGCTTGAAAATGTTTTTGATCAATTGATTTTCCATTCACTTTTGCCCCAGCACGTGGAAACGTGGACGTGAATAACCTTTTTACTTTTGAAAATGTTTATATTTTTGAATTACCTCTATTGGTTTTAAATTAACCGCTCGCGGGGTGGGTTACTGAGGTTTAATCCTCAGTACCCCAAGAACTCTTTTTACCACATAACATGATTGTGATACTGCACTTTTCTCCTCATAATGTCTTACAGACATACTTAGGCTGGATAAGTTTTTCAAAATTTAAATAATCTTCGAGACCTTCTTAGAAAGGTTTTTTCTTCTTCCCCATTTTATTTGGTTGGTTTAGACCCTCTTTAATAACGTTCTCAAATACTCAGTATGGTTTAACCATTCTCAATTTTCTTCATATCATGTTTCTTCTACATTTAAATTTTTTAAGTCAATGAAAGCTCCATTAAGGTTTCTCCATTTTCTCTTTTGCTAACAACATCAGCATAAAATAAATTTCTGTCTCCTGATGATAAACGTTCTAAACATGTAGAGACCTTTTAACTAGAGTTTTTTATTCTATTAAATTTTGTGGAGGAAGACTTTGTGTTTTTTTTTCATTTTCATTTAATATACTAATTGAAAAAAACTGAAAGAAAAGACGGGTTCATGTAAAAGTATTTTGAAAATTTAAATAAAATATTATTTTAGTTGGATTTAATGTACAAAGTAGTAAAAATCAGTGAGTATGTTTTTAAATAACTTTAATTTGCTACAATTGTTTTAATAAAGTAGTCCTTGTACTAATTTTATACGTATGTATGTAGCTAGCCAATAGTAGGGAGCTTTTATGCGTCCAATAAGTAGGCCCTTCAAACTCGTAAGTCCGCAGCAATGAACAAACTTACACGATGATTGTTCCGCCACTGCCAACGGGATTCCGTTTATCCGCTCAATGGATAGAACAAATAAAAACACCAATAAAAACTGGAGGCGAACATCCAGCTACAGATAATAAATGGCGTTTTTGTCGTCAAGGGGGCGCCGCACAAGGTAGATCGAATTTTGATAATGTGGTTTATGGTCCTTCAAATAATATTAAGTCGGTTTCATTACCTTTAAATTAAATCACTTTTTATTTACGGATAATTTAATCGGTTTTAGGTGGATAAAAGAGGGTAATCGTCTATATTGGTCTGTATCAAATATATGGATTGTTTTTGATCCGAAAAAAACAAATGCTAATGCACTGTAAGGAGACCAGCGAGTTTACATACATGCATGTCTGTGTAGTCTTCTACCTCAACATCTGACCCCATATCAAGATACATCACTACTCCATACTTACTGAAAATACGAAATACCAGGTATTTTACCCCTACTTGGGCATCATAAAATCATACAACGGCTGTTACTAGTCATTGTTTATATTTCAATCCGAGTATCCGAGTCACTAGAACAAACACAATTCACTAAACTACACAAAAACCAGAAATCCGTGAATATTAAACACCCACAATCCACAATAGCAAAGAAAACTACAAGGAACCCACAGAGAACACAACATTAAAAATGGCGGCCGAGCAGGCCCTGGAGTGTATTTTGAGCATGTCGCTAAAGAAGGACAGGCCGATAACACAAGACGAGGTTTGTGCGCATGCCCGATGCTGCTCAGAGGGAAGGCAGCTGACCGGCGAGCTATGCCCTCGGACGTATTTTTTCACCCATAAAACGTAACTTTTGTTTGCGCAGGAAATAAGCTGTACGTATATAAATGTATCTAATAGTAATTTACGTTATAAGACCGAAAAGTAGTGTTTTTCAGGTCGAGACAAGCATTTCCTGGGCGAGCTGTAGGCGAGTCCTGGAAGCTTGGAGAGACCTGGAAAACACTAATTTTCGGTTGCGTGACGTACAATATTTTTTACTTTGATATACATTATTATACATTTATTATATTTTATTTTATATTATGACTTCTCGGAACGGGCTTTTGATTTTACTGGCAATATATCGTAAGTCGCTCTCCTTGCTGCTTCCAAAATTTCTTCTGGAATCTCATTTTCCGTGTCGGATAATTCAAAATCTAAATTCATATTGTTAAATTTGCGCACTCGCGAAACAAGTTTGACATAAACAACAAATTAAAAATCAACAAACTGTCACTCGACAATACATCGAAATGTTGTTATCATAGTAACGAAATCAAGGTATAGCTTGTATTATTAAAGAGCGATTGGAAAAACAAAAAACAGGGACCGGAAAAATCTTTTCTCCACGACCATTACTGAATGCAATAAATCCAAAATCATTTTTGATAATAGAATGTAAAAATTCTCGCTCTTGAGTTGGAATATTTATTCTGAAACACTTGCTTCTTATGCGTTTTGCGTGTATTTTCATTCCATAACAAGATACGGAATGAATATTCTGTAATTGATATAAACGACATAGGTTGCCATGAATTTCGAAACTGTCGGTGACAGATAAAAATGGCCGCGTTGTAATAATTATTTTCAGACAAATTTTAGTGCAAGTCAAAAAATTAGTGAAAAATCGGATGAATCAGATATGGAACTGGATGGTCGTGGAGAAAATATAGTCTGCTACTCGGTTAGAATGAAAATTCGATACTCGTGGTTCCTCACGCTCGCTACGCTCGCGTTCGGAATCTTCCACTCGGATGGAATTTTCATTCCAACCTCGTTACAGAATCTACTATTCCGATCTCTAACGTCAATTTTCCGGTCTTGATTAACAAAACGTTATTTTCTGGACGAAAAATTGTCCAGAAAGTGTATATTTTCTGGTCGGTTTTAAAAAAATTTCTATGGGTGTGATCAATAAAAAAATGGACTTGCTTTAAATATTGTTTACAAGAAAAAATGTTAGTTTATTACCGTTAACGAAAAAATTAATGAATTCGACAAATTATTACGATCATTTTTTTATAATGAAGACGTATTATCAACCCCAAAAAATAATTAGTGCAAAATCTCTTGAGTGTCGGGTCGTCAGGCTTTCATCATTAGAATTGGGACCAAAGTGAAAGGAGATGGGAATAACATCTTTTGGCCGGAGGGAGGTTTTATCAAACGACAAAAGCTCATAACCACGGGCGGTTTTCAATTGTTTGAGGTTTGTGTCTTCCGTTTTAGAACTTAATCCATCCGGAATAAGGATTTTAAAAATTATATTTGTATTGAAAAAAAAACGATTTTTTAAATAATAATAGGCAGATGCGGAAAAAATATTTTTACCCATGTTTTAGTTTTAGGGAAGCGCTTTAGTATAGTGTTAAGTTCGATAGAACCGAGTACATTAATTAATTTTTTAAAAGGAGTGCCTTAAAAATACAGGTATGGAAATAGTAATAGGTTATATAGGATATATATAAATTATTTGCATCAAAGAGGGCTTTTATTAAAAAACGTAGGGCTTGGTTTAGATCACAATGATATGGGGACGATATATCTAACCAAATCTAGGTTAAAATTTTGTTAAATTCATATTATGACATGATATGCCAAACTAATGAGTAATAAAATAAGTAGACAAATACAAATTTATTTTTGTTGTTTACAAAATTAACAAAGTAAGAATATACAGAAAGAAAAAGAAAAATAAATACATAAATTGCTAAAATTGGAATAAATAAATAAATTAGAAATAAATTATTTCTTTTCAGTAAATTTTTGGTAAACCATTGAGAGTAATTCCCGCGTCTTTCAAAATCTGCGGCTTGTATTTCTTGGAATATTTGCACTTTATAAGGAAATAAATTTAGCTGCTTCTTAAGAATAGTCCTGCATGTTCCATAAGACCTTCCCACTTCTTGGGACAGGCGTCTTATACAATTTGTTGGCGTATTTTGCATTATTTGACGAACGTTTGCAACAAGTTCTTCTGTTCTTACAGATAGTCTTCCTGCTCCTTTTTTGTGTTGTATAGAACCTGCACGGTTCTGTTCAGGCAATGATAAAAATCCCCAGCAATAAAAGCAACGTTAGAAAAATGTTCGTGAAAATCATCCATGCACATACCCGGATTGTATTGCCACTCATCATTTACTCTAACCCCGTTTCGAAAATACGCTTCAACCATGAATGTTTTGTGCTGTTCCGTAAAGCCAATTGTGTGAATTGTTCAAGAAATTGGAAAAATTAGCGATGAATCAAATTACTTGTAACGACTGTCAAAGATGACGGAATAACGGTTAATAAAGTGTCCTACTTCCGGGGTCTACACTACCAGATATTTTCAAAACGTTTTTACAAATACGGGTTTCTAAATAAAATTTTTTTTAAATAAGGAACTGCGAGTCATACACAAAAGAATAATGTAAAAAATTCAACAACATGCCTGTCAAATTCAAAGTAACTAAGGTAAGTGCGGGTAATTTATTATTTGTAAAAATTATACATATTTTTGAAACCTTTTTATTTTGTAGAAATATACGATCATGAAAATCCAATGCACTCCTTGTGTACTCAGATAAGACACAGGGCACACTACTGTGAAATAAGTCATATTCAAAACAATGGTGTAGCATATAAAACAATATGGCAGTCGCAATCAAAACAACTGTATAAGAAATAAATCAAAATGCGAGTCATTCAAAAGAATGGCGTAAAAAAGAAAACAATATGGCAGGCGCAGTCAAAACAGCTGCATAACAAATAAAACAAAATACGAGTCATATTCAATACAATGGTGTAGCATATAAAACAATATGGCTGATTGACTTTTAATTCAGGTAGTTACTGACACCCAACAGATATTAAGCTCTACGGCTAAGCATTACGTCCTTTGATGCAAGGCCCTCTTTGATGCAATTAATTTTTGCTCTCACGGTATAAAATAAACCTAACCTACAAATAACCCAACTTTCTGTTTACTCACCCGGGAAAAGTATTTGCAGAATTATTATTTTCCGAATTGATACTTGGTACTTGCCACTCCTCTTAATTAACCTTCAGAAAATATCATGAAACACTAAAAACACAACAATTATTACACCAAAAAGATAAAATTGAAAAAAATTTAAACCGCTGTGAAATAGTGTGAAAGAAACCAAAAAGAAACACGAAACAGTAATAAGGATGTTTGATATACATCGATGCATAGAAAACATCGATATTTTCAATGCGATGTATTGTCTTTAAGTGATGCATCATGCATGCATGCGTTTGTAATTCTAATTCTATTGGAATGTTTTTTCGATGCATCGCAAATCGTCTCTAAACGGAAATGAATAAAACAACGTCATCATGGCCTCATTTTTGGGGGCGGATCTCATACTGCTGCGTTGCCATACTGCATACTTTTTATAAGTTTTTGACAAAGAGTTAAATTTCCCACATCAGGAAATACTTTTAACAGAGTAAGTTTGGCCAACAATGTGGAGAGGCGCAATTCGGATCTTAATTTACTTCAGAATGGAATACGATTTTGGCAATAGGTTAATTTGTTATTTATTGTTTCATCTATAGGTACCAGATCATTGGGTGACATACACATTAGATACTAAATGCCTGTTTTTATTCTTTGGTTGTTTATCAGTACATTTTTTGCAGTCTGAAAGAAAAATTTTTGTTACAAAATAAATAACAAATTTAGGCGACGTAGGAAAGAACGAATATTATTTAATATTAATTGAATCGAAGGGAGAGGCATGCCACCAGGAAAACGAGGAGGAACCCTCGCCATTACCATACCTTTACGAGTAAGTAAACATTCTTTTGGTTTGATTTTTTAGGACTATTTAGAAATTTTGCTGCATTACTCACTCGACAAAATATTAAGTTGAAATATTTTAGCCATATTTCTGGAAAAATCTCACAAAATACACGATTTATGGCCCGCAAATTTCAAAATATAAACAAAACCAAGATAAGGGCTGTTATTTAACCACCGAATATAAAATCCGGAATAATAAAGAGTAAGGATAAATAATCCAGAAAATATTTTAGCGACGCCGAGAAATTCTATCCGTGGTGGATTACTATCGTGCTGCGAGAAAATCCGTAAAAGGCAGTTTATTGTTAACTTTTTAAGAATATAGTTGAAATTGGAAATAGGTAATGGAAGGTAGTCCAAATTTCCAGGGTTCTTGCGTTAAGCGCCCGATAGCTTAATGTTTATTATTAACACAAAACATTAAACTATAATTAGAAGATAATATAGTGTCCGCAAAAATAATTAAAAGCAAATATTCTGGCATACCGGACAAGTGTGTAACTGTTTTTTATATTGGAATACACAGGGATCCAAGCACAATGGATACCCTGGGACGGGTAGACCACGACGGCCGTTTCGTCCATGTTAGGACTCTACAGGCAGCCATAACCCAAGCAATTCCGACACAGCGATTCGATATATTAAAAGCCTCTTTGCAAAAGCAAAGCGGCTATCAATACACCGTAGCGCCATCCCAGCGGAATTAACTCCAATATAAAAGGCAATTACACATAATAATCGAAAGGTAGACAACTAAATAAACCACGAAGTGCATCACAATCCAGTATAGGGGACGCTATTTGCGTTTTCACCGAAAACATCTGCCATTTTGCAGACCAGAAAACAAATCAACGCCGGCACTATAATATTGAACCTTTGTATGTTATATACAAAATTTTATAAATCATGATGTGAAAATAATTGAATTATGGATGTGTAGTCATAAATTAACATTAAGTTTGAAAAAATCCTCTTTTTTATGTATAGGAAAGAAACCCAATTTATACAGAAGTGATTTAAAATTAAAAGTCGGGCTTTTAAAACAATCAAATAAAATTAAATTTTTGAGTTTGATAATAGATGAAGCTATTAATTGGAGTGAACACGTTGAATATATTAAACAGAAAATAGTTGCACCAGTGGGGATTATAAAAAAAACTCAGTTTTTTGACTCCAAATTATATGTCACGTCCTATTTATTTTGCTATTATTCATTCTCATTTACAATATTTAACTTTAATATGGGGTTCAATTAAAAATATATATTACTTGGATAGAGAATATTCAACTAAACTTTTATATACAAATTTTAATATTATGTCAATTAAGGATATTCACTTAATGCAAAATATTGTTTTTGTTTACCAAATTATATCAAAAAATAAACATTCAAATATAAAGTTCAATTACAGACGTGACGTACATGATTATTTATTTAGAACTGTTTTCAATATTGATTTACCTTTAAAACACACTAGGGCAGGTCAGAACTCCAATTGTTATCAATGTATGACATTTTACAACGAAATACCCCAAGAATTAAAATTTTTAAATATAAAACATTTTAAAATGATAACTAAGAAAATACTTAAAAAAGGGGAAGGGGGAAACGTGCACTTATTTTATGATTAACTATTCTTTTCAAATTATTTATAAATGATATCTAAACGATATTATTAGTTATATTATTTTACTAAAAGAAATAATATTTGAATAATTTTATACATACCTACCTATTTAAATATTTTTATTTTTTTATTTATTATTACCATTTTAAGTATTATTTCGACTTACCTTCTATTTTAATTAGTTATATTTAACAATTATATTTTTGATGTTGTTATTAGTAGAGAATTCCGCATGAACAGATGTTTTTGGGATTTTATTTGAAATAAAAAAAATGTATAATTTAATTTGCCCTTTAAATAAGTCAATAAAAACTATAGTGAAATCTCAAATTTGGGACACACTGTATCAGTATTTTTTTTTATAAAAAATAGCACAACTTAAAATGTAAGTGCGCAAACATTATTCCAAAATTTTTTTTTTCTGAATTTACTGAATTTATTCTAAGGTACAAACTCACACTGTAATCGTACAAGGTACCTTTTATAATCACATAGTTCTATATATTATTGCGACAAGAAGAATAAAGATCGAATTAAATAATCGCCAAAACATTAACGTTGTAAAGGAATTGGCCCAATGTACTTATATATTATTTTACAAGAAAGGAAAACAGAAATACAGTTAGTATAGTTATATGAAAACACACCCTTCCTTAGGGCAGCCGGGTACCTTCGCGACGTTTATTTAGGTCCCTATTTATTTATGAGCAATTATTCTTTAGCTCTACTTCTGCCATTATACCTAATTAATTAGGTTTTAATCTGGAAACCAACAACTTATACAAAACAGGTATGTCCTTGTTAAAAGCGTGTGCTGAAATTAATATTTAATTTGAGTTACAAAGAGTTTTTTGAAAACGCTTTTAAGCACACAATATAAACAATGTGCGTAAAATTTTCTAGGGGAATATAATTTAGGGACGGAAAATTAAATAATTTAAGTTTAAATAATTTCTACTAGGTATTTTCTACGTTCATTTAAAAACGAATAATCTAGTAAATACTTTAATGACAGAAGAGTTTTGGCATTGTCTTTCTTTGTTTTATTATTTATATTTTATTTATTCTATTTATTCCAAATAAAATCCCAAAAAACAATAATTCATGTTCATGCGGGATTCTCTACTCATAACAACATTTAAAAATATAATTGTTAAATATAACTAATTAAAATACAAGTTAAATCAAAATAATATTTAAAATGATAATATTCAATAAAAAATAAAAATATTTAAATAAGTATAAAATTATTCAATTATTATTTATTTTAATAAAATAATATAACCAATAATATCGTTTAGATATCATTTATAAATAATTTTGAAAAGAATAATTAAATAATAAAATAAGTGCACGTTTAAATATTTTTTAGTTTAAAATTTAGCTTCCCCTTTTTTAAGTATTTTCTTAGTTACCATTTTAAAATCTTTTATATTTAAAAATTTTAATTCTTGGGGTATTTCGTTGTAAAATTTTATACCTTGATAATAAATGGAGTTCTGACCTGCCCCAGTGTGTATTAAAGGTAAATCAATATTGAAAACAGTTCTAGTTAAATGATCATGTACGTCACGTCTGAAATTGAACTTTATATTTGAATGTATATTTTTTAATATAATTTGGTGAACAAAAACAATATTTTGCATTAAGTGGATATCCTTAATTGACATAATATTAAAATTTTTATATAAAAGTTTAGTTGAATATTGTCTATCCAAGCAATATATATTTTTTATTGCTTTATTTTGTAAAACTTGTATATAAAAGTTAAATATTGTAAATAAGAGTGAATAATATAATAAACAATGTTTCATCTGGTATATATTTCCAGTCGTCTTCAGGCGAATACTACACTACAGTTCTATTTATACTAGCTAGGTGGACTGGAGCATAAGATGCATTTAATTCTTGTGCTGTATTATTCTAATGCCGGGTCCACACCAAACCAACAAAACAAAAACAAAACAGCAACTCAATGTTTCCCAACAATTTTTAAATAAAATCAAAACATTCAGGCAACTATTTTGTTTTGTTGATGTTTTCAACAACTTTTTATTTTCCCGGCGGCTGGCGGTAAAGATCAAAGGGTTGATGTTTTGTCTGCGTTTCTAGCAACTCTATTGGCCTAATGTGTACGCGCGCTCGACGACAAGAAGAAAACAAATCAAATCAAAATTTGTATTTTTCTTCTGTATTGATGGTCCAATAATTTGTATTAGATTTTTAAGATCAGCACTGGTCATTCTTAAAACGTTTTTAAAGCTAGACCGCATTTCTCCACTAATACCGACATTATCTTTTTGTAAATCTTTCAGTAATTCCTCAACATAGTTTTTTTGCCGGTTCTTTAAACTCGGTCTAACCCAAAAACGTTTTTTTCTTTTTTGGTTTAATAATACAAAACCAGCTGCCATAATAAATAAGTCATGGTTCCTTTGTATTGCGAAATTTCGAGCACGCCACATTAAAACAGATTCGATCACAAAGTTGAAATATTAATAATTATTGTTTTCGTATTTAACCAACAAAATAAAACTGACAACAAAACAGCAACGCAACAAAACTGCAAGTTCTCGAAAACAGAAACAAATTGTCTGTCCACATAATATGCGAAAACAATAATTTATTATACTTTCAACTTTGTGATCGAATCTGATTTAATGTGGCGTGCTCGAAATTTCGCAATACAAGGGAACCATGACTTATTTATAATGGCAGCTGGTTTTGTATTCCTAAACCAAAAAAAGAAAAAACGTTTTTGGATTAGACCGAGTTTAAAGAACCGGCAAAAAAACTATGTTGAGGAATTACTGGAAGATTTACGAAAAGATGATGTCGGTATTAGTGGAGATTTGCGATCTAGCTTTAAAAACTTTTTAAGAATGACCAGTGCGGATCTTGAAAATCTCATAATTACAAATTATCGGACCCTCGATACAGAAGAAAAATGCAAATTTTGATTTGATTTGTTTTTTTCTTGTCGTCGAGCGCGCGTACACACGAGACCAATAGAGTTGCTAGAAACGCAGACAAAACCTCAACACTTTGATCTTTACCGCCAACCGCCGGGAAAATAAAAAGTTGTTGTAAACACCAACAAAACAAAATAGTTGCCTGAATGTTTTGATTTTGTTTAAAAATTGTTGGGAAACATTGAGTTGCTGATTTGTTTTTGTTTTGTTGGTTTGGTGTGGACCCGGTTTATCTGTTTCTGTTTTCGAGAACTTGCAGTTTTGTTGTGTTGCTGTTTTGTTGCCAGTTTTGTTTTGTTGGTTTGGTGTGGACCCGGCATTAGATTACATCTACTTAACAAAGGTTTCCAGATATTTCTTATATCTAATGATGGTTTATTAAAACAACCTGGACCTTGGTACAGTTGTATTCATAAAAAAAAGCGTACAAGAATTAGAATGAGAGGTAAGTTTTGTCATATTTGCGTAAAACCGGCTTGTCTAAATGATTGTTTATCGGAGGTTATCACTTATCACACGTCATAGATTATCAAAAATGTAAAGCATTGGCGTCGGTGTAATTAATTTTGAAACTGCATGGTGGTAACGTTTGATAAACTTTGACAGAAGAACATAAAAATACCTTATTAGTTGTCTGAAGTTAAAAAGGCTCAAATTGTATCAAGAATTGAAGTAGGATGGTCAATCCGTGCTGTAGCGCAGTTGTATAATAGAAATAAAAAACTATATTAATAATTAAGCAACGCTGGGAACAAGAAGAATCCCTAAAGAGGAAAATTGTTTTAGGTCGTCCCAAACGTTCCAACCCTGAACAGGATGCTGTTTTTTTTTGGGATATTTAAGAAATAATCCATTTGCAACTGCATGGGATGCTGTTATTGATACAGCATTTCCTGCCTCCCAACCTACCGCCAGCAGGAGAGTCAAGGAATCTGAACTAAAATGTCGCTCAGCTGCGAAAAAAATGTTTCTTACCAAAGAACAGCGACATTCAAGGAGTATTTTTGCTTTAAATAAATACCGCATACCTCAATTTTGGAACAGGGTCATTTTTACTGATGAAAAGACGTTCCACTCGACTTATCACGGACAAATTCGTGTATACTGTCCAAACAATACCAGGTTTGAAGAGCGATATACAAACCCCCTCAGTTCTAGACATGGGCGTTTCTCTGTAAATGTATAAGGCTGTATAAGTGTTCATGGATCTGGTGTTTTTTGGCGAATAGAGGGAAGATTTAATGCCGGAAATTACATTAACATTTTAGAAAACATATTGTTACCATCTGCTGAGCAAATAAATCCCAATTCACTCAGCGTATGCGAAACTATCCCTCTACGTCGTATACCACAATGTAAACCTTAGACAAGCACTCTGCATTTTTAGTATTCGTCTCAACAGCGTCCAAAATGGTCCGTAAATATGCTGTATACGTATATTTTGCTACTTTCTTTTTCCATCACTGCCAAAATAATCCATTCAAATGTCCCAGATAACTCAAGTTTACTAAAAGCACAAAACAACGGCGAAAAGCGTTTCAAGGCGCGCCATTGTTTGTCGTCTCGAGTCTAGTGGCCATCAAAGCTTTCCAAATCAATGACCAACTAAAACCAAACAACCAAGTTTAATGTACTTTAGTGTTTATTCTGTCCCCTGTGGTTTCTGGTTTAAAAATTACTTTCAAATAATAACTTGGGTCTTTCTCTCAAAGGCTACCAATTAATGTTGCTATTAATTTACATTAGCAGGATGGCATTATAGGATGTACCACAACAATTAATTTGCATTTAATATTAGGTGTCATCAACCCTTTGTAGCGATAAATGCATGAAATTACCGTGCGGGCAAAAATTATTTGCATCAAAGAGGGCCTTGCATCTAAGGACGTAATGCTTAGCCGTAGAGCTTAATACCTGTTGGGTGTCAGTAACTACCTGAATTAACAATCAATCAGTTATTACCTCATCTTTGACAGTCGTTACAAGTAATTTGATTCATCGCTAATTTTTCCAATTTCTTGAACAATAAGAACATTAAAATTCACACGATGGGCTTTACGGAACAGGACAAAACATTCATTGTTAAAGCGTATTTTCGAAACGGGGTTTAAGTAACTGGTGAGTGGCAATACAATCCGGGTTTGTGCATGGACGATTTTCACGAGCATTTTCCTAACGTTGCTTTTACCGCTGGGAATTTTTATCATTGTCTGAAAAGAACCGTGGCTGTGTTTAGGGAAACAGGTTCTATACAACACAAAAAAGGAGCAGGAAGACCATCTGTAAGAACAAAAGAACTTGTTGCAAACTTTCGTGAATAATGCAATATACGCCAATACACAATATACAAATTATATAAGATGCCTGTCCCAAGAAGTGGAAAGATCTTATGGAACACGCAGGACTATTCTTAAGAAGCAGCTAAATTTATTTCCTTATAAAGTGCAAGTATTCCAAGAAATACAAGCCGCAGATTTTGAAAGACGCAGGAATTACTCTCAATGGTTTACCCAAAATTTATTGGAAATAACTTGACCTGAAATTTTTTTTGGATGAAGCCTGGTTCCACCTCTCCGGTTATGAGAATTCTTAGAATACACGCATGTGGAGTAGTGAAAATCCCCATTTTTTTGTAGAATCCACATTGCACCCTCAAAAAATTGGTGTCTGGTTAGCTGATTCCCAAAGAAGAATTGTTGGTCCTATTTTGTTCCATGACACAGTTACAGCACATCGGTATAAAGACAATATTTTGAATCCATTTGTGGAGCAATTATTTGACGACGAACTACGGTTTGGATATTTTCAACAGGACGGCGCAACCGCCCATACAGCCGCCGAAACTATTAACCACTTACGCAATTTTTTCGACGACAGATTGATCGGTTTTCGAACAGACATTGAATTCCCACTTAGATCACCTTATTTAACGGTTACGGATTACTTCGTTTTTTCTCATTTAAAGAACACTATTTTTAAAACACCAGTTGCAAATTTAGAACAATTACAAGAAAGGGTTATTCAAGAATGTGGTAACATTTCTCCAGAGATGCTGGTCGACACTTTCGAAAATATGAAGGGACGTGTGAATTTATGCTTGGAGCATGGCGGTGGCCAATTTCAGCAATTTATGTAATTATTTTTCTTTTTCTTTCTGTATATTTTTACTTTGTTAATTTTGTAAACAACAAAAATAAATTTGTATTTGTCTACTTATTTTATTACTCATTAGTTTGTCATATCATGTCATAATATGAATTTGACAAAATTTTAACCTAGATTTGGTTAGATATATCGTCCCCATATCATTGTGATTTAAACCAAGCCCTACGTTTTTTAATCCAAGCCCTCTTTGATGCAAATAATTTTGCTCGCACGGTACAATATTCGAGTTTCATAACCAATATTTATCGAACTGATGAAATATGGACTTATTTAATAGTAAATATAAAGTTAATTAAAAACGAACGTTCTCAATAAATTTAATTTCTAAGAAGCTTTAGTTTTTAACAAGTTAATTAAGAACCTTTGTAAGCCTGTACGTGCATTCAATAATGAAAATCTCAGCCCTACACAATAAAAGGAAAAATAAAGTGAGGGAACAGGTTTTCAATGTACCAGAATAAGCCATAAAATGTATACTCAACAGAGCAGTAGGGTGAATTTGTCGCATAGAGAATTGAGTTAGTGACATTCTGCGGTTTTTAAAGTTTAAAAGCCCGGGTTAGACTGAGCTGGCACTCATTTCCTGTACAGTATCCTACAAAAAATAATTATATGGGAAAAATGTGTATTAAAGATATAATTTACAAATGAACTTTAACATTATACATCTTGCTTTAAAAACATGAAAGAGGAAGGGTACTGTTTTTAATCCATTTAAAAATGTAGATCTGGTAAAACAAAACCGAATTGTGTAAGTTATAATAAATATTTTCCCCCATAATGGAGACGAAGTGGTTTCGGATATAGCTTCAATTAAATATTTGATTAGATTATTTGCAAAAACTGTCTAATATACAGTATGACCAGTAAAGTCCGAATTATATAGATTTTTTTTATTAATAGCTTTATTCGAAATTTGACTTTGGCATCAAGTTTTATTTCGATTGAGATGAAAATTAAGAAATAAATAGGAGTCACGTGATTCGCATTATCTGTCAAATCCTAATTTTTTCCAAAAAATAATTCAGAAGTGGAGTTATTTCTGAAAATATCGAAAAAAGTTATTAGAAAAAGTTTTTTTAAATGCAGTTTCTAGCCTACATGCAAAATTTCAGCTGCATATGATAATTTTGATTTTTTACCCACCACTAAAATTTATTTTTCACTTAATGGACACTTTGCTGATGACACTGTATTCTTTATTGTCTTAATATTAAGGTGTATTACTTTCAGACACAAACTACGTTTTCAAAAATACTTATTTTATGAAGTTACCTTATACAGGGTCAAAAACAGATAAACTTTGCATCACATGCGACCAAATTTTAATAGTCCAATTTTGATTTTGTAGGAAAAAACACATTTAATATAGCGCTACTTTACAGAAAATATATCTGAAATAAAGCATTGTCAAAACTAAGAAGTTTGATGTAGGTTACGTTGAGTCTTATTTTACAAAAGGCAATTTACAAATAATGGTTAAAAAATGAAAATTATCTTATGCAGCTAAAATTTTGCATTCGGCTAGAAACTACATTTAAAAAAAAAACTTTTTCTAATAACTTTTTCGATATTTTCAGAAATAACCCCACTTTTGAATTATTTTTTGGAAAAAATTTAAATTTGATAGATAATGCGAATCACGTGACGCACGATTTTCATCTCGATCGAAACAAAACTTAATGCCAAAGTCAAATTTCAAATAAAGCTATTAATAAAAAAAAATCCCATATGATGCGGACTTTACTGGTCACACATCTTTTGTAGTTGTGCTCTCATTACAGGCACCTTCTTCTAAAACCGTCTCAAATAAATCCATTTCATTACTAATTACTTCCTTTAACGACAGGAAAAACTTAGTGAACATTAACGTTTTCAATATATCCAAATATATTTGAAAGTGAAGCTTTACTTTCCAACAATTCAATTAAAAATATCTGCCAAGAATATGCTGCTAAATCTAACTTCACCGGAGCAATTGAACAAATAATGTCGTAGAGAAAATTAAGATAATGACGTTGTGCGGTTTTTAAACTTCGAAAGCATTTGTCAATTTGAGCTAATCAATTTCCGTAAACAGTATGATTATAAAAAATCATTTGTTTAACATATTATATACGCCTCGCAAAGCATTTACTTGCCAAAAGTAAAAAAGTAAAAAATAATAAATTTTTTATAGGAATGCGATTTGTTAACATTATGAATGTTATTTTTATTTAAGCTTGTTTAAGCAAAGGCCCACGCAAGCTTTGTTGTGCTAAACATATAGTACTAAAACGCTTAAATGCATGCATACTAAATTAAAGAACCAATGGGAAGGAATGGTCTTAAGGCAAAAATGTGTTCATAGCAGGCGCTGTTGTCGTATGCTGACAATCTTAATGTTATAGGGCAGAAAATCTGGCGGCTTGCCTCGGTACAAATTGACAGCTATATAGGATGTCTCACACATCCATTATAATTTTTCGAAGTGTAAAAGGTAAAAAGCGATTTCAATCCTGTAAATTTTTTTATTTGATTTTATAGGAAGAAGATTAGTGGAAATCCTTACATATAAGCTTATATTTCCATTTTTTTTAATTAAACAAAATATAATAGATCAAATGAAAAACTTGACTACTTAGATTAATTGTACAGTTCGTCAAATTATTAAAAATAAACCCTCCTGGTGGCACTTCCGGTTGTGACGAAAATAGATACAAACTTTTTTATTGTAAATGGAACAACCTGTATATTTTTACCTATTGCATTTCTTCAAATTTTCAATACATTTTCGTTTAGAGCACTATATAACTGAATTGAATCTTTTTGATATTGAAAGTCAATTTTGACCCCCTGTAAAATAAAAACGGGCAAATTAGTAGTAGAAGCGGAAAAAAACTATAATATGGATGCCTCAGAAGGAAAAATCGTTTCCTTCCTAGGATAATAATGCTATTTTCCTCCAGTGTGTAAATAACTATTTTTATCCAACAATAAGATTGTCATTGAATAAAGTAAATAAAGTTTACTTTTTCGGCTTTAATAATAAACTGATTTAATTTATAATTAAGTCTATGGAATCGGAAACCATGCAAATCATACGAAATGTATACAAAATATGTGCAGTAATTTACATAGAGATTCAATCTACACCAAAAATTATTATTAAAGTTACTCTATTTGAGCGCTGAAATTACGCTCGCACAAAGTCACAGATGTTTCTCAGCAAATATAATGGCGATCTGCCTTTTAAACTGCCGTTGTTAAATTAAATGGCGAGCTAAAATATATGCAGATAGACGTTTAGTGTGTTACATCATTATAACACTAGTTTTTAAATTTACCAAAATTATTGTGGGTATAGGTACTACATTATTTTAAAAAAATTTTAAAATGGCTTAATACTTAATGCTTTTATTTATAAAATCTTATGTAATTTAATTGTTTCGGCACTTTTTTTATATATCTACCGCTAAGACAGTACTAAGATAGAGTATATAAAACTCTATATATTAAAAAGTTTTCATTACATTAAATAGTTTTTTATCTTAGTATAGCAGTAAAGTAGCAGGAAAGGGCTCTAAATCAAGTCGAATAAACTTAGAATTAAAGGGAATTCAGTGAAACTTCTTAAACATTTAAAAGTTGGTGGAAGTTTTATTTTTGGCTGGTGACCAGAAATATTATCTTCAAAATCAATTATCAACATAAAATACAGCGTGTATTCGGAAGTTCTTACCAAATGGGAAACTTTTTAATTATTAATTTCCCGAAAAAAAATTATTCTTTATAAAAAGCTCTGCATGGTCTAAAACCTAAAATGCAACCATCAAATATCGAAATTTTTCAAGTCATATACGAGGTTTGTCAAAAAATGTGAATTTTTCACAAGAATGTGAATTTTTCCCAAGAGTAAAGTACCTTTATTTTTGACATTATCAAAAATTGTTATTAAAAAAAGTTGATCAGAACTAAAAACCGCGTCTAAATATACAATAACAAGCATTAAATTAATTAAATAATTAAAAAATTAAATAATTAATAATAAATCAATAAAATAATTTTCAACACAAATGCGTATAATTGCACATTTAGCCGTAGTTTTTAGTTCTGATCAACTTTTTTTTATAACAATTTTTGATAGTTTCAAAAATAAAGGTACTTTACCCTTGGGAAAAATTCATATTCTAGGGAAAAATTCACATTTTTTGACAAACCTCGTATATCACTGGAAAATTTCGATATTTGATGGTTGCATTTTAGGTTTTAGACCATGCAGAGCTTTTTATAAAGAATAATTTTTCTTCGTAAAATTAATAATAAAAAAGTTTCCCATTTGGTAAGACCTTCCGAAGACACGCTGTATATATAAAAAGATTTGGATCAAATTATTTTCAAAAAATTAGTGCCACCAACGGTTTTCCAAAAATAAATAGGTAATTAATCATTACATACAAAAATAAAATATATCTTCCATAAATAAAATTTATGATACTCCATTGAAACATAACTTAGTATTACTTAGTAGTTAAGACTTGAAGAAATAGTCCACACTTTAACTGCAGTGTAAAATTAAAGGAAAATAACTTAACCACTTTTAATTTAAAGAAATAGTCAATTCCTAAAGTGTAGTTGAAAGTATGAACGTAGAAACGTTCGAAACATGTAGAGACCTCTGAACATTATTTTTATTCTAATAAATTTTGTGGAGAAAGACTTTTAGTTTTTTCTTTCCTTTTCATAAACACTTTTAGTCTTTCTCCACTAATATATCAAAAATACCATAGGAGGAAGATGTGTCTCATTCCTTTCCTTTCAAGCAGTTAAGAGTTTGGTTTATAAATAATTTTAAATACTAGCTAATTTAGCACATACTAAATTCTTGTATTTCACCAATGTGTAATTTGTCAAGATCATCTCCATTTATCAGTTTGTAAGGCATAGGTATGGAAAACTTAAGGGTAGAAGACAGGGTTGTGATTTTGTCCACTTTTTTTGATTTTGTCCAGGACATGGACAAAATTGGACAAAAACGGACCAAATCGGACAATATTGGACAAAATCAAATTTCATTACATTTTATTAAATTTGTTGATTTAGGCAACCCAAAATACACGTTTGTATTGTGTATTATATAAACAATAAATAACAAATTAAAAATTCCAGAAAATGGCTATTTGTTATTTCATTATGGGGCCTTAAGGTTGAATTCAATCTATTGCCAACCTATAACCTATTTCGCGTTGATTTTTTGAGTTTATTATTTTAATAACTAATATTTAAAGAAAATCCATATCGTCGGTACATTATTTAGGTAGTATCTGATATATTACAAAAATATCAATTTATTTCATTGCTAATTTTGGGAGAATTGTATAGTGAAAGAACAATCAGTGAGAATGACATAATAATGTTTAAAACAATCTTACCCGATATTTTTCGCTATACAATTCTCCTAAAATAAGTTATGAAATTCCTTGATATTTATTAATTATGTCAATTATTACCTATAGAATATCAAGTCGATACTGATTTTCTTTAAATTTTGTATAAAAGTTAGAAAACATAAATAAATCTACGCGAAATAGGTTATAGGTTGGCAAGCATGTCGATACTCCCTTAAGGTAAATTTTCATGCGTCCGTCATCCGACGGCACGATGATCCGACGGTATCCCGTTATTGTTGTTTAAGTTTTGTTTGACACCCTAATCTTAATATAATAAATTTTTTTTTAATTTTATATGTGTTTAATTTGATTTTGTACAATTTTGTCCATTTTGTCCAGAACAATTGAGTTTGTCCAGACGGACATAATTGGACAAAATCGTCCAATTATGTCCACTTGGACGAATTCAACCAACCCTGGTAGAAGACCGATCGGCAATGGCAGCATTTTAAATTCCTGTCCCCGTTCTTTGATTAGTTTGCTGGGTGGTCGATAGAGGCGCTCTCTTCGTTAGCAAGACCTTTTTATAGAAAAATATTCTCGCGTTTACTTATCGCATACACTGTCTTATTAATTTTTGTTAAATATTATTGATATATAGTAAGAATAAATCATATAAAAATTGAAGTTTGCTTTATGACATATCGTAAAACGGTAGTGTTCCGATAAAAAGCTAAAGAAAGAACGCTGCGAAAACCACCAAAGTATCTTCGAGGCCCAAAAGAGATAAGTTAATTAGCTTATAAACTTTAATAATTAAATAAGGTCTAACAAACTCATGAAAATAACATGCTGTTGATTTTATAGATATTATTTTCACTACATTTATTACTTTTGAAAAATTTGCACGAAGCATAACCCAAAAATATATTAAAATAAATCAATAAAATGAGATAATGTGCAGAGGGAACTCCCTTAAAAACAATGAACTTATTGATACTACCCTGCTGATTGTGGAAACAATTCCACATATTTCTCACTATTAATGCAAGTATGCACTAGACATAGAGGCATTTCAATACATATTGTTTTACTAGTTTAGTGTCTTATGGAAACTAAGCTATTACTT
Organism: Polydrusus pterygomalis; assembly: GCA_963969555.1. Taxonomy (NCBI): domain Eukaryota; kingdom Metazoa; phylum Arthropoda; class Insecta; order Coleoptera; family Curculionidae; genus Polydrusus; species Polydrusus pterygomalis. Next base: position 46,251,025 of record OZ018381.1, on the reverse strand, counting down.
ATTTTTTTAGTTCTGTGAAATTAATATAAAGTCAAACATTTACCAACAGTTTTGCTAGATGTTAAGAGAATCAAATTTATTCGCGATGGAGTCGTTAAAACGACAATAGCGATCCGCCATTGTGAATCATCGCTACTCATACTATGAGATGGCGTATTCTTTATAATATTTAGCATGTATTTTAAAACATTCTAATGTTCTTGCATCAGTCAGTTAAAGTATGTATAAAATTTCTGTGTAATTTTAAAGTGCGTTGGAATTAGCTGCCGCTACATCATTTATTATTCTTATATTTCAGGCCCTCGTGTAGTTTCGGAAAAAAGTAAATTCAACTTTATACGTACGAGCATTAATAATGAAACGCTAAAAGCAATATTCCAAATTACAAAGCAAAAAGTAAATGCCGTCAAAGGCACTGACCCCTAAACGATTTCGAACATCTATCAGTGCCACTTTCACTCGTCGACTTTTTCTTTTTGAAGCAACGCCAGGCAAAAAAGACCAAAAAGCTCTAACCCTTGCAGAATATAGGCAATAATTCACTTTAAAATATCCGTGCTTTGTTATGACACAGTTTCCTACGAATCGTTACAAATATCAATTTTTAAAAAGAAAACTAGCCCCAAAGTGCTCCAACAAACGACATTTAGGTTTATAAAAAATCCCTTAGCTCATCCAAAACTCCGACAGATGTAAATTTAGATTAGCAAAGAATAATCGTGAAGGTGGGAAGGTTATGGCTTTGCGCATGTAATTAAAGTCTAACATACATTGGCATGCGCGTTGCAAAATGCTCATTTAACTAATGAGAAGATCGACAGGTCAGTGCTTTAAAACTTGAAATGTATATCTTACTATAAACTTAAGGCTTGTATGTAGAGCCGTTGAATGCTTCTTTGATGGACATAGTTTAAAATACTATGGAACAAAATGTGATTTTCAACATATATACGATTACGATATACAACTCTATAAAATAAATCCTGGAGTGATGATGATAACTCCCCCCCCCCTCCAACAATGATGCTAATGTATAATTTTAATTCCTAAAGTCGTCTAGAATAATAAGTTCAAATAAAATTATTGGTTTACACTTCTGTACTCGGGCGGTATACGACATTATGTCCAATTTTTACAAAAATTACGTAACTATGTAGTTTCATTCAGAAAATTAAACTATTTTGTGGGGCATACAACACCAAGTCCAATTAGTTAAGGCAGCTGAGAAACAGGGTAGACTTTTAATACTACGTGCAGTTTTATTCAGAGGCCTAAGACACCAAGGTAATAATATCTGTATGCCTCGGATTTTTAGTAATATCTTTAGCAACACATTTAGCGGCATAGAACACTATATAATCACTTGGTATTATATGCCTCTAACTAGATCTATATAATAGTAGGCGGGGATTACACATAATGTTAAACGCCAGCATGACTATGGGCATTAAGGCCCTCCGCACATGAAGCAACTAAAAAGAAACTAAACTAATTAGAAACTTAAATTATAAACTAGTAACAAACTATGAATCGCACACGACGCAACTGAAAGTTTATAAAATTAAGTCACTTCTCGATTATGGTGGCTTTGTTATATGGTGCATACATTATTATTTCAGTATTGTAATAATAACTATTGTTATTTATTATCGTGTTAAAAAAATGGATAGTGATGAAGATATTATCCTTTATTATTATAATGCAAAAAGGAGAAACCGACAGAAGAAAAGGAAGTATTGGATTAACTCATACATTGCAAAAAATATAAAATGCAGAGCATTTCTTCTACTAGTCTTAAATTCAATAGTTGGTCTGCCATTTTTGCCGTTCTGCGTAGTTGTTTACAGAATAAACTAGAAACCAATCGCCGAGCGACCTACACGTCGGGTTGAGACTTGACTGATTACTGACGAGTTGCAAACCAGTTGCCAACTAGTAGCGCTGTATGCGGATGCTCATTGAAATACACGGGGAGTGACTAATAAGTAACTGAATGGTGTTTTAAGTTTCCAATTCGTTTCTTTTTAGTTGCTTCATGTGCCTTAGGCGGCAATAAGTTTTTATTTTGTCTAGTATTACTTTTCCTTTTACCAACCATTTCCATTTAATATACTCATTTTTTGTAAAAATTCGACATATGCCTCCCGAGTATAGTATTATGGCTTATAATTTTTTACAGGTATGGAACACTATGCCCATCAAAATACAAATTATGATAATTAAAATTAAAAAAAAATATTTAATACTTTGTGTAGTGAAAGTAAGATAACACATTCATAAATCAACTCTAACCTCAAAATTATGTTAAACTTAATTGTTTTTACTAAATATCCACAAATTGAGCTGATTGCACATAGTGTTGTATGCCTCCCGAGTACAGACTTGAATTAACATAATCATTTATTTTTTAAATATGATATATATATATATATATGTATATATATATAGAGAGAATCCTATCCAAGCTGAGCCAACGATAGTAAACTGTACATGCAATGCTGAGCCAGGCAAACAAAGCTGAGCCGTATATGTGGCTCAGGTTCGTTTTTCCATAATAAACGGGTCATGTGATTAAAAAAAATCAACGAGTATGAATTTTAAGGAGGAGCCATTTTTATCCAATCGTAGTTTTTTTTTCCAGTCAGCTGATAGCTGTCAACACTGGTTATTCCCGCCAATTTTTCCCTCCAAAAAGTGGCTCAGGTTGGTATGAAATATCTAAATTTTAGTTCGGCAAAATGTCTACCGTGGCTCTGCTGTACCAATCGTAATATACAAATGTATATGAGTAAAGGTATGTTCGTGCATTACAACCTGAGCCATGTAAATGTGGCAACAATGAGATTCTATTCATATTTAAAACGGTAATATTCGTTCGATTAATTTATGAAAAACCTACAATCAGTTATGTGGCACTTTTTTTTATATTGTTTTCTCTTTTTTCAAAAAACTTAGCATTTCCGAAGAATCAAAGGTTGGTTTACTCTACAACAACGCATTATTCGAAATTAAATTTTAAACATTTGATTAGTAATTCAAATATAAATTGCTGGTTAAAATGGGCTCCTTTTACGTGAATATCCTTCATATTTCCTAAATGACACATTTTTCCCCATGAATGGGGTGTCAAGTCCGTGTCTGTCCCTGGAAATTTACGAGAATGCTTCTTGTACGGATTTATTAGTCTTTATCACATCACACCAAAATATTTATTATTAAAATACAAGATGGTGTCAAAGTAAGAACCTAAAATGTAAATCACTAGGTACTTCTTTGGGACCCCATATTTCTGTTTAAAAGTACATTAGAAAAAAAATTATATGAGACACACGGTAATTTTGACATCACCGACAGACTGCCGTTTGCCATATTATACTTACCGGACACCCTGTCTATATCTTACGGACGTAAAAGAAAGAATAAATACATGAGTCAAAGTGAAGGTTGTACAATACTAGCTTATATTTTATTTAATACATAAAACATGCTTGTTAGCGCATACCTAGGTAATAGAGTAAACACAGTTACAGGTTACAGTGGAGAAAATTAAACCAGGGATCAACTACGCAATAGCGACTACCTGTTGCTCCTTTTGAGCGTCCTGAAAGAAACTGTTTCGGGAAGGAAAGAAAACAATCGGTTTCAATACATTTTCTATTATCAACGGGATTTATAGAAACCAGTGCGACATTTTCTATTGTCAAAAACTGTACAAATTTTAGGTGTAATTCAGGCAGTATGTCAGCTATCTGCTCAGAATGATATTGATATGAAAGGGAGAGGGAAAAGAATAGTATGCGTGTAGGCGCGGAAACGATTCCGGTGGCTGCTAATGTTAACCCATTAACGCCCAAATTATTTTTTTCCTTCCAAATTCGAAAATATTCTTAGAGGTAACTCGTATGGTAATGTATTTAAGGTGTAAGTGGTTATACAATCGGGTGTTTGGGAAGGAAAGGGCAATATTTTGGGAATGTGTTCAGAGGGTAAAAATAAGATAAATACACCCATATGTTTTAGTTCGATTCTCAACCATTTCTTAAATAATTGGTTCTAAGGTTTTTGTAAGTTAATTTTTATTTTAATAGCGAATAATTGCAGGTACTGCAGTACAAACTAACTTAAAGAATATTTTCAAAAACCCCTCTATCAACTTCAATACATTTTTCGGCACGTTTGTTAATCGCTCGGAAAGCACGTTGGATTGGGTAGGGGATTGTTTTTTTTTTTTATAAAAGCTGCAGCATTGAAAATTCGATCGCGGAGTGCTTCTCTCGTTTACACTCGTGTTTCATTTATTACTACCGATTTTATCCATCCCCAAAGGCAATCAAGCGGGTTTAAGTCTGGTGACCTAAGTGGCTAAACTTGCGGACCACCTCTGCCAATCCAGCGATTAGGAAAACGATACTTCAAGAAATTTTGCATACGGAGACTAAAATGAGGTGGGGCTCCACCATGTTGGAAGTACATTCGTTGTCGAACATTTAACGGAACATCATCCAAAATGTGTATCAAATGGTCTTCCAAAAACCGTAAATATCCTTCTCCAGTAAGACGCATATTCATTTCAAATGGACGAAACAACTGGTCGTTAATAAGCATTCCACACCAGACCTTAATACTGCATCGATGTTGAAAGTTTCGTTCAAATGTAGCATGAGGGTTTTCATCTGACCACCGATGTTCATTGTGGCAATTATTAATTCCATCATTAGTGAACTAAGCTTCATCGTTAAATAAAATGTATTTGTGCAGGCTTCGATTTTGATGGATCCATTCACTAAATTGTACCCTTGAAGCTGGATCACCATCTAGAAGATGCTGAACGGGTTGAACGTGAAAAGGTTTTAAACCGTTTTTTCTAAGTTACTCCCATATGGCTAGATGTGATGGTGATGGTATATAAAGTTCATTTGCAACCCGTCTCGTACTTATACCTGAGTTCGCTGCGACAATATCCAGAATATTTTCTTCATTTTCCACATCTAGGCCCTGCACTCTTTCAGAAACAATTCTCACGCTTGGAAACATTCCAGATTCCTGAGCAGTTGCAAATGCTTTTTGAAAAACTGTTCTATTTGGAACTCTTCGATTTGGAAAACGACGTCGATATTCATTAACGAAAACTTAGCAAAACAAATGTAAACATTTTTAAAATAAAACTAAAAATGTAAAAATTAGGGATAGAAAGATTTGTTGAGGAGATTTGGAAAACATGGAATGCACAGGGTTGCATCACATTTTGTGCAAAAAGTACACGGCTTTCCTTTACACGAAACGAACTGGCATCCACGTTGATTGTCTCCTTTGCCCATAATATGATTTCTCTCATCAAACCTAACATCATCAAAAATGTTCTCCCTCTTTGTACTCGTCGACCATGCCCCAGTTTTAGGTATGGAACAGCATTATTCCTGCAAAAATCTTTTATTGAAATATGCTCCTGGGTATGTAGGAAGTTATATAAAATAAAACTGTTTACTAATGCCATAACCACCATACGGGTGATTAAACACCAATACCATTTTTTCCCTCTGATAGATTGAATGTTTCTTCATACAGTAGCAAATCATGACGATCCACACCACCCATGTCTTAGTACATCTCCCTCGAAGTAATACCGGAATGCAGTTCCAAGGGGAAAAGCAGCAGTGCATAAGAACCATTGACTTAATATTTGTGTTATTATGTCAATGATAAGAACCCTCGGCCGGAAGTATTTTCGAAGATTTTTTACCTCCTCCTAAAGAAAAAACACCACCCATGTATTTGTTATAGTTGTTTATAAATTTAGACTGTTTTATTTCTTTATTAGCTCTACGAACTGCACACATTGGCTCAGTCGGATCGAAATTAGTTCCCATTGTAACAATTTTCTTGTCGTTCCATCTTACCATTAAAACTGTGTTTTTTTGTTAAATTGGTGATCAAACACTCTCCTGTTTGACTTTTCCACTTCTTGTACGGACATCAAGAGGCGTTTTTTTTATCCCGTTGTCTCGTATGGTGCCACTGGCATGGAATCCTTTTTCTTTTAAGATTTTAAACAAATTATACCTACTGAAATAGTTGTTAAAATGAACTGTGTATCCGTACGGATCATTTACTACGTCCAGCATATTTGTAATAACTCGTGTTCCCAAAGATTCGTTCGATTGAGTTGCTTCTTTTTCACAACAGAGAGAAAAATTAAAGCAATATCCACTGTCGCCACATAAAGCCCACAGTTAATAGCCGAATCTTTTTGGCTTACCCCTAATAAATTGCTTCAGTCCATGGTGACCGTAATACCTTACCATCATCTCGTCAACAGATAAGTGCTTTTGAAATATTCCCCACTTTCGAAAGTTCTTGTTCTATCAAGAAGCCGTCTATCATTCTCATTGCTTTTACGTTATTTTGCAAATGTAAAAACGACTTGATCTCTAGATATCGATTTCGGCTCATGGAATCCTTTACTAGTTGTTTACCCAGATCTATAGCGTTCGACCAATAGTCTCGTTCACTTGATAGAATATGATATCCGGAAAAAATCAAATATCCAATGAATATTTTTACATCTTCAATTGTAACAGTAAATAATGCTGGTTTATTTTTTTTGTTCAGATTAGTGTCCGACCGAAACAAGATTTTCAGTTTTGGCCGAAACCGAATCTTCGGCCTTGGTCTCAGTTTCGGCCGAAAACGAAACTTATTTATACATATTCAAAATTTTATTGTATACTGAAAATTAATTTATTTTATATAGGATGAGATCTTGGGAACGGAATGAACTCTTCCCACTAACAAAAAAAGGTCGACAGGGAAAAAATTATTACAATTTATATAGACAACGAACCCACCCAAACGTAGCCGAACGGTGCGCGACAATTCACGTACACTGAGTTTCGGCATGGCCGAAGGTTCGGCCGGTTTTTGGCCGAAACCGTAACTGTCACCGAAACTATTGGCCGAAACTAGCCGAAACCGAAACTTCGGACGGTCTCGTTTAGATACATACCTACCGAATCATTTCGTCGACAATTTTTTGATATATTTCTACGGTAAAAAAATGTTCAAAATGTTCTAACATACTTGCGTTAAATAAAGTTTGAAGCATATTGGCAAATGAGTCATTTGTCCCATATATCGAATTGTGGATCAACTTTTTCCCATTTTGGAATGTCCCTTTCAATTTTGGTGGGTTTTCTTCGTTTTTGAGCGGATTCTTTTTTTTTATTGTCTAATAAATGCGAGGATTTTTGCTGATGGGACGTTGCCGGTGCGTGCTTGACAAAATTTGATAATGGAACGTTATCATCAGAGTCGTCATGGTAAACTTATTTCCATTCGTTCTCCAACAGGTACATCTAGGTCCTCATCATTGATATTCTCTTCACATGTAATTGTCCTATCGCCCAACGAATTTGACTTCAGTTGATGCGAAGTTGACGGTGCTCGCCTGGCACAGCTGGATAAGGGAATGTCATCATCATCGGATGGCAAGTCTATTTAAAATTCTCCTGCGACATCTAATACAACTGGTACATCCAGATCCTCGTCATTAGTAACCTCTTCATCTGTAAGATCATCCACTTCCGGTGGTAAAGCTACTAGATTAGCTTCGATTTGTTCCGAATACAAGTAATTAACAGCCTCTTCAAGCGTTTTAAAAACTTGTCTGGATGTACCCATATTGGCTAGTACTGAAAAATAAAATATCACAATTAGCCCAGCGTCCTCATTTGAGAACGCTAATATTTTTCAAAATTTTAATGCAAATCATAAAAGCGCAATATAATGCTACAAAAGATATGTGTTTTGAGTTTATAATGAAAAAAAAATTATTGCTTACCTTCAAATATTTTATTAGATATGACCACAAACTTCACTTATAGACAGAACACTAAAAATAAAAGATTTTCGAAATATAAAATGACTGACTTCTATAGAACTTAGATACGGCGTAACTAAACCTTTTCAGGCAAATCTAAATTGATGCACGTGCACTTAGGCTAAAAATAGATTTGATTTATAGTATTTTAGTAATACAACAACAAATAATTGTATCTACAAGCGTGCGGTAAGTAACTACAACCGCACTGATTTGAGTGCGGTAAGTATCACTTTACCGCACTGTCATATAAAAGTCAACTATTAAATTTCTATAATTTATTTCTCAAGCAACCTGATATTAATGCATTGTTGATAACGACTTACCTACCTACGGGGTAAATTAAAACAGTGCTCTTTTAGTTTTTAATATTGGTGCCCTAAAACATGCTTGTAGATAAAATATCGTACAATACACTTACGCCTTCGGCTCGTTTTGTTAAACATCACGCACATGCGGTAAAGACGTACCTACCGTACTTGTATTGTAATATACTATTAGGTGTCCTCAAACGATTACGCTGGCGTTAATGGGTTAAATAAATAAGGTTTATCGATTATCAGTTATTTAATAAAATAAGAACAGACTCACTAACTTTTCTTTTTCCCTTTAAAATATTTCTAATAAAAGGTATACATACTTTGGCAACAATGCACGGCTCAGTGTTGTTAACTCAAATCTATAAAGATATATATTTGGCTCAGATTGGATATAAATTTCTAGTGGCTCAGGAGAGTACAAAAAACCTCCATATATTTTAAAATTATAAAAATTATATAAAAATGCATTTATTAAATATATATTTTGATAAGAACTTACATTTTACCTTATTAATGAAATATAGACTTTAAAACAAAATTTTCAAAAATATTTAATGGGTGGCTCAGTATAGTACGATTTAACTAGTGGCTCGGATTTGATAGAAAGATCTATATATATATATATATACGTATGGTTGTTAATTTGTCACCTCAGGGTCGTCGGGAAGGCGGACTCACCTCACCATTAAATAAGCACTTTTTTGCATATATAAAATCATATATAGGTTAAGGGGAACCCCCTTAGTAGGTTTCTCTAGAGAGGGGAAATGATTTTTATGATAATTTTTTTAAAAATCAAGTAGATAAATTACATGAGTTGTCACCTCAGTTGTATATGAAGCATGCGTATTTAAACCAGACGTTGCCACCTCAAACAATGTTGCCACTGCTTTTGAGGTGACTACGTGTACCGTAGTTAACTGAAAATATATAAAGTATTTATTTTAAAGACTAAATCAAATTTCAACGTTCTCATCGGGTCAAGCGCTTAGCATATTTTTTAAGTAACTATTTTATGTATTTTATTTTAATGTATAAAATATTGTAACTAACTAACTGATTCATCTTCGCCGAATGGAAATTTTATAAATATGAAATTTGGTCAGTGGCTTAATTTTATAATGTAGAGGCTAACTAAGAAAAACTTTTTCAAAATTCAACCCTTATAAAGTCACGAGGAAGTTTTAGCACAAATAAAACTACAAATAATAAATTACGTATTTCTTTTTTTCAGTCAACTCCTAAAGGGGTACAAAAAAGAGGGTATACAAGTTTCTATTGGAAAACATATTTTTGTTCAAATTTTTCAAAACTTAATAATACGCAATACAATAATAATGAAACATCTATTTCTTATTTTTTTGAAAATCGGCCCCTATAGGGGTGAAGAGAAGGTATACAAGTTTAAACAGGAAAAAAAATTTGTTAACGGATTTTTCTTTTCTGTTAAGGTGTTTATGAATGAAAAGTCTATGGAATGGTTTTGTAAGCGTACCTACCTAATATGTATTAATGATCTCCTGAAATTAGACTTGCTATGCTCCATAACCCGAAAGAGCACACTTTTTTGAATATTGCGATCAAAATATACAACTATATAGATTTTACCCGCGACTTTGTCTGCGTGGAATGCGTAGTACGTATGATCTGTAGATGAACAAACTGTAACACATACCTTATACAGGGTGTGTCGGGAGGAATGGGCCAAACTCTTAGGGTGTAATCTATGCATCAAAATAATATAAAAGAAAACTAAAATGTTGTTATCCAATATTCAGTTGTTTTCAAATTTCAGCGTTAAATAAAATAATAATATTGTTAAACTAAAATATGCAACATTAACATTATTTTAAATAAATCATTGGTTTAGTAAATTTTCAACTATACCGCCATTGACTTCCAAACATTTCCTTCGTTTACGAAGTGAGCGCGTGGCTCTTCTAATTGATTCGTGCCTTTCTTTAATATTGAGTGCAGCATTTCTAATGCGTCTAGTTAATGCATCCCTATAGTATCTACTATTACTTTGTATACCTTATTTTTTAACCAACCCCATAAATTATGCTTCAACAGTGTGAGGTCTGGCGATCTAGGAGGCCTACTAATAGGACCATCGCGACCAATTCAAACCTCTGGAAACCAAAATAATAAAAAAAACTCAAATGTTGTTATCCAATATTTAGGTATTTGTTTTTAAATTATAATGTAAGAACAAAATATTGCATTAATTTAGCTTTCCTGTAATAAATGGTATTATTGCCCACTATTGATTGTTGTGCTGTCACTATCCTGTTAGTGTCAGTATAAATAGTGTCAGCATAACATTTTACATTGATTCACCGTTAACTTTCGGATTTGTATAATTTAAATTTTATAAAATGCCACACATTTTTTCACATCTTGAATACGCCAATATGATTTTTATTTATGGTTTGTGTAATGGGAATGCTACAGCGGCAGCTGAAGAATATCGTCAACGATTTCCACATCAAAGAACACCAAACAGAAAGGTATTTATCAGAGTTTTCAACAAACTGTGCTAGACCGGAACGCTTCCAAGTGCTAATGTAACATCCGAACGGGCCATTTGACAGGATTTAGAAGAAATAGAAAATGTTCTAGCTTTCGTTGAAGAAGAAGAATTAGTGTCCGACCGAAACAAGATTTTCAGCCGAAACCGAATCTTCGGCCTTAGTCCCAGTTTCGGCCGAAACCGAAACTTGTTTATATATAGAAAAAGAAAAGCACTAAGTCTTCCTCCACACTTTTTTATTAGAATAACTAGGCGAACCTAGAATAATTTATAATAATTCAATTCGACATGTTTCGAGTGTAAAAACACTGATCATCAGAGAAACAAAGTGAAAGGTACAATGCTGATGTTGTTAACAATAGAGAAAATAATAGTGGGATTGAGCCGTAATAAGACTTTCAATGGTGTACAAGAGGTGCAAAAATTAAATAGTCAGAGGACCGACAATCAAGACCAGCATACTGGAAAGTCAAGGATTAGTGCAAAGGCCCTGTCTTCGGCAAAAAAATGGAGAGAGCAAAAGAAAAACTAGGGAGTTTTAACAGACTTTGTAAAAATAATTTATTAAGTAGTAGTGAAAAATCTTAAGTTTTATTCAGCTTTGTCAGAGACATGAAAAGTATTGAAATAAGTGGGAAAGAAAAAAATTGTTTTTCATAAAAGTCAAAGCATCATTTAACTTGAAATAAAATACTGTTGGGGTACCAGGCTTTTTACGGTCCAGTTACCCCGGCAGGAGTCAAAACATACACATTTTGTGCAAAATTAATAGTTTTAAAAAGTTCGATTTTTGGCCGATACCGAAACTGTCACCGAAACTAGATTTTTTGGCCAAAACTAGCCGAAACCAAAACCGAACCTTCGGTCGGTCTCTAAAGAAGATGCAACGATCAGCTCACGAAGAATTGAAACTCAGTTGGGGATTCCCCAAAAAATAGTGATCAATACGCTCCAGGAGTAAGGCTTATACGCGTACCATGTACAGCGTGTACAGAATCTTCTACCTGGAGACTACGTGAAGCGCATGCAATTTTGTAAGTGGATAATTAATAATCGTCATCTTGTTCCGCACATACTTTTTACTGACGAAGCTAGATTTACCCGTGACGGCATCAACAGTAATCGAAACTCCCATGTATGGTCGAATGAAAATTCACACGCAAATATTGTCAAAAATAATTTTCAACACAGGTCTTCAGTAAACGTGCGGTGCGGCATGATCGACAATAATTTAATTGGCCCTTTTCTTTTGGAAAATCGCCTTACAGGAGATCACTACTTAAGCCTTTTAGAAAATGAATTTCATGGACTACTGAAGAAGATTCCTTTAAACATCATAATTCGGATGTATTATCAACACGACGGAGCGCCCCCCCCCCCCATTTCGATTGTCGGGTCAAGCAATATTTGGACCAAAAGTTTCCAAAGGTTTGGAGTGGCGTCCTAGATCACCAGACCTCACACCGTGTGACTATAATTTATGGGGTTGGTTAAAAAATGAGGTATACAAATTAAAAGTAGATACTAGGGATGTATTAATTAGACGCATTGGAAATGCTGCACTCAATAATATTAAAGAAAAACACGAATCAAGTAGAAGTGCCACGCGCGCCCTTCGTAAATGAAGCAGGAAATATTTGAAAGTCAATACGGTATTTTTAAAAATTTACTAAACCAGTGATTTATTTAAAACAATGTTAATGTTGCATATTTTGTCTTAACAATATTAATATTTTATTTACCGCTATAATTTGAAAACAAACTTATAATATGTAACAACATTTGGGTTTACAGTTTGGCCCACTCACCCTGTATATAAATTTCAATGTGATGATATTGTAATTTATTGCCACCGTTTATATTTGAAGTTAAGGGGTTTATTAACAAATATAAGAATAAATTTGACCTCATTTTTCTCCCCATTAGAGGCTTAATTTTTAAAATAGGTAAAGTAGGTACGTATTTTAGCATTTGTGTCAGTCCGAAACACTGTCTGTCAATGTATCCCAATTACTACGGGATATTGTAGTTACTTTTTCTAATAGAGGAAAAATCCAAAAATATCAAAAGTTTACCCGCAAGTGCCGAGGGGGTAAAAAAATGTTAGAAAACATTTTAGAAACCAGAAAGTCAGTATACTTATAAAATTTAAGATGCTAATAAATAACTAAAAATTAAAATGTCATAAAGTTACCACCAAATCCCCGGCGTTCATCCCCTAGGGTTTGGGGGTAAACTTTCATCATGTAGTGAATTGTAATTATTTTTTTATTAAATGCAGCAACAATAGATTTTTTCCAAATCTAGAAGTAGGGAAAAACTCAAATCATTTGTAACGAAATAATATGATCGGTAATGGTAAAAAATGAACATTTTTTTACCTTCTAGCTTTGGTTATGAAAATATATGGGTTTAATACAGTTTATATTGAATAGTATGTATGGTATATAAGTATGTATGAGACTTTGCTCACATAACGAATGGATAACAACTAAACTGCGGCAGCGAAGCCGCGAGTACCCGCAAGCCGCCAGCTAGTTTTCTATATTAAGTTTTTATAAATACGAATTATTATTATAAAATTAGTAAAAAGAACTAGTTAATGCTGAGATTTTCTTCATAAGACATCACTATGCCGTAATAAAATAGAAAACAGTAAGTAGATAAATTAAAAGGTACTTTATTGTTAAAAAGTTGAACTTAACAGCAAGTGGTAATATGCAATTAATCTCGACAAGATGTATTTTGTATTATTTATTTTACAAATATTCCTTGGCCAATTTTAATAATAATTTTGTTCTTGCCGACATTTTTCATGTAATTACCACACAATCCGCTAATATTTGCTGAGCGCTAAATAATTGCAATGTTGCCAATATTCTGAGGTGACAAAGCATGGCTTCTATACCGCATATAAGTCGAAAGTGGTGTGAGGTGACATAGAATTTACTGTTTCCGTAAAGTTAAACGAGAAAGCGACACTAGCGCCAATCATATATGCCCGAACTAAGAGGACAAGGTTACAGATACTGAAGCAACGTTGTCACCTCAACACGATTTTTTGTGAAATGAAAGATATGACGACAGAGAACACTATAAAATTAAAATCCACGCAAAACGTTGTCACCTCAAAAATCTGAGGTGACAGCGTTATATATGAGGTGACACAGTATGTTGTGCATCTATTTTCGAGGTGACAACGTACCCTTTATACATATATATATATATATATAGAGAAAAGTGTGATTTCCATAAGTTTCGGTAATACTTAGATAAGTATGGATTTTTGCAGGTAAAGATATGAATAAATTTAAATTTTTTTAACATAAAGAGATGATTAATTCGGGCATTGAAAGGCATTACAAATCCATTACCTACCCAGAAAGCTTAGTAATTTAAAAATATGTTTGTTAGTCTTATCTGAACACATTGCATTGACACTATTGCCTAGCCTTGCTTTTATCAAAATGTTAAAATGATTTTTAAGGTTATTTATACGCTTTATTTACATTTTATATTGCTGGAAGGCTAGGATAACTTAAATGGTGAAGGTCGTCCCCTGTTCGTTTAATTTATCCCCCGGTCGCTAGTGGCGCTATTGTAGGAATTTTGTTTTATAAGGTTGTTCATCTCCTAACGTTGGTAGGAACAGAATATTCATTTAGAATGAGCATGGCCAACATTCTGTACCTCTCTCTCTCTCTCTCTCTCTCTCTGTACCTGCCTAATATGTGCGAGAAAGATAAAAATATGGCTTGTTGTGACAGATCCTGAAGTCTTACCTGGACTGGTGAAAGATTGTCATTGTCATTTTATGATTGATTTGTAAAATACATAAAAAATAAAGTTATTATTAAATAATTATTCATATATAATTTGTAAACTTAACATGGCGCAGTCGGTAGTTTGAGAATCGTAAATAGGTATATATTTAATATGTCGCGACCAAAGAAATCGGAAAGAAAAACCAAGGCAATTAACAAAAGCGTGGAACCTCCTGAAGATTTCATTAATGTCGCCCAACGATTGGAAAGTACAGCGAAAGCTATTAAAGAAAGAAACTTTACTTCACAACTTAATGAACTACAAGGTACAATAACTAGTTTATTAAATAAAAACTTTGAAAATAACAGGGAATTGTTAGAAAAATCTACAGAAAATAATAATATAATAATGTAAGCTGTTTTTTTATGTAAACCATATTTATGTAAATATCTAATATTAATAAATCTCGTCGCCATATCATTGTTATAATTTCCTTTCGTTCTCCCAAATTATTTTAACTTGAATCAGATGTTTCGCGCTTCAAACTTTTCCGTTGAGTTAGAAGCGCGAAAATTTGAATTCAAAGTAATAATAAAATTAAAATTTTTTTGCTTGGCGCCTACCCCCACCACGACTATATTTAGTTTCTCCCCCGGTCGCATGTGGCGCTATCAGGGAACCAATTTAGTATGTTAAGTTGCCTATATATCCTTGAGAGCGCGCAACTCGCCTGTCTATGATTGCTGGTATAATGTCAAAAATGGACAGGCGCCATTAATTTTTTATGCATATTTGTAATAAACTTGAGGATACCCAAGGATAATATTTTATAGTCGCCAATGTTTTGGCAAAAGCCCTATATTCTCCTGATTACGCATCAAATGTGTTTTTATAGTAGCGATATCTAAAAATAACTCATGGTGCATGAAAACTTTATATTTAATTGTAAAAATTAAATCAAGGAACAACAAAAAAAAAACTCAAAATCAAAAATTAAATTTGTCCCCTGAAAAATTTTCCAAACCAATTTTATTTATTTAAAAGGTATCATTATTATCACCGATGTATTTTCCTGAACAAGTAAGCTGGCAGGAAACTTTTAGCGACAAATAATCAAAATTAAACGTGTACATTAAAACGCCTCATTACACCTAAACCCCCCATTAGGCAGGTGAAGGAACGAACAAAATATCTTCTCGTGCGCCCAATAAAACATTATTTTAGAATGAAAACCAGCCTGGTTGGCGCTTCCTTGCCAATCTAAATAATACCACCTGTGGTTTTGCACTCTGAACGCTCTGACGCTTGAGAAAGAGAGCTTTTGGTTTGGTAAGTTAGTAGGATCAAATAAATACCGTCAAAATTGTCAGATTGCATTTAAATTCTTATATTTTGGGAAAAAATTAATTTATTTTGAGTTATTTTGATGAGCTGAGTTGAGAAATGGAACTCCTAAAAAATATCACTCTTTATTTATTTCCTTTACGAAAGATTTCTTTCTATAAAGTGGATGTCGCAGTATTTTACTGGAAGCAACAAATGGCACCATCAGTTTATGCCAAATACAGCCTGAGTTATCGGTGGACGTGCACCTATGATAAAACATTCCAATCATGTCTTTGTAAACATCGCAGCAGGAAATAATAAAAAGTTTTAGATTAGATTAGAAAAATTATCATAAAAAAATAAACAAGTTCTTAATGACATTCATTTCTAGGAAAGTAAATTTATCGTGTCTTTAGATGTACAGTGTCACCAGTGAAGTCCGCATCATATGGAATTTTTTTTTATTAATAGCTTTATTTAAAATTTAACTTTGGCATCGTTCTGCTTCGATCGAGATGAAAATTAAGCAAAAAAAATAGTAGTCACGGGATTCGCATTATCTGTCAAATTTTATTTTTTTTTTTAAAATAATTCAAAAGTGGGGTTATATCTGAAAATATCGAAAAAAGTTATTAGAAAAAGTTTTATTAAATGCAGTTTATAGTCCACATACAAAATTTTAGCTGCATAAGATAATATTGATTATTTTCCCATATTTTGTAAATTGCACCACTTTTGCAAAATAAGACTCAACGCAACCTACATAAAACTTCTTAGTTGTGACAATGCCTTATTTCAGATACATTGTCTTTAAAGAAGCGCCATTTTAAATGTGTGTTTTTCTACAAAATCATAATTGGGCTATTAAAATTTGGTCGCATGTGATGCAAAGTTTATTTGTTTTTAACCCTGTATAAGGTAACTTTTTCCAAAAAATAATTCAAAAGTGGGAAAAAAGTTATTGGAAAAAGTTTTTTAAAATGCAGTTTCTAGCTTATATGCAAAATTTCAGCTGCATAAGATAATTTTGATTTTTACCTATATTTTGTAAATTGCACCACTTTTGCAAAATAAGACTTAACGCAACCTACATAAACCTTCTTAGTTTTGACAATGCTTTATTCCAGATCTATTTTCTTTACAGCAACGCAATGTACATAAAACTCAACGCAACGTACATAAAACTTCTTAGTTTTGACGATGCTTTATTTCAGATACATTTTCTTTAAAGTAGCACCATATTAAATGTGTGCTTTTCTACAAAATCAAAATTGGGCTATTAAAATTTGGTCGCATGTGATGCAAAGTTTATGCCTAAAAGTAAAAAAATAAAACATAAAGTAAAGGGTTTTTAAATTAAGTCGTTGAAAATAGATAGACTTTACATTAAGTTAAACAAAAATTTATTTTCCACATTAAACACTTTACTGATGACACTGTGTTCTTTTTTGTCTTAATATGAAGGTGTATTACTTTCAGACACAAACGACGTTTTCAAAAATACTTATTTTATGAAGTTACCTTATACAGGGTCAAAAACAAATAAACTTTGCATCACATGCGACCAAATTTTAATAGCCCAATTTTGATTTTGTAGAAAACCAATCATTTAAAATGGCGCTACTTTAAAGAAAATGTATCTGAAATAAAGCATTGTCACAACTAAGAAGTTTTATGTAGGTTGTGTTGAGTCTTATTTTGCAAAAGTGGTGCAAATTACAAAATATGGCTAAAAAATCAAAATTATACAGCTAAAATTTTGCATGTGGGCTAGAAACTGCATTTAATAAAACTTTTTCTAATCACTTTTTTCCATACTTTCAGAAATAACCCTACTTTTAAATTATTTTTTGGAAAAAATTAAAATTTGACTGATAATGCCAATCACGTGACTACTATTTTTTTTGCTTAATTTTTATCTCGATCGAAGCAAAACTTGATGCCATAGTCAAATTTTGAACAAAGCTATTAATTAAAAAAAGTTTTTATATGATGCGGACTTTACTGGTGACACTGTATAGACAGCGTGAGTTTGTAACTTGGAATAATTTCAGTAAATCCAGTACAGATTTTTTTTGGAAAAATGCTTGGACACGGGTATTAACATTTTAAGTTGTGGTCTTTTTTATGAAAAATATTGATACAGTTTGTCCCAAATTAAAGATATGACGATGTCGATAAATTTTTTAAATGGCAACCCTATTTTCCTATTGAACATTTTTAAAGTGCATGTTAAGTTATTCATAAGTACCAAATTTCAAATTTTTATTCCTCATTGTTCGCTTTAATGCACAAATTCTGCACTTATTTAAGCCAAAAGAACAATATAAATTCCGTTCGATAACGTAAACCTTTTTCATACTTAGATACAAATTTTTTTTATTTCCGTTTCAAAATATAAAAATGTAAATTTGCAACCTACAAAATATTCGCAACAGGTTTCCAGGCGCACTCATTTAGGTCATGCGGTCTGAATTTTCCATTATCTCCGCTTTGGCCGGGGTAAAGATAATGTTTTAGTACATAAAACCAGATCCGGAATAGAAGCTTATTTTTGTCTATAAATGTTTTCTGTATAAATTGAAAATTATTTAAGGGTTTAATTTATGAAACTAATAGACCGAAAACCATTCTAAATAATACTTATAATTTAAAATACAAAATATAACAAGGTTCTAACCTTTCTCCTTCTTCGCTTTCTGTGAAACGAATCACGCTGAGTTGTGGTACTCACAATTTGGGTATAAAGTGGAATGATGATAAAACTTAGAGTATATTATATGAATATGATAAATTAATGTTATTACTAATCATGTAAAGTATGGATAGAATATTACTATTAGTACTCGTATAAATATAAGTCTATACTCGGGAGGTATATGACACTATGTCCAAGTTTTACAAAAAGTTAGGTAACTATGTAGTTTTATTTAGAAAATTAAACTATTTTGTGGAGCATACAACACCAAGTCCAATTAGTTAAAGTAGCTGAGAAACAGCGTAGACTTTTAACACTATGTGCATTTTTATTCAGAGGCCTAAGACACCAAGGTAATAATATCTGTATGCCTCGGATCTTGAGTAATATCTTTAGCAACACATTTAGCGGCATAGAACACTATATAATCACTTAATGTTATATGCCTCTAACTAGATCTATATAATAGTAGGTGGGGATTACACATAATGTTAAACGCCAGCATGACTATCGGCATTTAGGCGACAGTAAGTTTTTATTTTGTCTATTATTACTTTTCCTTTTACCAAAATGCATAAATTTCCATTTAATATACTCATTTTTTGTAAAAATTGGACATAGTGTCGTATGCCTCTCGAGTACAGTATTATGGTTTATAATTTTTTACATTTATAGAACACTATGTCCATCAAAATACAAATTATGACAATTAAAATTAAAAAAAAAAATTATTTACAAAGAAATACTAAATAATTAATAATTTGTGTAGTGAAAGTAAGATAATACATTCATAAATCAACACTAACCTCAAAATTATGTTAAACTTAATTGTTTTCAGTAAATATCCACAAATCGAGCTAATGGCACATAGTGTCGTATGCCTCCCGAGTACAGAATTATAAGGCCAGTTTACCATCCCCCCTTTTCCCCACAGTTCCATATTTGTAAGACTTACGGTACTCGCAATCACATATAAGAATATTAAAATAGAAGGCGCCATAGAGAAGAGACTGCAGATGGAACCATCTAAAATATTCAGAGAGATGTAGATAAAGAATTTTTTAATACAACTTTTGAAAATAATATAAAATTTGATTTTTAATATCCGTATTGAATATTGTATCTAGAAGGTATAGCTGCGTGCCGACAAATTTTTTTTTAAACGAAAAACTGTTATGCCTCATCCGGGATTCTCTCGATTACAAGTCCATCGCTCTACCAATTGCGATATGGAGACCCTAACATTCTTTCACCAATTTCGGCCATAACACTTACTTTTGATGATAGTCGTGTACAGGTTGGAACATCCTGCGATTTCAGACTGAGGATGGGTTGTTAAGGGGAAGGGATTCATGATCGCTGAACATTAGGATATATTTTCATGTTTATCCATGGCTTGTGGATATATTTCTGGCCCCCAAGAATAAACAGATAAGTCGACTTTATAAAATTTTTCAGGAGAGACAAAACAATATTAATTTAGTTGAGGTAAATTGCCTAAAAGGTATTATGGGAATCTTTTGCTGATTTTTACAACTAAAATAGGTAATGTATATGTTAGAATATTGTTATATGAAATGAAACGATTTTAACTTATCCGGATATTCACAATTATAGTTTAAGATACATTTTAGGATAACTCGAGATATCGTAACTGCAAATTTGGTGACTTGTTTGCTTATTCACGGGGGCCAGAGATATATCAACATGTGCAGGACTCGACATGAGAGTAAATGTATTATATGACCAAAGTTGCCGAGATAATTTCAGGATCCCCGTAGAGCAATAATTGGAAGAGCGTTCTACTGGTAATCGAGAGGTTCTGGGTAATTCCTGACAAAGCCATAAAACATTTTCAATTTTAAAAAAACTTGGCACGCCAATTAACATTTTTCAGTTACAAACTTTAATGTTGGGTTTTTGCGAGCAACAAATTCCCAAGCTATTTCTTTAACCCTTATTGCACGTAATTTTTTTCAAGCTAACCCTTACTGATAACTGTTAAATAGTTCATAAAGCGTGCCCTAGAACAGTATGTGAACAATATACAGCTCTCTATTGAATATCGACATAAAACAGGTAATGCTGGTAGGACATTTAACGGCAATTGCCTCACAGCAACTATCCATCTTTTATATGCTAGTATTGATTTTTAAACAGGATATATAATATACCTAAACATTATATGTTAAATAAAGTTGCAGATTTTTATAGTGGTTTTTAAGTATTTAGTTTTTAAACAGCTCATTTTCTTTACATTTTTTTATTTTTATATGGTCACTCAAAAATGTGAGGGAGTTTGCCGGCAGGGAATTTTTGGGGTACGAATTTCTGTTAACTTTGTAACTTTATGCAGTGTGTAATTTATTTAAAGTATATTTGAAATGCATAGCAACTTACCAACACACTCCTTAATATTTAGTAAACCTGAAACAAAAAGACAATTATTGTTATAGTAAAAAAAACTGTTTAGGTTTCTTATTAAATTTTTAATTCCTATAATTTAGCAGGAAAAAGCACGACCGACTTTATAAAAAGTGGAACAGACAATGTCAGCTAATTATTTCAGACAAGCTTTTGTTTTAAAAGAAGTAAACAATTATTTAAATTAAAGATAAATATTAAATTACTTCCGGCCAGTGCCAAACCATAAAGAAAGTAATTAAATACTGGAATGATAGTTATTATAAATGAATTTTCATTACCCTGGTTAAAAACAGACTTACGCTGTTAAACTTTCTGGTTAAATTAACCAAAGTAAAAGTAAAGTATGTTAAGGGCATGCCACAGGCTAATTACAAAGACCTTTGAAAACTTTTAACAAAATCTTTTCTAATTTTAAAATGTAGGTTTAAAGAATTTCTCAACCTGGTTGAATTTACGAAGGGAAACAAAGGAACGCTCTACCAGAGGGAAAGTATTGTTTAACCTCCTCTTTTCACAAAAGTTGCGTGTTTTGTTTTGTAATAAGAGAGGTAAATTCAGAGTTTTACAAAAGAGATTTATCGAAGGTTTATATAATAGTCATTTTCGAGACATTTTATTAAAATTGGAAATTAATGGTACCGTTATTAACAACACGTCTAAGCATAAAAGAATAGTTCTTCAACAAAAGCGGTAGTAGGTATAGTCATCAAAAAGGAGTTAAATTGAAAAGAAAAATATTCTGAAAAACGACGAACAAGTGGAAAAACTTTTAAACCAGCTACATTTCATTTTAAACAGAGTTTCCGGTGACAAGAACAAATAACCCCATTAAGCTCTAAAACCGCAGGTGAAGTGGTTTCATTGCTTTTAATTGATGCAGCCTAGTTAGCTGTAAGTTACAATTTTAATTTATCAAGGGGATAGTTTTGTCTCAAATATAAACTCACAGACAAGAATATTGCATACTTTACGTTGATTTCGTTTTCTTTAAAATGATATGTATTTTTATTTATTACTAAATGCCTTGTACTAACATACAGTGTGGGTTTATAACTTGGGATAAATTCATGAAATCCAGCACAGTTTCTTGGAAAAATGCTTGGACACGGGTATAAACATTTTAAATTGTTGTATTTTTTATAAAAAAATATTAAAAGTGTGTCCCGTAATTAATAACAGTTCGGTGAACCTACAGTAGCATCAGCAAAACATCGAATTTACGCCCTAATTTTTAATAAGAAACTCATCAATAAATTATATACAGGGTGTTCCTTAATGACGTGCTAATATTTTAGGGTGTGATTCCTCAAGTAATTTTATAAAGAAAAGTTCATATAAATATAATATGTTGTAAACGGCTTAAATTTTTTGCTAAAGGGTGTTGAATTTTTTCTTTTAATGCGTTTTTTGTAATATCTCCGGAAGCACTTTAGATAATATTTTTTATTTTGGCATGTGCTAATAGGACATAAAACCACATGTTTTAGTTATAAAAGTTATTTTTTTTTGTCCCACCAGTGGCGTCCCTGCAAACATTTCCTCTGATATTTTTTAGAAAAAAAGTGGTACACCACTGCCATTTTTCCATGTGGATATTATTTCTGATTAGCCTTGTCAATTCTACATAAAAATGGTCTCTTGAGTTTTTCTCCTCAGGCACACCGTTCTTAATTAAAATAATTAAATTAAATTAGCTCTACTATTTATTGTTATTAACATTGATAATGCAAAATTTTGTTTTATAAATATTGTTGGAAATTACCACCTTCACTTAATGGGCATGATTTCGCCGCCCGTCTTTGCATCGAATAGCGCACTCGTTCAAATATTCCAGGCGAATTTCGTGTGAGATCAGGGGATCTTGCTGGCCATTGTTGAGCTCCTCCGCGACCTATCCAACGATTCGGATAAACTGCATCTAAATGGTCGCGAACGATTACACTGAAATGAGCAGGAGCTTCATCATGCATGTACCACATACCACATTTGATTCCTTAGCGCATATGGTATA
This sequence comes from Polydrusus pterygomalis, assembly GCA_963969555.1. NCBI lineage: Eukaryota > Metazoa > Arthropoda > Insecta > Coleoptera > Curculionidae > Polydrusus > Polydrusus pterygomalis. The sequence goes on along the minus strand of OZ018381.1, from coordinate 46,228,069 downwards.
TCTTTAAGTAACACAGGTAGCTCTTCTTGGAGGAAATGCAGATAAGACTGCCGTTAAGGCGCTAATTATGTTTTTAAGAACGTCACCGTTTAGGATAACTAGATTTATGTGATCAAAAATTATTCGTCAATACTGCTAAATAAAGCTAATTTAATTTAATCATTTTAATTAAGAACAGTGTGCCTGAGGAGAAAAACGCAAGAGACCATTTTTATGTAGAATTGACCAAGTTAATCAGAAATAATATCCACATGCAAAAATGTCAGTGGTGTAGGTACCACTTTTTTTCTAAAAAATATCAGATGACATCTTTGCAGGGACGCCACTGGTGGGACAAAAAAATTACTTTTATAATTAAAACATGTGGTTTTATGTCCTATTAGCATATGCCAAAATTATTATCTAAAGTACTTTCGAGTTATTAAAAAAACTCATTAAAAAAGAAAAAATTCATTACCCTGTAGCAAAAAATTTAAGACGTTTACAACATAATATGTTTATATGAACTTTTTTTCATAAAATGACTTGAGGAATCACACCCTAAAATATTAGCACGTCATTAAAGAACAACCTGTATAAATAGTCGGCTTTTAGTTTAGGAGAATTAGTTATAAGTTTATACTGTTACAATAATATTATTGTTAAGTGGTTACAAATTAAAAATTACCTGTTGCCTAATCGACCCTTACCTCCTGTTTCTCGAGATAAATTGGACATACCATTTACAGTTTACTGGGATATTAGAATATAATATACAAAATAGTATTAAAACAATTGAAACTCATACTACATTTAACCGGTTTGCCCACTCAACAAACTTTGTCGAGAAACTTTCCAACAAAGCAAACTAATTTTAAGAAAACATGTCAAAGAAAATTTCACCTAATTTAGAGACGGTCGGGTTTTTAGCTTGAAGTACTAGATATAACTATTAAAACCGAAATAAGATTTCTCAGTTCTTCCCGACGACCTAAGTGGATTAAGAAAAGTTTTTAATTGAAGGCAAATGTTTCGGAACTTCATTTTAATGAATATTCTGTGTTTTCTTAAATGACGATTCTAACTTTAAAAATATATAAATACTTTTTATTTTGTGAGATCCAACTTTGGACTCGTTGAATCATGACACATCAAAAGGGTAAAATCCGATAACACGAGGGAAAGCAATGTGCTAAAGCATCTTAATATAAACAATAACTTTTATTGATACGAACACTAGAGGTTGAATCTACGGTTCATTTAAATTTAAATGCATACGGTATCAGTCGCAATCTTATAATTCTTCTATGGCCTTAGACTAGTAGGCAAAGCTTTGCATGTGTCGTACCATGGTAACGAAAACAAGTTTTGGAAGAAATATAACAACAAGTTCTCTAGTTCTCGATTGACAAATATGTTATTAAATCAAAGTGTTGACCTTCCTGGATGAATAGTGAAAAAAGCATTTTTCTCAACAAATAAATCCTTAAAAGCAACTATCATGTTGCTAAAATACATTCTGTCATGTGGTCTGCCTATTGAGTTCTCGTATCCTACAAAGAGTAATAAAATGGTAGGGTAGACCGTATATTATTTTAACAGGTCCTGCATGAGACACACTTTATTAAATATTTCATTTTTACGACATCTCCTAAAGCTTTATTGTGAGTTCTGTTTCGTGTATCCGTTGAATTAGACTTCCGGATAGAAGGAAATCTCCACAGGATATGTTGTATATATGCGGTAAGTATAATCTTATCGCATATAGCTTTAATAACGATTTTTTTTACTACCACTGTATGAGATTAAAGAGAAAATAACAATTGCTTGTTTAAATGCTACGACTTATAAGGCTATTATTGATTGAGCAACCAGATTAACAATCTAATATGTTACGATCGGTTATATAAACGTTCAAAAACTAAAGTTTTACAGATGTTTAGAGTTGTTAATTCTCTATTTTATTATTAAAACATAAATGTAGATATGACTCCATTTGATTTTTTTTTTAAAGTTGGTATTTCAGAAATCGAAATCGAGACAAGGAAGGTTTATTTTAAAATCAACTAAAACGCAATGGATAGAGTAAAAAACACTTTACTGAATAAGACCAAGTTTGTTAAAATCCGTTCATCCCGAACGGAGTTACCAGTATTTATATGAAACAAACTTTTGAAATTATTCATAATAACGGCTGATTTATTTTAGAAATATTTTACATAATATCCCCAAAGATAATCTACTTACTTATACATACAGCGTGACCAGTAAAGTCCGCATCATATGAGATTTTTTTTTATTAATAAATTTATTCGAAATTTGACTTTGGCATCATATTCTACTTCGATCGGGTTTGTTCGGGTTTGGTTGTGTTAAGCAAAAAAATAGTAGTCACGTGATTCGCATTATCTGTCAGATTTTAATTTTTTCCAAAAAATAATTCAAAAGTGGGGAAAAAGTTATTGGAAAAAGTTTTTTTAAATGCAGTTTCTAGCCCACATGCAAAATTTTAGCTGCATAATTTTAGTTTTTTACCCATATTTTGTAAATTGCACCACTTTTGTAAAATACGACTCAACGCAACCTAAATAAAACTTCTTAGTTTTGACAATGCTTTTTTTTTGATACATTTTCTTTAAAGTAGCGCCATATTAAATGTGTGTTTTTCTACGAAATCAAAATTGGGCTATTAAAATTTGGTCGCATGAGATGCAAAGTTTATTTCTTTTGACCCTGTATAAGGTAACTTCATTAAAAGGGTATTTTTAAAAACGTAGTTTGTGTCTGAAAGTAATACACCTTAATATTAAGACAAAAAAGAACACAGTGTCATCAGTAAAGTGTTCATTATATGTAATACTTTTAGTGGTGGGTAAAAAATTAAAATTATCTTATGCAGCTGAAATTTTACATATGGGCTAGAAACTGCATATAAAAAAACTTTTTCTTACAACTTTTTTCGATATTTTTAGAAATAACCGCACTTTTGAATTATTTTTTGGAAAAAATTAAAATTTGACCGATAATGCGAATCACGCGACTATTATTTTTTTACTTAATTTTCATCTCGATTGAAGCAGAACTTGATGCCAAAGTCAACTCCCATATGATGCAGACTTTACTGGTCATACTGTATATAGAGTTCAATCTTAAAGGTAAGTAGCGCCCTTTCGTTAAAATTATTGTGTACGGTCTAACTACGAAAACTTACTATAAACTCAAGTTTCTCACGCCAAAGATCACAAGAACCTGTTTTTCTTTCATCAAGAAAACCACTGCAATCCGACGAACGGCCCATAATGACCAAAAACTTGCTAATTACACAAAATCCCTTCTGTTAAGGGCTGGTGCTGTTTAGTTGACGATCCACTCTCCCTTTCGTCAGCTTTAATTAACTTGAGAGTCTATTTTCAAGCGAAGTTAATACGATGGGTTTATTATTGGAAGTGACAGGTTTAATATTGTTTCGACACGGATAAGCTGAAGGTATGGTATTGGATTGTGTTCGTCAATCAAAGAAATACAGTCGCTTGTGTAATTGGTGTTAAAAATTATATTTTATAGTCCGATAATTAAAAAATTTGCTACGGCGAATGATAGACTGTCATGTAATAAGTATTAATTAGAACTGCAACGTGTTGTTGTGAAGATGAGAGCATCTGTGTGAAACAGAAAATACTTTAGACGCTGTTTAAAATGTTTGCTACACCTTTAAAAAAAATAATAAATTTTAAATCTAAATAAACTGAGTACTAATTAAATTTAGTTCCACACCAGATTGATTTAAAAATTTAACACTTTCTACTGACTAAATCAACGCGTCAGTGCTAAAGCAGTCTTATTCAAAATTGATTAATGTAAGAATTAATACTGCTTACTTTTTAAACAATTTATATTAAATCTTTTAATCTATACTGATAAAATTGGCTTCGGTGTATAATAATTTTTAAACATTTCTTAATTACACACTGTGACACTATTCAGAGATGTCTTTAGAAGCCCCTAAATGGTTTCTTAACCTATACTTGTTATAGGCTGAACTAGCATAAACTTGTTTTAAAAGCGCTGCCTATCGAATTTAAAGGAACTAATCTGCATTGCACACGAAATAACTTCTCTTTAAAATGTCTGATTAAGTTGTCAGTTCTGATGGATGCTAGGAAGTCAAAAACATCATAAGAAACAAAAACGTTTTAATTTTTTGGAAAGGTAAGAGTACGTCGCTGGTGGGTTGTCTAAATAAGGCAAACTTACCTTAGAGAGTCTTTTTGGAAATCCTTTTGTTAGACAAAATGAGTAAGCGAGTAGTTTTAAAAACACCGGAAGGCAAAAGCAACACATAAACATACACATTTAAAATGAAGCTCCGGAAGTTTGTTTACAGTTACAGTACTGTAAAAGTCGCCTTTAGTGTTTTTACAACACCCACTGGCTTATGTCACATACAAAGACAAAATGAACCGGCACCGTGCAAATGACATACAACGTTTAAAGTCAACGACTGACTATCACCTGCCGACCTGCCACAGGAAAATTATGGAGTTGTACTCCCGACTCATTAAATTGTTACATGGTATAGTCGGATCTGGTCTTATCGTGCGGGTCATACAATTTAAGAAAGACATACTCTCATTTTTTGTTTTCTTTACTTGCGTTTAATTTTACCCTCTAAATAAAATACGTAAGATAAATGAGACAGACTTATTCCATTTTGACATGAAAAAAAAGGATATGTATTTACTTTCCAGCGATTCTAAAAAAGCTTATAATAGCACCAGCTACGTTTTATTTTAAATATGCCAGTTTTGTGACTTTGACAGTTTGTGACAAAATGAAACAATTTTCTGGGTTTTTGCATCCCCAATCAAAAAAAATGGTACTTAATCTGATAAAATATTTCGAAAATAAAAGAAAAAGTGGAAATTCGCCAACCAATATTCAGGAAACAGTAGCCAAAGCACTGGGAATTAGTTTAAGGACTGTGCAGAAAATTGTGCATGAAACAAAACATAACATAATACCCAAGAATACTAAAAAGTGTAAACGAAGAAAGCCAAAGACTGAGGATTTAAGCGAAAATATTAAAATGGGAGTTCGAAATGTGATTTACGATTTATACAAATCAAAAACCAATGTAACTCTTCCAGTTTTACAAAAAACATTAAAAATTCGGGGAGTTTTGGAAATTGGACTTGAAGCGTTATCAAAATTAATAAAAAATTTAGGGTTTCGCTATAAAAAAGACTGTAACCGAAGATTTTTATGTGAGCAGCCACAGATAGTGAGTCAGCGTGTTCAGTTTTTAAAAAATATACGGACAATTACAAATCGAAATTTAGAAAAGTGGTATTTTTAGACGAAACGTGGATATTTTCGAATGCAAGTGGTTCAAAATCTTGGCAAGATGAGTCTGTAAAAAGTGTTAAAAGGAAAAAGGGGTGCGGTACGGGAAAGCGTTTTATTATTTTGCATGCCGGTTCTGCAACAGGATATGTTGCAGGTGCGAGTTTACTTTTTTCTTCAACGTCAAAAAGTGCTGACTATCATGATAATATGAATTGCAAAATGTTTGAAAAATGGTTAAAAGTTCAATTGATACCAAATTTGGATGATCCGTCTTTAATTGTATTAGATAATGCATCATATCATTCAAGAATTTTAAATAAACAGCCTACTTCATCTTGGAGGAAAAGTGATATTTATGAGTGGCTGGAAAAACACAACCAAAATCCTTTACCAAATATGCTTAAATCGGAACTCCTATCAATAGCAAAGTCTCTTAAAAAACCCAAAATATACGCGGTAGATGAAATACCGCGTGAATATGGTCATGAGGTTCCACGACTGGCGCCATATCATTGCCAGTTTAACGCAATAGAATTAATATGGGCTGGTGCAAAGTCTTATTATGAAAAACATGTAGGTGATGGTCTTAAGTCCGACCAAGTTTCGCAAGATTCGTTAGATCATATTACACAAGAGTACTGGAAGAAATCGGTGGAACATACAGAAACATTAATAAGGGATTGGTGGGATCGAGAACAAGTACTAGATGTCGAAGTAGCGCCAATCATAATTGCTCCATTCGAAGACGACTCAGACGACGAGGACTTTTCAGATTTTATAAGTGACGATGAGAGTTTTTAGGCTATAATTATAAACGGTGTTTTTCGTTTACATTTTTTAGTATTCTTGGGTATTATATTATTATTATGCTTTTTTTCATGCACATTATTCTGCATAGTCCTTAAACTAATTCCCAGTGTTTTCATTACGGTTTCCTGCATATTGGTTAGCGAATTTCCACTTTTTCTTTCATTATCGAAATAGTTTATCAGACTAAATGCCATTGTATTTTTAAGTTTTAGTAGTAAAATTGTTAAAATAAATTGCACTGTTTATTATTGTCGTTTTTAATTAACGGGTACATATAATTAACGATTATATAATTTTTTTGTAACTTTTTCAACTCCCCTGTACATAATTTTTACAAAACTAATAATATTAGGTATATGTGGCTATCTTCGCGATAGCTAAAATAATGAAACTATTTTTCCTTCCTTCGGTATATTTGTAAATAATCTCACAACATTTTGATAGCCTCTGTGTTGTCTGATTTGACGCATATGATCAGTGACCTTTGGACCCACACGTTAAGACCAGATCTGACTATATCTAAAGTTACTGTTAAGTATACTGGTGCGTTAGCAGCATTTTTGTATTTTAAACTTGATCTAGAGATCATCTTTCACGCCAAAATTCAAACGTTAAATATTTAAAGATATTTTTTTAAATCGGTCGACAGTAACCCGTTGACGTTTACTAAATATTTATATTTTACCTGGTAATTGTGCTAAACATAATAGAACTAGGAAACTAACATCTGTACCGAATAGAATAGACATATCATTTAAAATAGCATATGAGCTGTTTACCTTCGACCATTGAACAGAATTGAATAATCTATTAGGTGCACACATTAGCCTCAATAATGAGTAAAGGATTTAAAGGGTTTGGTAGAAAATTGACGGATGGACGATTTAGATGAGTATAATAATAAAAATTTTGCTTAGCTGTATATTATATCTGTATGCATATAATATTAACTAGTTCTAAATCCTAAAAATGATATTGATACTAATAGATTCAATAGTGGATATATAGATTTACCTTTGTCAACTTCAAGCACATGTAGGATTTGTTAGAGCATAATATACAAAAGTAGCACATAAGCTTTAACTTCAGTAAATTTGGTGAATTATATTATTTGAATATTGCTAGGTTTCCTTTCTAAGAATATCTTTGAAACTACCCTTAATGCTAAAGTTACTATTTCATAATGTCGTATATCAAGTTTTGCCAAGTTATATTCATTATTTTATTCTCATAAACTTATTATATAACAATATTTGAGTTCTGAGACAAAGAAGAAACCCAGAGAACATCTTGACACTAATTTGCCATAAGATAGTTAAGCCACTAGTTGTTTAAATTTTCAGCTAATACTTGAATTTTGGATATGAAACAAGTTTGTAAGTATGTAAATATTAATTAGCAAGTTTTCACTTTCCTTTGGATGGATGTTCGATGATGAATTTACAATAAGCCCTGTTGTCTGTGTTTTTTAAACAGGAATATCTGCTATGGTATGATTGCCAACCTATTTTCCCAGGACACCTCCTGGTTTTTGGGATTTCTCGGGTGTCTGGGGTGTTTCTTAAGCAGCATCCCAGGTTTTTTTAAGCGTCCTTGTAACGCACCAATGCTCGGTCAGCCACGACGCGCCTCGCTGTTGGAGGTCACGCATTAACGCTTTTTAAAGCAAAGCTGCAACATGTACGCTGCTTGTCAACTCACTTCAACTTACTATTTTCGCGTACTAGAGTTGGACATGTAACTTACTTACAGATATCCTAAACATACGTGCGGGAAGTGCAAGTATACAATTCTGTATAGTAATGCTAAAGTAAGAAGAGTTGGGTTAAAATTTAAAAAATTGGTCTATTTGAACAAAATGTATTTAACTAAATTAATTGAAAGTAAGTCATTATGTCTCTCAGAAGACCGTAAAATGTTGACATATACCTAAAAGAAAAATATATACTACATTAAAGTCACACCAATATTCTAGGCATATTATCTACCAAATTTAAGGCATACTGTATATAGATTTGCCATTAAAATAGAAACCTGACCCATTGTTAACTTCAATAAGTCCATTGATTATTTTAATTGTCTTAATGTTGTGCCCAAACATAATGTAACTAGGAAGCTAACATACATTCAATGCAGAGTACATACAGTTTAATTTAAATAGTATGTCATTGTGATCTATAGATATAATTTACTTTTGTTAATTGGTAAGCTACAAGGCTTACCTATTGACCGTAATAATTAACAAAGGGCTTACAGGGCCTGTTTAGATGGTAAGGCAGAAGTGTAAAGGTCCCTTGTTAAATAATATAATTTTAATAAGTTCTTGACAAAATCAAAATTGGTTTAATGAAAGTTTTTCAAAGCCATTGAGACATCCTACATCCATAGAAAAATTCAATATGTATTTAATTAATAATATTTATTTAGTTAGCTTAATAACATAAATTAAAGCAGCGATTTATGTAAAAAATTGATTAACCTATTATGTTTGGTTTAGAAAAATTACACATACCATGCTTGCTTATAATAAAGGATGAATTATTGAAACAATTTACCTTCCTACCTTGACATACGTTTTTCCTTTCATATTTATTATTTATAGGTTGATGTCAAAAATATCCTGTGTTTTTATTTATCATACCGAAAGCACATTAGCCACATTATATAGATACATTATTAGAAAAAAACTTATATTGTTGATCAATTTTCAAGGTACGAGTGTATATGGTTTCTGGATAGAAGTTTATGTTACTAGCCGATGACAGTAATGCAATGAAGGCAAAGGTACAAGTAACATTATTTTACCAATATAATTGCAGAAATAAAAACTTTAAACACTCGAATTGATTTACATAAAGAAAATTGTACCTATGCAACCCGATATTTGTTAAAACTTATTCTTGATATGCAGGATGCCTTGAAGTCTTTATGTATCAATGCATACTTATTATAGGCTCTGATGATACTTTTATTAACTTTAAAAAAATGATTAAATAAAAATAAGCTCAGTACTAATTAAATACAAGTCTACACTGATTTCAAAAATTTACACTGTCTACTGATTAAATCGAAGAGACCGTTTTTCAAAACTGATTCATGTAAGAATTATAACTGATTATATTTTAATTAATTTATATTATATGGCAAAATCGTTTCTGCAGTAGCAGTACTGTAAAACTTGTCTTTAGTGTTTTCTTAACCACCCACTTGCTTATGTCATACACAGAGACAAAATGAACCGGCACCGTGTGAACGACACGTAACATTTAAAGCCAACGACTGACTGCCATCTGCCGACCTGCCATAGGAACATTGTGGGGTAGTACTCCCTACTGATGAAATTTTTTCAGTTGCCAAGGCATTTAATTCTACAGGGTTCCCCATTTAAAAGGAAACAGGCTAAATATCTGGTTCCACGTTAATTTAAAAAAAACGCTCGGACCCGTCGATTTTTATTTCGAGGGGGACATCTTTTGCGTATATTGTCAATCTTGTTACTTCGAGCCCCTAGGAGGAAGGGGGGGGGGGTAAGATCTAAATCTTAAATGGATACCCCTATTTTATATAATTTTTTTGGATTCTGCATAAAATTCTGAACATTTTTTAATGAAAGCATTATTAGTCTATACTAAACAGTTTCCGAGATATTGACTCTTGACAAATGAGATTTTTGAACTTTGACAGCGTCTAGCTTTCTAACTGTACGTCTTAGAGTAAAGCGGCTTACATGTCCCTATCTTCGATTTTTATTATCTTTCCAATAGTGTCAAATTCCAGTTAAACCGGTTGTAAGAAATATAGTACTTCCGGTTTAACCGGAAGTTTACACTATTGGAAAGATAATAAAAATCGAAGATAGGGATATGTAAGCCGTTTTACTCTAAGACGTACAGTTAGAAAGCTAGACGCTGTCAAAGTTCAAATATCTCATTTTTGAAGAGTCAATATCTCGGAAACTGTTTAGTATAGACTAATAATGCTTTTATTAAAAAATGTTCAGAATTTTATGCAGAATCCAAAAAAAATTATATAAAATAGGGGTATCCATTTAAGATTTAGATCTTATCCCCCCTCCCTCCTAGGGGCTTAAAGTAACAAGATTGACAATATACGCAAAAGATGTCCCCCTTAAAATAAAAATCGACGGGTCCGAGCGTTTTTTTTTAAATTAACGTGGAACCAGATATTTAGCCTGTTTCGTTTTAAATGAGGAACCCTGTATAAATATGATGGTGTAAATACGTACACAGTACCAATCATACAACTGATTAACGAAATATTAAAAATTTAAATCATAAAATTTAATCAAATAAATTAAATCAGACATTTGTTATTGTTAATCAATTGAATTTTTTACGGTGTACTATAACCATACTCAATTTTTTTTAAGAACGTTGATCGCGTTTTCAATAACTGTCTTAGTTAAAATCTAAACCTTTTGGTAATTAACACTAGTATAGTTTATTATTGATATTGATGAACTTTAATTCCGTAAGGTGATATTAAACTTCTTAATTAGGTTAAATCGGTTTTAATAAAGTTAATCCTAAACTTCTGATGAAGGGAAAGACCTTGAATTCTTGCCTTTAACCCCCCAACCATTATGTCGTTTGATCCGGTTTGCTTTTCATTACAGGGTATTTTTAGAATACCAATAAATAAATTAACTAGGGAACAGATTAATTAGATAAAAAATATTGATGACACAAATTAAAAATTAGAAATAGAAATGCTACTTTATTCAATAGTGTCATCGCACTACTTCGCAGCTCTCGCTGTCCTATGATCTTTAGGTTACCGCATATTTGCCACTTCTTATCATAGCTTATTGCATTTAGAATAAGTCCTTTTCCTGTTACATTACAGTCGCAAATTGGCTGTAAACTGGTATAAATAATTATAAAGGTCATGTAATGTTATTCCCCAGGGCAGAAGCTACAGGAAACAGATGAACTGACTAGGTGAACAGCTCTCGCTGTCCTATGATCTTTAGGTCACCGCATATTTGCCACTTCTTATCATAGCTTATTGCATTTAGAATAAGTCCTTTTCCTGTTATATTACAGTCGCAAATTGGCTGTAAACTGGTATAATCAATTATAAAAGTCATGTAATGTTATTCCCCAGGGCAGAAGCTACAGGAAACAAGTGAACTGACTAGGTGAACAGCTCTCGCTGTCCTATGATCTTTAGGTCACCGCATATTTGCCACTTCTTATCATAGCTTATTGCATTTAGAATGAGTCCTTTTCCTGTTACAGTCGCAAATTGGCTGTAAACTGGTATAATTAATTATAAAAGTCATGTAATGTTATTCCCCAGGGCAGAAGCTACAGGAAACAAATGAACATTATGTAGACATAATTTCTAGTTTACCGGATGTAACAAAATTAAAAAAGTGAAAAATTGAATCCACTGTATTTGTCCACGCTAAGTCCTTTATTAGATTACACCCTCTTAAGACCAGAAACTAAAGCTGAGAGGTTTGTAGTAAGATAATAGATGAACGCTTTGTTGTATGAACGACATCTTCATCAACGACAGGGGACAATACGCCATGCAGCATCGCCGAAAGCCATATTTTAATGATAGCAGCAGCTTGTCATGGAGGCATTAAACGATATTGTTGTGTGTGGATAGATATAGAGTCTATGGAAAATTAATTACTACCTGCGGGTCGCATTTGTGCCAACGATTATTCGCTAATAATAAAGCCGATTCAGACCGTGCCAATATGGATCGTTAGATATACAAATATAGGCATCATTCGAATGGAAATGATACCTGTATACGGTAAGCGAAACAATTTTAATATAATCATAATCGAAAAATTCCTTTGTATAGATTTTCCTTCCTTAAGTTTTAAAAATGTGTAAGTTACAAATGTTTGCTAATGACACCTTCATTATTTACATCAATGTTTTAAATATTTTTGACGGTCTAAATACTTTAAATTTTGAGATAAACATATTATTAAATCGACTAAAAGTAAATAAATTAAAATTAAATATTTCAAAAACTAAATGTATGGTTATCGGTAATAATTTAAATTATCAAAATATAAATGTTGTAATTAATGGTGAAAAATTGGAGTTAGTAAACAGTTTTAAATATTTAGGGATAATTATTGATTTAAAATTCAAATTTTTTAATTATTTTGAAAGTATCATATTATCGAAGATTGCCGGAAAAGTAGGTTATTTTAAAAGAATTAGTTCTAATTTAAATTTGTTTTCTAAAAAAAACTGTATTTAATACTATTATGTTACCATGCACATTTTCTTTATCGTTCTTCCATTTTATATTGTGCTAGCAAGGAAATATTTGACAAATTACAAATTTTACAAAATAAGGCAATTTAAATTGTGACAAATATACTAAATAAATTTTATGTTAAAAAATTTAGATAGGTTGAATGTCAGAAAATTAATTTTTTATTTAGTATGTATCTTTATACTTATAGATAAAATTAAAAATAATTTATTGCCTGATTGTTTAAAAATTTTTTGTTATTTTAATCATTACCATCATAATTATAAAACAAGAACTAATCAAATTTTTTTGTGGATAGAATGTCTAAGATATTAGCTTATAAGTATATTTTTCATAAAGGTTTAATAGAGTATAAAAATTTGGAAAATTCTATTAAATCTCAAATATTATTAAAATTATTTAAAAAAACTTTTAAAATTACATTTAATTAAAAAACAAAATGATACGTAATATTTGATACAATTTGCAAAATTTTTAACTTTTCTGTATGTTTTTGTTAACAGAAGGTTGCGTTTTAAAATTCAAAAATAAATCTTTAAAATGTGTTAAAAAAATGTATTAAAAAATATTTAATTATAGCTTTTTGCTAAATAAAACATGTTACTACTACTACTACTACTACTACTACTACTACTACTATTACTACTAATATAATTTATATTTAGTGGTTCACCCAGTTTTAGATTATTGACTCAGATTATTTATATGTATGACTAGCAAACTACTGCCCGCTTCATCGACGTCCACCGAAAGAAAACGGCGTTCTCAGGATACCTAACCATATTAAAAATTTTATTTTTAAAATTAGTCTTACTTATCATAACTTTTTACTTTAAAATTTCTCTAGAAAAAATCAAAAGGCCAACATTTCTTTTTTGCTTGTTAAAAGCTCAATTATTTTTCCGCTAACTTTTACAAAGTAAAAGGAATTTGAAAAGGAGGAGGGTAATTTATAATGATTAGGCTTTAATTTTAGTGCAGATTCTAGAAAATTTTAGGGTTTATTAAAATGAATGATTTAATTTACTACATGACAAAATAAGTACTTTTTACTCGTTCTTTTGTTAAATTATTGGTATAAACGGGTTTCCGCATTTACGTAAAAAAAGTATTTCTTATTTTTTTGGAAATCGGAAAGCGATGAAATATTTTAGGTACCGTGCGAGAAAAAATTATTTGCATCAAAGAGGGCTTGGATTAAAAAAGTAGGGCTTGGTTTAGATCACAATGATATGGGGACGATATATCTAACCAAATCTAGGTTAAAATCTTGTTAAATTCATATTATGACATGATATGCCAAACTAATGAGTAATAAAATAAGTAGACAAACGTAACGATTGCAACAAGTTCTTCTGTTCTTACAGATGGTCTTCCTGCTCCTTTTTTGTGTTGTATAGAACCTGTTTCCCTAAACGGTAATTATCTATTATACGCACACCACGCCGATTTTGGTGATTTTTTCAGGAAACACGTATTTCGATGCGTAGATTACGAATCCGAAAACGAAAGTTGTCGAAAAAGCTTAGTTTCCGAGATATTTCCTTTTTAAGTTACGATTTTTCATGGGTTTGTTTACATCGTGTTTACTTGGGATTTTTATCGTTTTTCAGCCACCTCTCACTACTTTTTAGGTTACACAGGATATATACTAATGTAAATCGTGGTTAAAAGAAGGAAAATGCGCGTAAAAACGCGCATTTTCCTTCTTTTAACCACGATTTTCCACTATGGGAAGCCATCGAAGAAACGAGGTTAGGGTAAGTTTAACTTTTAGATTTTATGTTGGTGACCATGAGTAATATTTGGTGCGAAATATTTATATTTAAATCAATCTAGTGGGCGCTCTTTTTTCAATTTTTTTCGTTTTTAAAAGTGCTTTCCACTACTTTTCAGTCTCCGTCTTTTTATTTAGGTTAAATTAAGGAACTTTTGAAAACGTGAGTTTATAATTAATTAGAAACAATATAACAAGAAAAATGAACATTGCCTATAAAATGAGGTTGCACTTTGTTTTCTTCTTCTTTTGGTTCACACAATACTTGCCGCAGCGGAACTTTAGAGTATATTTGTTTAACTTGCAAATATTTGAGCACTTTCCACAATAAATTTCAGATACAAATATTCCGAGTTCCAATAAATAATCAATAAGCGGCAAAATAAGCATAAGTTAATACTAAAAATTCAGTGAAATTCATTTTTTGGAATAGCGTTCTAATAAAAACCAAACTTAATAATGAAAATAAAGCCGCATTGGTTGGTAGCGTCATTTAAAAACGAAAAAAATTGAAAAAAGAGCGCCCACTAGATTGATTTAAATATAAATAGTTTCGCACCAAATATTACTCATGGTTACCAACATAAAATCTAAAACTTAAACTTACCCTAACCTCCTTTCTTCGATGGCTTCCCATAGTGGAAAATCGTGGTTAAAAGAAGGAAAATGCGCGTTTTCACGCGCATTTTCCTTCTTGTAACCACGATTTAAATTAGTATATATCCTGTGTAACCTAAAAAGTAGTGAGAGGTAGCTGAAAAACGATAAAAATCCCAAATGTAAACACACCCATGAAAAATCGTAACTTAAGAAGGAAATATCTCGGAAACTAAGCTTTTCCGACAACTTTCGTTTTCGGATTCGTAATCTACGCATCGAAATACGTGTTTCCTGAAAAAATCATCAAAATCGGCGTGGTGTGCGTATAATAGATAATTACCCCCTAAACACAGCCACGGTTCTTTTCAGGCAATGATAAAAATCCCCAGCAATAAAAGCAACGTTAGGAAAATGTTCGTGAAAATCGTCCATGCACCAACCCGGATTGTATTGCCACTTACCATTTACTCTAACCCCGTTTCGAAAATACGCTTCAATCATGAATGTTTTGTGCTGTTCCGTAAAGCCCATTGTGTGAATTGTTCGAGAAATTGGAAAAATTAGCGATGAATCAAATTACTTGCAACGACTGTCAAAGATGACGGAATAACTGATTGATAGTTAATTCAGGTAGTTACTGACACCCAACAGGTAGTAAGCCCTGGCTAACGATTACGTCCTTAGATGCAAGGCCCTCTTTGATGCAAATAATTTATACTCGCACGGTATAACTATGCAGTTCAAATCATCGGTATTTATAATCATCTCGCTTTCATTTTAAATATCCCTATGCATTTCATAACTAATTAATAATTTAGGAAGTTTATGAGATTGTGATTCAATTGTAGATCCAATTACCCGATTCCGTTTTCCTATTTCGTGCACGCGAAATGGTTGATTGCATAGCTTTGAACGACGTTCAGTTAGATTGACCACTCGAAATCCGAGCACTTGCCTTAATGAAGTGAACGAAAAATCATTTTGGAAAGCGCTTATGTGTGTTTTTCACGAGTCTCTGGTTAACGGGAAATAAACCGTCAAATGATCATTGCTTTAGGGTTAAGTGGGTTAAATTTAGCTTCTTTCTATGTGCTTTTTGCATTCCTAAAATGGATTAGGTTCGGCCAGTGCGGTACTTAGTCTTATTTAAATTTTTAGAAAGAACTCCGCACTTCTCTTATGGAAAATGGCCCTCGATTAAATTTTCTAAATTTTTAGTATGTTGTAGAGAATGCTATTCTGATCAAAAGTGTTCATGGCCACAACAATATCTGCCGACCAGTTTTTGAGATACAGGGTGTCCAAGTTGCAAAATATGAATTTTCAATATATTATCTTTTCCTAGTTTATAATACGAATTTGTTTTGTTTTTCTAAATTTTTGATAGCCCTGTCGTAGATAGGATAGAATACTATAAAAATAGTTTAATTTTTTTATCATATACCGGGTGAGTGACGAAAATAATTTAATATTTTTTGTTAAATCGTTGTATTTTCGGCATTAAATTAAATGTTTACAAAGTAATACAGTAGATTACATTAGCTTGGAGCAAGATATCAGAATTTATATTATTAATATTTATACAGGGTAACTCAACAAAGTTAATATTTTTTTTATTAGTTTTGAAAGAAATTTTGTAGATATTTCTTTATGTACTACTTTTCGTTTATCGTATGCTTTCACATATATATAATTATCAAGGTTATACAGGGTGTTTCCGATGATAAGTGATAGAAAAATAACATAAAAATGCATGTATTTATAAATCACCCGGTATATTAAAAATGAATCGGTTTAATTTCGTTATTTTTTAATATTTTTTGCTTGAAGTGTCTAACTTACATGTTTGCTATTGATTTCCCTTTTCCTATGACCAGTTCTGGAGATATACAGCGTCGAACATACTCAAAACTCAAAAATTAAGCAAATAAAATAACAATTTTTGTTTAATCTCAATAAAATTTGTTATGTAAGTTAATTTTATGGTTGAAAATAAATATATTCAATGCTATACAGGGTGTTTCAATAATTAAGGCCTACTTATTATTTTTGGATAAAATAATTTGAATATAATAAATTGTTCATAGTTTTTAATATATTTTTCTTATTTGCGATATAGTGTTAGAATACCCTAATTATTCGAAACACTCTGTATGGCATTAAATATATTTATTTTTAACCATAAAATGAACTTACATAACAAATTTTATTAAAATTAAACGAAAATTGTTATTTTATTTGCTTATTTTTTGAGTTTTGAGTATGTTCGACGCTGTATATCTCCAGAACTGGTCATAGGAAAAGGAAAATCAATGGCAAACATGTAAGCAAGACACTTCAAGCAAAAAATATTAAAAATAACGAAATTTAACCGATTTATTTTTAATATACCGGGTGATTTATAAATACATGCATTTTTATGTTATTTTTCTATTACTTATCATTGGAAACACCCTGTATAACCTTGATAATTATATATATTTGGAAGCATACGATAAGCGACAAGTAGTAGGTACATAAAGAAATATCTACAAAATTTCTTTCAAAACTAATAAAAAAATATTAACTTTTTTAGGTTACACTGTATAAATATAAATAATATAAATTCTGATAGCTTGCTCCAAGCTAATGTCATCTATTACTTTGTAAACATTTAATTTAATGCCGAAAATACAATGATTTAACAAAAAATATTAAATAATTTTCGTCACTCACCCGGTATATAATAAAAAAAATTTAAACTATTTTTATAGTATTCTATCCTATCTACGACAGAGTCAACAAAAATCTACAAAAACAAAACGAATTCATATTATAAACTAGGAAAATATAATGTATTGAGAATTCATATTTTGCAACTTGGTATCTCAAAAACTGGTCGGCAGATATTGTTGTGGCCATGGATACTTTTAATCAGAATAGCATTTTCTACAACATACTAAAAATTTAGACAATTTAACCGAGGGCCAGTTTCCATAAGAGAAGTGCGGGGTTCTTTGCTTTTCATTCATGTAAAGAACATGTAGGTATATTTAAAAAAATTAAAGGTAAATCTAAAAATTCGTTATATTAAGGATACGTCTTTCCAATTTCGAGCAATTTAGTGACTGAGGATGGCAAAAAATGAGTGTTTTTACGTGTGGTAGTTCTGACCATAAAAAAACCTTGTAAAGTCTCATAAATATTTTTTTTTAATTTTCAAAAAAAAGGTTTAAGAGATTTAATAAAGCTGTTAATTCAAACCGTATACGGTTTTCCTAATCATTGATTACAGTTTATAAGAAAATCAATTTTGTCAGGATTTTTTCTTGAGGTTCAGTAACATATCGTTTATTGGAATTTATGAGTAGGGATCATGATATTTCTTATAAAGTTTTATGTGGACGTAATTTTGTTCGGAATTTCCAAGATTTTATAAGATTGCATGTTTTATTCTATCTTATGAGTACAAATCTAATCGTGTTTGTATAACAACACAGCAACGTCTAAAAATCTTATCTAAATCTAGTTGTAAAATTTTATAAAAATTCCATAATATATCAACTATAAATCCTCATAAGTTACTCAATGATAAATCATCATTCAAACTTATAAGCTCATCAGATTTATGCCGCATACAACCTTATAAATTGTAAAATCTAGTAGAAGTCGTATACAGATATATCGATCATAAAACCCATTAGAATAATAAAAAAATAATAAATACTTTTCATTATACCGCTGTTTCCCAACGCAATTGAAATTTAAATAGATTTTCCACACTTTCTAATAAGTAATATTATTGAGGGATTAGTATACGTCACAAAGGTAAGTAAATATATTAATTAAATATACATAAAATATAGTATAGAATATAATTAAATAAGATATAAAATGACATAAAACTATATAAGCCATACAACATTTTTAAAAACGTTAATAGGGAACTTGTATGAAATTTGAATTTTAAAAATAATGCTCTTAAGCGTAAGCTTATATCACCAAGAGACCTATAGTTCACAAACAATTTTTTTTTAAACCCCTGGATTAAATAGAAGCGATTCAAGTTTGCTTGTGACGCCAAAGTGTACCACAATACATAGGGCGAGAGAGTGCTATTCATACTACGTGACGTCACACGGCGAACTATAATATGTATAAAAAAATTAAGGAATGATATTTATTTTTTGGTGTGGCTAAACATATTTATAAGCGCACCCAGCACAATATGATGCAGAGTGCCCAAGGTCCGGAAGAAATGGAATGATGTACGGTAGGCCTATGTCCAGCAGTGGCCGTAGAACGGCTATTGATGATGATAAAACATATTTTTGCAATAAAAAGTGAATGTTCCCCAGTTTTTAAATGGTTTTCTTCAAGCACTTATAGGTTCCCATAAAAATGAATCAAAAAGATAATAGGATGTTTTTATCTTTTATGGGATTTAAGAGGTTTTCCTGATTGGTAAGGTATGAGTTCTTATAGAAAAAAAGATATATTAAGACTACTAAAATATTAGCAAATATTGCTTCCATATCTGTTCTTATGTTTTATAAGAGTTTATGAGGCATTCTTGGCAGGGTATGTATAAACTTTAAGAAAAAATATTTGACGTCAGAGTAAAGACCTTTATTACCTTTTTAAAGCAATCACTCTTCAATTCCCCATTAATTAATTATGCCACAAAAAACGAAAAGCTTTTTTGATGAAGTCTGACAGTTAATAAATATGTTCCATCAATCAAACGCATACCTAAGAAAACAAATTATTCGTCGCCATCTAAAATGTAAACAAATATGTATTTGACTTTTATAGCTTTATGTTTTTAGCAATAAAGAGGGAAAAATATCGATATTTTATCGAATTTCTAACAAATTAATAGTAAATGTATTTAAGGCGTGTTAATTTTTCTGAAACCTAGAAGTATGTTGTAGTTTGCTTTAAATAAAGACCTTTTTTATTGGCGTTATATTTCTAATTTACAAGGCATAATAAAAAAAACTGTTTTCTCATTAACCTATTAGAAGAGCTCATACTGGAACTGGGAGATTGGTTTGGTTTATTTATTGAAGAATGGATTACGAAATCTATTGTACTCTTTTAAAATGAGTAACCCCTCTTGTCATCAAATAAGACACGCAATTAAGACAAGCTATTACACCACATGAGCGACTTGCGGCAACTTAAAGATTCCTTGCTACAAGCAGAAATAACGAATATTTAAAATTTTTGATTACATTTTGACAGCAAAGTTGTTATAGATTATTCGATCTGTAGCAATAGTGAATTGAAATAACTGTTATAAAAATTATAATTTTCCAAAATATTTTAATCAGAAACAATGTATTATCGACTTCATTAATGACAATTTTATTTTCGCCCAGCCCTATCTGGCAGTTTGCCTAACTTGTTGGTGTTTTTTGTGCGGAGTGGAGAAAGGTTTTAATTAAAGTATGACAGCATGATAGTTATAAATCAATTATTAAAACGGAAGTTAGAAGAAAAGGTATAATTAATGGATAGATGTGTATCATTTTAATGCGGGTGATTTGCTTGACCAGTAGAGCTTTTTGGAGTTGATTTTTTTTCATTTACATTAGCAAAACAAAGAACGTTTTTTTACACTTATTAATTTGTTATGTTTAAGCAAATGTACGCGGATACTAAAGTTTGTAAATCGGAGGACCAGTAAGTACTGACTCATGTTTATTTTTCGAAGTAGGTGTATGTTAAAAATAGATAAAAAGAAAGTTTAATTTTTTTTAAGGTTAATGGATTTTGACGTTATAATTACTTATTTTTCTAATACATCAAATACCAAAAACGCCAAGTTGTTTATCAATTAATAATCGTTTATTAATATTCGTATTAAACTTTTAAACAAAATTTTGATTTATAAACCAATAACAACCTAAAAAACAATTAAATTTCATTTTTTTCATTATTGTTCTGACGTCTTATTGAAAGAAAAATGTATTAAAAACTTTCTTTGCCTCCCTCTTATTCTAATCGTAATTATTTGTTGGCCAACTTTTTAACGAGAAGATTAACAAACGAAGGTAAATTAAAAAGACTAATTTATTTTGAGTATTCCAAAATTTTAAATTATTTTTTTGTGGTCTCGCGTAGCTTTATCGATAAAATTTATATTAATTAAGTGTCAAACGTTAAATTAATTTGCTAATTTTAATTCAAATCGAGATCAGGATCGAAAAAAATATAAAGAAGATAAAACCCTAAACCTATTGGAAACCACTATTAACCCTGCTTTAACGAATGCCATAGAAAATGGCCGTTATCGGTCAGAAAATATTAACTTTCAGCAAGACGGAGCATCCCCGCATTATGCGTTTCCTGTTAGACAGTTTCTGGATGAAAATTTTCCAGGAAAATGGATTGGATGGCCTGCCAAATCTCCTGATTTGACGCCACTGGACTTTTTTTTGTGGGGACATTTAAATTCTAAAATTTATGCAACCCAACCCAATTCTTTGAAAGACTTGCGACAACGAATAGTGTACGAGTGCCGACAAATAACTCCCGCAATGCTCCATAATGTTCGCGAACATTTTGAACAGTGCCTTTACAATTATTGCATGGAGGTTGGAGGTGGACATTTTCAACATAATTTACTTGATTAATACAAGCGGTAATAAATTTTATTTCTCTTAAATTTTCTTCTCTTTTAAGCCCTATTTCTCAGGAACTATTGACTCGATTTAAACAAGCAAGGTCGCGTTTGGAAGGCAATTCAATTATCTTTAAAATAAGATATCACTCGACCACCCCTTTCCATTTAAGGGTGGAAGCCACCCCGTCGTAGGGATTCCAGCAAGGGGGGGGGGGATATAGCAAAATAGGAAAATAGCAAAAAAATATGCCCCCCTGAGAACTAAGGTTCCCGTGTTCGAGCGAATTTTGATTTATTTATTAACAAGAAAATAAACCTGGGTGGAGAGTTTTCGGTGCGCCACCCTGTATAGCCACTCCAATCTATACCCGGTCAAGTAGTTTTTAGGCGTGCTTCTGCGAGAAAGATAAAAATAACCTAGCGTACTTAAAAGAAATATACAGGGTGTTTCATTAAGGTCGAAGAGCGGCCATATCTCGGAAACTATTGGGCATAGAAATTCAGGAAAAAAAAATTTATAACTAAAGTGGCCATGAGAAAATCCTGGAAATAATTTTTAAGTTCCGCATTTTGCCGCAAGGGGGCGCAATTGAAAAGTAAATTTTAACATTTTAGATATCTCCGAGAATTGCACGTTAAGGTATATTTTTAATAACACCATTAAAAAGCTTGGATAATTTTGCATAACTTTGGTCCCGTGCTTGTTGGCGTACCGACTTTAGTAAGAGTGGGGGAAGCTGTTGAAAGTGTAATCATTTAAATCGCTGTAACTTATAAACCAGTTATCCGATTTTAGCAAACTAAAACTTGTTTGGAAGAGAAATGTAAGTACTTTTAACTGTCGTCTTGAGTGGTCCATGATGCTTCTCAATAAAAATACTAGAGGGCGCAATTTGCAATAATAACACATTTCTTAACTTTATTCATTTATTTCAAATCATACGGTATAATTATGATACCATAATCGAAAAGTAGATGAAATTTGCTACAAAAAATGTCAAAACCGCAATTCGATATCTCCATCCGTTTCAGAGTTATTGCCAATAGAATAATTTTTAAAACTTTAAATGAAGAAGCGGTTGTTTTCATAGTTTTGTGATCAAGCACTCCATGACAAAAAATATTTTTAAACTTTATGGTTAGGTAGGTTTGTTTCTCAATATTCCAATTGTCCAGAAACTCTAGAATTAATGGCAATCATGGAAAACGTGTCATTTAGGCGTAACTCTAACAATATGATGTGTTTTAAAAAATAAATCTAGATAGCTGTGAAATGAAATCTGAAAGTTTCCATGGAGATAAGACAAATAATTTTTCATTTTCTCATGGCCACTTTAGTTATTAATTTCTTTTTTCCTGAATTTCTATGCCCAATAGTTTCCGAGATATGGCCGCTCTTCGACCTTAATGAAACACCCTGTATTTTGCCATATTAATTGCGCCCCGCGGTTTATTAAATACGTTTCGATTTAAAACAAACATTATTTAAAGCCGGAAAAAATAAAAATTATTTAATATCAAGCTTATTACACACCGCTACGTATAAAGGCAAATGGCAGCAGACTGGCTTTGATCTCCTGCTCTGCTTATTAATTTTGGGCCTGATATTACCTTCACGTTTCCTTTAAATTAATTTCGTAACATCACAAATGGAAATACCATATGGGACATTAATAACCCACGAGGCTGGGTAAAGTCAATTTCCACTGAAACGTTTGAAAAAATCTATGGTATTTTTTTTATTGGTTCATTACTTCCTTAGAATGTGTAATTTAAATTACCGTGCATACACAAAAAAATTGAAGAAGTAGTCCATGCTCAAAGTGGATTTAAATATATAGAAAAAAGGTAAGCACAAAGTCTTTCTCCACAAGTTTATTAGAATAACTAGGCGAACCTATAATTATTCCTAATAATTCGACATGTTTCGAGTGTAGAAACACTCATCATCAGGAAAACAAAGTAAATAGTACAATCAGTGCTGATGTTGTTAGCAATAGAGAAAATAATAAGTGGGATTGAGCCGTAATGGTGTACACGAGATGTAAAACATGAATAGTCAAAAGAACGACAAGAATTCAGCATACTGGAAAGTCAAGGGGTAGTGAAAAAGCCCTGTCTTGGACAGAACAATGAAGAGATCAAAAGAAAATTAGAGAGTTTTAACATACTTTGTCAAAATCATTTACTTATAAGTAGTGAATTGAGGGAAAGAACAATCTTAAGTTTCAATAAACTTTGTCGGAGACATATGTAAAAGTAGTGAAATGAGAGGGAAAGAAAAAAAATTGGTTTTCGTAAAAGTCAAAGCATCATTTAGCTTGAAGTAAAAGGCTGTTGGGGTACAAGGATTGTTACGGCCCAGTTACCCCGGCAGGAGTCAAATTATACATCACATTGTGTGCAAAATTAATAAATTTTAAAGATTTTAAAAAATAATTTTAATTTTACTCATCTTCTTTGTTAAAGAAGTTTAACTGCAAGCAGCACGTGTCAGAAGGGTCTGGTGATACTTATTTATCAAAATATTAGGTGGCATTGCTGGTATCTTTATTAAAATAATTCATATCCGTATTATTAATTACAGGAACATAAAAGATAATATTTGTTAAATAACTTTGAACAGAGTGCATAAAAATTATAAAATTTTTACAAGTGAGTTTGCCTTATTCAAATTTTTTTAAAGTTAGATACCCTCTTAATCTTAAATACCCTACTGTGCCAATATTTGATCACCTGAAATCTTGTATGAAATTTACTATGTTGCATCAGGTGAAGCACCACCAAAAACTCAACTTTTTACATTAATAAAACGCTCGTTTATGAGTAATATTACCTTAATTTCCCCACTATTTACCTTAAAGCTGTAATTACTCAAGAACCTCACAAAGCTTGAATATTTGACATCTTACGGTATGAATATAAATCGTCTACATTTCGTCTGGGTTTTGACGTGGAAATATAACTTACGGTAAGAAAATTTGAATATTTATTACTTACCACAGCTGTTTTATCTACAACCAGTTAAAACCTAATAAGTTTATAATACTTGTGGACTATAATATTATATAACAAAATTCTTCGTTGTTTTAAATTTCCAAATCTTAAAAGTCCATATAAACCTTAAAATGTCATGTCCCTATTTAAAGAAATTAAAGTACGAAACGCCGAATTGTGAAACGAATAACACCATTTTGTAGAACATAATAAACGGCTATGGAAAATTCTTTTTTTTTTGTTTTAGGCGCAAAAAATTGAAAACCAAAACTGAAAATTGAAAAATTCTTTTCCTACTCGCGTGCGGTAAAGTACACTTTACAGCACTCATTTTCATGTCGTAAGTAGTACTTTACCGCACTCAGTGCGGTAAGTGCGGTAAAATTTCTTTACCGCACCCAATGCTGTAAAATTTCTTTACCGCACTCTTGTAAATTTTATTATATGCGTAATATGTTCTATTTAATTTACTACATTATGATGCTAACCACAACTAACGGCGATAAGTATCACATCATTACGAATATTTTTACTAGGTACCTATTTTTGGGCAATTTTCAGGTCACAACAATCTACTGTACCATGCATGGCGCAAGAAAATAACGCTTCTGTAATTTACAAAAACTGCTCAACTACATCTGATGAACAAAATCAAGCTCGCTCAGCACTTAATTTGCATTGCGCTACAAATTGTACATTTAATTTTAATATTTATCGTTAGCTATATTTTTATATTATAATGTTTGTATGTAATAAATATTTTTAAAAAATATTGTTTCTTTTTGTATTAATTTTGTAATATAATTCTTTTTTTTACCGGTGCGGTAAAGATTCTTTACCGCACTCAGTGCTGTAAAGATTCTTTACCGCACTGTATTAATTTTATTCAAAAAATGCAATTGATGTACTTGCATTCGCGCAATGCATAATATAAAAATATTTATAGCTTTTAACAATTAATATTTGTTACTTTTTATAAATTTTTTCTTTTAAATTTGATTTTTGTTCCAAATATTATTGCTCGAAGGAAAAATTGTGTACCTACCACGTGCGTAAAGTGTCTTTACCGCCCTTAACGGCTTGCCCGAACTCCGCTTCGCGTCGTTCGTGCAACTGCCGTCGCGTGCGGTAAAGGACCACTTTCCGCACTTGTTAGGTAAATAACTATTAACGGAACCATGCAAGAATTAATATTTAATAATTTAAAATTGCGACGATTAGAACAAAGTTACGAGATTATTTAGACAATATTATATTTTTAATAATAAAAGTCATATTATATATATATGACATCGGTCTATTCCGGATTCTTTTGTAACAGGAAGCTTAGCGTGATTTCACTTTCCTTCAGAAAAAAGGCGAAAAAGGTAGAAATTTCAAGGGTCTAATGACATCCAACACGAAATCTTGGTTTCCTTTCCGAGTGGCGCTAATGTAACATGTTTAAAGAAAAAAAGAGGAGAAATAATGGAAAGTATAACAACGTATATAACATGTTATGTTTATAAACTTTATTGATATAAAAATATATTACTATATTTCTGAAGTACTTTGTACATTAAGATGTAAACAAACATAATTAGCTATTTACCAAGGGTATTAAGTGGATATTAAGAGGTACGACCCAGTCTACGTTGTGTTTATATTCAATCTCTTTTAAAGTTTGGTACAACGGTAAAAGTTTGTCAGGTTTTAAGATTTTTTCGCTTTAATCTTATTTTGTCGGTTTGCCAGTAAATGAAAATTAAAGAGGTTTTTAAAAACAATCGATCCATTATAAAAGCATTTTGACCATATACAATTTATGAACAATTCAATCAGATATACCGTAAATAATATAAAGAATAAAACCCCTAATTATTACATTTCACAAAACTTGTGTAAGATGGCCTGTCTCCCATAATTTAGCCCGTTTGCTTCAACACCTGTCTGCGACAGAATGGTGACAGACACATTTCTCTGATATTACCTATTATGTCTGCGACAATAAGCAATGCTGTTTTACCTTTTGTTACCAATTACGTCTGCGACTGTAAGTAATGGTGACATTTCCCAAAAATACCGCCTTTTTTATAATTACCTTTGGTCTGCGACCACACTCTGTTTTAATTGGTTACCCGTTAATCTGCAATTTATTTTGTTACATATCACCTCATTTTCGTGTACGTATGATTATTAAAATTATTTATCATTTTAGTTACAGAGTATTTTTTATAGATTTACGTACACGTTTGGTATAAAGGTACTACGTAGTTTAGTAAAAAGCCGAGCGACAACGGTCTTCAGTAGTCAGTGGCGCAACCAGGGGGGGGGGGCTGCCAGGCTGCAGCCCCCCCCCCCCGAGCTTAGAAACTTAGCCTATTCGTTTAATTGCAAACCAATTTTTCATGTCACACGAACTATTTTCGCATGTTTTTTGCGATCTCAATGTTTTATGGATTTGTAATTTTTTTGTTTATCAATGTAACGTGGATTCTTACGTTTTTTGAGTAATTAAAGTATAAATTTTAATAAATAGGTCAAAATAAAATTGTACATAATGATTAAAAAAAAAATTTCGGATTCGAGTTTTTTCCGTTTCTTTGCATTTTTTGAGAACATTTACCATAGTAATGTATATATTTTTTTACACCATTAGAAAGTGGAGATTTCCACGAACAAAACGCCCACCGACTTTTTTAAAACAGCAGCTATTTTGACGTGAGAATTTTCGATTGAAAATAAGGGTGCTTTTTCGATATTAAGTCAAAATAAGGTAAAAAAATAAATATTTTAAATCAAAATAATTACAGTGTATTTGGGACATAAAAAGGTAAGTTATCACCAAATTTTGTGAAAACATAATTTTTTTTGTAAAAGATAAAAATAAAAAAAACAAAAACTTGGTTATTTGAATTTTTCACATAAATTTTGAGGCAATGTGAAAAAAGTGTTAATACAAAAGTTGCAGATCTTTTTATTACCTACAACTTTGCCATTTAACGTTTTTCCATAGGACTTATAGTTTTCCCGGAAATCGAGATAAATCGTTTTCTAGCCTTAAAAACTCACCCCGTTCCACTTCCCGACGAATTATTTTTTCTTTCATTTTTGTTATATTCTCTTTCTTCTCCAATGGGGTTCATCCTACTATTATTTTTTTTGTTTCAAAAATTATCGACCCTGGTCTACCTATTTATGCGAACCACGATATTGATATTACCGTGGAAGAAATTCTGGACGAAATGGCAAAAACAAAACGAAGAATTTTACTTTAATATTAGTATTGTTAGTGATTACTTACAACTTATTGTATAAGGTTTTTGTTTTGTTTTAGTATAAGTATGCTTAATATATGCGTTACTTATTTTAAATACATTTTTACTAATTAAAATAAAATCTCTAAATTTTTCTTTCATAAATATTTCGTTAGGGCTAGCGGCGTATTATTGCAGAAGTTTTAGGGGGCTGTCGCTCTCGTCAATCATACGTATTTTACCCAAAAAAAGGGCGTGGCACCCAAAAAATGTTTAGCCTGCGGCGCAATAAGTTAAAGCCCCCCCCCCCCCCCCCCCGAACAAAATTTCTGGTTGCGCCAATGTCAGAAGTGGACACTCAAGTCATTCCTACTGTCGGACATTGCAATATATAATTTATAAAAGTGCAATAAAAGTTAGTAGCTCGCCCATTTTCCGCATGTGTCACTTTTCTTCTCAAGTGGGCGTTGTTTTTCATATTGCCGCTTTTAAGGATACCAATCCATATCCGACAATATTATTAGAAAGCCGAGGGACGACGGTCTCTAGCAATGGACACTCAAGTAATTCCTGCTGTCGGAGATTGTTTTTAGGAAAAACCCATCACACCCTTTTATGTACACCAATTATAACATAACGTACTACAGGCAACATCATAACAAATAACTATAACCCTTTCTTGTATATTGTCAATAAAATCTTTCCCTTAACCCTCCCCCATTTCTTTACCTAGCATTGCAGATTATTATTTACTTTTATACGATGGCATTATTATTGCATAATAATGTGCACCCTTTGTTCTCAAGTAACACAAAATAAAAATAACCCAGGAAGACAAAACAATATCTGTTACAAGTTACCTAAACAATAAAAAGGTCCATTTCGGCGACTTTGACCAATATTTTATGACCCTTAGAAAGCAAAAGTGTATTGATTTTGTTACAGTTACAAATAGTACCGTTTGCCGTTCCTTTTTATTTTAAAAGAATTAAGAACAAAAGAAAGACAAACCCGAACAACCCGAACACACTGGCAGCGTAACGACCTTAGCTTGTGATTGGGAAATATCCACTCGTCTTTTAGCGTATATTTAAAAACGAAAGGATTATTGGAAAATCTGTTACATGAGAGGCCTAGTTTAAGGATATTATATTTTTAATTTAAAGTAAATTATAGCTGCAGTTTCGAAGAAAGGCGGTGACAGCGGAAATTGGGCGAAAATTGGGCGAAAATTGGGCGAAAATTGGGTTTATTTTACATGCAATGATGTCTTCATAAGGCCCTGAGGACGACGATCTTACAAACCGAACACTTTATTTGCGATGCTACTTTGCAAGTTCATATAATGCATAGGCGAGAACATTTCTATCTGTCCACATGGGGCATATTATACCTATAATATTATAAGAGGGAAAAAATAATCTCGGCTAGCGGACTTTAAAAGTGTGTTATTTTTTACTCTTATAAATTATACGGACGAGATTACTCTACTTTTTTTTATAATATTATATATTATATAAAAATTCTTCAATTTTTTCTAATGGACGCCGACCCTTTTGGACGGTAAGCTTATGTTGTTTCAATTCACATTTTGCCAGTCGCTAATGCGTTTTAAAGTTTTAATGATATAGACTTTGAAATCAAATGCCGCAAACCGTATTTTAAACAAGAATTTCTCTCTGCAACCGCGACAGTAAAGTTTTATTCTATTCACTGTTGCAATGGGCTTCTGCTGATGCAATGGGCTTTGTGCAAATTTAATTCCCGACAAAGGATAGACGTTTTTGTTTGACGTGCAGAAATACTAATTTTGTTAGTAAGTTCTTTAACAATTTATTCGCTTGTTCTAGATAGTGGCGTGTCTGGGGGGTAAAGGGAAGTCCCACCCTTCCCCACCACCTCGTAAGACGTCGAAAAAGTATGCACTTTTAACATTTATACTGCTAAAAGTATAGCCACAACCACCTTGAAAGAAGCCGTGAAACAGAAACATCGACAACACTGCTTGAAGATCCATATGTCACCTGACTTTTTTGAGGTTAGCCATGGTTTAGTATGTAATTTACCCGCGAACTAGGTGTAGATGTCGTATTAATTTGTATTTTTATCCGGATTTCGATTGATATCTAATAGAAAATTTAAGTAACATGATTGCTAAGAACCTCTACACAATACTAATGACAATTTTTGGTGCGGATTTGGTCTAATAGCATTAATAAAAAGGTAATGAATTGGCTTACAATGATTTGAAATGGATTTTACCCTTTGAAATGCAACTAAGCAGGTGGTCTCAGCTTGAAAACTTACTGTCTCGGTACTAATTCATACATTGTGATAGTAACGAAGTTACCCAGATAGTAGACGACTTTCTTAAGACAAGCGTAGATTTCTTAAACAAAGCCTTAAGCTTACTAAATTTTGACTCTTCAGAAGTCGATAGCCAGTCCTGTAATTTAAACGCTGAAGATAATAATTTGTATAATAGAATATTACTTTTGGTCGATCAAATAAATCTACTCGTAGTGAAACAAAAACAGTTTCTCAACGCAATATTACTAATATTTAATAATTAGGTAAGTTGTTCTTGTTATCCAAAACTATTTATTACTTTTTTGTACATTTTTCAATATCAATATAGTGGCAATAGAGCCAAAAAAACACAAAAAAATATCAGAAAGAATAAAAAACTCGCCCGTTGCGCGTTGCCGCGCCTCATAATAATAGCCTGTGGATCCGCAACTCCCAACTGATCTGGCGTTGCCGGATATCACTTCATAGCTTCTTTTCAAGGTGGTTATGGTGTAGCTCATCATCATTTAAACTCTTTACACTTTATAAAAATATCCAACCTTAAGTTTAAAATAAGTCTGAAACTTATTTTTATATTAAGAAAATAAAATGTTTTTATTTCCATTTGGTTGTTAAAAATGTCCTCTCTTTCCCATCCCAGCTGTAAAGGTACAGTACTGATGCTTATCAGCTAGACTTTGCCCTTTAAGAATTTTAATTTATAATTTATATTCTTAATAAATCCTATTATTATTATAGGACACTAGTTTACGACCAATTTTGGTCTCTAAACGCGAAAATGCTCGTAAAAACACCTTAACACGTAATATTTTTAAATCTAAGTAACTGGCTAAATGGCAAATGCTCTCCTATGCCTTTTGCAGTTCCAATGATTTGGCGAGAACCAACAAACAGTGGCGGCTCGCGGTTGTAAAAAATGGTGAAGAGCTTAGTAGCAGTTTGTGCTCAGAGGCATAAAGCCCGCCGCAGGCGAAATTTTTTTTGGACCACGCCCAAATTTGGTCAATAATTTATTACTTTATTACTTATAAACGAAAAAAAATTATCACAATAATAATTAATATAATTTTTTAGACCTACAAAACAATTTTTGTTAGGCGGCACTACTAATACATAGCCAATTATACTCTAAAAACCAGGAACACTTAAAATTATAATCTTATAGGATCTGCCACTTTTTTTCGATTCTTTTTTTAAATCTATGTTTAAGATTCCAGTAGGTCGCCCGTGTACTAAAACGTATCTTATCCTCATCTGTCCCACGACTGAATGGAGTTTCTAACAAATTACAAACTATGTCATGAATTGGGTTTATTTTTAAAACGTACAATAAAAATTAGTACTTAGGTCTACTGAATTAACTGAAAAATAAAAACAAAACTTTCTAATCACACAATAAATAACGTAAAAAGGATATCTATAGCCGTAAGTTTCGCGAAGCCTCAAAATAAATACCCGAACCAATACTTAAAACAATAGTGCATATGACTGATCTATTTTTAGATGCACTTCAATCACGTCTCACATGCTGTCGCGTACCTGACGTCACGTAACCATAGCGACGGTGGAAATCAAAGCCACTTGACTGTACATTCAGTATGTTGGGTTTTCGCCGCTCTTCACTTGCTGCTTTGACCTTTCGATGCGACGGACGCGGTCGGCTGGGGCGCGCCAAAATGCACGAGTGTTTATAATAGAATTATTGTCCATCGGAGTTAACCGTGGTCCTATTATGCATAGCTACATTTGGATTAAATTAATATTATTAATTCGAACATAATTATTTTTTTAAGGTAGCTGTATTGGTACATTTAATATTTCATATTGTCGAAAAAAACTTCCTCCTGGTTTTATTTTTATTGGTGAAGGGCCCCTTCACCTACTTCACCTGACGAGCCGCCACTGCCAACAAATCATTTTAACGACTGTTACTTTTACATAATATGGAATATTCGGTTCGATCAGCAATAAAACCGGTTCTTCATAGAGAAGGTTTACTAATTCCAGCACCCCCGGCAATTGAGGAAGAAAATTTAGAAATGTATGATGATGAGGCGGAACCCGATAATGGAGAAAAGGACTATTTTTTTCCCGAAAGTGAAAGAAAAGAATCCCATTTAACCGAACAAGCTGAATTAAATTATCTAACTCGGGTCCTGCTCTTGTCTAAGTCCAAAGTACTGTGATACAAAGAAAGGCAATAAAAAAAACAAAAATTTAAGCAATTAGTTAATTTTCAGGTAGGTTATCAATATTGCCTCCTTATAATATCTTAATTTAATCGATAAAATGAAAACAATAATCAATAAATAAAATAAATTAATTTTGGAATACCGGTCCACTGTGCAATACCGGTAATAGTATATTACATAACAAGTGTTGAAAGTGGTACTTTTCAAACGAGGAGGTATTTAGCACGAGGCGTCAGCCGAGTGCGGAAATTCTCCGAGTGTGAGAAAATCACTTTCACACGAGTAATGTACACAATTTTTCCTACGACCGTACAAAATAATCAAAAAGATTTTGATTTGATTTTAATATAGTTTGTAGGTATCACCATTATTATGTTAAACAATTTTTTTCAACACTAGAGTTGAAAAATTTTTTTCAACTCTAGAGTTGAAAAAAATAAAAACAATGCCCACTTACACATTTTAACTTACCTAGATTTAAATAAAAATAATAAATTTTTCTCCTATTTGCTTACGCACATCATACCTATATCTATGTACAGTGAATAAATTCCGTTTTTAATTTTTTTGCTGCTTGCATTCTTTCAATAAAACAATAATATACCTAAATATACATACAAAATACGAAAACAACAAAACTAAAACATAACCTTTATGCCTGCTTTATACCTCCCATTTAACATTTAATTTAATTTAAGATTTAAACTAAACTAAGAATTTAAAAGTTGAAAGTTAATTTTCTTATGCATACGTTTATACCTCTCATTTAAACTAATTTATCATTTAATTTAATTTAAAAGTTGACCAACTTTCAACTTAAGGTAAAAGATCGTGCCAGATCGTGCTAAATCGCGTTAGATCGTTCTCCACAACTGTCCGTGATTGGCCAGGAAGAAAGATGAATATTTTGATGGGTGACAATAACCTAAAATTATACTAGGAATTTTTATTTTTATCAACAAATAAAGTGCTTTTTCTCTATTTATTTTGACTGCTTGTGATTTGTAATGGAAGACTACAATTTGTTTTTTATTACTTGCTTTTTGTTGTAACAACAGCTGGAAAAATCTTCTTTTTTTTGCACTTCATTTAATTTAATTTAGTGGCACGTTTTCGAGGTATAAATTAACAAAATTATTTCTTAGCTTAGTTTAAATGATAAATTAAATCTTAAATTAACTTAAATCTTAAATGAGAAGTATAAAGCAAGCATAACATTATAGAAAGATAGAGATCGAGTTAAATATCGATAGCTTGTTACTTATAAACGTTCTATCTATATTCGATTTATTTTGAATATTGCTAAAATAAATTTACTTTCTTAAAGCATATATTCACTTGACCCATATCCTTAAACATTGTGTGGATATTTTTATCCGAGATAATTGTAAAATTATAAATCCGTATTTTCTAGGGTATTCTATTTCTGCTCTATATATAGCTGCCCCTTTTTTTTCTGTGGTTCAAATCAGTTGACAATGTTGACAGTGACAGGTTTGATGGGTTGCCTGACATATTTCTCCTTTTTAATATATTATTATTTTTATTATAAATACTCTTAGGTTCCCAAAAATAACGAAAAAAAAATATTTTTCATAATTGCAGTAATGCCTTGGTGTACTTTACCCCACCCAGCACCCCAATTCGCTCCACGGGTCCCGTAAGTTTGTTATTTTTTTAAATAGTTTTGTTGTCAAATTAACACCTGTTTAAATTAAATATAGTGTGCTTTGTATTTCCACACTCGTGTTGAAATATATTTTTTCAACACGCGTGTGATATTTAGCACTTTCTAGCCAAGTTAACCGTGCTGTTATTGTCATTTTCGTAGGTGGTTGTAGGAAAAAGTATTCAAACCAATTCCACTAGTGATGTTATAATTAATTCAGCAAACTTAAAAACTACAAGCATAATTTTAAAGTTTTGTAGACATTGTAATTGATTTGAAAAGCAATAAGTTTGGCTTTAGCGCCAATAAAATCTGAAAATTTATTGCAAAAACTTATAAATCTTTCAGAGATTTGTCGTGTTACATACTTTCTGTCAAATTTATTTCATGTATAAAATTGTGAGCACTCGTGAGCGAATCCTTCACTTCTGAAGTTAGAAATTAAAGAAAAAAAAACACAGCACACAATACACAAACAGTAATTCAAATTGACGAATTTCCATAAAATTAAATAAGTTAACTGGCGATAAATCACCGGCGCACGGCGGCATGGTATGATAATAAAAGATAAATGTACAAATACTTCAATTACAGTTTTTGTTGGGGAACCAGTCCCAACCCGGGTAATTTATTTCATCGAGCATTCGAGCATGTGAGATGTAAGTCCAAGACTGGCATATTTTCGCACGACCGATATCGGCCGGTTCTTATCTTCATTACATAAACAAAATGAATCAATACCTTTTTTTATAACTTAAATAAGACGATAATAATAAGAAGTCTTTAACAATATATAATTAATGTACCTGATGAACAAATTAAAAACACAAAATATTAAGGAAGTAAAAGTTCTGTATAAAAACTTTTTGAGAATTTAAAAGTACTACAAAGAAGTGATTAATGTCTCTGTAATAACTAATTGTCATAGAAAATTAAAAAGTCTTAAATTATCTTGATTTATTTCTTACTCCAAACTTCCAAAGACGGCATTATTAAATTGTAATAAGATAAATCAAACAGAAAAGTGTTGTAAGTAATGACCCAGAGGGCCAGTATTTTTATATTTCCAAGACGTGCTTTATTTAAAATAATACAATAGACCCGCTTCTCCGAGGACGTTTGAAAAAAGAAATATGAAAAATAAACGAGAATAAAATTATGCCCTTTTGTCGAGCCGGCTTCCCGGTCCGTCTGCTGGCGGCAATCAATTTTTGCATCACCGTACAGCCAGTTGAAAAAAGCAACAGCGAGAGTTGAATAAATATTGTCAAATATTTATTTTAATGCGAATGGCTAACCGTGAAAAGGATGCATCATCGCCTTTAAAATAAACCCAATTTTCGCCCTCCGCTGCCACCGAATATCTCCGAAACCACACGTACGATTTACTTCAATTTTAGAATACAGTGTGTATCAGCCAAATTGAATAAATTCGATAAAAAATACGTGTTTGGGGCGTGTTTGAAAAAACGCTCGGATAAGTCGATTCGTATTTTTAGTTGCGCATTTTTCTCAATAACAACTTTTTATACAGGGTGTGTCATCTAACAGTGGCCAATACCGACATTCTTATTTTAAACACAACACCTTGTATATTATTTAATTTTTGGATTCTTCAGAAAATTTTAGACATGTTTCATGTATAATATCCTATACCTATTTTCACCTGTTTCGGAAATATTAAGGTGGGAGTATCAACATGCTTGCCAACCTCAGACCAAGCTGGTCTGAGTTGCCAACCTATAACCTATTTTGCGTAGATTTATTTATGTTTTCTAGCTTTGACACAAAATTTAAATAAAATCAGTATCGACTTGATATTCTATAGGTAATAATTGACATATTTAATAAATATCAAGGAATTTCATAACTTATTTTAGGAGAATAGGGAACTTTCGAATTATTTTTTTTTCAATAAAATGATTTAGTTAGGCCTAAAAAAAATATTCCCCATTTATTACTCCTTAAAAATCAGTAATAACGTGGTAAAAATTCTTTAAAGTTTCGCGCGTGTCAAAAGCATTTCAAACGACCTTTTAAGCGCGCCAAGCCCGATGACGTCACGAAGTATGACTTTTCCGTCATCCGTCATCCTGACCGGTGGCCGAGCCGCCGAGTTTGCATTTGGATTGCCGTGTGTTATTGTTATTGTATTGTTGTCTTAAGGTGGAATTCTCAACGTCGCTCAATTTATTGCCAACCTATAACCTATTTCGTGGATGTCGCACACGAATTATACTTCTTGACGTCACGACCCGTTTTTACCAGCTTGGGATAATTTAAATTTTGGGGCATTTTTAAATCTTGCTAGCGGTCTTTTGGGACAAAATATGTAGTTTTTTTGCTGCCATATGTTTTATGACAATATATACTTATGATTTATAGAATTTTTTTCCCCATTTAAAATTTTTGTCAAGTTCCCTATTAATAACGGGGTAACTGGGCCGTAACAAGCCTGGTGGTACCCCAACAGCATTTTACTTCAAGCTAAATGATGCTTTGAATTTTATGAAAACCAATTATTTCTTTCCCTCTCATTTCACTACTTTTACATGTCCCCGAAAAAGTTTAATGAAACTTAAGATTTTTCACTACTTATACCTAAATCGTTTTCACAAAGTCTTTTAAAAGTCTGTAATTTTTCTTTGGCTCTCTTTATTTTTCTGCCCAAGACAGGGCCCTTGCACTAGCCCTTGACTTTCCAGTATGCTGAAGTCTTGTCGTTCTTCTGACTATTCATTTTTTACACCTCATATACAACATTAAAAGCTCCATTACGGCTCAATCCCACTTATTATTTCCTCTATTGCTAACAACATCAGCATTGTACTATTTACTTTGTTTTCCTGATGATGAGTGTTTCTACACTCGGAACATGTCGAATTATTATGAATTATTCTAGGTTCGCCTAGCTATTCTAATAAACTTGTGGAGAAAGACTTTGTGCTTTTCTTTTTTCTATACGTTTAACTCCACTTTGAGTATAGATTACTTCTTCAAAAATAACTTTATTGACAAAATGGAGAACAATAGAATCAATCAAATCAAGGACGAAGCAATCCGCAGAAGACTATTAAACAAACTACTAAAAAAATACAATAAATTATTATTTTTACCCATAACGACACCCGAATATATCTTTCCACAGAATAGCCCCCATTCATCCCGTAAAGATGAAGCAGGTATGTATAATATTGATCCGCACACTCACCTGCCAGAGTCGGGAGTTTAAAATCGAGTTTCGCCGCGGCCTACATTTTTTTAGAGAAATAATAGAGAAGGGAGCATCAATAAGCCAGGCTGGGTCCTCCCGGCAGGAATATTAACTTTGTAAATATAAAACTTCATTTACGGGTAATATTTAGAGGCCAAATACATATTATTGTTCCAATAAACTTGCCTAGCATCATAGCTGTTCCTAATTTATGTTAATTCAATAAGTGAGCTGTCACTGAAGGGTACTGTAAAGTTGTATGAAATGTAATATTACTAGTGATCTTGAAAAATAAGCCTGGCTGCAAACTCATAAACTAACTGCAATCGAGAACTTGACAAAAATTTTAAATGGGGAAAAGATTCTATAAATCATAAGTATATATTGTCATAAAATATATGGCAGCAAAAAAAAACAACATATTTCGTCCCAAAAGACCGCAGCAAGATTTAAAAATGCCCCAAAATTCAAATTATCCCAAGCGGGTAAAAACGAGGCGTGACGTCAAAAAGTATAATTCGTGTGTGACATCCACGAAATAGGTTATAGGTTGGCAATAAATTGAACGACGTTGAGAATTCCACCTTAAAACAACAATACAATAACAATAACACACGGCAATCCAAATGCAAACTCGGTAGCTCGGCTACCGGTCAGGATGACGGATGACGGAAAAGTCATACTTCATGACGTCATCGGGCTTGGCGCGCTTAAAAGGTCGTTTGAAAAGCTTTTGACACGCGCGAAACTTTAAAGAATTTTTACCAAGTTATTACTGATTTTTAAGGAGTGATTATTGGGGAATTTTTTTTTAGGCCTTACTAAATCATATTATTGAAAAAAAAAATTGGAAAGTTCCCTATTATAGAGAGAAGTCTATTTTTCAAAAAAAATCTTAATAATGACTCTCATATATTATTTGAAAATCAGAAGCTTTAAAACTCATCAATGATAAAATATTTAGGTCTTTTAATAGATAATACGCAGCTCATCTACGCATATTGCTTAGGTAAGGAAAGACATTGCTTCTTTTGTTGGTATTCTCTATCAAGTCAGTTATCTGCTTAACAAAAATCTGCGCAAGCGACTTTAGTATGCACACATATATAGCCACTTGTATTATCTAATTCACTATGGGGCGCAGCTACAAATGTACTATTAAAACTAAAAGAGAATAATTGTGGTGTATCGGACAAGTGTGTAACTGTTTCTTATAATGGAATATGCAGGGATCCAAGCAATTAATACCCTGGGGCGGGTAGACCACGACGGCCGTTTCGTCCTTGATAGGACTCTACGGGCAGCTATAACCCAAGCAATTAGGACAACAGCGGTAAGATGTATTAAAAGCCTTTTTACAAAAACAAAGCGGTCATCAATACACCGTAGCGCCATCCCAGCGGAATTAACTCCAATATGAAAGGAAGTCACACTGGTAATAATCGAAAGGTAGACAACTAACCAGTCTACCCGCCCCAAGGTATCCATTGTGCTTGGATCCCTGCTTATTCCAATATAAGAAACAGTTACACACTTGTCCGATATGCCACAATTATTCTTTTTTAATTATTTTCGTGGTCATTATATCTTCTAAGTAGTGTTAAAACTTTTAAAAACTCTTCAAAATAAAGCTTTAACAAATATATTTAAGTTTCCTTTAAGATTCCCTATTAATCAATTGTATTACCATAAAACATTTCTCAATATTGTGAATATCTCCAAATTTAAGATCCTGCTTTATGTTCATCGTGTAGTTAATAAGACTAAACAATCTGAAGTGCAACTATTAACATTAAAATATACATAACCATCATACTAGACAAGACAATAATTTTTACATACCACAAGTAAGATCGAACTAAGGTTTGAAATTAATCTACTATGGTGGTGTAAAGTTGTATAACAATCTGCCAGACTCATTGAAGAAAGTCATTGAGCCTAACTGTTTTAAAAAAAGGCTTCTGATTTGTTTGTTAGATTGGTTATTATCTCAGCGCTACGTAAAGCAAAAAGGTATCTGCCGTTCGACAAAAAAAAGCAACTTTTTTCTAACGAAAAGTTTTATATTTGTTTTGCCCCTAAAACAATAGCCTGCAAACTAGACCCAAATTCCTGGGAGACAAAACAAAAAAATCGTTCGATTATAGCGAACAACCGAACCAATTTTCTACAGGTGACCACGTTTACAACGCGAATTTATTACGAGCCGGGCCCGGAAAATATGCCATGGACCTGTTGACTCCCTGCGGTAATTTATTTTCTTGATAGGGCATGTGTGGCATGAATTACATGAAGCGGGGGCGCATTTTTTACGGGATTTAGCGCGACTGCATATTTTATGACTCTAAAAATAGAGGCTTTAGATAAAATCAATAGAACGGCGTTTGCAATATTGGAATGATGCGGTAATAAAGCAATTGCGAGTTAGATGGTCTTTAAAACGAAGCTTATTTTTTACCAAAAGGGTGTACAGTTTCAGCTATTAAATCTCGGGCAGAACTTTTTAGCTTTGTAACACATACAGAGTCCTGCACCTCACCTCCCGTCTTCTATAGCTCACTTAGTAATTAAGTTAGGATTTTGATATTTTGCCGACCTTACCTGTTTCTTGGGCGCATTTCAGGAAAATATTTTTTTTCATACAGGGTGTTCCAAAAAAGTGTGACATCATAAGGATGTATTTTTTTAGATTACATGCCATATATTTTCTTACTTATTTGGGTGCCTCCTATAATTACCGACATACCCCTCAAATTTTATTGATATCGATTTAGTATTATAAGCGAAAAAAAATAAAAAGTGAAAAATATCAGTTTTGCACCACTGGTTTTAAAAATTAATAAAAATTAAAAATAATGCCTCGTGACTAAAATTATACAAAGTTACTTATTAAATAAAGTCTAACAGTTTAGTTAACCAAGTTTGATTGATACGAATTGAACAGGGTGTCCAAAGTTTAGTGTCAAATTTTGCAAACTTTAAAGCAATTTATTTTTCTTTTTTTAAATAGGAACCCCTGTATCTTTTTATGTCATTCGATGTAGAATTGAAAATCACACCCTGTATGAAAAAAAAAAATAGTATCCTGAAATGCGCCCCAAGATACAGGTCTATAAGGTCTACAAAATATCAAAATTCTAACTTAATTACTAAGTGAGCTATACACTGTTAAAAGAAAAGAATCAAATTTAACTTTTTTTTTATGTCCCAGAAAGTCCACTCCCGTTTTTTTGTTAATTTAACTAAAACCGCTTCAGTCAATCAGTAACTCATAAAATATGTTACTATTTTGACATTAATCTGGTTTTATTGTGCAGTAAATATTACAACTTAATTAGATAATTTAACACATTTTTTATATTAGTATTAACTTATTTTATAAATCGTATTTCTAAAGCAACTGCAAAAAAAAATTACATTATCTAATTGCGAAAACACACATTGAAACAAATCTGCAGTTAACTTTAATTTATCATATCAATATATTTAAACATTGCTGCTGTAAAAGTCCATTTATCAGTTTATATAAAAAAAACCATTAATATGTTTATAACAGTTTAATAAGTATACTAAAAATAAAAAATTAGACATAATATAATGTTAGAAAACTAAGATTTAAAAAATATAGTGCTTTAAACAAATATTCTGTATTTAACTAGCATAATTTTTTAACAAACTCTTAGAACGCTATTAACTATGGGATATAGGTAGTTATCCTATCTATCCTTTAAAAACTTACTTAGAAACTAATACTGTTTTAAGCAAATATTCTCACAATACAAACTTACAATATGAGGTATGTAAAATAAGGTACCTAAGCCAATTATTGCCATGTTCCTAATATTGCCATCCAAGCCAAAATCATGACGTCATTACTCTTGCGGCCGGTATTCGTACTAAACCATTCTTAAGAATGAAATCCCATGGCCCATTCCTTTACATTCTTGTACTCCATTATTACCATGAGGGAAGGGGCGGGTGGATTAACGGTATTATTGATAATGTCCATTGGAAAGACTAAAAGAAAATAAGAGTAGCAGATGTCAGCAAAAGGTTTTTTTTTTACATTTGTAACTATATTAAAGGCCGGTTTATGCAACATTCCGTAAATTTCAGGACAAAATTCAAAAATCAATCAGAATAAAAATAAAGCAATACTTACTTATAAGCGTCAGTTAAAATCAATGTCAGGTTAACGTATACACAAACACTTTTATCTTGTCCAAACGTGTCGAAGACTAAGACTCGAAGAAAATAGACTTCCCTTCCTTGACCAGTGAGCAAAGGGTTTTCTTTGGTTAACTAGATGATTATTTAGATTTACTCCTATTAGGTAAATGTAGATTTTACTACTAAACAGTTCTTAGCAGCATATTCGATTATTACTAAAATGTTGATTTGACATACTGGGTTGTTATTAAAATAAATATTACTATTATTTTATGTTGAAACAACTGAGAATAATATGTTGTATTAAATCTCTTTTAGTGTAAAATGTTAACTAAAAAGATATAGATAATGATTATAAACGTAATCAAAAGTTAATAGTATTTGATTCAT
The DNA here is from genome assembly GCA_963969555.1 of Polydrusus pterygomalis. Classification (NCBI taxonomy): domain Eukaryota; kingdom Metazoa; phylum Arthropoda; class Insecta; order Coleoptera; family Curculionidae; genus Polydrusus; species Polydrusus pterygomalis. Next base: position 46,186,496 of record OZ018381.1, on the reverse strand, counting down.
TTGAACCGTAAAAGTATTGCATGTTAATTTTAGTTAGCTGTTATGTTAAAACGACTTCCAGAAAAGTTAGTTCTTAAAATCTGATTTTTACTAAACACAAAAGAGTTAAAATAACTATACATTTTAAGTTAAAATTGATTTATTTTAATTGATTATAAATTTTTTTGATTCTCACGTCCAGGATTTCTAACAGTGTAGAAGACGGGAGGTGAGGTGCAGGACCCTGTATATCTCATTTTAATATAATAAAACATCATCATAGAAAAAACAATACTAAAATGTCAGTGTTTTAATTTTCGAAAAATGCCAAACTTAACGACCCAGCAGAAAGTTTTACTAATTCATGATATTATTGAGCAGGAAGGTTGGTCTGAAAGGGATGCTCGATGCTGTTTTGCGTTCTAGTATTACCTTGAACAGCCATTTTTTTGGAAAAAAGTAATATGTACAGACGAGAGTGTTTCAGTCTTGTTGGAAGGAATATACGAGTATAGGCCTACAAGATCTCGATTCGAAAAAACATTTACCCAAAAAGATCGAAAAGTGTTCGATTTTCTGTAAAAGTCTGGGGATGGATAAGTGCTCAGGGAGTTGGTGTGTGTCACTTTATTCAAGGACGAAAGGGATTTCATTTATTAAGATAACTGTTCCATTCACACAGCCCGACAAGCAAGTGAATGGATGGAACAGGAACAAATTATCCATTTTACCATGGTCCTCACGAAGTCCAGATTTCAATGTAACGGAAAATGTTTAGGGTGTTTTAGTCAAATAAATTAATGTTAATAATAATTTTAGGCCACAAAATTTGAACGAATTAAGAAATGAAATTGCAGAAGCATGGAATGAGTTAAATCCAAGACCTTCGGTTGAAAGTTTGACAAATCACTATTCTGAATTTGTTGGTACGAATAACCTTACTTTTCAAAGTTGGGCTGGATGTTTTTTGTTATAGCTTCCCTGTCCTCCGATGTTATTATTGAAATTATTTCTATTATTTCAGATTTCACATATTTTTAATCTCTATCGCTAAATTTAAATACTTGGTTTGATCCTAGTTTGTTAATAATAATAATAAATAACATAAGCTTATTATGTAGCTCTAATACAGTGCCGAATAAATCCGATTACATAACACCTTTATTAATTATTGTTAGTCGACAACTTTTCAATATTTAATAGTACAAAATGTCCCTACCCAACGTTATATGACGCACCGTTTATAATAAAGAGCCGTACATTAATTCCCACTGTGGACCTGCTACCAAAAATCCCGACTCTAATCATTAGTCACAACAAACAAAAGACTGTCTCCTTTTTTACCAGACACCTAAAATATAATGAGGCCCAAACAGCACGTAAACTTGATTGTTTTAAATTGATCACGCGCATGAAAAAGGTACAAAGCAGGGAGGAGAATAATTGCCAAAATAAATTACCATATTTTCGGTAAAACAAAGTGCTACTTGAAAATAATGTAACATTGTGACCAAATCGAGATTACAAAATTTTACCTATTTGGGTTTAATTGTTTTATAAATAATGTAAATTCTCCTCTTCTCTGGCTTCTTGTTGTGGTAATTATCCTGTAAAGGCAAGGTGGCTGTTGCACGTAGAAATTACGATTTTAAGTTGAGAAACAAAGCATAGTCAAGATGTTTTTAATCTTCGACAAGGTACCCACCTGTGGTTCTTATTAAAATAAATTTTGCTGTTCGACACATCATGGAAAAATTTCTAATTTTAAATTATTTAATATTAAATTAGTTAAAGCTCAGTTAAAGAAAGTCTCGCTGACTTTTTCGCGTGCAGCCACCGCGTTATCACAAAGAAAGAAAGCATGTGAAGAATAGAAACGTAAACGCTTGGATTTTACATTAAAATCAATCAATTTTTTGCGGTAGTTCCAACGAGCTCATTACGAACATTTGAAAAAAGGGTTCTGTTCATTTATTTTAATATTACTAATAATTTTATTATTATTATTTTCTTCCTTTTCACACTAATTGTATAAGTCATTGGCGTTGATCATAAATATTATATTTTATAGTGCTCTGTTGGTTAATTTAAGTAGGTTAAAACTGAGGAGCAACTGTGCAAAACGCATTAAATCCGTTTTTTATAATTTTCAAGGTAAATATAAAAATGTAGTGCTTTTTAGTCAATCTATCATTAGAACAACCCAGTTCGATCAAAGCGCGTTAAATCCATTAGATATAGCCGTATCAAAAACACTCAGCTAAGCAAAACGGATTAATTCCAATTCACGTTTAAGCAAAGTGCAATAAATCCAAAAAAATAATATTAATTTCTGTTTAAAGAGTTTGCATTCCAAGGTAAATATCTTGGGGAAGACTGGCTACTATATAACGTCAAACAGTTACAGACCTTTTTAAAAAGACCGATGGTATTTCGGGTATAAAAAGAGTTGTGCTGCGAAAAAATCTAGATACACCCATCACCATATCCTTTTTCGAAAACTTTCGGTATATGAAAGTATAGCTGAGACCCCAAAATCACTTCTTAAGAAAGGTTAAAATGGAACTTCTACAACTTGGAACACCTCTTGAGGAGAAATAGAAACAATCTTTAAAGCATTTATTAACCCAAGAGTTTGGAGCAGAATGGGAGCAAGAAGATGAGTCGAAAAGACCTGCGACTGCCTAAAAGAAGTTGGTTTATATATTTAATTGTTTTTTTTCTAATTTTGTTATTAAAATAATTATTTCACTGAAGTTTTAAATTTTATTGGCCTTTTAAAATAATGTAAACTTAATTACTTCAAGCCAAACGCAATAAATTCAAATAAGAAGTAAGCAAAAAGGAATAAATCCATACTTACTTGGCAAAATGACATAAATCCACATTCTGGTTAAACAAAGTGCAGTAAATACACTAAAAAATATACCATATTGCCGTGAAAATTGAAAACTTAGATTAAAAAAGGAAATATTCCTTTTTAACCCTATTACATAAATCATTCTGCGCCACATGAAAATCTTAGTTTTTCTTCTAACTTACTTTGCTAGTTTTTTAAGTTTTATTGAAAACAACATATTTATGGATTTAATGCGTTTTGCACAGTTGCTCCTCAACTATTATTCTTTAGTAGCGAAATGTGTCATTGAAATGATGAATAAAGTCCCATATTCCGTTTGGTAAAACACTAAATTTAAAGAAATTATAATTATATTTGATTGATAAATTCTGCATATTATTAATATGTATGTCACGACGAAAATAATATGCCAATAAAATGGAATATTTTTTTCTACAAATATTTAAAGATAAAGTCTATGGAAGCTATCAGTTTTATCAAATTAGTAATATATTTTGATTCCTAAATAAGAACAGAACTATGATACCGCGTATATGGAGGATCCCGTATATTTCTCAAAACGTCACGTTTTAAAATAAAAAAAAACACAATGGAAACTGAGAGAATTCTAAGAAAAATAATTTTATTAGTTCGCGTAAGATTCCGAAATTCTCATACTATCCAGAGTTTGCCTTTCGCTTCGTTATTTTATCATTATTGTTATTATTATTATTATCAAGGCCAATCATTTTTTTCGTTTCTCTATAGCATTTTCATAACTTCTCCATTTTCTTCAATTTTATGATTTTTTCGTCGGTAATAATCCGTTTTAAACGTCCAAATCCTGGATTCAGGAAAATAACTGGGAAATGGGTATTAGTCTCTAGGTTATGCGATACCCCTGTAAGAAGGTTAAGCATAATCCATCATTGCAAAATGTCTTACCGAGACGTAAACACACTACTATTCGTCATCGTCTAGCTGAGCTTGTCTATATCACAAAAGCGGTTAGAGTTAAATATTCAGTAATATATTACTTATTATATTAATGTCGAAAAAAAATTTAAGTTTAAGTTAAACATTTTTGTGAGATAAAGAAAGGGTTACAAGAATCTCTATATCTTCCTATATACAAATACATGATAGCTCTTATTTGTAAAATAAAAATCGCATACTACTATGCCATAGTAATGAAATAGTATTACCCAGGTTAAATTTACAGTTTATAAAAATTATGACGATGGATGCCGGAAACATCTACTTCAAAAATACACCTGGCTACATCTGACTTTACGTGATATCCATACATTATCTCTGTGCAATTTCGTTTAAAACTTTGATATTAGTTTTTCACAAGTTCTTTATTGCATTGAGTATGGGCGCTTTAAACTTTTATATGATAAATGGAACTCGAGGAATATATTTAAAGTACATGATAAAGTTTCGATAGGTAGTTAATAATCACAAAATAGAACTTTTAAAAAATAATCTTGATCTTATTGTAATTGCTTCCTCTAAAAAGAACCGTTCCATATTCTAAAGGGATTATGATTTTATTTTAAAATAAACTAGCGTACACATGCATTAAAAAAAATGGATATAGTCAAAGCTGGTCTCATCATGCGGGTCCAAAGGTCACCGATCATATGAATCAATTCAAAAATTCTAGAGCTTATCAAAATGTTGTGAAATTATATGGGTATCAATATACCCGGAGAAAAAAACATAGTTTCATTATTTTAACTGTCGTGAAGATAGCCACATATAATATTATTATTTTTGCAAAAATTATATACATAATAGTACAGGGGTGGCGAACCTTTATGTTTTAACGTGCCATTTTTTCTAAAGAAATTTTTAATGAGGCCATAGACGTGCCGTCAAATTCGTAATATAATAATTCATACTAAACTTTGTGATCGGTAGTGTGCCCAAAATTTATTATTTATTTATTTTATTAATTAAAAACGACAGTAATAAATAGTGTAATTTATTTAAGCAAGAGAATTTCCTAACCTAACAATACAATGGAATTTAATCCGATTAACTATTTCAAGAAATAAAAAGAAAAAATGGTAATTTGCCAACCAATAAGTAGAAAACAGTAGCAAAAGCACTGGTAATCAATTTAAGGATTGTACAGAAAATTGTCCATGAAAAAAAGCATAATATAATATCGAAGAATACTAAAAAATGTAAACAAAGAAAACCGTTTATAATTATAGACTAAAAACTATCCTCATCACTTCAGAAATTCTGAAAAGTCCTCGTCATCTGAGTCGTGCTCGAATGGAGCAACGATCATCGGCGCTACTTCGACATCTAATACTTGTTCTCGATCCTACCAATTCCTTATTATTTTTTCTGTATGTTCCAACGATTTATTCCAGTACTCCTGCGTAATATGATCCAACGAATCTTGCCAAATTATCTGTACTTGCGAGAATTTAAGACCATCACCTACCTACATGTTTTTCATAAAAATATTTTGTCCCAGCCCATATTAATTCTATCGCATTAAACTGGCAATGATATGGAGGCAGTCGTAGAACCTCATAGCCATATTCACGCAATATTTCATCTACAGCGTATATTTTGGGTGATTTGAGAGACTTTGCCATTGATAGGAGTTTCGATTTTAACATATTTGGTAAAGGTTGTGTTTTTGAAGCCACTCATAAATATTACTTTTTCGCCAAGTTGAACTAGGTTGTTTATTTAAAATGCTTGAATGATATGATGCATTGTCTGATACAGTTAAATACGGCTCATCTAAATTTGGGATTAATTTAGCTTTTAGCCATTTTTCAAACATTTCTCTCATGGAAATCGCGCCGAAGGCGAAAAAAAAAGCGACAAAATTTTGGGTGCCACGCCCTTTTTTGTATTATGGTGCTTGGTTTTCAAGTGGGAAAAATAAAAAACAACACAAAATCCTCAAGAAAAGCACAAAAACAAACCCGGTAATAGTTGAGGTACTTGGGTCTGTAGGGCAATTGCCCCCATCGCCCCTATACCTACGCCTGCATTAAAAAAAATATGATTTTTTTCGTAATGTGTTTATTTTGTATTAAAATTTTAAACAAATATGTATTTTTATTATTATATATACAGTGTCCGCAAGAAAGTCCGCATCAAATGGGATTTTTTTTTATTATTAGGTATAGGTAAAAATTGAAAAAGCAGTTAGTTTTTGCTTACCTAAAAACCAAAAATGACGTATACAGAAGCAGCTGCACGACTTGCGTTACCTGTCAAATTTGACATTTTTAATAAAATAGGTTCAAAAATGCCATTATTTATCAAAATATCGAAAAACTTTATTCGAGAAAGTTGTTTATTTAGGCATTTTTAGCCTCTGTACGAAATTTTGAGAGTCTAATGCAGTTATTATTTTTTGCCAGGTTCTTGAAAATTTTAATCAACCCTCCTAGATTAACTTTTATACATCGATGTAAAACCATTTGCCTTTACTTCATTTGTAATCTTAATGCAATTTTGTGTAAAATTTTTGTTTCCAATCATTTATTTTGCTACAAAAACTGAAATTGTTATTGATTAGTATGTAATGTTTGATGCAAAGTTTATCTAATTACATCAGTTTTGTCAAAACCGACGTTTCTCATTTTTCTTAAGTAAGTAAACAGATGTACAAAAAGAAAATATTAGGAAGCTTTCGTTGAAATTTTACTTAATTAATATTGGATCAAAAAGAATAATAATATTAATATTAATCGCTCGAAACATTTTATTCAACAAAAATATAGTTTAATTAATATAATTAATTTAAATTAACATTAATTAAGTAAAATTTCAACGAAAGCTTCTAATATTTTCTTTTTGTACATCTGTTTACTAACTTATGAAAAATGAGAAACGTCGGTTTTGGCAAAACTAATGTAATTAGATAAACTTTGCATCAAACATTACATACTGATCAATAACAATTTCAGTTTTTGAAGCAAAATAAATAATTGGAAACAAAAATTTTACACAAAACTGCATTAAGATTACAAATGAAGTAAAGGCAAATGGTTTTACATCGATGTATAGAAGTTAATCTACGAGGGTTGATCAAAATTTTCAAGAACCTGGCAAAAAATAAAAATCGTAGTAGACTGTCAAAATTTCGTACAGAGGCTAAAAATGCCTAAATAAACAACTTTCTCGAATAAAGTTTTTCGATATTTTGGTAAATAAGGGCATTTTTGAACCTATTTTATTAAAAATGTCAAATTTGACAGGTAACGCAAGTCGTGCAGCTGCTTCAGTATACGTCATTATTGGTTTTTAGGTAAGCAAAAACTAACTGATTTTTCAATTTTTATCTATAGCTAATATTTAAAAAAAATCCCATTTGATGCGGACTTTCTTGCGGACACTGTAGGTACCATATTAGGTATACATGACAAACTGTCCCGAAGAAAATTTAATATTGTAGGAAATGTTTAATGTGTTCCCAATATTGTCAAAATCAGAGCTAATAATAATATATGGATATTTCCCATAAAATTCTGTAAGTTTTATAAGTATGGTCTCGAGTTTCGGGGGGGAAGGGGCGGCCCCCTGCCCCCCCTCCCTCTCCCTAGCTACGTGCCTGAGTGATACCAAATTTATACTTGTTTCATTACATTTTACACGTAGTATTTAGTGATAGCCGAGCGCCTGCAACTATTTGGTTGAGTTTGATCTCAGGAGGTTCTGTTTTCTAATAAAAGCTGAAACATTTTGTGTGCGATCACGATTGCTAGTTTAACGCGTTAGGGTTTCTGAATACCCATTTCCTTTGACGGTACATTGTTGTGTATTGGCATTATAGAGCGCTATCGACTAATTACCGATAATTATTGATAGTTAATTACTAATTAGTAGTATTATAGTCAGCAGAACGATTTTGCTTAATTTGCATGTGACATGCACCACATTATAGTAATTACTTATTTATGGTCAACGGTATTGAGAATTTCGCTGGTAACAGAAAAAACCTCTATAAAAGCCACGATTCACACGAAACGTTTTTCCCTACAAATGTTACTGCAAAAATGCTGCCTTTTTACAGCATTCGATTGTTGAAAACGGGTAAACCGACTACCTGTAGGCACCGTTGTCAGGTCGGATTATGTAGGTGTTCACCGGGTAAAAAACACGAGTGGTGTTTAGGATCCGCTTATTTATCAATCTCATTCCTAGACTTACTTATCGAAAAAAGTTTTATAATAGTAATATACGTCTTCAAGCTTGTCTCGACCTGGAAAACACTAATTTTCGGTTGCTTGACGTACAATATTTTTTTTACAGACCGACCAGAAAATAAACACTTTCTGGACAATTTTTCGTCCAGAAAATAACATTTTGTCGATCAAGACCGGAAAATGGACGTGAGGGACCGGCAAAAGATTTTTCCGGTCCCTGTTTTTTTCATTTTTCCAATCGCTCTTTGATAATACAATCTACCTTGATTTCGTTACTATGATAACAACATTTCGATGTATTGTCGAGTGACAGTTCGTCGATTTTTAATTTGTTGTTTATGTCAAACTTGTTTCGCGAGTACGCAAGTTTAAAAATATGAATTCAGACTTTGAATTATGTGACACGGAAAATGAGATTCCAGAAGATATTTTGGAAGCAGCAAGGAAAGCGACTTACGATATATTGCCAGTAAAATCAAGAGCCCTTTACGAGAAGTCATACGACGCATTTAAAAATTGGTAGTAGTAGTAGTAGTAAAAATATTTATTTAGCACGTGGCTACATGATACATTTTAACAAGTTTATACCATTTTTTTATTTATTTTTTGAATTAAATGACCTTTTGAAACTTTATTTGTCCTGTTGAGTTAATAAGAAAGATTTTAAACTTTTTTTTAAAAGATTTTAAACTTTTTTGATTTTTAATTGACTTGTTTAATTTATTAAATTCAATAAGACCTTTATGAAAAACTGATTTATATGCAATATTTTTTGAAAAACTATTAAGAAAAAAATTATTGTTATTTCGTGTTAAATAATTATGTTGATCACTATTTAGAACAGTCAATTGCTTTAAATGTGGCGGTAACAAATCATTTTGAATTTTAAAAATAAATATTAGAACCAAAAGCAATACTAAATTTTTTACATTTAACCATTCTAATTTTTTTAACATCACATTAATTTTTGTATATCTATCCATATTAAGTAAAATTCGCATTGCTTTATTTTGTAAAATTTGTAATCTATTTATTACACCTTCATCCGCCATAAACAAAATTGTAGAACAATAAAGAAAATGTGGTAAAATTAAAGTATTGTATACAATGGTGTCGAGAAAAAAAAGTGAAAAATGTAAAAGAAGAAGTCCTTTTGGCATATTTTGCTGAAAAGTCCCAAAAACTGGCTTCTTCACATTATGGAGCTTTATTCTTTTATCTGGTTTTATAAAATAAAATAAACAATTAAATGTATATCGAAGTGTCGGTTTTAAAAAAACATTTTTACAATAATGTCAGCACCTGTTAGAAAATTAATTATGTCCTACTTGATAATGGCAAAGACCGAAAATTGTATATGAATATTAGTTTTTATTGAAGGTAAATAGGAAAATAATACCCATGTTCATAATAGTATGTTTATGAGTCATGACAATAAGTTTCAATATAATGATAAACATTTTATGACTGCAATAAAATTTAAACTATGTTAACCTCTCACACACACTGGGGTTTATTTTAATTATGGTTTAAAGTTTCGCTAATGAAAATACATTGTCTCTATACTGAAACTAATGTAAATATAAATCTATTTATTGCTGCAAATGTCGTTCATATAATTGTTAATTGAAATATTAATATTGAATTTCTAAACGAGATTATTGTTGTATAATTATAATTTATTACTATTCAAATAAAATTTTAAACAAAATTTTTACTCTACATCGTTTTTTTTATAGAAGTGTCACAAGACGCAAAACAAAAATTTGCTATTTTGATTGAAAATAAACCTGTTGTATTTAACTTTATGAGAAAACGTCTGATATTTGTTTATATTTCAGTTAACGCCATCTAACGGCTACGGCAAAACCCGAGAATACGAAAACAAAAGCTTGGTTTATAGGTTAAATAAAGCTCTCTTAAACGGGGTCAAGTTACCGGAGTAATCGTAGTTTATCTTAACCAACATTTCAGTTCCCCACCGCTGTATTTTATTAGATCGGATATTTTGCAGCAAAAAATATTAGGAAATATGTAAGAATTAAAATACAAATATTTTCGATATCTCTTAATTAGTCAAAGCACGAAGAGCATCTTAAGTTTAACTGTAGTGGTGACTGTCGCCCCCTTGCGGACATTTTACAAACTTGGGAATAATCTCCAACATTTTTTTGGACACTTTTATTTTTTTTTATTTGCTCGAATGCTCTATGATTACTAATTTTTTTAAAATTGTCTAAAATATATCCGGCAACCATCCTTGGGTGAAAAGATTGTCATGATCTGTAAAATTGAGCATTGTCAAAGAAACGTTAGTAATATTTTGTGATATTGAACACAGTTTTTTAATAGAAAATTTCCAAGTTGTTACATAAACTACACGACATGTTTTGCTTTACTGCAGCCTTCATATTAGGTACGAAAGTTAAAGTTGCCACAGTGGATCTTTGCCCGTGCGTCATCAATCAACGATCAGGCCTCGACGTGGTTAATAACTCTGCATCCTTGTTTATTACAGTAACAAGTTTGAATAAAAGCATAAAAGAACGTCTCCAAAATTCCGCAATAATATAACGTGCTAGACAAGGATAAAACTATAAACGTCAGTTAATTACTTTCTTTATTTGTTTAGTTGACAACCGTTGTATTTTAGAACGTCATTGTCAACCTTATTTTGATCTGCCAATCTAATTTGTATTTTGTAAATCTGTGTTACTTAGAACTGTTCCTGTTTCTAAAAATAGTTCTTTTTAGAGGTAGTTATACCCACCATCTGTTTTGGCGGTAAGTATTTATGGATTTTTATAATAACTAATTTATTTATTTTAAATATTCTAACCGTGAAAGTTCTTTGAAACGTTTACGGCAGTGGCTAAATTCCCTTAAATGAAAGGATGTTAAAAATTTGACTTTTGCGATTTTAATAGTCAATAAAACACCAAACTTTTGTAGATTTTAAGCTTTAAAAATAGTATTAAATGTATAAACATTTGTTTGTCAATTTCTTTTAGATAATAGAGAATGCCGGGCAAAACTTAAAATAAATAATAATTTTTCGTGATATTATGTAGGTACGTCAAACGGTAGGCAGGCACGTCCATTTTATGAACTTAACTTAGTTTTGACTTTTTTCGTCTCGTAATTTTGATTTGATTCATACGATTTTGATGACGTAAAAGTGATGACGCACGGGAAAAGAACCACTGTGGCGACTAACTCAAACTATTATTTTATAAAATTTATATTTTAAAAATTTCTTTAAAAAAATTAGTTCAGACAAAATTGTTATAATAAAATGTCTTTAGAATATACAGTGTGTCCGGGAAAATGTGGGACATCTCCTGGATATAAAAAAAACACGTGAAAAGAATACTACAAGTTCATATAAACTTCTTTCGTATCGGCCTCCTATTCGGAGATATGGGCTCCCACAGAGCTCCCATGGAATTAAGTTTTTGACACATAATTATTAAACCAACAGGTATATTTCAATGTTTTTTTCATATGATCTATACCAGGTAAGACCCTTCAAATTACTATCCCAGAAAGTGTTGCGAATTACTCACAGCTGCAGGGACGGACTAGCTGTGACACTAATGTGCCCATTTTTTTTACGCCCTGTATGATAAAAACTTTGGACGTTTTTACATTCCTTTAACTATTGACTAAAAATTAAGTACTCTTCATTCGTGTTGCTAATTCTAACCGGTTTCGGAAAAACGTCATTTTTAACATATTTACATCATGTATAATTAGCGTATAAAAGATACATACAATAAATCTTTGTTCCTATAAATTATAAATGTTCATTTTTAACTGCTGAATATTACTACATGATCGCAATAAAATGACGTTTTTCCGAAAACGGTTAGGATTAGCGACATGAATGAAGAGTACTTAATTTTTAGTCAATAGTAAAAGGTATGTAAAAAACGTTGTCCAAAGTTTTTATCATACAGGGCGTAAAAAAGATGGGCACATTAGTGTCACAGCTAGTCCGTCCCTGCAGCTGTGAGTAATTCGCAACACTTTCTGGGATAGTAACTTAATGGATCTTACCTTACCTGGTATACATCATATGAAAAAAAAATTGAAATGATTTAATAATTATGTGTTAAAAACTTAATTCCATGGGAGCCCATATCTCCGAAGAGGAGGCCGATACAAAAGAAGTTTATATGAACTTGTAGTATTATTTTCACGTGTTTTTTCATATCCGGGAGATTTCCCACATTTTCCCGGACACCCTGTATAAGAAACATACATTTTTTTATACTTTCTTGTTGCCTAGCGGAGAAAACATTTTGGTCTGTGTAAAAGTACATCTGATGTGAAACAGGCAGTAATATTTTAAGACATTATGCACAGTCTAATGCACAGAGACTATTCGGTGTCTACTTTAACCGTTAACCGTTATAACAGCTATTAACAAAATGAAACAGGGTCTTCATTTTAATGGCACAAAAACTCTACTCTACAAAATATTTCCATAATTAATTTCAACAAATTTCTCCGTTAAAACTGATGAAAATTCTCTCAGAAATCCATTAATCCAATCTTTGTTACTTTATCCTTTCTCATCTCTTTGTCGTACCTACTTAAAAAAGATTGTGCTCGTCAGCTGTAAAAAACAGAGTAACTTTTATAGAGTTATAATAGTTCTCGTAAGTTTAACAGGATACTTTGCTTAGTTTTAGAAATTTTAATTTCTTCGGACGTGTTATATTTTATACCTTTAAAAGGGGAATTTTAAGCTTACCCAAAATTAGTAGGGTAAGTCCAGGAGAGTTGGCTCACCTCTTTTAAAAATGGAATAAAATTGAAAATCAGAAGGATCAATGAACGCAAAATATTTATTTAACATAAAAATAATATAATATTAGGTTATAAATATTATATAAGAAAAAACTCAAACAACTAGCTTATAAAACATTTTTTTTCTAAAACAGCCATCTGGGCCAACTCTCCCACATACTGTGGGTTAGTTGGCCCAGGCATGTAAGGTGAGATGACCCATGGTAAGTTTTATCATTCAAGACCTTTTTTTTTGACAATATTTTGCCACACTGGTCGTAAAGGTTTAAATACTTTGAACAGCTTTCGTGGAACCACCTCTGGCAGTGTATCAATGCAGTGAATCCAATCATTATTTTTCGTGGTAGCATTATATTTCTCACCACACCCAAGGCATTCGGTCGCATCTTTTTTATCTGGGCTATCGTCAAAGTGAGTCTCCAACTCATCTGACATATCTTCATCCGTAGATGATTCTATTTTATTCATTCTTTGTATTTTTCCTTTTTTATTATTAAGGTCTTTTGCTTTAATTTTTTTTTGTGTTATTCTTCTTTCTTGCGCGCAATAGAGGCTTTTCTATTTTCAATATGGTCTGAAGACGTTAAAACAGCAGCTACTTGTTTTGCCCTTTTTCTTAGTTTCTGGATGTTCGCTGACGATGTGCTTGGCACAGAAGGAGAAAATTTATTAAGCAATGTCCCGGGAGTGTCTTGATTGTCAGGATTATTTTCTGGTTCAATGTTCTTTAAACCTAAGGCTGACGTAGATGGAATTTCTTGTTTTTCTATTTGAGGAGTTTCATTAGCATCAGGAGGGATGTTGTTAAAAGTGCGACACGCTTCTCTAACGCCCATTACACCATTTCTGACTACTTCTGCAACATTAACCAGATCTTCCTCAGTCCACTTTCCTCTTTGCACCGTACCTTTTCTATTATATTTTGTTGACATGACTCTAAAATTAAAAATACAGGGTGGCCTTTTAGTGTGGCAAAGTACAATAGCTCCGTTACTATTTCAAATACATTAAAAATATTAATACAAAAGTTGAAGGGCAGTAAGTGACTTATAACGTAAAATTATTTTTAACTCTATAGGGTGGCTCAAAAAAGCGGAACAATAAAAAATGTACTTTTTTTAAATGGAACACCCTGTATATTTTTTCATTTTTAAATTCTAGATAAAATTATAATTATTTTTTATTAAATACATTATTAGTCTATACTTTATAGTTTCCGAGATATTGACTCTTGAAAAGTGACTTTTTGAACTTTGACAGCTTCTAACTTTCTAACAGTACGTCTTAGAGCAAAACGGCTTACATGTCCCTATCTTCAATTTTTATTATCTTCCCAAAAAAATCAACTTCCGGTTAAACCGGATGTTACTCGAAAGCAGGAAATATAGTTGTTCCGGTTTAACTGGAAGTTGATTTTTTTGGGAAGATAATAAAAATTGAAGATAGGGACATGTAAGCCGTTTTGCTCTAAGACGTAGTGTTAGAAAGTTAGAAGCTGTCAAAGTTCAAAAATGTCACTTTTCAAGAGTCAATATCTCGGAAACTATAAAGTATAGACTAATAATGTATTTGATAAAAAATAATTGTAATTTTATGTGGAATTTAAAAATGTAAAAATATACAGGGTGTTCCATTTGAAAAAAGTACATTTTTTCTTGTTCCGCTTTTTTGAGCCACCCTATAGAGTTAAAAATAATTTTACGTTATAAGTCACTTACTGCCCTTCAACTTTTGTATTAATATTTTTAATGTATTTGAAATAGTAACGGAGCTATTGTACTTTGCCACACTAAAGGGCCACCCTGTATACAGTCATAACAAGAATTTTAGTTTAGTATTTACAGTTTGGGGTAGATGGCCCGTGAGCCAACTAACCCGAATAGACGTTGGGCCGTCTCTCCCAAAAGTCTGGGAGAGGTGGTCCACTCAATATATCCACTGTTCGATGTAATTTTAAAACTTTCGAGTTATTAACATAACCCCAACAAACCCAAATAACTAGTTTAACTTACTAAACACAAATAAAGCAAAAAGGTTGTAGTAGGTATTAAAAATATTAACATTTAAATGTTCACAATTAAAGGTCGAAAAAAATTTTTAAATTCAAAAATAACAATTTTTCCATTAGCTGCCAACCTGCTGCAAGTCACTGTATAAAAAGAAAACTTTTATCAGATTTCTTAAAAGTTGTAGGCAGTTGTTTCTTTAAAAAAGTTTAGAGTGTATATCTCAGATTTTCCGCAGTTTTAAAAATAAATAAAACTTCAACATAATATACATTTTTCCGAAGAATCTTTTCAGTTGTTTGCTTAGCTAGCCTGCCAATTTTCTTGTTGCCTTGCTTTGACCAATTTATAACATAATAAGGAAACATTTTCTGGAAATCTAAGTGAAATATTGCTGGGGTTATTTCTCCATTGAATAAATTTGATTTCGACAAATAGAAGTACCTAAAACTGATTTAAGGCTAGAAAGGGTTTGAAGAGATTAAAAGATTCAATAATAAAATGTGTTTCTTTGTAATGTATTTTTGAATATACAATACCTAATATATGTTACTATTAATCTTCAAAAATTATTATATTCTAATAAAGCACCTAAATTAAAATTATAAAGAAGACAAACAGCTTTTAAGTCTTTAACTGCCCAGTGATTCCACCGCTTATGGGAATAATTGCTTTCTCAATAAACAAATAAAAAATCTTCAAATACACCTACAAATACAATCTTTTACTGTGTACTTTTGGTCTGCTCATACCATAGCAGGTCTAAAATCATTTGAAACCAAACCCTACTTGTTGAGTTGATTTCGTTATCGGCAATTCTGAACTTAATTTCACACTATTCGGTTACCGAAAATGCTGTTTTAAAAGAGAAAGAAGACAAACAAGAGAAACTTAACTATATCTATCGGGGCCTATAGCGAGGTTAAACAACGTCTTTTTGTCTTTATATTGGAGTTTAGGGGTAAAGAAAAAGGGAGAAATAAGAGATAAACACCTGGAGGAGAAGAAAACAAATAGGTAGCTGTAAATTGATTTTATAAGATCAACAATAACAAAGACAATACAGTGATAACCAGATAATCTTTCTATATAGAGAGGGTGAAGAAACGACTGCTGCAACCACACTTGTTTTATTCTATAAAAAATAAAATTTCTATTTTCCAGTGATAATAAGCCTAATGAATAAAAATGTAGCAATTGCTTTTTCTTACAAAATCAAAGTAATTTCTTGAAAGCCAATGAATAAAAACTAAGGTAATTGCTTTTGCGTCCAGCAATCTCTTAAAAGTGCAGGAATTGCTTCTAGTCAATGCTTTTTCTTAAAAAATAGAAGCAATCGCTATCGTTTGTCTAAAATGTGATGGATAAATTAGGGAATTGCTTTTTCTAGTGTAGCAATCGCTTTCAACTTTTTAAGGTAGGTCGACCCCTGCATCATTTGCTTGGTAGTAGTCAACTTTAGTTCTCCGCGGCATACACGTGCGTTGCTCTTAATTTGTGTCTTCAATCATGGCTGAATATACGAACGTCCGTAAAAGAAAAATCTACAGTGTACGTAAATATTGCAGATATGATGATTTCAGAAAGTTATATCGATTTGACTTAGAAAATGTTGAGTGGTTGGCAAATTATTTGTTGACTGATACTGGTAAAAGGCGAGGGGGTGCACTGTCGCCTTTAAATAAGATTAAAGTATTTCTGCGGAAATTGTCGGATTCGGGCTTTCAAAATTCTGTGGGTGAAGAATTCGGTGTTCACCAAACTACTGTCTGTAAGACATACACTTCTGTAATTGTAATGGATGCAGTTTTGGAGAAGGCCAATATTTTTATTAAATTTTCGACAAGTGCTGAAGCTGTTGTGGAAGCTAAACGGTTGTGGTCAGAGAGATTTATTTATGTTCCTTCATTTTGTGAACGAATATCAATTGTTTGTCTATAATTTCTTCATCACTTTCCTTATTTTCACTGAAATCTGCCAAATCACAAAAATATAAGTTTCCTATTTTCCACAAAAACGCAACAGATTACTATTGCACTAAATAAATAGACCAACGTTGTTGTATTTACGTCAACTCTTTTGCAAATTAGGCATCAAACTGATCATGAAATCTATAATCTGAACAAGTGGATAAGCCACGTCTGAACTTGTGTTGAATAAGCATTTGCTACAGAGGTGTAAGAAAAACAGCAATTGCTGCAAAATTTTATTCATATCCAGATCTAGCAATTGCTTTTACTTGTAGCATTTGCTAGTCAAGTAATTGCTTTTACTAAAAAGTAATTGCTTAATTTTTATTCATTAGGCTCATTAATTCGTTAAAGGAGTAGGTACGATTCTATATTCTCGCGACAAAAAAACTCCTATAGCATATCCAATAGGTGCATAACGGTGGAAAAATGGCGCCTCCCTCCTTCACACCCATCAAGGATTTTGGTTTAACGGAGAGCTATCATCTCTGCCACAGGACATTGCCGGAACCAGGAAAATTTTACGCCATGTAGGGGTAAAGAATCAGCTGTTGGAAGGAGAGTATGTATAAAAATTATTCTACTTCCCGGATTGTTCCTTTTGTGCATCTCGTAATTATGTAATAATTCTGTCCGTCTTTGCTTATTACTCTGTGTCATCATGAATACAATAATGATAATCCCATTCTGAAAATTCCTTTTAAGTTAGTATGTTTGCCTATTTTTGTTGTCGCTCGCAGTGACCCCAAGCGCTTATCACTTCAACACTGCATTAAGTTCAATTGAATTTTCTCAAGTTGCAACCGAAGCGGGAAACTTGGGGAGCAAGATAGTTTAAATGGCTTTGAATTGAAACATTATGTGAAGTTACGCCAATACTCTACGTTCTACACGTAATCGATTATGTGTCGTGGACGTTTTTGTATCGGAAGTGTTAGTTGTTTGAGTTATTACAAAATTTATCGATTAATTAGAAGCCATATATTATGAATAAAACGTGGCCCTCCAAAAACATTCTAAATTGTTTTGACAAGTCACTTTGACTCACACTGTAAGGGTATAATATAAGATAATGACCTACTTCCATTGCATAGGAAGAAAAAATAATAACTACTTGTTATTTTTCACAAATTTAATCAGTTTCCTGACACGTGCTTCGGCCCTAGCGGGTCATTGTCAAAGGAGTACGAGAATATACTAAATTCTACGTGACATAGCAAAGGTATTTATATAATATTATGATAGTTATAAACATGTCATAAAATTAAAATTAGAAAAGTGAATGTTCAACTGTGAGTTTTCCTAACTTTTAAATGTACAGATACATAAATTTAGTCCTAAATTAGTGTGCTATTAAGAATTAGGGAAGCGCCTGAAGGTATTTCGGTTTGATTATTGTAATAGAACGCAAAAATCTATCTTTTTATTTTAAATTATTTTATTAAAGTGCGTTCTCAGGCAAAACAATATGTTTCCTATTTTAAAATTCAAAGAAGGGCTCTAAAAGCTTTTGTTCTAAGCATAAATATGATAATAAAACCCAAATGTAGCTAACTATTTTAAACAAATACGAACGGTTTTTCTTAAACAAATAAATTGCCCAAGTTATCCTAAAGATTTGTTAAGTCATAAAGTTTATTTTTCTATAATACCCTAAAAGCTGGTTGTTAGCAAAAACTCAAATAAATAATAGAATCTATAGAAGAGCACGTTTTGTCAAAGATAATGTAAACTTTATAAGAATCTATACTAACCCCAGATGGGAATAATAAATAAAGGGACTTTCGTGGGTGGTCCATTATAATGAGCTAATGAACCATATTATTGAGAAAAAAATGGAAAATATAGGAAGAACCTGGAATTTGTATTTTGACCATTCTATGTATGTAAAAGTCGGATCAGATTTATTCTTTTATTTTCCCTGGAACAGCTTAAAAGGGTTTTTTTTAAGTAAATCTGATTGCTGTACTTTAAATTTAAGGTTATTTAGGAATGTTATTTGTAAGACCGTTTTTACGGTTATTTTATAAGTATGGAATGTATTGTTTAGCTATAGATATGATTTTTAAGGTAAAATGTCCATAAAGAGAGAAAAGGTTTTAATTAAATATCGAGAGGGTATAACTAGAGTCACCTAGCGGTAATGTCTACAATCGTATATTGGGACGACCCTGTTTTATGATCTAAGGCAGAGTCTTAGAGAGAAATGACCTCTGATTGGTTGGATAGAATAAACTATCACTTGGTACCGAGGGATGATATTGATTTTAGTACTTTCTATAGGTTCAAATAGCTAAATATTTGAATAAGCATAATTTAAGGGGTGTCTTTAGAAGTTAGATGCTTAATCAGGGAGATTCACAATTCAGTTCCTAAAGTTCTATTGTCGTGTTCGGTTTACTAAGTTCCGAAGTTTCTGTTATCGGGTTCGGTTTGACCATGTACCAAAGATGCTATATTCGGGTGTATAGCCAAGCGGGTTTTAAGGAAATGTAATTAGGTGGGTTTTTAAGAGTACATAGTTTCGGACTCATTTCTCTCTTTGATATACCTCTTGTGTAGTGAATCCTTTGTTTCTTAAAAGTGTAAAGTTAAATTGTGGGTTTTAAGTATAATTGTTGTTTTACCTATAAGTTTCAGGGTTTTAGTGTTTAGACTTTTCAGTTTTCGGGGATTATCATAAATTAATCTTTGGGTGATTAAATTACAGGGCTGTATTGAATTAAAAATAGTAATTTTATCTGTTTTAAATAGTAAATGGGTAATTTTTGGATTCGTAGAGTAAACGCATTTAAATAGAACAATCTCTCTTTATTAGTTAGCATAATACATATTTTGTATTAGTTATACAGTCTTTCTTTTTCTTGTTCAGTAACTTTTCTTTCTACCTTTCTTTATAATTGTTGTTAATAGATTTATAAGTTGTTGTTTAAACTGGGTGTTGTTTTATTGTAACAATCAATATAAAGGGTTTCATTAACAAAGGTTGAACGGTTCGCTCTCGCGCCCTAAAGACGCGTCGCGGCGACGTTATTGTTAACATCATCACCTGGATATTGCTGTTTGGTCGACATTGGTAAGTCGTTTGGTATTAACAGTAGATACAACTAACAGAACGAGACGACGTTGAAGTTATCATGAAGAACTCCATCATCTCCAAGAGTGCGCTTGCTATATATATATTTGTCTTAGTTATTTATACTAGTAATTCTACCCTTATGTGAAAGGACCAGGTCTGGTATTCTCGGTCAGAAACGCTACCATTGATAATGAATAATGTTTATTATAGTCAGAACGCTACCACGTAATTAACTAGTAATTAGTGATATACCAGATCAATCCTGTCACATAAAATTGGTGGCAGCTTAGTGAATGTCTTTTTGCTAGCTTACAATCTTTGATAAAAAAATTGTTGGTCAACTAGGGAATTTCTTTTGCTGAATTAAAATGTTTTTTTTTCACATAAAAAGTGACCACTACTTTTCTCTTTTGCTTGATGTCAGCGTATCGATTTTCTTTTTGAAAAATTTCAATGTTTTTTCATAAAAAAAATAGTTAATACCTGTACGCTGTGTATTCTTTTTGGATAGTTTTTTTTTTGTTGATAAAAGGATAATGTAACAATGTTTTTGTTGTCAGTGATAATATGATTGTAATTGATGTAAGCTGAGCAACAAAGATATAGAGAACCTTACGCCAGCTTGAACGGTTTTTAATAGCCCTAAATTGCTAAAAATTATCACAAAATGCGTATAATATAATTCTTTCTCAAAAACCAGAGAACCCATTCTCTGTTCATTCAGTTTTTCTTGTTTTCTTTGTTTGACGGAATATTTGTCGGATAGTAGGTAAATAAAGTAAATTTTACCTGGAAAAGTAATTGCTTTTGAGTCAAAAAGCATAGTATTGTTTTAAATATCGAGTTGATTGTGGTAATTGGAACATATTAGCTAAAAATGGACCTACATATTGGAATATGAATGAATTTCGAAAGAAATTTATTTATTTTGTGGTATGTATTAATCTTTGATCTGTTTGTTTAAGTAATAATTGTATTTAATTGATTAAAAAGTCACAATAAAATCGTGTACACCGTGAATTTTAGCGTATTTCATCGTCAATATGTTCTAATTTTAATCAATCTGTCATGTATCGAGTATGTAACACATGTAAAATGTAACTTTTTCTTACATTTATTTTATTCACTGGAATAAAATATATCTGTAACAGTAAATTGCTTTTCTTGGGATTATTTTGTTTTTTGGTTGTCGCAGAAATGGTATGTTACCGCAATAATAGTAAATTAACGGAAATTACTGATCATTAGGTAAAAGTAAAGCGCGTATTTTTTTTTAAAGGTATATAGTTTAAAATGAACAGTCTATGAAAAGTTAAAGATTAATTTTCTCAATAATTAAAGTGTTCTTAATCTCGATTTTAGCGGGTTAATGTGAGATGTAGAGATAGGGATTTTCAGGAAATAGTAAGGGCACAGCAGCAAGAATCCAACAGGAAGAAGGATTGCATGTTTACTAAATTGGGTCATAATGTGTTGTGTTAAAGTATTAGTTGTTTATTCAATATGTGGTTTTAGAGCATAACCGATTTAAGGATTAAAAGTAAAATGTAAAAAAATACGTTTGACGTGTAAGATAAGAGATTCAACGAGTATAAGTTTTTTCGGTTGGTTTAGTAAGTCAAAACACAACATATTGTTGACTGTTTGTGGAGTAGTTGAATACTAATAGAACTTTGGTGCTCCTTTGACATGTATGGTGCAAATATATGTCATCGTATTTTTGTTTAAATGAGGTGTAGAAATCATTTATTGTTTAGATAATGAAATTCAACCCTTTTGAGATTCTTGTAAATATAAGAAAACATATTTAGTGCGTAAAGCTCTATAACAGCTCTTATTGAGGTTGATATTATTCAGAACAGCTGCGTTTATTTATTTCATTCTGTGCTATATTATAATTAATATAATAATGTTAGCGGTGTTTTTTTCTAGTAACCGGCCATGTTATTATAAATATTGAAACTTTGTTGTATACATATATTTTTGTTTAATTGACAAACTAATCTGTTTCTATTTCAGCGTAATATTTTGTTACCTGGAAGGTAAAAAAATGGTTATAAACTGGTAAACGAACCATTTTTGTGTTAATGAACTATAAAAGTACTTTTAGCAGTGTAAAGTTGTGGCGTTCCATTATGATTTTTGATAATAATTTATTGATTTTATTTCAGTTTCTTGGATAATGACCAGTACTCTGGTGGTACGACTGTCCATGGTTTAAATTGCGATATTACAATTTACATACAGTAATAAATTCTTTTTTCACAGGTCCGATTGTAATCAGTTCTGATCTGATATTGATGACGGAATAGCAGCGAATTTTCAATATTATGAATGCAGTGCAGCGTATTTTATTTAGGTACATTTTTCTTTTCAGGTATTTTTTTTTCTCTTTCAGGACGTACATTGAACATATTAATAGGATTATTGTTATTGTTTTTGTTTGTTGTTTAATTGGAATTTGGTTTTGTTGATATAATTATTGAATTTCGTTTTTTTTTAAAAGGGTATAAAAACTTTGTGGTACAAAGGTAAGAGGCATGGAAATATTTATTTACATTATACTGTAGTTGCATTAAAAGTAGATTTTTGAGAATCAGTACTCTATACCCTCATTTAAATAAAATGAATTTGCACAAGGTATTTTATTATGCGAACGTAGTAGCCCATCAAGGTGTTTATGACTAAAGGGTACCTACCCTGTCTTTATTGTTTGGGGTTACGGATATAACCGATTGATGATATTGTTTAGTTAACTATTCTTTTAAACTGGCGCGTCACAAAATATGATAGTCTGGGGTCTGGTGCTACATTTGCATAATAATAGTTTTACGATCGATCGGTATTTTGAAAGGTGTTTGCGATTAAAAAGGTTTATTATTTAACGCGTACGAGAATCACCTTTCCGGTAAAATGCTATTTTTTCTTTAACAATGAATTAACATCCGGATTAAGTCATGTAAGGTATGATTTTTTTTTTATTATTATTGTTTTTTTTTAAAGGTGGTTTGTTACCTTTCGTCTACGTATTGTTATTTTAAGGAATATTCGGTAAAGGTTGCTTTGTGGAATTTTGTAAAGTGAGAGAATTTAGTGAAGTGTTCACTAAAAAAAGTGTTGGTAATGTGCTGTCTTACGTCAAAAATTGGCGGATAGTTGAGTATTCCCGGAGAAAAGAAGATATATCCAGAAAACACAGATCCATTTACGAATACTTAGTTGATGAATACTTTGATAATTGTGGTGTTAACAATGAAACGACTGACTCCCATTTAGAAATATTACAAAGACATATCAGTGAGTCACGGATAAAGATGGAAGAACAAATGAGCTTTATGGATCAATTTAAGCCTATAGAAGACTAGAAGAATATAAAAAAATGGTGCTGTGTGGATATAACTTGATATTGCAAATGGTTATCTAGAACGACTCTACCTCGTTGAAAATCACATCAACGATGCGATGGAACTAGCGTATTTACACAGATAGGCGAGTGTTATCTGTATGCTTCAGAAGTGCAGGCAAGACACTTCAAGGGATCGACAAGCGAGAAGAATGAAATTGAATTTACTGGTGGATAGCCAGGGAGCACGGAGCGTGTACAAGGGATACATAGCTCAGGAGAGTGCTGGGCGCATAGGAGCGTGTAAGAGAGATACAGAGCTCAAGTTGTGCCGGGGAGATGGTACCTAACCTTGAATATGAAGCATGCATGTCTAGTTCTGTTGGTTCACCAATAAATAGTAATAAAAATCTTGCTGTAAATCTTAAGGATGGAGTCCCGATGATGCACAGAAGATTTTTCCAGATGAGTAATAGACCAGAAGAAAAGGACAACAACCTGATTAACAATAGTATTAAACTTCAACAGTCGAACCCTAAGGACTGATCACCCCTAGTAACAAGACTGCATGAAGACTTAAAAGTACCGGTTTTTCACGGCTGCAATTTCCTAGTTTCGTAGACGTACGTACTATGATTTGCGAGTCAACAAATCACACATGTATCGGCATTTGTATGGCGACCGAAATAGTAAACATTAAAAACCACAAACAAGCAAAATAGAAAATTGTTGTCCGATTTCTATATACTGCCTCACCTCAGACCATAAATAACCCCCCACCCCTCTTAAAATTGGTGATGTAGATAGTTTGGATAGGACAGATTCTCTCCACAGTTCTGTGTTGGAAAAGTAAATGATGTTGGGCTCCGCGGTGAGCATAGAATAAATTTAAAGCCAATTGCAAGATCCCGGAAGAAGATAGTAGCAGGAGGAGCCTAAGAAGATAGTAGCAGAAGGAGCCTAAGGAAACAGTAGCAGGAGAAGTAATAGTGTGTATAATAAGGAGATAGTAGCAGGAGAAGTAATAGCGTGCATAATAAGAAGTAGTAGCAGGAGAAGTTGTAGCAGGAGAGTAGTAGCAGGAGGAGTTGTAGCGAGCCTAAGAAGATAGTAGCAGGAGGAGATGTTGCATTCACAACAAGGAGACAATAGCAGGAGAACTGTAAAGTATCATATCAGGAAGGTATAATTTCAGGAAAGTATCATACTAGGAAAGTATCGTAACAGGAAAGTATCAAGAAGCTTTATAGCGAGCATAGCAGGAAAAATCAGTATGTTCTGTAGTAAGTATATTAGGAGGCTCTTCAGTGAACGTAGCAGGAAAACATCAGGAGACTCGGTAGTGAACATAGCAGTAATTTAGGATTCCGTAAGAAAACCAAGAGTTTGTGTAGTTTTGGGAAGTTACCGAGATATCTTTTTTTTCAAGAAGAAATAGGCCTATGGGTAGAAATGTAAAAGTTGTTACGGATTTTCAGAGCATGCGCCGAACACGAAAGCACCTTGTCGAATTTTTTATCGAATTCCTTATCGAATATCTTACTAAATTCCTTGTGTTCTACAAGAAGAACTGTAGATAGGAATAGAAGAAATGTTAAAGAAAAAGGATATAGAAAATGGTAAATCTGGCTTGGGTAAGACAAAAATGGGAAGACATTTTTAGGTAACAGTTTGACAATCGTGAGTCGAGAGTGAGAAATAGGTAAGATAAAATGGAAGAAGTTTTAAGGGAACGATTAGAAAAGCTTAAACTAGTTTGGAAAAAGGGTAAGTGAAAGGTTAAAGAAGTTTACTGAAATTAATAGTTGAACGTATTGTAAGGAGAAACTGTTTTATAACTTTAATTAATTTTTTTTTAGAGAAAGCCCAGCCAGGAAAATGTAATATAGAAGATGAAGTACAGCCTATTGACTTCTCGTACAGTCAATGTACCTAAATATTATAAGGTTTTATTACTTAAGTGTGTGGCATAGTATAAGTCCAGTTTGTAAGAGAAGTTAAATAAAAAGGTTTTTTTTTATTACTGTTTTTTTTTTTTATGTTGTACTGTGTATATAACCCGTTGTGAGCAAAAGTAATATCTTGATGTTTTAGAAGGAAAGTAACTATGATACGACGAATCTTTTCACTAGAATCATTAGCCCATATGTTTTAACCAGAAGTAATAGCGTATGATTGTGCGGACAAGACCAGATAGCTAAAAATAGGTGTCCCTATTACCCGAGAAGCCTTGCCAGGACCCAAGAAGCTATATGGAGATCATACCAAAGAATAGAAGTAGACCAGAAGAGAGAGTACGTACCGGAACATGACTTTACGTGCCAAGTAAACAATGATCAAGTAATTGGACATTGGACAGCCATCGTAGCACAGTACCAGGAGATTATGTCCATCATGAAGAGATGCCAACTGAGAGAAAAGATTCCTAAAAATAGATTAACATTAGACAAACAATCGCCAGATGTCGTACGAAACCTTGTAAAGCAGACTTCAGGTTACTTGAGTGGAGTATTGGAAGAAGTACTCTACACTGTAAAGTGCTATACAAAACTAAAATCTGTTCCGTACCGCTATCACACACATATTGGTGGAACGTGAAACAGAAGTGGAATGGCAACCACTAGTCCCAGCTAACTATTGGATGGAAGTTAGCCAAAAGTGGAGAGGGACCACTGATGTCTTTGAATTAGACGCCAATGAGGAGGAAGACAGAATTTCAATGCGCCGACTGTCCATTTCCCCAATAAGTTCCAATGGAATATATACGCAGGAAGACATGTATAGAGTTCAACAGACACTGTTATACCCGACACTAGGAAGCAGTAACTATCCAGGTTACCAGGAGGATAGTGGGCATTGACAACGCCGACTCCTAGTATATGCCCAATTTATTCTCGCAGCACGAATTTCCAGCATGGCACACTCTGCAGCGGAGGAGGTATCAGGCTTTTTGTTCAAGATGGAAATCCATTTTCCATTTGTGAAGTTCTCGATGGATAAGCTTGCATAGTTAGTTATTTGTTGAGCTGTTAATAACTACTATATAGTATATAGAAGCAAGCTAGCTAGAATAGAGTGATGGTGAAGCCCATTGTACCATTGGGAATGAGATACCCAAAACATCCCAGACCAGGAAGCGGCATGTAAGGCAGCCAATTGTCGTGGCAAGACAGAACAGAAGTGCGAGGTTAGAAAAGACTTAGTGTAACGAATTTGGACAGAATCGGAACTAATAAATCGCGGAAAAACAGGAGTGTGTGCTAAAAATTTGTGGGTTCGTGTCGGTAAGTGTGAGAATCGCCCCGTTAAGACTGCATTTAGCAGAATGGTTATCAGTGCTTTGTTGATATTAATTTTGATTTAGTTTTTTTTTTAAAGTGGTAGATATTGTGTTGAGTTTCGAATGTACAAGATGCAAACCAGTGGCGTAGATATTATTTTCCTATTTTTTTTTATTCAATATATGATTCATTCTAAGGTGGGGGCAATGTAATAGAACGCAAAAATCTATCTTTTTATTTTAAATTATTTTATTAAAGTGCGTTCTCAGGCAAAACAATATGTTTCCTATTTTAAAATTCAAAGAAGGGCTCTAAAAGCTTTTGTTCTAAGCATAAATATGATAATAAAACCCAAATGTAGCTAACTATTTTAAACAAATACGAACGGTTTTTCTTAAACAAATAAATTGCCCAAGTTATCCTAAAGATTTGTTAAGTCATAAAGTTTATTTTTCTATAATACCCTAAAAGCTGGTTGTTAGCAAAAACTCAAATAAATAATAGAATCTATAGAAGAGCACGTTTTGTCAAAGATAATGTAAACTTTATAAGAATCTATACTAACCCCAGATGGGAATAATAAATAAAGGGACTTTCGTGGGTGGTCCATTATAATGAGCTAATGAACCATATTATTGAGAAAAAAATGGAAAATATAGGAAGAACCTGGAATTTGTATTTTGACCATTCTATGTATGTAAAAGTCGGATCAGATTTATTCTTTTATTTTCCCTGGAACAGCTTAAAAGGGTTTTTTTTAAGTAAATCTGATTGCTGTACTTTAAATTTAAGGTTATTTAGGAATGTTATTTGTAAGACCGTTTTTACGGTTATTTTATAAGTATGGAATGTATTGTTTAGCTATAGATATGATTTTTAAGGTAAAATGTCCATAAAGAGAGAAAAGGTTTTAATTAAATATCGAGAGGGTATAACTAGAGTCACCTAGCGGTAATGTCTACAATCGTATATTGGGACGACCCTGTTTTATGATCTAAGGCAGAGTCTTAGAGAGAAATGACCTCTGATTGGTTGGATAGAATAAACTATCACTTGGTACCGAGGGATGATATTGATTTTAGTACTTTCTATAGGTTCAAATAGCTAAATATTTGAATAAGCATAATTTAAGGGGTGTCTTTAGAAGTTAGATGCTTAATCAGGGAGATTCACAATTCAGTTCCTAAAGTTCTATTGTCGTGTTCGGTTTACTAAGTTCCGAAGTTTCTGTTATCGGGTTCGGTTTGACCATGTACCAAAGATGCTATATTCGGGTGTATAGCCAAGCGGGTTTTAAGGAAATGTAATTAGGTGGGTTTTTAAGAGTACATAGTTTCGGACTCATTTCTCTCTTTGATATACCTCTTGTGTAGTGAATCCTTTGTTTCTTAAAAGTGTAAAGTTAAATTGTGGGTTTTAAGTATAATTGTTGTTTTACCTATAAGTTTCAGGGTTTTAGTGTTTAGACTTTTCAGTTTTCGGGGATTATCATAAATTAATCTTTGGGTGATTAAATTACAGGGCTGTATTGAATTAAAAATAGTAATTTTATCTGTTTTAAATAGTAAATGGGTAATTTTTGGATTCGTAGAGTAAACGCATTTAAATAGAACAATCTCTCTTTATTAGTTAGCATAATACATATTTTGTATTAGTTATACAGTCTTTCTTTTTCTTGTTCAGTAACTTTTCTTTCTACCTTTCTTTATAATTGTTGTTAATAGATTTATAAGTTGTTGTTTAAACTGGGTGTTGTTTTATTGTAACAATCAATATAAAGGGTTTCATTAACAAAGGTTGAACGGTTCGCTCTCGCGCCCTAAAGACGCGTCGCGGCGACGTTATTGTTAACATCATCACCTGGATATTGCTGTTTGGTCGACATTGGTAAGTCGTTTGGTATTAACAGTAGATACAACTAACAGAACGAGACGACGTTGAAGTTATCATGAAGAACTCCATCATCTCCAAGAGTGCGCTTGCTATATATATATTTGTCTTAGTTATTTATACTAGTAATTCTACCCTTATGTGAAAGGACCAGGTCTGGTATTCTCGGTCAGAAACGCTACCATTGATAATGAATAATGTTTATTATAGTCAGAACGCTACCACGTAATTAACTAGTAATTAGTGATATACCAGATCAATCCTGTCACATTATTAACAACATTACATTTGTTTCTATAGCTTTTTTGATAGCTATTGTTTCTAGTAAATTTAGTTTTCTGCTTTTATTGTGTATGTATATGGGTTTTATGTTGTTAGAGATTCAGTGATTGTGTAATATGCAATGATCGGCTAAACCTGTTTTATTTTGTTTTTTTAAAATAGATGTTTTGTGTTCTTTAAGCCTGGTGTCAAAATTTCTACCTATTTGTCCAATGTAGATAGTCTTGCAGTTGTCGCATTCTATTTGGTAGACCCCACTTTGTAAAGGTTTGTTTTTAGTTTCTATTTTAGCATTTGATATGTGTTTGTGTAAGTTGTTTTTATTGACTTATATGGGAATTTAGGAAGAATAGCATAAGATTTTAAAGTTTTTTGGCCATATTTTTTCTTGTGGTCCCTGTATATACACCTTATTGCTGGCATCTAAATATGTGTGACCTACTTATATCTAAGTTCCAAATTCACTGAAACTTTTTGTTACCCTCAAAGAGAATTACTGAAGAATATATTTATCCGGGCGGGATTTGTTCAGTTTAACGTTACCATGCGAGACAAAAACAATTGTTCTCAATAGTACTAAAGCCCTATTCTTTTAAAGCAAAACGCCACTAATCCAGAATGAATGCCCTTTTTCCATTACCCAACGATTACTATTTTCTGGATAAAAGCGGTAAATTTGGTCTTGTTTACGGCGGATCAATAATGAATCACCTTTTTCTCGAAAACTTTTTTCTTTGTCGTATATTGAACAGACCAAAGAGGATCTCATTAAAACGGCCTTAGAAAATTTAAAATAATGTTATTTGCCACATAATATAGGAATAGTTTGATTTGAATCTAATATTTTGCTTTACACAGTTACGTTTTAAAATTTTTATGGAAATTGAGTGTAAATAAAAAAAATAGTTATAAAAATATAATTAGGACACGATATAATAGGAATTAGGCAAAAATTACATACATAAAGTTTGCTACATTATTAATTTAAATAAATTTTAAAAGGTTTTGATTTATAATATTGATGTAGGCGTAATAAAATTGTGTCCCTTCCTTTAAACCGCACGGGATGCCTCTGGCCCCCATCAGGCTTATTCTATACGTCAAATAGAACCGCTTGCATACTCACTCGAAAGGTGTGAAAATAAAGAAAATGGCTTTAGAAAAAAGAAAATGGAAAAGAAAATCCCTGGGTAAATCTCAGCGCAAGGAGAAACGCGGTGGATGATACCACGTAATGTGTTTATCTAGTGGATTTATTTTATTACGAACCAAAATTGGAGTTACTATTATTAATTACTTTTGGAAATTATGTAAAGCCTTATTTATGAATGTTATATATTTTTTAAATATCAAAATGGCAAACAAATTTTTAAATACATATATCCTAAGAAAGTTGGTAAAATGCCATTAAAATGTGGTTTTTGAACCAGTTAATTAAAGTTATTTAAGTTTTCCTACTACTTCTACCACTTTGAATAAGGGACTGTAACAGTTTTTTTTACTTGGAACAGTTCCACCGCAGTAATTGATAGTTAATAATTATATATAAAGGTCGGATTATATGCACTTAAATTCAGCCAAAATATGCGCATATATAAGTGCGCCTTATCTGCCTTTAAAATATGCAGTTACTTGCATTTTTTTTACCAAATGTGCATACTGGTATGCAATATTTCTTAAGTTCTTATAGTAACATGAGGTAAAGAAACACATTGGGTTCTAAAAAAATGTTAATTTTTTAACAAATGCAAAAAAAAACAAAGTCAAATAAAAGCAAACAAGTTTTTAACCTAAAATTGTATAAGAGGCTACATATTTTTTAAAATTTTCAACTATAAAGGATCGTCTTCTATTATTAAAAACATGTTTATACAAAGAGGAACTTCTTTCAACATCTATACTGATGTAATTGGACAATACTGCAACTTAGGTAGCAAAATAAAAGGCCAAGATACAACTTCGTGGTTTACCCTCATAAATGCTTTTTACTACAGTTAAGTATTTAAATCATTCATTCTTTTTTACAGTTTCATCCAATTTGTTCCATACTTGACCTCCCACTTTACCGGGAATGTTGTTATATATTAAGCGGAAAATTTTTTAACAATACTGAGTCTCTTATTAAACTTAAATTTTTACCCTCCAACGAGGATATTATGCCCGGTATAAAACTGAAATTAACCTTAATAAAAACAAGATCTTTATCTACACACTGGAAATACTGAAATCTTTCAACGAACTAAAACAGAAATCTGTATTACAAATCGATATAAAATAAATTCACTTTGTTAAGCAGGTAATAATAACGCATTATTAAGTGACAATAAACAACCCCTAATAATATACCTGCAAACCCCGGAAACCCCCAATAAATACCTTGTGTATAACCAAAATGTAAATATAATTATTAAATTTGAAGAAATAGTCCATGCTTAAAGTGAAGTTGAAAGTATGGGAATGAAAGAAAAACTCAAAATCTTCCTCCACAAAGTTTAATAGAATAAAAATATTCAACACAAGTCTCTACATATTTCGAACGTAGAAACGTTCATCATCAGGAGACAGAAATTATATTTGGTGCTGATGGTTTTAGCAAAAGAGAAAATGGTGTCGAATCTTAATGGAGCTTTTATTTAATAAAACTTAATGTTTTAAGTAGACATGATATAAAGAAACTTGAAGAAAGTTTAACCATACTGAGTATGTGAGAAGTCAGCAAATGGGGTCTAGACCAACCAAATAAACTGGGAAAGAAAAAACCTTTTCTAAAAAGGTGTCAAAAGTTATTTTTTTAAAATTTGTTAGTTTATAAAAAAAGGGACATTTAAGTGGGTAAGTGTCTATATGACATTGTGGGGAAAATTTTTTTGAAGAAAGTAAGGTATAGTAATTATTAAAATCTTCAGATTGGAAAATCCCTAAAATAAGTAGGTACCCAATTAAACTTTTAACGTTTTAAATTTTTAAAGCCGAAAACATAAAAACATGCTCTTAAAATAATAATTTATGAAAAATATGCATTTTCTTATAAAATTGTCAAAATATGCAAAAAAATGCATATATATGCATTTTCCGCCCTTATCCTTATAATTAAATAATACCAAAATAATAATAACTTTTATGGTCGCAGCCTCAACACCTCTCTTTTCGAGAAAAGTCTTTACATGTTGTGTTAAATTACCTTGGGATTTAATCTCCAGATAAAATGTAGTACACTTTAAAATAATATATTATGTAAAAATTAATTTACACGTGTTAGATAGGTACGTATAAAAGATCATTATAAAAATAGAACGGATAAAAATAAATTGAATTTTATATTTATTTTATTCATTTGAATGATTTTTAAACTTTTAAATTTTATCTAACAAAATATTTTCAATTCCATTTAAAAATAATTTAAATTGAATATACAGTCGCCATGCGTGGAACTTATACAAGTCCGTTCCGGCTTTGTTGGAAACTTTTATTTATTTAACCGTTTCGAATTAACTAAAAATTTAATCATTAAACACTTGACAATACATTTCGTATAAAATTTTCTCTAAAGCTATTTTTCTAAACTATATTTTATAAGCCATAGCTTAAAAGGACAGAAAAACAGTGGCGTTCCGCTATATCTCATGTTCCAGCGAAATATTTAAATTTTTATCATAACAGACTGATTAAAGCCTAACTTTTTGTTTCAAAATCTATTTATTGATTCATTCATCTCCAATTTTCTTGTCTCTTGGTTGTTTGGGGCCAAAAATGGCTCGCCTCCCTCAACCCCGGTTTGCAGGAGTGCACTTTACGTCACTGTATGAAAATATCAAGTTTTTATGTTATTATGTTTTACAATATTAAAGTGATTTAATAAGTATATATATACAGGCTGAGTCGGGAGAAATTGGCCCAATTCTAAGGGTGTAATCTATGCATCAAAATAATAAAAAAAACCCAAATGTTGTTACCCAATATTCATTTGTTTTCAAATTACAGCGTTAAATAAAATAATAATATTGTTAAACCAAAATATGCATTAACATTGTTTTAAATAAATCATTGGTTTAGTAAATTTTCAAAAATACCGCCATACAAACATTTCCTGCTTCGTTTATGAAGGGCGCGCGTACTTCTTCTAATTGATTCGTGCCTTTCTTTAATATTGAGTGCAGCATTTCTAATGCGTCTAATTAATGCATCCCTAGTATATTCTTTTACTTTGTATACCTCATTTTTTACCCAACCCCATAAATTATAGTCCAACGGTGTGAGGTCTGGCGATCTAGGCCAACTAATAGGACCACCGCGACCAATCCAAACCTCTGGAAATTTTTGGTCAAAATATTGCTTGACCCGAAGATCGAAATGGGTAGGCGCTCCGTCGTGTTGATAATACATTTGAATTATGATGTTTAAAGGAATATCCTCCAGTAGTCTTAGCAATTGATTTTGTAAAAAATTTAAATAGTGATCCTCTGTAAGGCGATTTTCAAAAAGAAAAGGGCCAATTAAATTATTGTCGATCATGCCGCACAACACGTTTACTGAAAACCTGTGTTGAAATTATTTTCGACTATTGCGTGAGGATTTTCGTGCGACCACACATGGGAGTTTCGATTATTGTTGATGCCGTCACGGGTGAATGTAGCTTCGTCAGTAAAAAGTATGTATGGTACGAGATGACGATTAATAATTATCCACTCACAAAATTGCATAATGCTTGGCGTAGTCTCCAGGTTGAAGATTCCGTACACGCTGTACAAGTGTACATGGTACGGGTATAAGCCTTGCTCGTCAAGCGTATTGATCAGTCTTTTTTGGGGAATCCCCAACTGAGTTCCAATTATTCGTGAGTTGGTCGTTGCATCTTCTTCTACTAAAGCTAGAACATTTTCCATTTGTTCTAAATCCTGTCGAATGGCTCGTTCGGATGTTTTATTAGCACTTGGAAGCGTCCCGGTCTCGAATAGTTTGTTGAAAACTCTGATAAAGGCCTTTCTGTTCGGATGTGGAAATGGATGACGATATTTTTTAGCAGCGGCTGTAGCATTCCCATTACACAAACCATAAATAAAAACCATATTGGCGTATTCGAGTTTTGAAAAAACGTATGGCATTTTATAAAATTTAAATGATACAAATCCGAAAGTTAACGGTGAATCAATGTAAAATTTTATACTGACACTATTTATACTGACACTAACAGAATAGTGACAGCACAACAATCAAAAGCGGACAATAATACCATTTTTCTCTTCCCTATATTGTAAACAATGCATTTTGACACTTTTGAAGGACGTAAGTAACAATTGCCAAAAAGGTATCGATTGCCCTTGACGACGGGTTGTAAGTCAACTTACCATCCTTGGGTGGTAATAATTTATGCCATATAAAAACAATGAATTATAAAAATTGAGTAATATTAAGTGATATGAATATTAATATTACAATTATTACAATTATGAACATTATTTACAAAATTTGGATAAATGTTTTCTCGTTTTTTCTCAATTTGTAAGAAATGTTCTGACTGAACTCGAACTTTATTGCCAGCCCTCACTATCGTTCGGGCGTAAAATCGTTCTCGACTAGTAAATGTTATTTACATCCCTTGTAGTATAAATAACTATTATTCCAGGAAAGCTAAATTAATGCAATATTTTGTTTTTGCGTTATAAGTAATTTAAAAACAAATGAATATTGAATAACAACATTTGAGTTTTTCTTATTATTTTGATGCATAGATTACACCCTTAGAGTTTGGCCCATTTCTCCCGACTCACCCTGTATAAGTCAATATCTTTTTAAAACTTACAAGGAGCACAGAACAATTTTTTCCCAAATAATGAAACCAGCGCCCAGTTATAGATGGCTAGTTTAAACCCAGCTTAATTGAATTTTTTATTGTTATTAAATAAATATTTAGAAATAGCAAAAGGATAGATATTTATATTAACAGCAATGGATCATAGATATTCATCGCTTACAAAAAACAATTAATGGCCTGATAAGTAATTCAAGAATTAAATTTAATCGGGCCACTGCCACTGGTTAGTTAGTTATTGTTTTAAATCATTGTGCAACATGACGTTAGTATTTTATTGCCAATAAAGTTAAATATAAAAATCCAGTACATAACGAATACCGTGCCCGTTGTGGTATTTTAATATTTTTGATTATGTATAATTAAAAGCGAATACTTGTGGCATATCGGACAAGTGTGTAACTACGTCGTACCATGGACGGCGCTACGGCGCAGTGATGGTCGCTCTACTTTTGTAAAAGGCTTTTAATACATCTTACCGCTGTTGTTGGGATTGCTTGGGTTATGGCTTACCGTGGAGCCCTAAAAAGGACGAAACGGCCGTCGTGGTCCACCCGCCCCAGAGTATCCATTGGGCTTGGATCTCTGTGTATTCCAATATATAATATGTTATGTAACAAGTTGGAGAAATTTGACGACATCGAAGAGCCAAAATGGTATTTATACTATTATGAAATCATTTTAATTCGATGCTAAATCAATACAAATTATTATTATTATAATTAATAGAAGAATTTTTTCCTGAAGAAAATATTGTTTTTAGTTTTGAATTGATCTTTATTGAAAATGCTAAATTTAAAAGTCATTGTTACAATTCATTTCCATCAAACCATGAAACATAAACCGATAAAAAAAATGCAATTTGTTATTCAAATACCATGATAAATCTGGGCTATTATTTTTATTTTGGCATTGGGCCAGTCAGTGGCGTATATCTTCTGTTTAACCGCCTTAGAAATTAGAAATATATACATGGTGATTTATCCAATATAACAGTGATTCACGGTGGGTGGTACGGTAGTACGACGAACCAGATAATAAATCGTTCTCAAAGCTTGGTTGTTTGCATAAACGGACATAGTCTAGTTAACTAAAATATTTTTGACAATACAGTGTTGTCACTTCTACCAAAAATTAGAAGCGGCTTCGATATTTTAAATCGAACGCACTATATATTATTTTATGTTCGAGAACCCTGTTAATTTTTTAACAACTTTCTTTTACATTATCCTACAGTGTGTCCGCGGATGGGGTCCCCAAGGGGGAAAAATCTTTATTATTCATTTTACGACCAAAAGTCCTTCTTTATAAAAAGTTCTGCTTGTTGAGAAAATGAATTCACGATAAAAAAAATGTTAGATCAGATGTAGGTGTAAGGGTGTTAATAAATTAGAAAAATATGAAAATACTTCAAGAGAGAAGTACTATTATTTATTATTTTAGACAAAATGTTTATGAAACAAAATTGTTTATAATCCAAAATAATGCCTAAATACAAAATTTGAAATTCGAATTATAATTTTTGTTTTTTATTTTTTACAATAGAATTTATGAACACTCAAAATTAAAACCTTAGAGTGCTGACCTATTTATTTAATTTATTTCTAATTTAGAGAAATGTGTGCAGGTTGGAGGAGAATATGTAGAATAATAACTTTTTCCACAATTCTGCATTTTGAATGTTAAATTCTATTGTAAAAATAAAAAACAAAAATTAGAATTCATATTTTAAATTTTATATTTAGGCTTTATTTTGGATTATAAACAACTTTGTTTCATAAACATTTTGTCTAAAATAATAAATAATGGTACTAGCATTTTCATATTTTTCCAATTTATTAACACCCTGTACATCTGATCTAACATATTTTTATCGTGCATTAATTTTCTCAATAAGCAGAACTTTTTATAAATAATGACTTTTGGTCGTAAAATGAATAATAAAGATTTTTTCCCTCTTGGGGACCCCATCCGCGGACACACTGTATATCTATCTCTTAGCGTTTCTAAAATAATATTTCAATAGGAATATTGATTTTTTTTACTCTAAAATGTTCAGATTCTGTAATTTTTCGAACAGTTAAATAATGCCACGGGACTTTTAATCCTACACTCAAATCTTAATTGCGATATAAGTACTAATAACAGTGTGACCAGTAAAGTCTGCATTATATGGGATCTTTTTTATTAATAGCTTTATTCGAAATTTGACTTTGGCATCAAGTTCTGCTTCAATCGATATGAAAATTAAGCAAAAAAAAATTGTAGTCACGTGATTCGCATTATCAGTCAAATTTAAATTTTTTCCAAAAAATAATTCAAAAGTGGGGTTATTTCTGAAAATATCGACAAAAGTTATTGGAAAAAGTATTTTTAAATGCAGTTTCTAGCCCAGATGCAAAATTTCAACTGCATAAGATAATTTTCATTTTTTACTCACCACTAAAATTTATTTTCCACTTAATGAACACTTTACTGATGACACTGTGTTCTTTTTTGTCTTAATATTAAGGTGTATTACTTTCAGACACACACTGCGTTTTCAAAAATACTTATTTTATGAAGTTGCCTTATACAGGGTCAAAAACAAATAAACTTTGCATCACATGTGACCAAATTTTAATAACCCAATTTTGATTTTGTAGAAAAACACACATTTAATATGGCGCTACTTTAAAGAAAATGTATCTGAAATATGGTATGTATTGTCAAAACTAGGAAGTTTTATGTAGGTTGCGTTGAGTCTTATTTTGCAAAAGTGGTGCAATTTACAAAATATGGGTAAAAAATCAAAACTATCTTCTGCAGATAAAATTTTGCATGTGGGCTAGAAACTGCATTTAAAAAAACTTTTTCTGATAACTTTTTTCGATACTTTCAGAAATAACCCCACTTTTGAATTATTGTTTGGAAAAAATTAACATTTGACACATAATGCGAATCACGTGACTACTATTTTTTTGCTTAACTTTCATCTCGATCGAAGCAGAACTGGATGCCAAAGTCAAATTTCGAATAAAGTTATTAATAAAAAAAAATCCCATATGATGCGGACTTTACTGGTCACACTGTATGTATCTAATGGCGATTTTTGATTAAATAACTCTGTATAAAAGGCTGATCCATTTTTGTATTATCATTTTTCACATGTAACGTTAAGCTACTCCTAAAAATTACTAAAAAAACATCACAGCCATTTTTCCAATATGCTACAAAATTTATTGTCGCGTATTAGAATACAATATCGATGTTTTGGGAGCTATTATTTTACGTTTCAGTTTGTTAATTTTTGCAATTGACATTGTCAAGATTATGTTTTATTTTTTTGGTAACTAATTTTAATTCCTACCAGTGTTGTTATTACTTATCAGTATCACAATTGAGGGGATCAAATACCAAAGATTCCAAAAAAATGGAAAAACCTATGCCCTAAGATAATTAGAACTTTTGTCGCCTTCCTTTTAATTACCTGCCAAAATTTAATATATGTTGTCGTTTTGATTTAGTATGCAGACAATTGTGTTTTCAAATTATTAAAAGGACATTGTGGGATCAAGATATACCGGGTGTTTCTCAAAAGACGTTTACCCCTATAACTTTTCTGTATGTATTGATATTGAAATGAAATTTTGAGATTATGCATTCCAATGCAAACCATTTCATTGTTTTTTAAAGCCGCCTTTATATTTCTTTAAAAAAGAGAGAGAGGCAATAATGCATACCGCTTTTAAATTTGCGATTGGGATTTAAGGCAAATTTTTCAGTGTCAATTTTAAAATAGCATAGGAGTGTATGGTATCAAATTGTTGAAAAAAAATGCTCGTTTTAAATATCCTAGTGAACCACCATCGTTCCATTTGGAAAAACGGAGAAAACGTCAAGAAAACAAAATTTCATTTTTTAAACGCTTGTGAAACTTAGACAGTTAAATATTATGACATAATTTTAATTTTCATATACTACTTGACTTAACTTAACAGATTTAATTAATTTGTAGCAGTCTAGATAGAAATAAAAAAATAAACATAAAAATGTTATAACACGACAAAAAATGACAAGCGAGGAGGTGTCGTTTCACTCATAATGTTATGCTGAACCCAAAAAAGTAAAAAACGTCACTTCCGGTCAAACAGGAAATGCTAACAAATTGAAAATTAAGCTAATAAATGCAGACTCATCTCTTATGCAAAATCTCAAAATTTTATTTTAATATCTATAAATATAAAAAAGTTATAGGGGTGAACGTCTTTTGAGCAACACCCGGTATGTAAATAATCCAAGAGAACTTTACAAAGTTCAAATTCTCAAAAGTACAAACCTTAATAGGTTATTTGTTGTTGTGCTTAAAATCGGTCTGTACATTGTAAAAATTGGTTTAGGGTAATTCCGGTAGAGATGCCGGCATGGTAGAGATGCCGATTGACCATATTTCCGAACGTACTTATCTGCAAGACATAAGTTACGCGAATACGCATTCACGTGTCAGTGCCTATCGAAGTCTGTAGACGGCATTGTGCAATCTCCAATAATTTTTAATTTAACTGAGATTTTTCAATTTCTGCCAACTAAAAAGTTTTTCGGAGTATAAGGTTAGTGTTCTGTACGTACTTTATAAATGTTCTAGTGTAAAATTTGCATGAATATAGTGAAACAGCATAGAATGAGGTTATACCCCTGCGTAGTTGCGTCATATTTATCCCAGTTGCAATTGTTCAGGGGCATTCGGCATCTCTCCCGGAAATTCGGGAGAGATGCCGATTTTTAGTAGGGTGTTATAGCTAACCTAGAAAAATATTTTAATTTTAGAAATGCCGCGCAAATATGAAAGAAAGTGTCCTAATAGGGGTAAATGGACCGAAGAAGCTTTAAAAGCTGCTCTGCAAAGTGTAGCAGAAGGTATGGATGTAAACGAAGCTGCTAGAGTTTTTGAAATTCCACCAAGAACTTTAAAACGCTGAGTTGCATCCGGCAGCAGTGGCTGCATGAGGGGTGTACGAAATACCAAAATACATGCGAATTTTGTGTCAAATTACTTATTAAAAGGAAAAAAGTGTAGAGGCATCTTTACCTTAAGCTTGCGGCATCTCTCCCGTAATATTAGGTAGAGATGCCGGTTTACAGAGTGTGCGAAAATGTTTTTTTATTGTTTGTTGCATTTAGTTTCAGGAATAATACTTAAGTGTCTTGTTTAAAAAATAAATATTACATCCGATAGTCTTAGTTTCATTACTTAATGATTATTGTGAGATTAGTAAATCAAGAAAATGTGAAAACTCGTCATCTCTCCCGGAATTACCCTATTTTGAATGCGGTAATGGACTCTTAAATTAGGAAATATAATTTTTCTATTTCACGTTCATAATAAGCTCAGTACGATACGCATTTGCGTATCGTAATGAAGCTATTTCGATACGAGTTTTTTCTTTATTTGATGTTGGTAACATTTAAATGTTTTATTTCATTGTCTTGCGCGGCCGAGATTTTTCGCAGAGGAAAAATAGATTAATAACTTACTTTTTTATTCTGTGTGGATGACAGTCATGTATGTTGGTTGCATAAATCTATAAATCAATCTTTTGTAGATGCTTCAAGCTATTATTTTCTGCCAAATCCTATCCAAAATTCATTTATAAAATCCTACCTAACGGATAGAACAAACTATGTATCAATTAGAGGTTGCGGTTCACCCAACTTTCTCGCGACATCTGGTATACCTCAAGGTTCTAACTTGGGTCCTCTTTTGTTTTTGATTTTCATTGACGATTCGGTGGATGTCGTCAGGAATTCGAAGGTTCTTCTTTTTGCCGATGATATAAAATTATTTAAAAAAATTGAGGATATTACTGGTTGTAGTGCTCTACAGAGAGATTTAGATTCACTGTATGATTGGTCCATGGCAAATCAACTGCCTTTTAATATTGATAAATGTAAACATATGAGGTTCTCCTACTCTAAAAAAACGACTGACTTTGTTTATACAATCAATGATAATAAAGTAGATTCAGTATCCGAAAAATATGATCTAGGAGTTTTATTTGACGATAAATTATCATTTAATTCACACATTGAATCAATAGTGAAGCTATCTTATAAAAAGCTCGGATTTGTCTTGCGAAACGCCAAACTCTTTACTTCTACAAAAACTCTAAAGATTCTATTTAATAGCTTAGTTAGAACAAAACTTGAATACGCCAGTATTATTTGGTCTCCACTTTATGCCAAATACATTCAAATGATTGAAAAAATCCAAAAGAAATTTATTCGCATCTCGGACATCTTACTAAAAAAAACCCATGACATTAGCTATCCTACTAATCTAAAGCGCTACAACCTAATGACATTACACAATAGGAGAACATTCAGTAGTACTGTTTATATTTATAAAATATTTAATAACTTAGCATTAGACAATACAACATTAAATAAGGTGGGTATTTGTATACCTAATAGAACTAGACAACTAGGTTATAGAACTTTTCATTATAAATCAATTAGAACTAATTATCAAAAAAAATCTCCCGTTAGATGTATGATTGTTAATTACAATGAAAACCAAAGATACTGTGACATATTTGGCGATTCTAAAACTTTATTTATAAATAAACTTAAAAAACGAATCTCTAACATAACAGATTCTGTAGATATCTAGAGACTCTCTCTACAAATTCTGTCATATTCATTATAAGCATATTATGTATGTAAGTTGGGTGTGCTCTATTGTATGATATTGATTGTTACCTACTGTTAGCTTTACTATTGGATACTATGTGTAAATGGGTTAATATTAAATTATAAGTATACTACGCGTGTAAGTTAAGTGTGCTCTATTGTAGGAAATTGATTGTAACTATTAGGTTTACTAATTAAATACTACATGTATAATTGGGTCAATGATATGTCCTGTATCAACCTGTATTGTGTAGTTTTCAATAAATAAATAAATAAAATTCAATCAACTAACCTTCCAATGTCGATTTTAACTACAACTTTATTTGAATTTTCCATCTTCCCTATACTAAATTGCAATGCCGTGACGTAAAATCACTTCTTTTGAAATTCGAAAAAAAGTAGCAAAATTGCCCGAATTTCCGAACGCTCTGTATATGTACCGAATGTACAAGGATCACATAACGTATTCCGTCTAATTTCAAATCTCATATCGCTAAAATAACTTTAGAATCTCGTGGTGAAAATGGGTCAATAAATCAAAAAATGACAGTTCGCCAAATAATTTTTGTTGTCCAGAGGCTACTATGATCAAAAATAGTATTATACCAACATAAAATTTAGACATAAAAATTTACAAAATTTGAAGGATTTATTTTCATTTTAAATATGTGTTTTTTATTGAAAAAACTACAAATTAGAAAAAATAGTATAACGTACGTGTTATATAAAGCAGTTTTAAGCACCTATTTTACCCGCCTTCCATAGGTATTTATCGTATCAGTTCATATTTTCATAGATCCGTTCAAATTGAATTTTTATGTTAAGCAGTTTTATTTTAGGTCTATCGGAAAAATATACAAATAAATTTGAACTTTATGCGATTTTTGTTACGCTCAGTTTTATTCGGGATAATACGGCTGATCGGGATTAATTTATGATTCATTACCGAATTTGCCGTTTATATTGGGTCAAATATTTTTTTAATTCTTTTGAGGTGGACTTCACAATACAATTTAGAATTTTACGATTTTCGAAAACAGAATGGTATTTATATAATACAAATCAATTTAAAATTTACGTTTGGTCGCAATACAGAAATGTTTTCATGTTTCGCGATATATTTTGTTTAAAATATATTTATTGACAAAACGGATACAAGTTCCTAATTTAATGATGACAACAGACACTATAATCCTGAGAGTCAAATTAAATTATTATTAAAGAAAAAAACCTTAACAATTCTTAGTTTTTTCGTCAGATACAGTGGCACCAGTAAAGTCCGCATCATATGGAATTTTTTTTATTAATAGCTTTATTCAAAATTTGACTTTGGCATCAAGTTCTGCCTCGATCGAGATGAAA
Source organism: Polydrusus pterygomalis (assembly GCA_963969555.1). Classification (NCBI taxonomy): domain Eukaryota; kingdom Metazoa; phylum Arthropoda; class Insecta; order Coleoptera; family Curculionidae; genus Polydrusus; species Polydrusus pterygomalis. The sequence goes on along the minus strand of OZ018381.1, from coordinate 46,143,980 downwards.
ATTAAGCAACAAATGGTAGTCATGTGATTCGCATTATCTGTCAAATTTTAATTTTTTCCAAAAATAATTGAAAACTAGGGTTATTTTTGAAAATATCGAAAAAAGTTTTTTTAAATGCAGTTTCTAGCCCATATGCAAAATTTCAGCTGCATAAGATAATTTTGATTTTTTACCTATATTTTGTAAATTGCACCACTTTTGCAAAAATAAGACTCAACGCAACCTACATAAAACTTCTTAGTTTTGACAATGCTTTATTTCAGATACATTTTCTTTAAAGTAGAGCCATATTAAATGTGTGTTTTTCTACAAAATCAAAATTGGGCTATTAAAATTTGGCCGCATGTGATGCAAAGTTTATTTGTTTTTGATAAGTATTTTTGAAAACGTAATTTGTGTCTGCTGTGCCGCTATTTTTTTGCCTAATTTTCATCTCGATCGAAGCAGAACTTGATGCCAAAGTCAAATTTTAAATAAAGGTATTAATAAACATGTATAGACCCCTAGAGAATTCTTATTCTATTAAATTTTGTGGAGGAAGACTTTTGGTTTATTCTTTCTTTCCCAAAAAAAGTTTTTATTCATTATTAGAGAGAAAACGTTTCTAGTTACCCTCGTAGATACCCACCTTATGTCCTTACATTAACCAATTTTAAAAAAAGAAGTGTCCCATTCTCGCATCAGTATAATAACTAAGCATAAGCATTATCGATTTAATAAACCTACTTAAAATCGAAGTCATCAACATTATCGAACTTGAATTTGGAAACCTGAGCATGGAATAATATTTATGAGTTTCCGTCTAAGCTATTTTCGTTTTATTAATATTCGAGTTAATTGGAAAATAGATTTTAGTCGTTCTACATTACGTAATGGAGTTCAAAATTACGGTTAATGCGATTTAAGTTGATCGGCGTAAATTTATTCACCCGCTTTTTGATTTGATGTATTAAGTGTGTTACGTATTAAAAAAAAAACATGGTCTCTGTATTAAGATAAAGAAGGAGATTTAAAACGAGTTAATGGACATCGTACTTCTAATAGGGCTATCTAATATATTAATTTATATTATAACAAATTTATAACCATTTAGTAAACTTTACTAAATAATAAGTTTTTTCTATAGCTGATGTTAAAATGTTGTTATTGCAACTCTTGAGTAGATAAAGTATCACATTAACAGCAAGGGTAGATAAAATGTTTTAACTTTTTTTATTTAATTAAATTTACAAATTTAAACACATTAATTCGAAGGATTAACAAGTGTAATTTTAGAATTAACATTATTAGAAACATATATCTTTCTTCTTCTTGTGTTAATTCTTTTCCGTACATTTTGTATTCACTTCGTACACAAAACGCAAAGCTACTGAACACTCCACAAAAACCAGAATGTAAAATTTGTTGACAGAGTAATTCATATCCCTAGTAACGGAGCGATTTTTGTGCCAAAAATTACAATTTTCTTTGAAATTTTATTTTTTACCTGAATTTGAGGTCTTGCTATACAAAAAATTGTTGTATTGCACACGAAGATACAATCGCATTATCTTCTCGAGCGTAAAAAACACTCTCACAGGTAAAGTGCAATTGTATCGTCTTGTACAGGGTTTTCAGAGATATTTTCGGTCATATCTACAGGGTTCCCTATAGGAGATACAAAAAAAATTAAATGTAGGAGTTGTAGGGTTTTGTCTGAACCTTCAGGAAATTAAAAAAAAATAAACAAAAGACGATCCGAAACATAAGAAAAATTAACAAATTTGGTTTTTTTAAATGGTACACCCGGTATATTTTTTATTTTTATAAAAGATCTTTCTTCCCTGATTTCAAAAATATATAGTTTGTCTATATTTGCTGGAACCGTCATTAAATTATTTCTAGTCAATTATTGTATACGGCACTATACAATAATAATTATTTTGAGTAGTGTGCCTTGGAAAACAATAATTGCCTGACGTAGTTTAGTTTTCAATCAATAGGGAACTGTCAACATTTTGTATTTGAAATAACGCACTACGTATCCAATTGTGTCAACGCATGGTGTTGGTCTTTCTGGATAGGTAATACGGTATTGACGTTGAGCCCTTGGTTCATTACTTGAATGCTTATAGAATAAACGGACCATATCCGATTTTTCTTCGCTTGAATAACCCATTTAAAAAAAATGATTTTAAATACAAAATGTTGACAGTTCCCTATTGAAAACTAAACTACATCAGGCAATTATTGTTTTCCAAGGCACACTACTCAAAATAATTATTATTGTATAGTGCCGTATAGAATAATTGATTAGAAATAATTTAATGACGGTTCCAGCAAATATAGACAAACTATATATTTTTGAAATCGGGGAAGAAAGATCTTTCATAAAAATAAAAAATATACAGGGTGTACCATTTAAAAAAACCATATTGGTTAATTTTTTTTATGTTTCGGATCGTCTTTTGTTTATTTTTTTTTAATTTCCTGGAGGTTCAGACAAAAGCCTACAACTCCTACATTTAATTTTTTTTGTATCTCCTATAGGGACCACTGTAGATATGACCGAAAATATCTCTGAAAACCCTGTACAGTGTTATCAATTTAGTTTGTCCCACTTTTAAGAGCCTGTAACTTTTTTGTATTTTGAGTTAGCGAGCTCATTCAAAAAACAAGATGTACCATTTCTAGCCAAGTTTTTATGAGTGTTGTCAAAAATGACAGTAGATGTCACATGTCACATTTAAAAGCAAAAATTTAATTTTTTTTAAATGGGACACCCTGTATATTAGAGGCGCATTAGATGATCCTTTTTCTTCCGATTTCAAAAATATAACACACATATGCATTATTTTCTTCATTCCATCAAACATTGACAAAAATATGAAAAAATATATTATTGTTAAAAAGCATCAAGATAGCTATGCAACTGTTTTGGTTGCTATGGATTTTATCTTCATTTATATTTCAGTCTTTCATTTTCATCATTATTAATCGTTTCGAATATTGTAGAAAAGTTATTTTGTATGTAAAAAGTAACTAACTTGAGATATTTTATTCGTTTCAATGTGTCGTGTTTCATTGATCATATTATAAGCTAACAACCAAAACAACTGCATAGCTATCTTGATGCTTTTTAACAACAATATATTTTTTCATATTTTTGTCAATGTTTGGTGGAATGAAGAAAATAATGCATATGTGTGTTATATTTTTGAAATCGGAAGAAAAGGGACCATCTAATGCGCCTCTAATATACAGGGTGTCCCATTTAAAAAATATAAATTTTTGCTTTTAAATGTGAGATGTGACACCTACTGTCATTTTTGACAACACTCATAAAAACTTGGCTAGAAATGGTACATCCTGTTTCTTGAATGAGCTCGCTAACTCAAAATACAAAAAAGTTACAGGCTCTTAAAAGTGGGACAAACTAAATTGATAACACTGTACAATAAATAACTATTAAATGAGGCACAATTAAAAAAAAATTATTTAGTACCATTCTTGACATTCAGAATAGCATTGACAGATCAATGTAAATCTCATGAATTCATTTGTTCCCGGCATTTGAAGAGCACAAATTGTGCAACAGGTAGAAAGATGCAATGGTGTTCTATATAGTTCAGAGGCAAAAGTTATTTAAGAAATATTTCTACTATAATATGGTTTTGAGGTGATAAAATGTTTGGCCTACACTTTTAATAGGCTTTAACATCCTGATCACATAACATTATTTTATCCTAGGTTTTTAAACACCTAATATTATGCTAGAGTGCCCGCTAATTTTTCAGTGAGGAAAGAGTAAGAAATTGTTTTTAGTAACATACAAAAAAAATAAAATTTAAACGTTTAAAATTATCTACTTCTTATTTCTTGTCAGTTAAATAATTCTTGCAACTTCTGTAACTCGACAAATTTGAAACAAAAAGGTATTTACGGAAAAATCAAAATTTCATGAATATCTCGGGTATCATGAAATATTCAGATTTGTCCCCGACATTTGGAGCTCACGAATTGTGGCAACAGGTAATGAATTCTGCCAAAGTTCACAGGGAAAAGGGATTTTTGGACTATTATTCCCGCCATTGTTTTGTGGTAAAATGAATGGGCTACACGCCCTGTCTCTACGATATCTGCATACATATAGGATTAAATGAGAATGTTTGACAAAATGACGTGGGTCATTTATACGTATTTGGTTTTAAATGGTGTGTAAACTGACCTGTCTGGTATTGTTTGCTAAAAGGGAAAATGTTTAAATTTATAGTCTTACTTTTAACAGATTTTTAAATGTAAAATTAAAATGTAGTTATAAAAAAATGGACATTTTGCTCCTTTTGACCCCCCCCCCCCTTTTGTACATGTCCCGAAATATAACAACGATACAACAAAAAAGGGACGCCAGCTGTCTCTTTTAAACCGTTTACCTTACTGCTTCAGGAAAAAAATATTTATTAAAAAAGTGACTAAGAGAAATTGCTGGAAATTATTTTCAAGATTTAATGTTGGCTGCTATGTAGCTTATGGTGTATGAAAAGTGGCATTTTTCATTCCCTTTTTGGGGATAGGAGGGGACAACTATTGCTATGAAATGTTTTGAATTCTGTCGGGACAGCTAGAGGGCGCAATTTAACAGAATCACTAATTTCTTCTTTTTTTCTTAAACATTTTAAATGCAACGAAATAGTACATTATGATATTAGGAGAATAAGAGATACTTTATGTGCTGAGCGTGGCGAGTTTTTCTGGCGAACGTACTGAGTCAGACAATCCATGCAATCCACCCGGTACTATTCGACATGAATTTCTGTGTTGTCATGAAAAATTCAAATTTGCTCCAGATATATTGAAGCACAAATTGTTGCAACAGGTAAAATGAGATAATAATAAATTCGGGATAAGTCCAGAGGCGAAAGATATTTTGGAACTATAATTTCTGTCATTGTAGTGCGGAGTATACAGGGTGCGCCAAACTCAGTAGCCTATGAGAGATAGTTAGAAAACTGCAAAATGTATTTTTTTTATGAAAATTTGGATATGGTTATAAGAACTGGGGTTTTAAAAATAATTTTAAAGAGGCGGTGTTGCCGAATCATCCTGAAGCTTAGAGCAGCTTAGGAACAAACTTAAATTAGAACTGATTCTTTTAAAATAACCTACTTTTCCGGCAATCTTCGATATGATACTTTAAAATAATTAAAAATTTTTAATTTTAAATCATTGATTATCCCTAAATATTTAAAACTGTTTACTAATTCCAATTTTTCACTATCAAGTACAACATTTATATTTTGACAATTTAAATTATTACCCATAACCATACATTTAGCTTTTGAAATATTTAATTTTAATTTATTTACTTTTAGCCAATTTAATAATATATTTATCTCAGAATTTAGAGTATTTAGACCATCAAAAATATTTAAAACATTAATGTAAATTAATTTAATTAATTAATTATGTGTTAGTTTTTGAGATATTAGATTATAGGTGATTTTTTGAGGCCTAAAATGCCAAATATATTTGTGACCTAAAAATTCAAAATGTTTTCAAACGTTTCATTAAATAAAATTGTTTGTAAACGTTATTATTTCTTAAGATATCCGCCTACACTCTACATACACTCTACACAAGAGATTAAAAGAAGGCTAAGGTTCCCTTTCCAAATATATTCAAATAACAGTTTTTTTTATCAAAAGGGACTAATACCCTTTTCAATAAACAACGAGGGTTTGAAGCCCTAGAAAGGGCGATTGTTAACTTACTTTATGAAATCGACTGTTAAATAGTTTAACATGGAAAAACAGACATGTTTCTGCACCGACGAACCATTACATTGAAATAGGGTTTGTCTAGGAATGTTATTTGGTGTAAAGTACATAATAAAAAGTTAAAAAAAAAATATTAAAATTTATAATTTACAATTAACAATTAATTAATTTAAATGATTTGTTTTTATTAGCTTATATAAAATTAACAATTTTACTCAAAATTCATCATAAAATGTATTGTTTTTAATATACAAACTATATTTTCTCTTCAACACATTCTGAAGGTTAACAAAAGGAAAACTTCGCGTATTCAAACCAGTCCCATTTAGTAAATACTTAAAAATACTTTTATTTCTTATAAAACAATAAAAATGATGGAGATATTTGTAAGAGTCGGGAGCGAGAGCACTTACAACTTGTTGACAATGTTTCCCTAATAGATAAGTACATGTCACGGCCGCCTTGGATTAGTGTTTCAAGTAAAATTAATCTCTACGACTGGATTTTAAGCTTCTTGAAGACTTTGCTGCATTTCTGTTTGTTCTTTAGTCTTAGTAGAGATAAAGGAGAATAATAAAATATTTCGTTTGTCCCTTTTGCAAATGATTTATTCATGGGGGTCTGAAGGAACAATTTTATTGTGTTTTCTTATTATATATTAAAAAGCAAAATTAGATTTGTCTTAATATATTTTTTTTACTAAGAAAAGGATATTAATATTTAATTTTTAAGGTGAGATTAATTTTAATTCTATTTAATTGGTTACATTTATAATCTGATGGACTGCAAATACAGTACGACCTTTTCTTTAAATTAATGAAACTCATGTAAAATATTATTAGAGATTTGAGATACTTAGTTGGAGCGGCGTAAAATGTAGTTCAAAAAATAAGCTGACGTCAGAAAAAAACCATAAGAAAAAATGTTCGTTATAAATTCCTTGAAATTTACTTTTTAATAAACTTGGATTGTATATAATAAAGTAAGTAATTTTTTGGTGAGATTAAATATGCTAAATTTTTATATAACGCCTAAAGAAGACCATTCATTGAGGAATTAAGTCGTCTGATCAAATAGCATAATTATTTTTTGACAATCTGATTGCTCGGGAACTGCCCAATCATTAGTCGACTTTCCAAAAATTTTGGTTGTCAATCAATTATTTTCAATCAATTATGAATTTACTACAATAAAGAAAGGTGAGTCATATTTGACACAGTTATGTAGGTGTCTTTATCAAGTTAGTGGTTTCAAGTTGCAAGCTGGTTAAAAAGGGAACGAGTTGGGGAAATTATAAATTCATTTATTACCAAAGGTTTGTTGTTATGGCTAGTTTCTGTAAGAAAAACTTTAAACAATATAACGGCAAACTTTTTAATGTAACACAATATTTACGAGGTTCCTCCTACCTGGTTTAAGGGGTTCAAAGCTATGTTACAAACAATAAATAAAAATAAATAAAAGAAAGTTCGGCTATAAATTCCTTTAAATATACATTCTAATAAAACTCGGTTGATAAATGAAAAAACAATGTTAGACCTTGTCAGATACGATATGCTGAACACATTTTTACATTTCTTATAAATACGAAAATATGGAAAGGCGTCGCCGTCTACAGAATATAAAAAGTTTTCTTGTTGTTAATGCTTTACGAAAGGTTTACTTAAAAAAAAGTTACTGCGTAAAAATATACAGCATGATTTGTGCAATTTTTTCAGATTCGTACCTACTCGTACATTACTAGCTACAACCGGTTAATAATAGACGCCTAGTACTTTTGATAGTAAGATCATTATGGTATGCATAATACACCTAGGATAATTATATTATAACTAACTTATAAAACACATAGAATTATTATGTGTTCGGAATAATCCGAGACCCACAACTATATTTTAATAACCCTTAAGTATAGTCCTTTTTTTTTTCAATGAGCAGTAAGTTAATTCATATGTTTTCTTTTAGATTTATAGGTACATTCTTATAATTCTTATAGATGCTCCTTTGTTAAAAATAAATAAATGTCATATCCTAACAAGGATGGATATGAAATTAGATCCGATTTCCGTTTAGTTAACTGTAATAGTCATTCAGTACATTATAAAGCAAAGTAAAAATATACATGGAGTACTAGAAAAAATAGTCTATTAAAATACTAGGTATAGAGATTTATCAGCTATATAGACTTGCAAGAACTACGCTACATAAACCGTTCTCCTTCCGGGACTACGCATTGTAATCGGCTATTTTACTAGCTTTTACAGCTAGTAACGTTGTTGGATGATCCTGTTCTGCGTCCAAAAATAAAATGTAGGCTAGATAAGGATTTTATTGTTTCCCAGTATGACACTGGGAATGTGGTAAATGGGTTTCGTTTTAGTTGCAGTAAAGAATAAACGGGTTATCTAGAAAAAGGATAAAGCTTGAGTGGCAAGAATATTTTACGGTAAATAGAAGTCAGTAGAAGACATGTATTTATATTAAATTATATATTAGGATTATATACACATATCATATTAAAATCTTCTGTTATAAGAATGTTTATGGTAATTTTTTGTTTTAAAATAAATAAATACAAAATATAGTTACACTCTTTTCCGGATCGTCACTATATTTTTAGTTTTAATTATTTTCACGAAATAGATAAACAACAAACCCCTCACTAGTCTAGCCTATGCGCGCAAGGCTGATCTGCACTACTCGGAAGAAGATTTTATTTTTTTTCCTTCTGTCCCCTGACCATTGCAATTGTAAGACTGGTCTTTGCAAGTGATTTTCTCTTACATCTGTTAATTATTTTAATCAGTTTATCTTTAGAGGTGCTGGTATGCTTGAAAAGTGTCCAAAAAGGACACTAGTTCCTCTCTGCGACTCATTAGTTATTATTATTTAGTTTTGGCTACCACCGGTATCAATTAATAATAAATATACACTATTCAATTTAACCCAGCGATATTGCAACTACCTTAATATCAATTTATACTCAAAAAAAATTATTTAATCACATTTTTTGCCAATTTTTTACATGCGTATTACGTAGGCCGGTCCTCGCAGACATTAGGTTACACATGCGTAATTAAATAAATGTGTCACAGTACCCCGTCGATGGAGCTACTAACAGCGCTGGTAAGTAAGTGTTTTTAATTGGAGGCCATGGTTTCCATCTTAAAATGTCATTTAAGAAAAATTTTAATTATTTGAAGCAGGTACAATAGATGTGAATAAGATTATTGTAGTAGAGAGCGTATTTATGGGATGTATAGAGCAGGTGAACACGTTAACATTTGCTCAATACAACTAAATCTTCAAATCATTGATGGTGTTGAAATATCCACTGGTTCATTAGCAGACTGTTTAAAAAAATTAAAATTTAAATGGCGTAAATTTACTGTATTAAAAAGGCGTTTTTTTAATAAAGCAACCCAAATAGCTCAAAAACGAGTAGAATTTTAAAGAGAATTTACAAATAGGGACAACTCTTAATTTCCCTTAAAACCTGTTTTTCTGGAAACCTGAATATTCAGTAGAGGGGCTTTTAGGTGAAGTTGGCAAGATGATACTCTTACAGTTGAAAAACAATCGTCAGAGGGTGAATGGTATATTATTCTACATGCTGGTTCAGTAAATTGATTTGTGAATACTGCAAGTTTAATATTCAAGTCTGGCCTGAAATCTGGTGATTATCATGATTCGATGAATAGTGAAAACTTTGAGAAATGGTTTGAAGAAAAATTGTTGCCAAACTTGAAAGAACCGTCGCGTATTATCATGGATAACGCCACCTATCATTCTGGGCTAATTGAAAAAATTCCAAATACAAGTTGGTCAAAAAGATTACTTATTATATGGTTAGAACAAAAACAAATTCCGGTTTGATCATTTGCGATGAAGGATCAGATCTGGATAATAGTGAAGCAGCATATCCCGCCCAAACGTTACAAGTAATCTGGTAATCGCTATTTATTTCATTTTATACTTATTTTTATTTTATTTTAATAGATTAGACGAACTAGCATTGCAACATAGACATCGAGTTTTAAGACTTCCTTCATATAATTGCCAATTTAGAATTTAATCCTATTGAAATGGTTTGATCGGAATGTCTCTATTATAATGCAAAAATGAGTTCTATGCATACAAAATAACAAATGGCGTAGTTTTGGGTCTACGGAATGAAGCCATAGAAAAACAGTGGAAAAATGCAAAAATTATATAACACACACCAATAAAATTATAAATTGTAAATTTTATTTAATGTTACTTATTTATACGATGTAACGGTTCAAATAGAAAAGACAAAATTGAATATTTTTCTCGTAAATAATCCAATAAAAATAAAATCTATACAAATGTCAGCGTTTTAGACCTCTTTCAGTACACTTTATTTTCCGTCATGCATATTTATCAGCGAGTTTTCCATGAAAATGCGAAAATTAGGCTACATACATGTACCGGTCTGCATTCTGGTATATTATACGTTGTAACCGACGAGATTACAATACTTTATTGCTAATGGCATCGTTAAATGACCTTGGTGTACGTGTCAAACAATAAAATGTTGGTTTATATAAAAATTTCTTTGTTATACCACCGAAAATGTTGGTTCAGTCGTAAAACGAATTAGTTTCGTTGACAATAAAGGAAGAACGAGTTACTAGGCAAAGGGAAACGGTTTCTTTGATAGAAATGCTTGTAGATAAACGAAAATTGGAATACAGTCAAATAAAGATTTTACTGCGGTCGTAGGATATTTTATAAGATCAGATGGTAAGAACTATTTCTAAACGAAAAGAATCAAATGTACACAAATTATCAAATTTTAGTTTCAATGTAATTAGTAACACAGTAAAAAAACTTCATTGGTTAACAAGAAGGGAAACAATCATAATAACCAAATTAGACAACTTTAAATGTGACATCAATGATGATGACAAAGACTGCCTCCTCAAAATTACTCTTTGGTTAATAATTCAAGAAATAAGTTAAGTAAGCCACTTTGATTGTAAAAAAATAATTAGGTCCAAGTAGACCGCCCTTACTAGTATATTCGAATAAGTATGAAATGAAATGGCACAATTGTATTTATCCCAATGTTTCGTTTTATATAAAAACTTTCTCAAGCGTCTGAAAAGAGAGAGAGAGAGAGAAGACAATTCCAATAAATTAATGCGAATAAAATTCAAATTACAAATACAGTCATAGCAAAAATTTAAATGAGGCAGTAGGTAGGTCCCTAATCAATATATAAATACATCACAACTTTGGCCATTAAATAAATAGTTGTTGTTTAGATAAAATATACATGCAAAATATGATTTAATAACAAATACCTACACATTAGCTACATAGCAATAAAAAGGTCTTTAATTTAATAGTAAAAAGTAAACAGTAAAGTTTGAAGGTGAAGTTAGATTTAAATTATAGATAGCCAGTGCAGATGGACTCTTCGGTCAAGTTAATAACGAGCTCTGTTATAACAATGCAATGTTTTGAAAAATCGACAAATATAACAAAACGAGGCAACCGACTGTGAAGTTAATTCTCCCCTCACCACAAGATTGGCGGTACTAATGTCTCCCGTACTCAATAAAGACATTTTTATATTTATTTAAGATCCCAGAGTAGCAAGCACTCAAATTATTTGCGTCAGTTCTAAAATTAATTGAATTAGTTCTTCTTCTTCTTCTGCTGCATGTCCATTAATGGATGTTTGCGATCACATTTGTCCACTCCTCCCTATTACGTATGGCATGCATTAGTTCTTGCATTGTCCTCAATCCTGTCCACTGCCTGACGTTGCGGAGCCATGACATCTTTTTCCTGCCGATTCTTTCCCTCAATCTTCCCCTCAATTATCAGTTGCAGGAATTGGTACCTCTCGTTGCGTATTACGTGGCCTAGGTATGCTGTTTTTCGACGTTTAATGGTGTCTAGCAGTTCGCGGCCTTTATTGATTATTCTCAAGACCTCGTCGTTGGATCTTCTTGCAGTCCATGGAATCCTCAGTACACGCCTATAGACCCACATCTCGAATGCTTCCAGCTTGTTCATAGTGCTCACCTTTAGTGGCCATTCCTCCATACCATAAAGCAACACTGTCCAGACATAGCATTTGACAAATCTAATTCTCAAGTCATGATCGAAATCAGTATTGGTGAGCACTTTTTTCAATTTCAACCCGGCACCTGATTTCTGTATCTGATTCCCAGTTTTCACACAGCCACGTTCCTAGATATTTAAATTTGTTAACTCGTTCTATTGGTTGATTCTCATATGTTAGGCTTGAGTTTTGAAATTCTTGTGGTCTCCGAGTAATTATGATGAATTTAGTCTTCTTGCTGTTGATATTGAGACCCATGTTCTTACTGCATTCGCCGACAGTCCCAAGCATATCTTGCAAATCTTCCATGTTATCTGCAATTAGAACTGTGTCGTCCGCATAACGAATATTGTTGACCCATACCCCATTCACCTTAACATCCACGTTGCGTTCTTCTAGGGCTTCTTGAAAGATAGCTTCAGAATATAAATTGAATAGAAGTGGGGAAAGAACACACCCTTGTCTGACCCCTCTACAAATTGGTCTTGCTTCTGTGAAATCGTTACCAACTCTGACTTCAGCCATTTGGTTCCAGTATAGGCTTTGAATGCAGCGGATGTCTTTTTGGTCTATGTCCAATCTATTTAGGATTTGGATCAGCTTATGATGTTGGACTCTGTCGAACGCCTTTTCATAATCGATGAAACACAGCATTATGTCCTTTCTCTGATCGTTGCAGTTCTGAATTAGTACTTGAGTCGCAACTAGTGCTTCTCTCGTGCCTAAACCTCGTCTGAATCCAAATTGTGTGGATCCGATGTTTCTTTCGCATTTTATTGATATTCTGTAGTGGATGATCCTAAGGAATATCTTCAGTGTGTGACTCATGAGGCTGATTAGTCTGTGGTCTTCACATTTTGTTGCATCGTTCTTTTTTGGCAAGGGGATAATTGAATTAGTTAAGTTAATATAAATCATTTCATTAATATTTTTCTTTATGTAAAATCAAAGTCATGGTCCGTTAGATAGTGATGGAGACTCAGTGCTGTTGAGTCTGATTTGTCTATCCTACTACAATCATACTTGTGTTGTCTAAGTATGTCTTGTAACAGTTGTTTAGTTTGGCAAACATAAAAAGTATTAATTTGAAGAAATAGTCCATACTTAAAGTGGAGTTAAAAGTATGAAAAGGAAAGAAAAACACAAAGTCTTCCTCCACAAAATTTAATAGAATAAAATTCTAGTTCGAAAGGTCTCTACATGTTTCGAACGTAGAAACGTTCATCATCAGGAGACAGAAATCTATTTTATGCTGATGTTGTTAGCAAAAGAGAAAATTAGAACCTTAATGGAGCTTTTATGGACGTAAAATTTTTAAATGTAAAAGAAACATGGCTTGAAAAATTGACAATGGATGAATACTGAGCATTCAAAAACGTTGTTAAAGTAGGCTTAAACCAACCAAACTAAATGGAGAAGAAGAGAAAAGAAAAAAACCCGGGAGAAAAAAACTTTCTAAAAAGGTGTAGGAACTTATTTAGATTTCATTCTTAATATTTATATCCAGCATAAGTGACACATTATGAGGATAGAAGTGCAGTAGCACAATCTGTAAAAAATAGAAATTGTAATTAAAATTAAAGAGTGAATGAGTACAGAATTTTTTTTATTATATGATTTTTAAAAAAAAATTAAAAAAAAAAAAAGGGTAAGTACTTACAATATTGTTATGTAAAAGTAAAGTTTTTTGGGGTACTGAGGATTAAACTAAACTAAATTAACCGTTCGCGGGGTTACTGAGGTTTAATCCTCAGTACCCCAAAAAACTTTACTTTTACATAACAATATTGTAAGTACTTACCCTTTTTTTTTTTTTAATTTTTTAAAAAATCATATAATAAAAAAAATTCTGTACTCATTCACTCTTTAATTTTAATTACAATTTCTATTTTTTACAGATTGTGCTACTGCACTTCTATCCTCATAATGTGTCACTTATGCTGGATATAAATATTAAGAATGAAATCTAAATAATTTCCTACACCTTTTTAGAAAGTTTTTTTCTCCCGGGTTTTTTTCTTTTCTCTTCTTCTCCATTTAGTTTGGTTGGTTTAAGCCTACTTTAACAACGTTTTTGAATGCTCAGTATTCATCCATTGTCAATTTTTCAAGCCATGTTTCTTCTACATTTAAAAATTTTACGTCCATAAAAGCTCCATTAAGGTTCTAATTTTCTCTTTTGCTAACAACATCAGCATAAAATAGATTTCTGTCTCCTGATGATGAACGTTTCTACGTTCGAAACATGTAGAGACCTTTCGAACTAGAATTTTATTCTATTAAATTTTGTGGAGGAAGACTTTGTGTTTTTCTTTCCTTTTCATAAAAAGTATTGTTACACTGCTTACATGAAATGCCATAAACTATGTTAGATTCATAGTCAAATGGTAGTCGATGCTTCAATTTGGTGAATAAGTTATTTACTGTTTTAGTATTATAGAAGGCTATATTACACTCATTAGTTTAAAAGCAGTTTTTAGTTTTATTAGAAAGTTGTGGAATATAAGGAAATTTGAAGAATCGACAGCCCTTAGACACTTTGTTTTTAACATTATCCCCCAAACTGTCTTTGTATCTAGCTATTATGCGATTAACAAATGTAAGATGATAGTTGTTATTATTATGAACTTGTTTAATTTTAATTATATTCTCAGCTTGAAAGGATACGTGAGAAAAATTGAAAGATACAACAATAAATTGGTAGATAACTGTTGCGACTTTTTGAAGATCGATTGACTATATCTTGCATATTGAAAACAAAAGTACAAAATTAAATTTGCTTGAATCCTTAGAAATAAATAGACTTAAAAATAACAATACTCTTCTTAAAGATCAATTGGATTTAAACGGATCACCTCTTTTGAATCTTTTTAATTAGTCTGTAAACATTATTATTGGTTTTTCCAACAATTTAAACAACCTGAAAATTACCTGCATTATTATTACACCTAAGTTATAACTTTTAAAATATCATTTTTAAGTACTCCTTCGAAGAAGTAACTGTGTTGTGAAACATGTCGAGTCAAAATAAAAATCTGTGGAAAGTGTAAAATTATATTTTTTCTAAATTTTTTTACCATTTATTTAATACAATTAAAAATGGATTTCCACCAAGTAAAAGCCGAATCAATTCTCTGGTTTAAATGTTGTTTGTCATATAATATATTTTTAATACATCTAAACTGAAATAAATCGTATGTCCCAATTCGGAGACGTTCCGTAATTCTCAACAGAAATTATTAGAAAGTATTAATTACTTTTAAATAAATCCAGTAAAATATTAATTCCCCCTATTGTCACATTGTGTCTTTAATACATTAAATAACATGTCATGTATATTGATAAGCACTTGCTGCCTATGAAAATTCGAAAATCACGCACCATTGATACCAGAATACGTGTACAACAATTGCCCATTTACAAGCTTTAATACCTAATGACGTTGTTAAATGTGCTCAATATAAATGTCCAATAATACATTGTGGTTTTAGATAACGATCGAACAGTAACGGCATATACGCGTGGCGTAAAGGGACAAACAAATAGGGGAACTAAAGTTGTTTAAAGGAAGTATTATCCCTTACAGAACAGCTACAACAACGCCATTGCAGAACATCTAGAATCCAGTTTCATTTCATTTAAACTGGTTGATTGGTAAAGCATAGACAATCAATTATCAAGAAAATTAACTATTTTTAAATGAAGAACGAAGAATGAAATTATCCAAAACCTATTTGAAACAACTATTCGTAGGTTAAGTACATTTGGATAACGTAGTAGAAAGCAATAATAGTGTATCTGTTGACATTTTGAAGCACGTATCATAATTATGTATGGTTGACACAACTCGGTAAACGGATCCAATAAAATGTAAATCACCACAAATTGTAACATTTCAGTTCTCTTTCAATTTACCAGTCAT
This sequence comes from Polydrusus pterygomalis, assembly GCA_963969555.1. Classification (NCBI taxonomy): domain Eukaryota; kingdom Metazoa; phylum Arthropoda; class Insecta; order Coleoptera; family Curculionidae; genus Polydrusus; species Polydrusus pterygomalis. The sequence continues at coordinate 46,128,202 of OZ018381.1, read as the reverse complement.
GCATATTTATCAGCTAGTGGCTTATTCAAGAACCACACTACGCGTTCGTGTAATAATCTCTCATTTGACAGCTTTTATAGCTAATAATATTGCCGAACGAGTTTGATTTACGCGGGCACAACATTACAATACTGGTTTGGATAAAGATTTAACAGTTAAAGTATGGTAATGTCAGTAATGTGGTTATCAGGGATATACAGGGTTATGATATAGAAACGCGTCTTATACAGAGTATCACCCACTTACTCAAGAATCGCTTGGATCCATCGAATTAATTTAAAAAGAAGATATTATACAGGATGAATCATAAAAATGCTAGATGTATCAACTTTAATTTTTTTAATGAAACATATTGGATATTTTGCAGTCAGGATTCTCCTGTGCCTAGTATCTGTAGTTTTGTCTATTAACCTGACCATTTATAGAAAATGCAGCTTCATCTAAAAAATTAATTAACTCAGCCGATACTAGGTGGAAATCCATAATTATAGTATTATGGGATACAGTAAAACAAAGTTGAACTTATAAATTTCCACTATATTAACAAGAAAAATTACCTACATGTTTCGCTAACACTGTAGCTTAAGGCTTGGAATTGTATTCAAATAATTCGAATATTCGACTATTCTAAATTCGAATTTTTTGTTAGTTAAAAAATTCGACTATTCAAATATTCGACTATTCGAGTATTCGACTATTTAAATATTCGACTATTCAAATATTCGACTATTCGAAATTCGAATATTCGACTATTTAAGTATCTATTTGACTATTTGAATATTCGACCATTCGAATATTTAACTATTTGACTTTGTTAGGATATTTATATGTTCGACTATTCGTGTTTTCTGTGAAACTGTAAATTTTAACAAAAAAGAAAAACAAAAATAAAATTATATACCTAGTCAGCAAGCAGTTAAACCCAAAGACTTTTAATAAATAAGGAGACAAAACATTTAATTCATAAAACGCGATTTGTTTACAATCATACATCCTTGGGCAAAATGGCAACGCTGTATGCTTGAGACTATTGGGATATATTAATCCGGTGTTAGAATAATCCAGTTTTAAACAACCATTCACTGGCGATCCATTATTGTGAGCTAATAACTAACACTCAATAGTTATATTTTCACAAAAATATACTATGTTACATAGAAAAATATTTATAAACCAACAGCCTACCAACACCGCGCGGTTCGAAAATGAATGAACCCCGCCATGATGGCTGCTACAAGGCCACCGCGTAGTAAAAATATGAGTAAAATGGAGTAAAGCGGCCATACATTGTTGTCATATGATCTCCCTAAAACATTATAATTTGATGTTATTTGGAAATAAATAATTTTACGAGTAGTAAATTTAAAAGAAAACGCACACATATATTTAATATATTATTTTAACTTAATAGGTAAGCATCACAAATGGATCTAATATAATCAATATAACCTTTGTTTTCAAACACAGGCGGTAGATCTAAGGAAATCAGCTTAAGTTTGTCATCATTGATTTATGCTAAAACGTTTTCTGATCGGGACCAAACGTAAACACTGGGGTCTCCTTGTATTAGAAGCATATACAATTTACCTTTAGATAAACAAACAATAATCACGAATGTGGCAGTTTTATGGCCTCGCGCATGTAAACAAAACTGGGAACTATTAGACATGCGCACTGCAACATTATCGTTTGACGAATGGGAAAATAGACAGGTCCGGGCTTTAAAATTTTAATTCTTGCTCATATGCCACCATAGAGGGTTTATTTTACCCCTATTTGGGCATAATACAATTATACAACGGCTGCAACTAGTACTAGTCATTGTTTATATTACAATCCGATTCACTAAAAGCACAAACACAATTCACTAACTAAACTACACAAAGACCAGAAATCCATAAATATTAAACACCAGTCCCATAATCCACGATAGCCGATCCGAGATCTGAAAACTTTAGAAAACTACAAGGAATCCGCAGAGAAGAGAAACCTTAAAGCACAACAACAAAAATGGCGGCCGAGCCGGTTCTGGAGAGTATTCTTGAGCACGTCAATTATTGTCGATAAAGTAGGACGGCCGATAACACGAGGTTTGTGCGCATGCACGAAGGTTCCCCGAATGAAGACAGCTGACCGACGAGTCATGCGCTCGGACGTATTTTTTCACCCATAAAACGTAACTTTTGTTTGCGCAGGAGATAAGCTGTAGGTATCTAAAGGTAAATTGTCTATGATTAGAAGTCGTTGGTTAAACCACTTCTACCGTGATTAAACGACTGTATTTCGATATTAAAATAGACGACTATTCGAATATTCGACTATTCAAATATTAGACTATTCGAAATTCGAATATTTGACTATTCGACTATTCAAGTATCTATTCGACTATTCTAATATTTCGCGTATTCGAATTATTCGACTATTCGACTATTTGAATTATTCGACTATTCGAATTATTCGACTATGTTCTTCTATTCGAATTATTTGACTATTCGAATTATTTGACTATTCGAATAACCTACCAAACGACTATTCGAATAATTATATTTTAAAAATTCCGAGCCCTACGGTGTAGCTTCGTCAGATGGCAATGATTTAATAAAAGGGGAAAATAAAAAGGAAGTACAATAAAATTAATTTATTGAAGATGTAAATATAAAACAGTGGAAGGGCTACAATAGCGAAAAAATCCAACAGAGGGTTTAAAAATTAAATTAAATAAGGTACAATATGGGTAATTTAGAAAATCTTAAGTATATGGTCAACAGTATAAATTTAACAAAGGTGAATTATTTAAATCTAATTCATCATTAAGGAACAGGTCCGTATTTTTAAGTTTATTTATTTCCACAGATTCTAACAAATTTAGTTTTATGCCTTTGTTTTCTGTTCTGTATTTTCAGATTTGAAGGATATCGTCATAAATATAATCATTTATCTTCTATAAATTTTATACCCTGTATTAGTTAATCAATGGCATATGGTAATTTATTATTCTGCAATCGTATTCCATTTTATTTTATAACTATATTTCACCAAAAACAAACCAACCCATTGCCCTTTTGTAATATGGTTTCACTGCCATCAATGGTCAATTTTACGCATAGCTGGTTTCCTCGGTTTCCTGAGTAGATTCTCAAGTATGTTCTGGTTTGTCGAAAAACTCATTTTTCAATAAGTTTATTGAATGGAAGTAAATTTGGGTCAAAAGACAGAGGAAAGTAATTTATAAAAATATCTGTTAAATAAGTGACGCTGATCGAATAGTATTATCTTTTATGATATAAATGTGCCATGTAAGGAAGGAAGGGGTTTATCTTTATCTGAAATGCTAGTTCGAATTTCTAATTAAAAAGAAATCAAGCGTGGCCAAATCTGGACAATACGGCGGCGAGTGGTCCAGCTTAGGGCAGTTAAACTCACAAAGAAAGATTAGTTTTTGATTGCTTTGTAAGCTCGCACATTGTCGTGCAGAAGGACCACATTTTCCCAGGGTGTTTTTTGGTTAATAGCCGTGAGTTACCTATTACGTATGTGTAACTGCTACTATTGCTGTGCCCTTTGATTTGAAAGTAATAACACCTGCTTGGTCTAAACAAACGGTGACTAACCGCTAAAAAAAATACAAGTAAAATGTTTTAGACAAATTCTTTGCTTGGAAGAAATAAATGTGTGTTTAGGCATTTACGAAAATTTGACCCCTGGGGGGGGGGGGAGGAGGGGGGGAAAAAGTGTATTAAAGTTTATATTGGAAACATAATTTTGGTCCTAACTTTTTGAATACTCTGAAGACAAGTAATGAAACACTTAAACTTCTTATTTTTTCGAACGTCTGCCCCTAAATTGATGAAAAATATTTTTTGGCGGACTTTCTTTACATATTTTACCTCTAAGGTTTTTTATAAACGCAAAATCCTTGGAAAGGTTCTGTAAGCATTATTAACGATATGTAACGAAATAGATAGATATATTTTTTAATAATGATGGATCTATATTTTTGGTATTATTTTCATGGACAAAGTTAGGAAATAAATTACATTTTTATTGAAAGGGAAAGAAATAATGTCAGATAGCACCAGAGAAGTTTGTTGTGAACATGTTTTTCTATTTAACTTGTTATCAAAATTTTTAATATAATTTATTTCAAAGATTATTTTCCTAAAATATCTTAGCTTTCCTTTTTACTCTGCGTTCCTTTTTCCATACCTAATATTTCAAATACGGATTATGCCTGCCTCTCAATGAAACCTATTTTTTTCCAGACCTGAAGAATATCAATTTCCTATCAACTCTAGAACTGAGACCCAGTAGTTTTATCTATCATAAAAGATAATATTATTTTTCCATTAGTGTCAGTTATTTTACCAATATTTTTATTAACTCGAAAATTTCCCTGTCTTGATCCAAACATATTTCCATTCAATGAAAAATGATAATATTATGGTAATTTCTTAAAATGTATAATAAAAAGTCATTGCTGTCTGTCTCTTATTGATTTGCACCAAATAATATACAAGTATTAGGGTAACTCAAGATTTGAAGGACTCAAAAGGAATAATTATTTCGTATTAAGTACTTACGTTTATTAAATTGGTACAATCGTTATTTTTACTTGAATACTGTAAAACATTTTAAAACTAAAATAAAAATAAAACGTCTAGACATTATCATAGACTAGGTAACTTGAACCTGTGAAGTTGATTATATTATGATAAATGTGCCAATTCTAAAGCGTTTTAAGATCTAGTAACAATGATTTCATGAGATAAACCAAAAACACTTCGGCAACGCAATTTACTGACTCTTAACTTAATACCACAAAAGTTGAAGGCAGTCCTTCAATATGTCTCAAAAGCCAAATATATTTTAAAATAAATTCGACAACTTTAACGTTTTTTGGCTTAACGTCACAAAAGTAAGGCGTAAAGGTGGAAACACATTACTATCACATCACGAGAGTTCACGTGAAGACACATGAGCAGTAAATTTGATGCAACCCGTTTTTCCGTAGGTACAAATTAACAAGAGACACACTATTGTCATACGGTGTGATCACGTGAAAGCACGTGATATTGCAGGTCTTCACGTACTCAGATGTTCTGTTTAAACATCAATTTCGTAAAAGCGTTTAGAAAAATGGAGTAAGTTTTAACGAAAGTACATCTTAAAACGATCTTTATCACCTTGCAATAAATCTTGGAATAAAGTGGGTAATTCACTTTTCTTCCTTCTTTTTAAACTACTGTCATGTATCCATTGCCTAGTTTTAAGTTTTTCAGTCGCTATGACTGCACACGCTCTAAATCTTCTTTAAACTCTGAAGATAAAGATGAACTATTAATTAGTTTCCACATTTTCTGGTTACGATTAGCTAAGCACCCCACAGCTTGTTTTTATTAAATGAATGATATGACTTTAAGTGAAATAATAATAATGTGATTCTGCTTGAAAGTCATGCATTTTATTTCTGGCGTGGTAGGACGTAAACTCACGTGAGGTGATAGTAATGTGCTTTCACCTTAACTGTACAATTCCCAACATCGAACATGGACTCTTAATGGTCTTTATTGTTACAATTCAGAACCAAAATAACAAACGGGGTTTTTATTTAAAATATTTTCCTAGGTTTCTAGACAGTTAATGGCAAAGGTACGAGGCACAAACTAACTAAAACTTTAAAAGCTACTCCCTAACGTCGGGAGTAATCTACAGGAAAATTTAATTTATTTCCACATGAAAAGTCCATTAAATAAGAGTAAGGTATTTTCTATGGACTCATCCTAAACCGGCCACATGTGCTGTGATCCAATCAAAATCAATTTACTATCATTTCGCTTCATTTAATAGGATTATTTTTCGTTGGACAAATTTTAGAAATTAACAAATTAATTGGTTGATTTTTTATTATTTATTACAAGTACTTACATCTCTCCTAAAACATAGGGCATTAATAAGGCCCTCGTCATCGACCGCCCTTTTGTTTATTTAATCTTATTTAAAAGTGTTAATTAACATATAAAAGAATAACTTGTCTACCTTTATAAGCACCCTGCTATAAATTCTTGAAAGAATATTCATTATTATTATATTCAGAGGCGTGCGTCCAACTAGAAACTAATGCTATTCTGTGGCAAGACATACCTAGGAGATATTCTTTACAAAACTATTATTATAAATTAAAGAGGACTGGTGTCTTAAATAATGTAAAACATGTTGAAACTAATAGAAATAATACGTCTAGCAGCATTTGACATGAAGCTGCTAATGCGATAGCCAAAAGAGGAGCAAGCATGTCTGCCGAACTAGATGTGGCTAGACTACTGGGATCAGTCACAGAGGAGATGGATCGTATAGCTAAACAACTTGCGCAAAGCAGATGGATAGGGCTGACAACTTGTAGCATCTCAAAAGGAATTGTTGCCACTACTTAATATCAGCGTTAGGACAACACAGTCGGAAGGACCGAAGAAATATCACTGCCGTAGTCACCGGACATTGCCTTTTCGGTAGACACGCCGAACGTATGCAAATAACAGCTAAATACTTCTGTAGAAGTTGCAGCGATGAAGAGGAGAAGGAAAGTATTCAACATTTATTGTGTGAATGCCCTGGGCCCTTGGACGAACCATTTTATAATGATCTAAAGGAAGTAAGCAACTTACAACGGGACCGATTTACTAAGTGTATTAACAGCAGTGGCGGATTCTTCTATGTTCTACGTCGTTCTATCTGTAGCTATCAGGAAATTGATGCGGATAGTTTCCAAGGAACACGTGTGGTATCACAACGGTCCCCATAAGGCTACGTGAGACTGTTTGGATAGTGCCAGAGGTCTGCCACTCTAACCTAACCTAACGAAGCCAAACATTTGACATTATCATTATTGTTACTGGTGGTTTCAATGTGGTATATATCACAGCTGTATTTAGGTTAGGGCTAGAGTGGCAGACCTCTGGCATTATCCAAACAGTCACACGTAGTCCTATAAGGACCGTTGTGGTACCAAACATGCTCCGCGGAACCTATTTGCATCAGCTTCCTGATGGTTAACACGATCGTAGAATAATCTTATCAGAATAATCTTGACAGCTCATTCAACCCAGCCACTACTGTTAATAAACTTAGTAAGTCGACCCAGTTGCAGGCTGCTCACGTCCTCCAGATCATTAAAAAATGGTTCGCCCAGGGCATTGAACCTTCTTCTCGCGAGGTCGGGGCATTCACACAAGAAATGCTGAATACTTTTCTCCTCTTCTTCATCTCTGCAACTTCTGCAGAAGTAGTTTTGGTATTTGCATACGTTCAGCGTGTCTACCGAACAGGCAATGTCCGGTGACTACGGCAGTGATGTTTCTTAGGTCCTTCCGACTGTGCTGTAATAGCGCTGCGGTTCTCCTGTTATCAAGTAGGGGCCACAATTGCCTGGAGATGCTACAAGTTGTAAGCCCTGTCCATCTGCTTTGCGCAAGTTGTTTAGCTGTTCGATCTATCTCTTCTTTGACTGATCCCAGTGGTCTAGCCGCAGTATTCTCTGCTAGTTCGACAAACGCTGCACAGCTGCATTTAATTTTTAAGAATTTTACGAATCCTTTTTTCTAAATAACTTTCAGTAGGTTTATTAGAAAATAATAAAATTTGGATTGCGCGTCCATCATACAATAACCTTTAAAAAAGTCTAATACAATTTTGATGTAAAATTAATTATGAAGCAAATATTTGAGGGTGGCAAAATTTATATAGGTTTTCCAATAGCCAGTCTGGCGGGATTTTTAATGTTTGCATTTAAGCTTGTTACAAAAATTATATATTATACTTGGGTATTTGTTTATATAAGTTACTTTTATCCATACAAGGATATTTGCATAACACATTAAAAAATATGTTAGGTACACAAAATAAGAAAATAAAAGTAATTTATATGAAAACATTTCCACAAAAACAAATTATAGCGTACAAGTCATTTGGTGGCTATTTTTCCTTCTAATGGGTGTAATTTTCGAGGGGCTAATTTGATATCGATAAAATAAAAATCATTGAGGTCGTAAAGGTGATAACGCCGCTTTTAGCAGCCTTTAAAAAATAAGCTAAATGAAAACGCTTTTTTGTGTCATAAAATTAAAAAAATAAGGCGATGTTTTATTTGTGTTTTTACGATTGATAACAATTTTCATCAGTGCACCTTAACAGTATTTTTACAAAATGTAAATTTGGAACTTGGAATAAATTCGGTAAATCCAATACAGTTTTTTTGCTTATACACGAACTGCTCGCTTAAGCATTATTCCAATAAGAAATACTAGCCACCGAGGTCCCCAGACTTAACACCTCTAGATTTCTTAACTTGAAAGGTAAAAAACATCAATAATTTATCATTTTCGCTTATTTAAATAGAGATTTTTTAAAAACTTTTAACAGTCGCCATTTTGAAATAGCTAGACAGAATCGCGCCAAAATTTATGAGCATACTGTATGAGATATTAGCTTTCAAATGGTGTATCACAAGCTGTATGTTTCTATTAAAAAAAAGATCGATGGCGTCATATCCTTGACAAATGTCTATAAAGAAACAAAGGAATAACGTCAAAATGTGAGCATATACAGGGGACGCAGCCGTCCCTGGTCTCACGGTCGATGGTACCTTAGTCGTTTCTGATGAACCAGTAAAGGAATCGTTCTGAAAATTTGGTCGCGTACATAAACGAACATGCTCTACCAACCTAAAATATTTTTAACAATACAGTGTTGCCGCTTTTACACAAAAATAATAGTAACTTCGATTTTTTTAAAGGCAACACCATATATTTAATTTTATTTTCGAAATCCCCATTACTTTCCTTACAATTTTTGTTAACTTTACTCTATACTTATCTCTTACCGTTTCTAAGATATAAATTAATTTCAGTTTTTTTGGTCCGAAAACGTCACTTTTAAAAATGCTGATAATTTTGAACTCTAAAACACTGAAACTCTGATATTTGGTAAATAGTTAACTAATACCATAGGGCTCTTTGCCCCAGTCCCAAATCTTAGTTGCAATATACAGGGTGGTTGAAAAATACATTTATTCTGTTAACTTGAAAAAGTGACCATAAGTCCTTTTTTTCAAATTTCAACACCCTTTATATTATTACGGATTTGAAAAGCTGCTAAAATTTCACCTAATTCTTGTATATCATACCTGTACTTAACTAACTAGTTTAACCATTTTTTTGACGTATTAAGCATAATTTGTAAAAAATTTTTATAAAATTCAATTTTTATTCGGTTATTAGTAAGTTAGCCATGACAAAAACTGATGTGTACGTAGGTTACTACGGTTATCATTTTGACATTTCATTAAGTTTAGATACAACAGATAGAAATACACTTTAAAGTCATGGAAGAAAACTATACAAATGCAGTTCTTATGAATTTTTTTATTTTATTTGGACAATGTGTGTTTGCATTAACATGCAAAAAACATTAAAACTAAATTTTTCTTGAAATCCATGCAGTCAACACGCGCATATCAAAGTGTTTGGATGTAAACGGCCAGCGTTTTGAACATCTGTTAAAATAGCATTTTATTAGTTATAATTTTACTGTAGTCTTTTATTATTTGACTACCTAGTTAACATTTAATAAAATTGTCCTGGATCCTTATGAATTCTCTAAGATTCATTGGCGGTAAATTAGAGTACATTTCGTTAAACTTTATACATGTCCTGGCGATAATTTAGATCGTCCAAATAAAATAAATAAATTCATAAGAACTGCATTTGTATAGTTTTCTTCCATAACTTTATGTATTTCTATCTGTTGTATCTAAACTTAATGAAATGTCAAAACGATAACCATAGTAACATACGTAAACATCAGTTTTTGTCATGGCTAACTTACTAATAACAGAATAAAAATTGATTTTTATAAAAAAAATTTACAAATTATGCTTAATACGTCAAAAAAATGGTTAAACTAGTTAGTTAGGTACAGGTATGATATACAAGAATTAAGTGAAATTTTAGCAGTTTTTCAAATCCGTAATAATATACAGGGTGTTATATTTGAAAAAAAGGACTTATGGTCACTTTTTCAAGTTAACAGAATAAGTGTATTTTTCAACCACCCTGTATATTGCAACTAAGATTTAGGACTAGGGCAAAGAGCCCTATGGTATTAGTTACCAAATTTCAGGGTTTCAGTGTTTTAGAGTTCAAAATTATCAGCATTTTTAAAAGTGACGTTTTCGGACCAAAACAACTGAAATTAATTTATATTTTAGAAACGGTAAGAGATAAGTATAGAGTAGAGTAAAAAAAAATTGTAAGGAAAGTAATCGGGGTTTCGAAAATAAAATAAAATATATGGTGTTGCATTTAAAAAATCGAAGTTACTATTATTTTTGTGTGGAAGCGGCAACACTGTATTGTTAAAAATATTTTAGGTTGGTAGAGCATGTCCGTTTATGTATGCGACCAAATTTTCAGAACGATTCCTTTACTGGTTCGTCAGAAACGTCTAAAGTACCATCGACCGTGAGGCACCCTGTATAAAACTAGTTCGACGTGACCGGGCGTTTGCCCAAAAAGTAACAGGTTAAGGGCAAGGCTATATTAATTTTATTCCTGACTTCTGGGCAACCCTGTATAACTCGTAAGTTAAAAACAGAAAGTTATAAAATTTGTTTTAAGAGTGCATCAAATTTTTCATCTGTATTTAAAATGATATGATGTATGATGTATTTAAAATGATATGAGGACAAAAATATTGACTTTGCACAGAGTTTATATAAAAACTCATTTTTATGGTATGATGGACCGGCTCCATTGTAAGTAATCTATACTTAACTAATAGGTATTTATCGATGAAAGATCGTACAACTGTTATTTGCCAGCTAATAAGCGATAAATATGCTTTAAAACACTTTCCTGCAGTGAATGTTATTTTTTTTGGGTCAACACAAAAATTGATTTTTAACGTAAATCCAATATAAATCATATTTGTATATACGCTATGAGGAATGCGGAACAGCTATAAATCATTCCGGTCAAAGAATAACATCTACATTTGTCGTTTCAAATATAGATCTCTAACTTTTTATTCAACGCAAACCTTCATGGCCTTTTTCAATAGCCTTTTTCCTTTTTATTTACATTTTTTTACAACTCGGATATAAAACAGCATTTAATTTTGCCATTCAAAACGAGTTTAGTCCCCCACATCCTATGTTCTTTTTTATTTAAACAGGATTTTTATACGCGGGACATCCCTATGGCACGTTATTAAAAATTTTGCAAACCCAGAACCTGCTGAAAATGGAATTAATTAGTTCTAATGATCGTAATGATCTTTGACGGTTAAAATTTCTAAAAAGGCCCTTTTGTTATACGTGTAATTAAATGAGAAATGTAAAAAGGGAAACACGATATGAGGGTCGAATCCGAGGATATGTTTTAACTCGCATTTCTTTTAAAATGCTGTTTTAAAATCTGCAAATTGCGAAATCATAAATACAAGACTGGCAACAGTAATCTGGGATCACCATTTTTAAATAATAGGGGAAGGTGCCTATTTTGCACCCCTCCTAAATTGCACCCTACGCAACGTTGTAACCTCTAGACCAAAGTACCGATGAAACTACTTGACAAGACTGTACGCTACGAGTTCCCGAATTCTCAACAACAATCAGTATAATCCTTTATATAGCACTTTTACCATTGAAAAAAATCCCCAAATTTTTAAATGGTTATTAAGCTGTAAATACAATGGGAATTAAAAATTAACCTATAATTTCAACAAAAAATAATAAAAATCTGATAAAATCCATTATAATTAATAAATAATAACGTTGTTCACCTTGCACACAAATTAAAAGTTTAGCCAACATAACCCCAAACACGCGATGAATAGCTTTATCATTTATTTTAAACATTCACCGAACGATATGAGTAGTCTAATATTAGAACTTGAGTTTTGGGAAAAATACACACTCTATAATCACATGCTACAACTTGGTAAAGCGATCCCCAATTGAATTAATTAAGCAAATTGTCGTGACGGGTTGCAGGATAATTTTATTTGCTTTAGAATTAGAAGTGTCCTACATTGACACTAGATGGAGCTTCATGCTGCATCCTTTTGACAGTCCTCGCCACAGATACGTAATGAAGACAAACTATTCCATTCATCAAAAACCATTTGTATATATAAATATATTATAATATATGATACAAGGCCCAAACGGGTGTCTGCTTAGATTGTATGGACTACTAAGAGATGGCGCTAAAGGCTATATACAACCAACAAAGTTTGATATGATGGTATGAACACCTACCCTGTACTGACGAGAACAAAAGAGTTCGAAACCGGTCTGCAGGTGGTGACATCCTATTAAGATGATTGACTTTCAATTTCTTAGTAGTACTTTGCAATCTGAATCTGCATTTTAATATCTAACTGTGTTAGATGAAATGCAACCTTATTGTATAAGGATTTTTCAGTTGGTTAGAAAAAATAATATTTGTTAAAAACCATTTGTTGTTGCAGTTGTTATGATACTATGATACATACTCCAAAGTTTTAGATATAAGTTAGAAGAAGATGGCTTGTGGTTGATTGGTACACCACTCACTGGCACTCTCAATGAGACTCAACGACAAAACACTACAGTTGAAACTTGAAAGGCTACTTCGATACGATACAGCTGTGGGGGCTCTTAGGTTCCTCTTTTATTATTCGGATGTTCCTTCGGCATGTTATCGAGTGAAGTTGCTTGGCCCTAAGCCTTACCTCAGCTATTACTATTACTATTAGTTACTAAGTAATCGTATAATCCGAACTCGGCTCCTTCTGACTTATTTAGACATTTAAAAAAGCATGCGTTGGTCAAGTCGGCAACACTGATTGTTATGTGTATATTATTCATTCTCTCATACCCACCTCAAATGCCAATGTTCGTGTTGGCCAAAACGGTGTGATATGCATTTGTACGTTTCTGTGGTAATCATTTCAATTTATACACTGTTTATTGCCATATCGATGGTTTTGGTTTACCCACATATTTCATTTAAATTAACTAAACGAAATTTATGAGCGTTTAATAAATATCTGGAAAATTTCATATAACACTATGTTTTTAAAATTTTTAAAACTATATAAATGCAGATGTTTAAAAACGACGAGCGTTATTTTTAATTTTAAGTATATACCTTCTATCTCGTAATGGTATACCATTAACAAATTAATCGCGTTTTTGCCAAATACGAGGAGTTTTCGAAAAGTTGTCTCCTAACAATAAAACAAAACACTTGCGCCATCAACATGTTTATTTCATTAGAAAATAATTATTTCTGTTGCCTGTTGGCTGGACTTTAATTCGGTTAATCGATAAAATGAGGTTTCCTGAGGTTCTTTTTCATATTACTCAATAATAATAAAAAAAATCCGTATACATATTGGCCGGGAAATCTGACTTAAGAAAGTACTGCTAGATCCCCGCAACTTCGACCGATGCATGTTTAATTTTAACTTTAATTGTCTTTTCAATTTGATTTTTAACAACATTTTATAATTTATACAATCGATACAAGCAGTAAACATAAACCGAGTATTTTAAGCACAGAAACGTCTGATAAGGCTCATCTTTGGATTAAAACCAACACAAACATGCAGAGAAATATACAAAAAACAGAAAATCCTCACAGTCACTTCAATATACATCCTTAAGTGCTCCACATATGTATACAAGAACAAGAACGAATTCCAAGAAAACAAAAACAATCAAAACTATCCTACAAGAAACGCAAATTGCCTTATAGTCCCTAGACACACTTCAACACGTTATAAAAACTCTCCCCACTATGCCTGCATCAAACTACCACAACAAATCAAACAATCCATAACAAGAGGTACTTATATTTGGAAGGAAACTAAAGGAATGTCTTATAAAAAAATGCATTTTACACACTTAAAGACTTTTTGATTTTAGATTTTTCTCGTACATTTAATGTTTGTAGTCTGAAATTTAAGGTAAAGTGCCTTCTAAGTTAGTTAATGTTATGGTTTTATATGACGAACCTCAAATCATAATGTATGATCCTTAGTAGAATAAATTTAATTTGAATTTGAATTTTGAATTTGATGTGAACGACGTTCGCTATATTTGCTGATGACAAGCAAGTGCTTGTAATCGATTTATGACTACTCTCAAAATAATGATTTAAAGTTAAATCCTACAAAATCAGTAATCTTTTATTTTGGACCAGGATAATCAATGGGCAGCAGGAAATATGAATGTGGTTATGGCTGATACGGACTCGTAGTGCAGAAATATAAAAATTTGGGGGTTGGCCGAGTCGAAAACAAAGACGTTTGTATCTATCTATAATAATAATATTAAAGATATTTATTTGTGCCAAGATATAAAAATTTTAAAATATAACAACTAAAAATAACTATTGTTGACAGTAACATACTAGTTGGCATAAAAAGGTAGGATTATGATTAACAATTAATCAGTCTTCCAATCCGACCCTAAGATATTGTTTTTTTATATCAGATTCTATATTGTTATATATCATTGAACTATCATATTTAAAATAAATTTTATATTTTTCTTTATGATGTATTTGTATTTCCAAATTATTTTTATTTCTAGTGTTCATGTTGTGGGTAATTCTAAATTGAATTTTTCAAATAAATAATCTGTTTTTTTAGTAGAAATTATTTTATGAATACAACAATATAGTAATACGGTTGCATTTTTGAAGGCTTGCCGAAAATTTTATACAATTATTTTGTAATGTTTGTAACTTTAGTTTGTTTTTATAATTTATATTTTTATGATATATAACATCACCATAATATAAATCACTTATAATTTTGTATCAGTGTTGATTATTATCTTTGAATCAATAGATTTTGGAAGGATTAAAAGTAAACTTGTTTTATTTTCATTACGTTTCAAGCCATGCTCCTTTATTACTTTGGAAACAATAGAAATACCCTCATTTAATAATAAAATCCAATGCAGAATATCATTTTATTTTGTGATATATTTGTTTATCATCAGCAAAAGCTAATAGATTACCATATTTAATGGGTAAACAAATATCATAAAATGTATAAATTATAAATAATTAAGGACCCAGTACTGATCCTTGAAGAACTCCTTTCAATATCTTCGATGAATTTGAAACACCATAAAGAAATTTGTTTAAAATTCTTGTTATTTGAGATCTATTTGATAAATAATTTGCAAACCATTCACCAGTGTATTTATTAAATCCTATATATTTAAGTTTTGCACATAGTAATTCATAATTTATAGAATCAAAAGCCTTGGTCAGATCTAGAAAAACGATACTAGTAACAAAATTTCAATTCCAATTTTCTAAAATATCATCTTTGGGTTTGTTCGTGTCGTTATGCTAACAATTAGCTCTGAAACCAGATTGATTACAGGTAAAATATTATATCTATCTATATATTTATTTTGTTACTTCTTCATTTTATCCAAAAGTGAGCCAAATACCCACCTTTGGAATACAATTACCCACAGTTTTACGTTAAAAAAAGGTGGGATTTATAAATTTATAAAAGCAGAAAAAAAATAGCAAATTTGACAAAATTTCGTTCTACCTATGCTTTTATTAATTTATCAAGTAAATGTTTTCAAGTTAAAACTGTAGGTAACTGTTACCCCAAGAATTTGTCGTCAGCTTTTTGGAGAAAACGAAAAATAAACGAAATATTGATAAAAAGAAGACGGCACCACTAGTGTTTGCTCTTAAATAAAATAAATCCTTTATCGTCAGCACGTTATTCGCCAACTTTTCGAATGGATGAAAAGATGCTCCATTTATATCAGCCCTAAATTACCAAGGATGTAATGTAACGTTAAAACATTGGAGTAAAATAAATAAAGGAGGGATGATTGATTCCATTAATTATAGTGTCTGATTTCTGATATATTTACACTATTAATTATATAAACACACTTTAATATACATTTGGTATTAAATTGGTTACATACAATCAATAGAGAATTTTTGGCAAGCCAAAATAAAGCAGTCCGATGTGCAAATTTCTAAAATCGCCAATTTTGAAACAATAAAATTAAAATAAATTAAAACTGTTATAATCAAATGAAATTTACAAACAGTAACATTTTTATTTTCATAAATATTTTTAAAAAAGCAGGATAATTAAAATTTCGTGGTGCAATTAATTTTGGTGCGAGCAAAAATTATTTGCATCAAAGAGGGCCTTGCATCTAAGGACGCTATGCTTAGCCGTAGAGCTTAATACCTGTTGTGTGTCAGTAACTACCTGAATTAACAATCAATCTCAGTTAGTCCGTCATCTTTGACAGTCGTTACAAGTAATTTGATTCATCGCTAATTTTTCCAATTTCTTGAACAATTCACACAATGGGTTACAGTAAATTGTGAGTGGCAATACAATCCGGGTTTGTGCATGGACGATTTTCACGAACATTTTCCTAACGTTGCTTTTATTGCTGGGGATTTTTATCATTGCCTGAAAAGAACCGTGGCTGTGTTTAGCAAAACAGGTTCTACCTATACAACACAAAAAAGGAGCAGGAGGACCATCTGTAAGAACAGAAGGACTTGTTGCAAACGTTCGTGAAATAATGCAAAATACGCCAACAAATTGTATAGGACGCTTGTCCCAAGAAGTGGGAAGATCTTATGGAACATGCAGGACTATTCTTAAGGAGCAGCTAAATTTATTTTCTTATAAAGTGCAAGTAGTATTCCAAGAAATGCAAGCCGCAGATTTTGAAAGACGCAGGAATTACTCTCAATGGTTTACCCAAAATTTATTGGAAACAAATGATTTATTAGACCTGACATTTTTTTCGTATGAAGCCGGGTTCCATCTCTCCGGTTATGTGAATTCTCAGATTACATGTAATTATTTTTCTTTTTCTTTCTGTATATTCTTACTATGTTAATTTTGAAAACAACAAAAATAAATTTGTATTTGTCTACTTATTTTATTACTCATTAGTTTGGCATATCATGTCATAATATGAATTTGACAAAATTTTAACCTAGATTTGGTTAGATATATCGTCCCCATATCATTGTGATCTAAACCAAGCCCTACGTTTTTTAATCCAAGCCCTCTTTGATGCAAATAATTTTTGCTCGCATGGTAGATGTCACTGCGTGCTACATCCATCTAGTTATTTACGCTTTTTACTACATACAAGGTGTTATACATTCGACGCTCACCATTGAGATATACAGGGTGTCCCATAACTTATGGGCCGTAGAGTAACTGGAGATACTAGACATCAAACTAAGCCGATTAAGTCATATAAGTTTTTTCGGATTGTTACTCGTTCTAGAGATACAGGGTGTTAAAAGTAAAAGTTTATTCTCGAAAATAAGCCATAATTTTAAAACCGTTTAATGAATCGAATTGAAAGTTGGCAGTATTATATTTTTGTGAGCAAGAAATAAGAATTTGTAGAAATTTTTAAGTTTCACGCTAGAGGGCGCTAGTTGCATACAATGGACTTCATAAATCTATGATTTTTTTTCTTACCTGTGATATTAGGTGTTTTTCAATTAAAGTTTCTTAAAGAAGGGCATTTTCTGAGTCAAAAAGGTATACCTGATTGATCTTAATATCTTTAACGGTTTTCGAGATATTTCCCTTTAAACATCCCAAAGCATAAAAAACCATGTACATAATTAAATAAATATTTTAATTATCACAACGCAATAAATTCGAAACAGTGGAACAAAAACAAGAAGCTCACTTTAGTAAATGTTGAAAGTGACCACCGTTGACCTCAATACACTTTATTAAACTTTTAACTAAATAAATAATAATATTAATAATAATAATAATAATAATAATAAACTTTTACTTTCAACACCCTGTATCTCTAGAACGAGTAACAATCCGAAAAAACTTATATGACTTAATCGGCTTAGTTTGATGTCTAGTATCTCTAGTTACTCTACGGCCCATAAGTTATGGGACAGCCTGTATATCGCAAACGGTAAGAGATACAGGAAAAGTCACAGTACCTACTTCTGACGACCTGACGATATACGCAACGAAGTGAAAATTTTAGTTTCGATTTTTAGTTTTTCCCAGCTTTATTTACAGAAATGGTAAAAAATTAATTTTACATTTTTAATGACACGTTTTATTTTCTATAATATGTTGTTATCAGATATTGATTCTGACGTTTCGTCTTTCGGGTACCTACCATCATTATGTTTATGTATTTTTAAATACGGACCTGTATTTTTATTGCAGTTTCGTATACCTTATGTTTAATAAAATAAAAATGCCATACTACTCTAATCAAATATAAACGTTTCGGCACGAATAGTTTATAACATTCTCGATTTTTATCTTTGTACATAATGGATATTTAAGATAAAATGGCGCAATTTGGAGTCGACTAACATGCTTTTGAAAAATTCTTAGTGTTTCCGAAGATATTCGTAAAAGACCAAAAAAATGTAATAAACGTATTAGAATAGCACTAATGAGCAAAAGAAAATCTATTTTAGTATCAGATTTATGCCTGCTGTGCTGATTGTATTAGTTTTCCAATACATCCCTATTTTTAAATCGGAAATTTCAAATTAACCTATAATATAAACAATTTTATGTATTTAAAAATTAAGAGTGGGCTGCCGATCAATTTACGAAATATTTTATCATCATTAATAAATAAGTTCAAAGCTAAAACGCGTTTTATCACCGAACTGCACATTAAGATTTGAACCATTTTATATTATAGGAATTTATATTAGTTGATCTTTTTAATTTTTAATTTTTTTGTGAAAGAACGATATTTTGTTTATAACAGGACATCGATAAAAAAATCATTTACTTATTATGTAATAATTTGTAAGTTGGAATAAATTCAGTACAGTTTTTTTTTGAAAAATGATTTAATGTAGTAAGTATCTAAAATGTATTAAAATTTTAAAAAAATATAGATACGGTGTCCCAAATTATATAAGTAGGTATTGATAATTTTTCTAAATGGCAACCCCAGTTCTTGTCAAACTTGTATTTCATTCTCTGTAATCCAGTACAGTTTTTTATTTGGAAAAACTCTGGTACCTACACTAGTATTGAAATTTTTTTTTATAAAATATTGATACGGTGTTTTTTTCTGAAAAGATTAGAAGGATAACCAAAAACTATAATATCAAAACAACCTTCAAATCTGAAAATACGCTTAGAAGCTTTCTTACAAAAGTAACCCCCCCTCGTAATGAAAACACAAAAAATTGTATCTATCAAATCCCTTGCGAGTGTGGCGAATCGTACATTGGAGAAACAAAAATACCTCTTCCCGTACGAGTTAAAGAACATCTAAAACATACTCAAAGAGGTGAAACTTCGAAATCAGGTATTGCGGAACATGTTTGGACCAACCAACATAACATACAGTGATCAGAAGCCAAGGTTTTGGACACGGAACAGCACTGTAGAAAACTAAAATTCAAAGAGCAGCTTTCATGAATAAAAATACCCATATATTTAGTAAACCTAGTATGGAGATCCCCAATATCTGAAAGCCTCTTCTTTTCCAAAACCAACAGCTCAAACTTCAGACTCCAATAAGCACGTAGGCGTATAAAAAAAACTACAATTTAAAATGTTAATACACGTGTCCCAGCATTTTTCCAAAAAAAAAAAATTGTACTGGGTTTACTGAATTTATTTCGAGTTACATTTTGGACCATGCAATTAAAACTTTGTTTGCCAATCAATTTTCAAAAAACTCAAACTTCAAAGGTGAAATGACGGCGTAAGCCAACCATATTTCCATATTTTATTATATGATAAAAGTTGCATACTTATACTTACCGCATGATGTAAATTAATAAAGGATAACCTAATGAGTAATGACATATTAAATAGTTGCATTGGAAATTAGAATACTGCCAAAAAATTTGTGGCAGCTGGTCTATTTGATTATTAGTATTAAAACAGTTATTAAGAATATAACTATTTAGGAATAGCATGCCTTTTATGTCAAATAACGCGTCAGCTAATATTTAATATACAGTGTGACCAGTAAAGTTCGCATCATATGGGTTTCTTTTTAATTAATAGCTTTATTCGAAATTTGACTTTGGCATCAAGTTCTGCTTCGATCGAGATGAAAATTAAGCAAAAAACAGTAGTCACGTGATTCGCATTACCTATCTGTCAAATTTTAATTTTTTCCAGAAAATAAGTCAAAAGTGGGGTTATTTCTGAAAGTATCAAAAAACATTATCAGAAAAAGTTTTTTTTTAATGTAGTTTCCAGCCCAAAGCAAAATTTCAGCTGCATGCAAAAAATTATTTTGATTTTTTACCCATATTTTGTAAATTGCACTACTTTCGCAAAATAAGAGTCAACGCAACCTACATAAAACTTCTTAGTTTTGACAATGCTTTATTTCAGATACATTTTCTTTAATGTAGCGCCATATTAAATGTGCAACATATTGTAGCATACCAAGGCATCTTTTAACGTACTCTTGTGTATCCATTTGGCTACGCGGGCCTTTCATTTGGATACCCAGTAAACATGAAATGGATACAGAAATTTGGGGCCTCATGACTTACTTATACAAAAAAAAATCAACTACCTACCGAGAAAAATAATGTTTAATTCTTTAGAAACGCAAAATCAAAATTAAACATAAACTCTTTTTAGTCTAATACAAAAACATAACCTACTACGATTAATACTGGAAATCTAACTAAATAGGACACTCTTTGGTATTAGGGTATTTTAAAATAAAAGTAATATAGTACATAAAAATAAAAAATACCACAAATTAAAAGGAAAAGGAACTCGTTACGTAATCATTTTCATTGTAAAAGGAACTTTATTAATAAAATTATAGTTTAGGATTATCTCTAAAAAATGTACTAATAAAATCTCTAGTTTTGTATATTTCAGGAGTTGGTTTCCGGATTCCCCCAGGATAGTATTAGAATAGTGGACAAAACAGAAATTTTGGCGTGGCCTCTAAAAATTTTCGCCTGCGGCGCTATTTTTCCGCCTTCGGCGCTGTTTGACCCTACCCAGAATAAATTTCTGGATCCGCCACTGCTATTATATTATTTTTGTCAAAAAAAGTACGACCTTTTGAATACATGGATACGCAGTAAAAAATCACTAAAAGATGCGCTGTAGCATACTATGATGATTGTAACACGAGCGCGAGTGATTCCTTGTTTATTATGACCTACATTATAGACTAGTTAAATACTATACTATCATTACATTTTTGATATTAAAAGTTTTAGTATTCTTGGGAAATATTTGATAAATTTAAAAAAAAAATCCGGTCTTCGTGCGCGGCTCGTGAGCTGCTCTGGGAAGGATATAGAGCCGCCGCTGATCGCCTGGCCGCTGACGAATTTCTGTTAAAACAGTAACGGCGAGCAAAAAGTTTCAAGATACAAATAGTGTATTATTTTGCTTATTAAAGTAAAGCGACATTTAAAAGTGTTTTTCTGAAATGTGTTTTTATTTCAGGGATTACAGGTTTAAATATAATCAATATGTATGTAATTTAAATGTGTAATCGATGATATTTTTAACCTCTACCTTATTTACAAATGTCATTTCCCTTTCTTCATTATTCCATATTAAAAATATTAAAAAAGCAAACTCATAATAAATAAGAAATAATGCCCCTCCCTAGAGATGATAAAACCCCACTCTATATAATTTTAATGTCCTTGTCCTTCAAATATCTAAGCGCTCGATGGATTACGTAATTTAATTTTCTATGAGCATAAATAACGGCTCCCAGAACAAGCTTTATCAAAATATTAACTGTCTTATGCGAATTGGGAATACTAATTTAATATACAGTGTCACCAGTAAAGTCCGCATCATATGGAATTTTTTTTTATTAATAGCTTTATTCGAAATTTGACTTTGGCATCAACTTCTGCTTCGATCGAGAGGAAAATTAAGCAAAAAATGCTATTGTGTGCCATTGAAAGCTCCATTATGGATTAGATCCACCTTTTAATTTTATTTTCTCTTTTGCTAACAACATCAGCTGTTCATTATATTTGTTTCAATTTCCTGATGATGAGTGTTCCTACACTCGAAACATGTCGATTCTACCCTAGGTTCGCCTAGCTATTGAATTAAAATTGTGGAGAAAGACTTTATGCTTTTCTTTTCCCTATAAACAATAGTAGTCACGTGATTCGCATTATCAGTCAAATTTTAGTTTTTTCCAAAAAATAGTTGAAAAGTGGGGTTATTTCTGAAAGTATCGAAAAATTTATTAGAAAAGTTTTTTGAAATGCAGTTTCTAGTCCACATGCCAAATTTTAGCGGCATAAAATAATTTTGATTTTTTACCCATATTTTGTAAATTGCGCCACTTTTGCAAACTAAGACTGCTACATAAAATTTCTAAGTTTTGACAATGCTTTATTTCAGATGCATTTTCTTTAAAGTAGCGCCATATTAAATGTGTGTTTTTCTAAAAAATCAAAATTGGGCTATTAAGATTTGGTTTTTGAAAATGTAGTTTGTGTCTGAAAGTAATACACCTTATTATTAAGACAAAAGGAGCACAGTGTCATCATCAGTAAAGTGTTCATTAAGTGGAAAATAAATTTTAGTGGTGGGTAAGAAATGAAAATTATCTTATGCAGCTGAAATTTTTCATGTGGACTAGAAACTGCATTTAAAAAAAGTTTTTCTAATAACTTTTTTCGACATTTTCAGAAATAACCCCACTTTTGAATTATTTTTTGGAAAAAATTAAAATTCGACAGATAATGCGAATCACGTGACAACTATTTTTTGCTTAATTTTTATCTCGATCGAAGCAGAACTTGATGCCAAAGTCAAATTTCGAATAAACCTACTAATAAAAAAAAATCCCATATGATGCGGACTTTACTGGTCACACTGTATAATTTCCGTGTTTGTTTAGAAAATAATAATATCTACGTCAGGCTTAGTGTTACCGAAATTAACCTGACGAATCGGTTACTGCAAATAATTTTTTAAACACCTTTAGAAGTAAGTAAGTAAGATAACCGAAATCAGGGACAAATCATTTGGTGGAATCTAACCCCAGAAACCAGTTATTATATTTTATTATAATTTACCATATTTTAGGCAACAAATTAAATCAAAAAATCCTACTGAAAAAAATTCTGCCGAGTTTGATGTCCAATCCACAACTCTTTAATCAGTTTTTATTTTAAAATAAGTCAAAGCGCTAGTGTAGTTATCATTTCTATATAAAAAAGGGTTCAATCGCGTTCTTCTATTTCCATCTTCTTTATAAGCATTATACATTTGACACGTATAAAATCAAAACAACCGAAAGTATTACAATATGACGACGAACGTACTGACTTGCACCTTACAGTACAAGCAGTCACATATACCATTGAATATCAAACTATATAAGAATGACGGATGTCCGAGAAAAGTTGACAACCTATTTTTTGACGTATTGGAGCTGGTTTGGCCGCCATTGTGGAGTTGATCGTAACTCTAACCTTAAATATGTCGCCTGTCTGTCGTTATAATGCAGCGCCTCGGCAACAGATGTCTCAAATTCAGTGATGTGATGTCGTGGTGTTGCCGCATATCGTATTTTATTGGAATTTTTAAGAATTCAAGCATTTTTAACAGGCAATAAAATAGGAGGTTCTCAATTCCAGCCGAATGTATGTTTTTGATAATAATATGTACGCTGATTACTCCGGGGTAATTGGACCGATTTTCACAATGATTTTACCGTTGCATTAGGTGTTAAATGTTAAACAAATAAAAGTAGATAAAAAGCGACAGCAAGTATAACTAAAATAGGTTTTATTTCGTCGAAAAATAGCAGATGACGTAATACCTACACTAATACAAACAAACTGGATGTTTCTTAAGTAAGAGAGTGAAACCTACTTATTTTAACCATTTTGAAAAGTAGTAATAATTGCACATAAAACCAAGTTATACAAACAAACCGCACATCGTTCATATTTTACCCAACATATACGTTGTAGCCTAGGTATGTAATATTATGTATTGAATAGTGAGAGTCGTCATTTAATTCTGTTAGAAATAGAATACATGGCGGTCAATATGTTTTCATGTAATTAACGTTGGGGCGTCAAAAGGTTGAAAATATTATAAGCTACAAAGCAATTAAAAATAGGGACATTTTTAAGTGTAGACTATACTATAGGTAGGAAAATAAATGTAAGCTAATTAAATCTAGGATAGGTGTAGGTACTTATGTGAAATCAAATTTTACGATAAGCTATGAAAATAAATTTAAAAACCTCATGCAGCAAGTCAAACAGACAGGCGGCAACAATGTTTTAATTTAGCAGTGAAAAGGCTAGTCGCTTTCTTGTTGGTGAACTCATTGTGCCACCTATGAATTAAACGTAGCAGATTTAGGAAATTGGCTCATATGGCCTTCTTATAGTTTAATATTCAATGGATATACTAAACATTTAAAGTTAAAGGCAGTTGAGCGACTCTGTTGTAGACGTCCATTCATTCATACAGCAACCGTCTGGCAATCTGGTTGCTCGATAATCGCATAGTGAATGGGCTCCTTTAGATTATTCCGCTATTTGAAGCGATGACGTAGAAAATTTAATTTTCCATGGGTCAAAGTTGAGGAATATGCCTTGAGGATACATTTTCTTATTATACCAACTTCCTGGGTTTCTAATTGAGCATATAAATTTAATACAGTGGTCAAGAGACTTGATAATTTGGGTTATGGAAGACCTTTTGGCTGAGTTAGGTATTTGAAATTTCAGTCACTACTCAGGGAAAGCACGAGAAGGGTTTTAGGTGCCCGATCCAATATTAACCTTATAGACAGATTTATCGATGGAAGGCAGAGAAGGTTAAATATTTCAAAAATTTTATGATACATTTTATAAAATTATAAAAAATTTCCAACATAAATCCGACCAAACCATTTTCTTTCTGTCGTGACATAACTCCAGAATTTTTTTTATTTGACAGGTTTGCCACTTTTTTAAATTTACTTCTAACCTTACTTTTCCAAATGTCAGAAAACGATGTAAAATGAGTTTCTAAATACCATCTTTCTCGAGATAACGTTGACGGCGCAACACATAAACAAGTTAGCCTATCCCAAATTTCCTTGCACTCTACTATTAGTACTATTTATATTATGCTGCAATAATATGACTTCAATTTGGCAACTTTTGATTGAAATTTTTAACCTGATTATCGAACGTCCTGAAATTGTTCCAATATCAAGGTTGGTATGCCGATAGAACGGATATACAAAAATATCGGTACACGAGCGAACATTGTGGATGTTTCAGGGCCGGGTTAGCCTCGAAAACGTATCTAAAATATTTTTAATAAACACAAAAAACAAAATATAAAGAAATTGTTTAATGTGTTAAGGAAATGTCTTCTTATATGTAAATCCCGATACGAAAACCATTTGTACAAAAATATACTGTACTGTCAAAGTTCAAGTTCAGAGATGGTATTATTTATTTTCTGCTACAGAAATAAGCAATCACTGTAATCTACCATTCAAAGTTAAATTTTGTCTCACATTCGACACTTTAAACATGCACGACACAAAACTAAACATTTATTGAGAGGAATAAATAAAAACTGCTCAACAGAAAGTTCAATAAATTGTTTTTTTCTATTTCACGTTCATAATAAGCTCAGTACGATACGCATTTGCATATCGTAATGAAGCTATTTCGATACGCGTTTTTTCTTTATTTGATGTTGGTAACATTTTAATGTTTTATTTCATTGACTTGCGCGGCCTTTGTGATTTACGAGAAAACCCATTTTTCGCAGAGGAAAAATAGCTTGATAACTTACTTTTTTATTCTGTGTGGATAACAGTCATGTATATTGGTTGCATAAATCTATAAATCAATCTTTTGTAGATGCTTCAAGCTATCATTTTTTGCCAAATCCTATCCAAAATTCAATCTACTAACCTTCCAATGTCGATTTTAACTTAAACTTTATTTGAATTTTCCATCTTCCCTATACTAAATTGCCGTGACATAAAATCACGTGTTTTGAAATTCGAAAAAAAATAGCAAAATCTCCCGAATTTCCGAACGCTCTGTATATGTACCGAATGTACAAGGATCACACAACGTATTCCGTCCAATTTCAAATCTCATATCGCTAAAATAACTTTAGAATATCGTGGTGAAAATGGGTCAATAAATCAAAAAATGACAGTTTGCAAAATAATTTTAGTTGTCCAGAGGCTACTATGATAAAAAATAGTATTACCAACATAAAATTTAGACATAAAAATTTACAAAATTTGAAGGATTTATTTTCTTTTTAAAATGTATTTTTCTTGATTATAAAAGGTGAAATAGAAAAAAATGTATAAAGCACATGTTTCATAAGGCATTTTAGCGCACGCGTCAATAAAAAAACTCGCCACTTTGTGGCTCGTTTTTTAAAATAGACGCGTGCGCTAAAGTCGCTTCTTATGAAACGTGTACTTTAATATACTATTTTACCCCTTTATTACAGGTGTGTAAATGGAAGATGACATGCATAAAGGCCGTGGCACATTTAAAAAATAAGAATAAGGTGATAAGCAATCATCAACAAAAATAAGATTTGATTCGAAGAAACCAATCCAATCCAATTATACCTAGTCGTTAAAAAAATATTCGCAGAACAAAAAAGGAAAAAAAATATTTATTATTTAAAAAATTCTTAGTTACTTTTTCTCAGTAAAAAAAATGTACCCCCACCATATTTTGAGGCTGTATACGCGTCTGTTTACCGAATTGAAAATATTGCTTCTAGTGTAGTACGCCTATGATCTAGCAAACACGCTTTAATGGTATATACGGTGGGAAAGAAAGCCGTGCAAGAAATTGAAAATTTCAATTAAGAAATGGCGTTTTGTTAGTAGTGTTTTTTCTTCTTACCGTCATTTTCACTATTTTTCAATGAATGTCAGCTGGTCATATCTGCTTAATATAATAAAACTTTGACTTATACCTATTTCTATTACTGTCAATAATTCTAATCCGACCCTGCATACACCAGACCATCGCAAATGAACGCTTCTGACTTCTGACTTATGTTTGTTTACTTTTAGTTATACTCGCCTGTTAACAGTTTGCCGTAAATTTTCTGATTGAAATGTCGAATACCAAACATCACTGCCGTTGTTTGCAATATAACTAGGTGATTATTGAAACGTTTCACAAGACGTAGTTTTGATCAGCTGGGAAATGTATGTTGAAAATGAGAAAACGCAATAGACTTGAAAATTCATGACTGCATATTAGGCTGAATTAACATTCATTGTCATCAAGGTTCACTTTATCAAAAATCGCTCGTACCCGTCAAATTTTTTTTTATAATTCTCCTCATAGTCTACTTTTTAGACAACTGAGTGTCTTATTAAAAACTTAATTAATAATTTTAAATTAAAAATGTCCCCCAAAACCTGATTACATAAACAACAAGATTTTAAAAATATACATATTTATAAAAAACTAAAACCGAATTGAATTTTTGACACTCTGAATGTCCGAAATCATCCACTTTTTGCAAGTTTCGTTAGATCGTCATATTGTTAGCCTTAGGAATTTGGGGCAGCATTTTTTCCGCATTTTCTACAACAGACACATTGTAGAAACTATTAGAGAATTCTGCATAAAATTCACATCTCCATTATAGTATAGTAGATTCTGTAACGAGGTTGGAATAAAAATTCGATCCGAGTGGAAGACCACGAGTGTCGAATTTTCATTCTAACCGAGTAGCAGACTATATTTTCTCCACGACCATCCAGTTCCATATCTGATTCATCCGATTTTTCACTCATTTTTTGACTTGCACTAAAATTTGTCTGAAAATAATTATTACAACGCGGCCATTTTTATCTGACACTGACAGTTTCGAAATTCATGGCAACCTATGTCGTTTATATCAATTACAGAATATTCATTCCGTATCTTGTTATGGAATGAAAATACACGCAAAACGCATAAGAATCAAGTGTTTTAGAATAAATATTCCAACTCAAGAGCGAGAATTTTTACATTCTATTATCAAAAATGATTTTGGAATTATTGCATTCAGTAATGGTCGTGGAGAAAATACATTCGACTTGGTCTGTAATCGTAATTGTACTACAAATTTTGAAAATGGCTCTTTTCGTACGAGTAAAACATTTGTGAGTCTGAGCCGAGTGTGAAAAGATACTTTCAAACGTATTGTACAAAGAACATCCCACTTCAATTAAGGAAAAATTCTGCTCAATAAGATAGACAGGGAACACAAGCCAAAAAATCGCCAAAAAACTTAAAAACATTAATATTATTCCTATTCATGTCAATAAAAACAACTTACACAAACACATATCCAATTCTAAAATAGAAACTAATAAAAACAAACTTTTACGAAGTGGGGTCTAGCAAATAGAATGCGACAAGTGCGAGGCTATCTACATTGGACACAAAGAACACAAAACATCTATTTTAAAAAAACAAAATAAAACAGGTCTAGCTGATCACTGCATATTACACAATCACTCAATCTCTAACAACATAAAACCCATATACATACACAATAAAAGCAGAAAACTAAATTTACTAGAAACAATAGCTATTAAAAAGCCATAAAAAACAAATGTAATGTTGTTAATAATCAAACCGAAATACCCTAAGGCGCTTCCCTAATAATAGCACACTAATTTAGGACTAAATATGTATCTGTACCTTTTAAAGTTAGGAAACCAACAGTTGACCATTCAATCTTCTAATTCTAGTTTTAATTTTATGACATGTTTATAATTACCATAATAATAATATAATATAAATACCTTTGTAGTGTCATGTAGAATTTAGTATCTTCTTGTACTCCTTTGACAATGGCCCGCAAGGGCCGAAACACGTGTCAGGAAACTGATTAAATTTGTGAAACATAACAAGTTAGAGTATTGTAAATTATACTTTCTCTACAATGCAATGGCAGAAAATGGAAAATTGTTAAGAGAACCTGGTCAGCCGAAGGCAAAAAACCTTAATTGTTGCAAACATTTCGTTGTTATGAAACGATGTTTTGCACACAGGTCAGCCGCGTGCAAGAGTGCAAAAGCTTTGCACACACAGTGTATGCAAAACGGCAGTTTTGGTTTGAGATTTTCGTGAATTTTTATCACCTTTTATAGCCATTAGAGAAAAAGCTTTTAAATAATAATAATAATAATAATAATAATAATAATAAATGTCTTTATTTCAGAATAAAAAATAAAAAAAAAATTTCTAGTACAGGTTCAAAATAAAAAAAATTAAGGGTACTACTCTGAAATAGGCGAAGTCCAGATGGGGCATCCTAAGATGCCCCCCTGATCAACTTAACCTATAGTTGTTCCTAACTTATTTGACCTAACCTAGCGGTGTATGGGTACCTAACTGTATATATAACGGAATAACAGGATGTATGGGGAACATGTTAATCATAGACGTTTATTCAAGATGTATTTAGTATAACTTAACCTAAATGCAGTGGGTGATAGATTTTTAAATTTATCTGGCAACGAGTTATAGAACTTAGCAATATTATATGTAAAGCTTCGCTCGAAGATTACAGTGTGGTGATGTGGCGGTGTTATTCTATCTTTAAATCTAGTATTAAGAGTGTGTACATCAGTTCGAAAGTTAATACGATTATACAGATATGCAGGGCATTTTAAACATAAGATCTTATAAAAGAAACAGGCCTGGTGCAGCTCCCTCCTCTCCGCCATATTCAACCAGTGCGACTCGTCCAGCTTATGAGAGATGTGTTCATATTTCCTTACTCCATGAATAAGTCTTAGACAAGAATTCTGAACAAGTTGTATTCGTCGTTTGTCGACTGCGGTAAGACAGTTTCCGTACACAACGTCGCCATGGTTAAACAATGAGAGCACGAGGGAGTCGCACAGAAGTGTTTTAACCTTATGTGACAAAAAGTGTCGCATATGATATAGGAATTTTAGTCTAATAAAGGCTTTTTGTATACAACTTGACACATGCGCATTAAATCTTAAGGAACTGTCAAAAGTCACACCCAAATTTCGCACATTCTCCTTCACTGGCAGGATAGTGTCATCAATCACAATTTTAATGTCATCTTTGACCGAGTCTAGATCGGCCTTGCGTCCAAAAACCATCACACAACACTTCGTAGGGTTTAATATAAGGGAATGTTCTAAGGACAGTTTATTTAGGGAGTTTAAATCAGAACTAATCATTTTACAGCTTTCAACAGTATCGGTTCTGCTGAATGACTTATATACCTGCGCGTCGTCGGCATAGTATTGACCTAAACATTGTTTTAAGGAGTTTGACAGAGATGATGTATAAATGGCGTATAAAAGAGGAGATAGAGTGGAGCCTTGTGGCACCCCGTTCCTAATTATGAGGGGAGTCGATATCATACCGTCGACGCGCACCGACTGAGATCTATTTGACAAAAAATTGGTGAAAAACTTAACTGCCCCCTCAGACAGTCCCACATGATGCAGAATAGCTAAGAGTAGGGGATGATCTATAGTGTCGAAAGCCTTAGAATAGTCCAACAATGCCAAAACGGTTATTTTACTGTCATCAATAGCATGAAAAATATCGTCACTAACATTAAGTAAAGCTGTGGCGCAGCTATGATGTTTGCGGAATCCAGATTGTGTTTGAGGTAGGATATTATTACTTTCAATATGTTTAGTCAGTTGAACGTTTACTACCCTCTCCAAGACTTTCGCCATACAGGGCAGAACACTGATAGGCCGGAGATCCTTAAATTCCTTGAGCGACGAGACCTTGGGCAGAGGTGTCACTAGAGCCTGTTTCCAGACATCAGGAAATTCTGAATTTCGAATACAATAGTTAATAATGTGAGTAATGTATGGTAATAGAAAAGGACAACTCACTTTTAGAATATAACTGCCAATATTGTCAACTCCCTCAGCCCCCGATTTAATGTTTGTTAATATTTTAAAAACGTCAGCCTCAGACACCTCTTTAAGACTTAGAATAGAGGAAACCTTATCATTAAGCTCATTTTTGTAGGTGTTAAGTAGGTGTGCATTATTAGATTGAGGACGATCTACCGTAAAGAATAAATTAAGTTCGTCGGGTTTTTTTAGAATATCTGGAAATTCAATTTTTTTATTATCATTTAGGAGATGATATTTTTTTAAATCTTGCCACACGTTTGACGTGTTTTGTAGCCTAGCTTCGAAAAAAGCCTTTTTTTCCCTACGAATTGTTAGTGTCACCAGGTTTCTAATACTTTTGTAGTAATCCCAGTGCGCTGGCAGTTTAGATCTTTTAAAACGAGCCAAGGCATTATTTCTTGTTGTAATCATATCGCGCACGGTGTCTGTGATCCACGGATCGTTTTTTTTTGTGATCCTAGCAGACCGCAAAGGCATGTGAATGTTTAGCAAAGCCAACATATTTTCGTTAAAAAATTGTACTTTTTGGTCTATAGTATTATAATCAAAAATATTTCTCCACGGGATAGATTGTAAATCGGCATAGAATTGAGCATAATTAGCATTTTTAAAGTCTCTGTATTCCTTAATAATAGGCTTAGGTTTATGTGTAAGTAAGAGGAATTCGCTATAAACCAATTCATGATCGGAAATGTTTGGAACTGATAGGGTATCTGATATTTCTATGGGTAGGTTCTCCGGTACTATTATGAGGTCTAAGAGAGTTGAGCTATTCGCAGCTATTCTTGTAGGCTTATTGATAATTTGTTTAAGACCAGTTGCTTCCAAAAGTGAGTAAAAATCAGAGGTATCCTTAGAGCTCAAATTCATAAGATTAATATTAAAATCGCCTAAACAAAAAATATGATCAAATTTTGGGACCAATGCCATAACTTTTTCCTCAAAATAAGTCCAAATAATATTCAATACATTTATGTAATAGCGAGAAAATATATTTAGGGGAGAACCGGGTAAGATGACGAGGTTAAGCATAAATTGAAACAACTTTTTTATACAACAAATATTGCCTTCAAACTTTGTTGTTTTGGTTATTTACGTGGAATACCTAAATACTAGAAATGACAAAATATAAACAAATCCTTTAAAAATATCAGAAATTTTATTACTTAAAAAAAAGTGCATTTTCGTCATCTTACGCGATGCGTCGTATAAGTTGACGACCATAAGCAGGTAAGATGACGAATCAGCAACAAAAATCACAAATAAAATAATGATTACAAGCAAAATTGCTACACTGCTCGTGCCACCACCTTGGACAGGAAGTACATTGGATCCAATCTTCCTTTAACGGTTCTTGGTATAGTTCACTACACCCTGGGCAGGCTATAACTTCACAATCTGCCTCTGATTCCCCAATAACATGATCTTTATTATGCTTTACAGGTGTCTTATTCTTAATTTTATTGTCTTTAGCGGCTTTCTGAGTTTGCTTCGCCTTTCTTTGGTCCTTTCTTTCTTCTATTTTCCTCGCAAGTCTTTCCTTTTCTTCCATCTCTTTTTTTAATGGCGTACCAGTACCAGACGAATTCGTCAACTTATACGCGCCATCTTACCCGCCACGCATCGATTTATTGAAAGGCAACAAATCTTTTTTGAAAAATTAAATATTCGCCATCTAAATAATTGAAACCATCTGCTAAAGTCCTAATATTAAACCTTTTAAAAAAAAAAATAAAATACTTACGTGCAATTAGCAAAAAAAACTAATAACTTGAGCTTTGAAATAACAATGCTCACCTGTCAAACAAGAAACGTTAAATAACATGTGACCGGTGCGCAATCGTGCCGAGCAAACTATTTAAATTAGTTTTACTTATCTCTAGGACATGGCGACATAAATAGCTAGTAAATAAATCTGATATTATGTACTTTTCTTATAATTCGTCATCTTACACGCTTCGTCATCTTACCCGGTTCTCCTCTACATCCAAATGGCCGTCTCGCAAGAAAAAATATCTTTTATTCATCAATTTAAGCTATTGTGAGAAAATTGAAAAAGCTAATATATTATATGCGAAAGGCCACAAACATGATATCGACACTATGAAAAGCAAATGGAATTTTTTCATATGTTTGCTGCCATTTCTAAACGACACCTTACAGTGAAACAAAAATATAGTATTATGAGATACAGTAAAACAAAGTTGAACTTGTAAATTTCCACTATATTAGACAGAAAATGACATGTTTCGCTAACACTGTAGCTTCGTCAGATGACAATGATTTAATAAAGGTAATTTGTTTCCCAGCATACCTATCGATGAAACGATTACTTTGGTCAATCAACTTCTTACCTTAAAAAATGTAAATCTGATCACAAAACAAGAAATTATCGATTCTCTTACAGTATGCCTTGAACAAAATTATTTTGAGTTCAACGACAAAATATACACCAGCAAAAATGGTCTTATTATGGGTAACCCCCTTAGTCCTTTATTGGCTGAAATATTTATGGATTTTTTAGAAAATAAAATAAGCAATCATCCTCTTTTCAAACAGTTTCTTTATTGGCATAGGTATGTTGATGACATCTTAACATGTTTTCTTGGTACTGATAGACAGTTAAAAGTATTTTTGGAATATATTAACAGCCTACACAAAAATATCAAGTTTACAATAGAACAGGACAGTAACAATTCTATCAATTTTCTTGATTTAAATATTAAGAGAGAAAATGATAGACACGTTTTCTCCGTTTTCCATAAACCATCTTATACTGATACTGTCATACACAATTCTTCTTGCCACCCTATACAACACAAATTAGCTTCTTTTCACAGTATGATCCATAGACTAGTAACTCTTCCTCTAAATAAAATCAATTTTCAAAAAGAACTAAACATTATTAAACAAATTGCAGTTAATAACGGATATAATTCAAATTTAATTGACCAAATCCTAAAAAAGAAAACTTACAAAAAGGCTATTGACTTAGTTTTTCCTAGAAGCAAAAACTCTGACCAATTTAAACTTGTCACTTTCTTTGGACAACCTAGCAAAGTAATTGACACTTTTCTTAACAAACTTGATATAAATTTGTGTTACAAAACTAATAATTCTTTAAGTAAATTCATCAAAAACAATAAAACTAAAAGCGATTAAAACAAAGAATCAGGCGTCTATAAATTAAAATGCAAAGATTGTCCTAAAACATACATTGGCCAAACAGGTAGACAGTTTGACAAAAGAATACAGGAACATTATAACAGTTTTCTAAAAAATAAAACCGACTCAAACTATGCTAACCATTTACTTGATTATCAACATAATTTCGATCCTTCCTTTAAAATCTTACATACAGAAAACAAAGGCTTAAAATTAAATTTGTTAGAATCTATGGAAATAAATAAACTTAAAAATACGGACCTGTTACTTAATGATCAATTAGATTTAAATAATTCACCTTTGCTAAATTTATTCTGTTAACCATATAATTAAGATTTTGTAAATACCTACCCATATTGTACCTAATTTAATTTAATTTTTAAACCCTCTGTTGGATTTCCCCGCAATTGTAACCCTCCCACTGTTTTATTTACATCTTAAATAGTTTAATTTTATTGCACCCAATTTTTACTTTTCACCTTTATTAAATCATTGTCATCTGACGAAGCTACAGTGTTAGCGAAACATGTCATTTTCTGTCTAATATAGTGGAAATTTACAAGTTCAACTTTGTTTTACTGTATCTCATAATACTATAATTATGGATTTCCACCTAGTATCGGCTGAATCAATTAATTTGAAACAAAAATAGTTGAATTAAAAACAGGTATTTGTATAATAAAAACGACCCTTGTTATAGATAATATAAGTAAATTGCCTTCAATCGGCTGCAGTCAAGCAGATTCGCGTGGACCCTCAACACACAAAAATGCTCTCGATATTGGGATCTTAAAATTTGTATCCATCATTAAACATTCTTTTGGCGCCAAACCTATAAAACCAAAAACGCACTTTAATAATCCCTAAAAAGGATTAATGTATTCCCGCTGGACTATTTTTCGTATCGCCCGTCAAATAGGCCTATAAATATTTTAGACCACGAAGTTTATGACTCCGATCGCGTATAAATCAGACCTAAGCTAGCATTAAGAAACTTCAAAACCGGAATGGGTTTTGAGAGAGTCAGTTTATACAGGGTGAGTCGGGAGGAATGGGCCAAACTCAAGAGTGTAATCTATGCATCAAAATAATAAGAAAAAACTCAAATGTTGTTATCCAATATTCATTTGTCTTTAAATTATAAGGCAAAAACAAAATATTGCATTAATGTAGCTTTCCTGTAATAAATGGTATTAGGTATTGTCCGCTTTTGATTATTGTGCTGTCACTATCCTGTTATTGTCAGTATAAAATTTTACATTGATTCACCGTTAACTTTCGGATTTGTATCATTTAAATTTTATAAAATGCCATACATTTATTCACATCTCGAATACGCCAATATGGTTTTTATTTATGGTTTGTGTAATGGGAATGCTACAGCGGCTGCTGAAGAATATCGTCAATGATTTCCACGTCAAAGAACACCGAACAGAAAGGCCTTTATTTTTCAACAAACTGTGCGAGACCGGAACGCTTCCAAGTGCTAATGTAACATGTAACATCCGAACGAGCCATTCGACAGGATTTAAAAGAAATAGAAAATTTTCTAGCTTTAGTAGAAGAAGATGCAACGACTAGCTCACGAAGAATTGGAACTCAGTTGGGGATTCCCCAAAAAAGAGTGATCAATACGCTTCACGAGCAAGGCTTATACCCGTACCATGTACAGCGTGTACAGTGTACAGGGTACGGGGTAGATCTTCAACCTGGAGACTACGCCAAGCGTATGCAATTTTGTGAGTGGATAATTAACAATCGTTATCTTGTACCGCTTTTTACTGTGGAAAATAAATTTCAACACAGGTTTCCAGTAAACGTGTGATAATTGATAATTGGCCCTTTTCTTTTGGAAAATCGCCTTACAGAGGATCACTACTTAAGTTTTTTACAAAATGAATTGCAAGGACTACTGGAGGAGATTCCTTTGAATATCAGAATTCAAAAGTATCATCAACACGACGGAGCGCCTGCCCATTTCGATCGTCGGGTCAAGCCATATTTGGACCAAAAGTTTCTAGAGGTTTGGATTGGTCGCGGTGGTCCTATTAGTTGGCCTCTTAGATCGCCAGACCTCACACCGTTGGACTATAATTTATGGGGTTGGGTAAAAAATGAGGTTTACAAAGTAAAAGTAGATACTAGGGATGCATTAATTAGACCCATTAGAAATGCTGCATTCAATATTAAAAAAAGGCACAAATCAATTAGAAGAGCCACGTGCGCCCTTCGTAAACGAAGCAGAAAATATTTGGAAATCAATGGTATGTTTGAAAATTAACTAAACCAATGATTTATATAAAACAATGTTAATGTTGCATATTTTGATTTAACAATATTATTATTTTATTTCATTCTGTAATTTGAAAACAAATGAATATTGGGTAACAACAACATTTGGGGTTTTCCTTATTATTTTGATGCATAGATTACACCCTTAGAGTTTGGCCCATTTTTCCCGACTCACCCTGTATATTATATAAATATATATACAGGTTGTTTATTAAGTATTTGTACAACTTTTAAAGGGTTAATATTTGACTAATTTCAAGATAAAAGGTTCCTATAAACATGGGTTAGCAAAATTACAAACAGTATTCAGGACATTTTGTTTGCTTTTAATATGTATGTCAGAAAACATTTTTATTATATTAGTAAATAGCCTTTTAACAGCATTTATCATAATTCAGTTTACGTCATGTGGTAATATTTTCATAGGAAGTCTCCCTGCCGAGCAAGGGATTAAATTAAATACCCGAATTCTCGAACTTATTTTAAAGCCAGATTAGTTATTTCACCGTATTTCACGAGACTTTTAGTTATAAATGCTTTTATACGGGCCAGTGTTTGTGGCATTAAAATTCAAAGAAATAGAATACAAATAGCGGTATACACACAAACGGTCACAAAGTTTTCAACAAACGAAAAACCCTTTTATCTTGAATTTCGCCTGAAGATCTATCGATCTATTTAGTAGTTTTTAACTTATTGATAAAAAGGAGAGAGCTCAATTTAAATCAAATAATATGTAAGGTTTTTTATAACCTTTAAACCGAATTATTAATAGGTATTTTGGTTTTTTAACTAGCACTTGCAACCTATACGATAAGTTTTATAAAATATTAAAATATCAAACTTTTCACTGTGTTTCTCAAATATACGGGGTGTCCGGGAACATGTGGGAAATCTCCCGGATATGAAAAAACCACGTGAAAAGAATAGGTACTACAAGTTCATATAAACTTCTTTCGTATCTGCTTTTTCTTAGGAGATATGGGATCCCAAAGAGTTCCCATGGAATTAAGTTTTTGACACATAATTATTAAACCAACAGGTATATTTTAATTTTTTTTTCATATGATGTATACCAGGTAAGACCCTTCAAATTACTATCCTAGAAAGTGTTGCGAATTACTCACAGCTGCAGGGACGGACTAGCTGTGACACTAATGTGCCCATTTTTTTTACGCCCTGTATGATAAAAACGTTGGACAACGTTTTTTACATACCTTTAACTATTGACTAAAAATTAAGTAGTATTTACATCATGTATATTTAGCGTATTTCAATAAAAAATACATCTTTGTTCCTATAAATTATAAATGTTCACTTTTAACTGCTTAATATTAATACATGATCGCAATAAAATGGCGTTTCTCGGAAAACGGTTAGGATTAGCGACATGAAGGAAGAGTACTTAATTTTTAGTCAATAGGTATGTAAAAAACGTTGTCCAAAGTTTTTATCATACAGGGCGTAAAAAATGGGCACATTAGTGTTACAGCTAGTCCGTCCCTGCAGCTGTGAGTAATTCGCAACACTTTCTGGGATAGTAATTTGGAGGGCCACTAGTATTTGCTCTTGAAAATTATTAAAAGTGTCATCGTTTGTAGTATAATTAATTGTGGAACACGAGCCGAAAAGATAAGGTGTCTTTTTCTGATTTCCTGTCGTTTGGAAATATAAAGGACAAATTCTAAAAGAAATGTCTGCAAAACGTCGAAATGCTTGGGTTAAGGAATTAAAATGGGTCCCCTTAACTGAAAGTCAACTTACAAATGTGTTCCCGTCATTTTATTAAAGGTTAGTAATTAAATAAATCAGTATTTGAAAGCTTGCCAACTTTTATAAGCCTTCAGCTGTTGTCCAGAATAAAACCTATAACTCGAAATAAGATAATTGACTTCTAAGGATTAAGACACGGTTATCCAGCACAACAATACGAGAAAAATAACTTTTGATTGCAAAAGCTATCAAAAACATAACGGTTAAACGTGAAATAATCGATATGCTTGCCCTCCAGCAACGTGTTAATGTCAGGTGTTCCCGAATGACTAATTAATTGTGAAGCCTCGTGATATGACGTTTCAACCTTTAAATCACTCAAATACGTCACTCCTTCAGATCGTTTTTAATCAACTTTTTTTATAATGAAAATCCTCTTATAGACCAGGGTCGATAATTTTTGAAACCAAAAAAATAATAGTAGGATGAAACCCATTGGAAAAGGAAGAGAATATAACAAAAATGAAAGGAAAAATAATTTACGGGCGATCCGAGGTCGGGAAGTGGAAGGGGGTGAGTTTTTAAGGGTAGAAAACGATTTATCTCGATTTCCGGCAAAACTACAAGTCCTATGGAAAAACGTTAAATGGCAAAGTTGTAGGTAATAAAAAGATCTACAACTTTTGTATTTATACTTTTTTCACATAACCTCAAAATGTATGTGAAAAATTCAAATAACCAAGTTTTTGGTTTTTTATTTTTATCTTTTACAAAAAAAAATTTTTTTTCGCGGAATTTGGTGAAAACTTACCTTTTTATGTCTTAAACACACTGTAATTTTTTTGATTTAAAATATTTATTTTTTCACGTTATTTTGACTTAATATCGAAAACTGCACCCTAATTTTCAATCGAAAATTCTCACGTCAAAATATCTGCTTTTATAAAAAAGTCGGTGGGCTTTTTGTTCGTTAAAATCTCTACTTTCTGATGGTGTAAAAAAATATACATTACTATGGTAAATGTGATGAAATCCCCTTTAAATCCTACCTTTAATTATATTTAGAACAACTATTTTCGCATGTTTTTTGCGATCTTTCTGTTTTCTGGATTTGTAATTTTTTTGTTTATCAATGTAACAGGGAATCTTACATTTTTCGAGTCAAATTAAAGTATAAATTTTAATAAATAGCTCAAAACTGTACATAATGATTTTTAAAAAAATTCTGAATCGTCATACAAAACTTGTAGATCTTTTTATTACCTACAACTTTGCCATTCAACGTTTTTCCGTAGGACTTGTAGGTTTGCCGGAAATCGAAATAAATCGTTTTCTACCCTTAAAAACTCACTCCTTTCCACTTTCCGACCTTCGATCGCCCGTAAATTATTTTTCCTTTCATTTTTATTATATTCTCTTCCTTTTCCAATGGGTTTCATCCTACTATTATTTTTTTTCACTTTTTACCATTTTCAAAGGCTTTAGCCCTGGTCTACTACTAATAAAGTCACTTTTTCACACGAGGATTTTAACATGATATAAATTCTATCTAAAGTTTTGTGTACCTAGTTTATATGACGCCCTCGCCTCAGAGCTAAGTATAGAAAAACTGCGTCGGCGACTGGTTTTACGATATTAAGCATTCTTTAAAAATTACGTGGGCAGTCAGAAACCCGAACGGATTTCCATAGAGTGCATTTTAATTTTAAATGGAACTCTTTTATAAAGTCCAACTTTGAATAACTTTTAAATTAAACGACTCAAAAATTAGGGTACCGGAGCAGAAAAGACCGGAGATGAATGCTTACCTGTCCCTGTGTAAGTCTACCACGATTTTCCAAGCATAAATCTAATCAATCCTGCAATGTGCGGATGAAAACAATAGGAGAATTTACATTAATAAGCGAATACTTCGACAGCCAGGCAGTCCTTAAAACATTCAACAAGATGACATCAAAACTCGTTTGGGAGTTCCAAGCGGCCTGGCAAAAACTTACAATGGGTGCCAGAACTTAAAGGTATTACAGGAAACGAAAAGGCTGATTGGGCAAACGTCTACTGCAACAACAGACAGGGATTAAGCGATAGCAAATCTTTCATAGGGAATCCAGACTTCAATCTAACTGGGCATCTACTTCTGAGGAACAGAACTAAATCTTCCTTTATCTTTTTTCAAAGTAAAATTAAGAGATCCCAAATAACACATTTTCGTTCAAAAGGTTGAATAACTGTCGAAATAACTGATTGTTTTTTGACAATCGAGATCTCGGATCAAGGCCTTCTGGAATTTAAGTAGGAGTGAAAGAATTACAAATATAATTTTGCATAGAATTACACTTATTACGTTATGCATAGCAGAAAACACCTACTGTCAAAAGTATCATGCGCCTTTTAATAAATGGTTGTAGATAAAATATAAATAAATGAATGTTGGTACACAAACAAGTACACAGTTAGAGAAACATGTGTATGTCGTTTTAGCTTTTCAATTTCATTGTCATATTTTTGTTCTCCGGTTAGGCTTAGGTTTCAATATCATAAATTCAAATAATTTGGTTTGTCAATAAATTAAGGGTAATACATCACCATCATGCTCTTAGGACGTAAAAATTAAGTTTTTTGGTGATATTTCTGTTTTAAAAAGAAATTCAAACTTCGGCCACCATCGAGTTCTGCGGCAACTAGTTACCCATCTTTGGAGATACATTTTTTTTATCACCCCCTTAAAAAAATTTTTTAAATTTTTCTATGAATCCATAATTTTTTTTTTTTAGGAAAAAAAAGTGTTCTTTATCTCCAACGATGGGCAACTAGTAACGGCAGAGATTGATGGTGGCTGAATTTTAAATTTCAATTTTAGAACAGAAATATCATCAATGCACTAAATTTGCGTTTCCCGGGGGCATGTAGGTAATAGACTGCCTTTAAGCTGAGTTGACATAAATTTTGTTGACCGCAAATGTTTAAATGGGTAATTTAAAACATTAAAAGTAAAACGTAAAAGAATCGATAACTACATAGGTACTATCACTGTTAAGAAGCGATTACGTTTACTAGGAAGGCATTCTCCGTTTATTTTTTTGGTCAATATTGCGTTTTGCGTTACTTCTTCGTTTTATTCAAAAATCGGCTTAATAACCCTCTTTGGAGTAGGGCTCGAAATTGTATTCGAATAATTCGAATATTTGAATATTCGACTATTCTAAATTCGAATTTTTTGTTAGTAAAAAAATTCGACTATTCAAATATTCGACTATTCGAAATTCGAATATTTGACTATTCGAATATTCGACTATTTGAATATTCGACTATTCAAATATTCGATTATTCGAAATTCGAATATTTGAATATTCGATATTCTAATTTTATTTTCGTTGTGTAAACTGTTTGATTTTTTGTGTTCAATAAACAATCATTTTGTTTAAGAGTTTTTTATTTATTACAGAGTTCTCAAGTTCTCATATCTTGAAATAATTAAAAATAACAGAATTATTATTACAGATATTAAAAATGACTAATACTTAAAAATGTTACTTTATTATGTTTAAGCAGTTAAACCACTTCTACCGTGATTAAACGACTGTATTTCGATTTTTAAATAGGCGACTATCCGAATATTCGACTATTTAAATATTCGACTATTCGAAATTCGAATATTTGACTATTCGACTATTCAAGTATCTATTCGGCTATTCGAATTATTCGACTATATTCGACTATTCGAATTATTCGACTATTCGAATAACATACCAAACGACTATTCGAATACTTATATTTTAAAAATTCCGAGCCCTACTTTGGAGTACAATTACCTACAGTTTTACGTTAAAAAAAGTTGGATTTATAGTTTAATACAAACAGAAAAATAAATATGCCCAAATTTGATCAAATTTAGTTTTGTGCTTTTAATAAATTTTTCAAGTATATTTTTTTTAACTCAAAACTGTAACTTACTGCTGTTCAAACACGGGTATTTGACCGCTTTTCCAAGAAAGCGACAAATACAAGTGTGTCCGAAATTCAAGTCTCTATATGGGTATCTCGCTTAATAGATGAGATAGAAAGTTGGTTAAATGAGGAATATTTTAGAGAATTTAATACCGATCTCGAATCCTTTTTCAAAATTATTAAAAGTTTTGTAGTTTTTCACTTATTAAACAAAAACTAAAAATGGCGCATTTGGTTTTTTTTAAATAGGGGCTTAACGGTTAATTTGACATATAGTATTACATTCTTAAGACACTTTTTAGGGAAGAACATTTCTGTGCAAAAAGAAAATGCAGATTGTCTTTTGTTTGTGAGCTACCCACAGTAACTTTGTTATTTCTTATGGCGGCCATCTTGGATTTGTACATAAAATTATTTCTCTTTGAATTACCTTTTAAATGATGTGCCACATGCTACCAAAATTTTGGAGAAATACTCTTAAATTATTAAAAAAACAGTTTTATCGTTAACTTGGCAACAGCGCATGGATCTAACATAGCATGTGAGTACATCCAAAGGTAGTAGTTTAATAACGAAAACATTTTCTGCCCCAAATAATCATTGTTTTCTAGCCAATAAAATAATTAACGCATTTTTTGCCTACGGTCTTAAATAGGTTTGGCAACGCCGCGATAAAAAAAAATCATAATCGGAATGAAACGAAAAAGAATCCAATTAGAAAAAATAAAAAATAGGGCTTTCAACTAAAATCGCGTCTTTTTTTGTTTGCAATTATACATTTAGTTAAAATATTAGAAAAAATAGATCAGAATAAAAACTTTACAAACAAAAAAAAATGCAAACCTCTTTTAATTTTGCCAAACCTAAGTATTATTACATTAAAATTATTTGGTATAATCATAATAATAACGGAAGGATTATTGTTTCATGGTAGGCCGTGATATTTTTGTATGGTAAAAAGGACATGATATTTTTACATGGTAGGCTGGTATGCAATATTAGAAAAAATGAAGTGCCTATTTGTTTGCCATTTATTTGCAATCACACCGAAATGCTGAACTAGCTTCTGCTAGATATTTGGAATTAAAAAACACATTTTTAAATTCTTAGATCGTTTATGAATGTGTCTTATCTTGCCATTCTTTAATAACTAAATTAGTTGCAGGACTTGCAGGCTATTGATAAATGTGTTTTGTTTTAAGTTATCCTACTTGGTTTTGGTTAGGTTACGTCAGGTTCAGAATTTAAGGATCTTGTAAGAAACTGTAATCTAAAAAATAAAGGTTTAAGAGGTGCTTTAATTACTATCTGCTATGTTATATGCATGCGCTGTTGCCAAAACGATAAAACTGTTTTTTTAATAATTAAAGAGTATTTCTCCAAAATTTTGGTAG
The DNA here is from genome assembly GCA_963969555.1 of Polydrusus pterygomalis. Taxonomy (NCBI): domain Eukaryota; kingdom Metazoa; phylum Arthropoda; class Insecta; order Coleoptera; family Curculionidae; genus Polydrusus; species Polydrusus pterygomalis. The sequence goes on along the minus strand of OZ018381.1, from coordinate 46,084,702 downwards.
CATGTGGCACATCGTTTAAAAGGTAATTTAAAGAGAAATAATTTTATATACAAATCCAAGATGGCCGCCATAAGAAATAACGAAGTTACTGTGGGTAACTCACAAACAAAAGACAATCTGCATTTTCTTTTTATACAGAAATGTTCTTCCCTAAAAAGTGTCTTAAGAATGTAACACTTTGGGATATGTTAAATTAACCGTTAAGCCCCTATTTAAAAAAAACGAAATGCGCCATTTTTAGTTTTTGTTTAGTAAGTGAAAAAATACAAAACTTTTGATTATTTTGAAAAAGGATTCGAGATCGGCATTAAATTCTCTAAAATATTCCCCATTTAACCAACTTTCTATATCATCTATTAAGCGAGATACCCATATAGAGACTTGAATTTCGGACACACTGTATACGAAAAGAAAAAATTAAAATTACTTGTTATGTTTCACAAAAACAGTTTTCTGACACGTGTTTCGGCCCTTGCAGGCCATTGTCAAAGGACAACAAAAAGATACTAAGTTCTACGTGACATTACAAAGGTATTTATATCATATTATGGTAATTATAAACATGTAATAAAATTAAAATTAGAATTAGAAGATTGAATGGTCAACTGTGGGTTTTCCTTATTCTGTACCTTTAAAAGTGTTTAGAATTACCATCATATGATATAAATACATTTGTAATGTCACGTAGAATTTAGCATCTTCTTGTACTCCATTGAAAACGACCCGCAAGGGCCGAAACACGTGTCAGGAAACTGATTAAATTTGTGAAACATACCAAGTAATTTTTATTTTTTCTTCCTGTGCACTGGAACAACAGTTCACCAAGTATGTAGCCCAACACAAATTAATTAAAAATATACGAAATATTGATAAGAAAATGAAATTGCTCTTCAGCAACGAATTATCAACGTTGAAAAATATTGACGTTTTTTAAACGTTAAAACTTAACGGTCTCGTTATTTATTATTTTACAGCTTACCTTTTAATCCTATTAAGGTAAACGGTTCCCGATAAACTTTCTTGTTAATACCCTGTTATCAAGGCACGTGCGGTTGCCAGATTATAGGCGCTTCAATTCACCCTTAATGGATGGGGATGCTCCTGGAATGTCAATATTTAATTGTTTTATAAAATATTTATTCTAAACAGGTAAATCCAATCCCGAATTTCCAGAAATCTCAATAAAACGCATTAATATCGCGTTGGTACGCCGCCATACACTAACCCCTATAAATCATAGGGAGCCGCATCCCAGGTCTCGTAAGGTATGTGGATGAAATGGAATACGGTTTATTCAAATAAATTTTTAATTAAGTGATTTAAAAATATTCCGAATGGAAATATAGGATCAGATTACCAAGCCTAGATTTACATTTGAATTATAATTTGCAAATATAAACATATTCACTAGGGTGCAGCGAAAAATTGATTTTCAAAATTTTGATATTGGCTAGGAGACAAAATGTTCTATCTATAAACACTATTTCCTGCGCAAAATTTTAACTTCCTACTCATTTGTTTTGAGGGGTCACACAATCCTCAAAGTTATAGCAATTTAGGTATATTATTTTTTTTTTGATATCGGTTAAATTATTTCGGACTTTCGCTAGTTCAGGGTATATTTTAAAAGAAAAAAATGCAATGAACTACCCAGAACTCACCACGTGGAGGTATCCGACCTCCGAGAGAATTTAACTGATTTGCGAATATAAGGGTGGGAGGGGGGAGGGACTCTAGGTCGGATACCTCCACGTGGTGAGTTCTGGGTAGTTCAGTGCATATTTCTTTTAAAATATACCATGAACTAGCGAAAGTCCGACATAATTTAACCGATATCAAAAAGAAAATAATATACCTAAATTGCCATAACTTTGAGGATTGTGTGACCCCTCAAAACAAATGAGTAGGAAGTTAAAATTTTGCGCAGGAAATAGTGTTTATCGATAGAACATTTTGGCTCCTAGCCAATATCAAAATTTTGAAAAAAAAAATCAATTTTTCGCTCCACCCTAATATTCACCCAAATGTTTTCTAGTAAACCCCCGGAACCCTAGTTAGTGTAATTCAAACTTGCTAATCAATGTGCTGTAAGAATAACAGCGAGTTTTTACAGCTAACATTGTTGCTATTTTTTCAAGCCATCTCTTTCTAACTTATCTGAAACTTTGGAAGTATTTCTGATTGTAAACAAATAGGTTTTGCGAATGGAATATTTGGTATCCTTATACAGGATGTTTGGGGAGGAAAGGGCAATGTTTTGGGAATGTGTTCAGAGGGTAAAAATAAGAGAAATAAACCCATATGTTTTAGTTCGATTCTCAACCACTTTTGAAATAATCGGTTCTGAATTTTTTTTAAATTGAAATAATGAAGGATGCTTTAGTTTTAAACCTCCGATACATTTTGACATGCATAGTAGTTGTTAGTTAGCTTAATATTGAACGTATTGAACCAAGATTTTTATACTTACAATCAGAGATGTCGGTAATTGAATTAAAATAATTGAAAAATCGTGTTCAATTACTTTTTATTAATTCAATTACTGTAATTGAATTACTTTTTGAAAATAGTAATTGTAATGGATTTTCCAATTACTGTGATAAAGTAATTGTAATTGATAATTGATTTGAAGAAATCTGAGGTAATTGAATTACTTAAAAGTAATTAAATTATTTTAAAAAGTAATTGAATTACTCCCAAATAATTCATTTGCATAAAAAGTAATTTAATTACTCCCAAATAATTCAATTACTTAGAATAAAGGTAATTAAATTACTCCCGAATAATTCAATTAGATTAAAAGTAATTGAATTACTCCAAAATAATTCAATTCCTTTAAAAATTTTCATAATTCCTTTACTATAGATAGAAAGAAGAAATAAATAATATAAATAATATAACGTTTGTTTTATTTCAACAAATAAATCATATTAAATAAAAAAGACAGTTGTTATTATTGGTCAATTTGTTAAAGGTAAGCAATAGGTACTTATCAAAATTAGGAGATCAAGTTTAACTATAAATTTCAAAATTTTTTTAAATTTCTTTCTATAATAAAGTTTGATAGTAGGACCTACTACTATTAAAAAAAATAATACCTTACCTATACAACTCTTTTTTTGTAAAATGTAAAAAAATGTAATTCCATTGCTCATATATTATACTAATTCAATTTTAAAAATGTAATTCAATTACCAAACTGTAATTCAATTACCAGAATGTAATTCAATTATCAAAATGTAATTGAATTACCAAAATGTAATTCAATTACTTACCAAAATGTAAAAAAATTACTCAGAGTAATTTATTTGCCAAAAAAGTTTCTATAATTTATAGATTCAGGGTAATTCAATTACTTTTAGGGTAGTTCCATTACTATAAAGTAATTGAATTAGTATAATAGTAATTGAATTAAAGTCAGTAATTTGAATGCGGTAATTAGTCAAGGAATCAATTACTTTTAGTGGGTAATTGGTAATTTAAATATTTTTATCATACTGTTAGTAATTGGTAATTGTAATTGATGTCTTTTTCGGAGGGTAATGGGTAATTGTAATTGAATTACTTTCTAAGAGTAATTGCGACAGCTCTGCTTACAATATCCCACACATTCAGTCATATGGAGTATACCGACATGATATCCGTCTATGGTTACTGTAACGGTAGTGCGATGCGCGCAGTTAATGGATATCGACGTCGTTTTCCAAATAGAAGAGTTTTTTTAAAAGTATTTGAAAGTGCTCAGGAAACTGGAATGTTTTCAAGCGTGAGAATTGTTTCTGAAAAAGTGCAGGGTCTAGATGTGGAAAATGAAGAAAATGTTCTGGATATTGTCGCAGAGAACTCATATACATCTAGCCGTATGGGAGTCACTTAGAAAAAACGATTTAAAACCTTTTCACGTTCAACTCGTTCAACATCTTCTAGATGGTGATCCTGCTTCAAGGGTACAATTTTGTGAATGGATCCATCAAAATCGAAGTCTGCACAAATACATTTTATTTAGCGATGAATCTCAGTTCACTCGTGATGGAATTAATAATTGCCACAATGAACATCGGTGATCAGATGAATACCCTCATGCTACATTTGAACGAAACTTTCAACATCAATTCAGTATTAATGTCTGGTGTGGAATGCTCAACGACCAGTTGTTTGGTTCATTTGAAATGGATGGGCGTCTTACTGGAAAAGGATATTTATGGTTTTTGGAAGACCATTTGATACACATTTTGGATGATGTTTCGTTAAATGTTCGACAACGAATGTACTTCCGACATGATAAAGCCCCACCTCATTTTAGTCTCCGTGAGCGAAATTTCTTGAATTATCGTTTTCCTAATCGCTGGATTGGCAGAGGTGGTCCGCAAGTTTGACCACTGAGGTCACCAGACTTAAACCCGCTGGATTATTGCCTTTGGGGATGGATGAAATCGCTAGAACATAAAACACGTGTGGAAACGAGGGAAGCACTCCGCGATCGAATTTTTAATGCAGCAGCTTTTATAAAAAAAACAATCCCCACTCAATAAAGCGTGCTACCCGAGCGATTAACAAAAGTGGCGAAAAATGTATTGAAGTTGGTGGAGGGGTTTTTGAAAATATTCTTTAAGTTAGTTTGCACTGCAGTACCTACCTGCAATTATTCGCTTGTAAAATAAAAATTAACTTACAAAAACTCCAGAATCTATTATTTCAGAAAGGGTTGAGAATCGAACTAAATCATATGGGTTTATTTCTCTTATTGTTCACCCTCTGAACACATTCCCAAAATATTGCCCTTTCCTCCCCAAACACCCTGTATATTATATGTCTGTGGTTACGACATACTTTGGTTTGATTTCTCCTGGTGATTCTCCTAAGTATTTTGAGAATTTATTTTCTTATTAGTAAAGGAAGACTTAAAGTTATTTCATTTCTCCGCATAAGCTATCACTCCACTTAAATTATGAACTATTTCTACACGTTAACAATAACTATTCCAAGGTTATGAAGTAGTGATATAAAATTGAGTCTCTCTTGCCTAATTAATTGGTCGTTAATCATCATGACGAATAGAGGTATAAAGTCCGATTATAATTAAAAAAAAACAACTACTGAATTAACTAATTACCAAAACAATAAAATGCTGGGGATAAATCAGCATGCACCAATGCTCTTAACGTAGGTATAGATTCAAAAATGGATGGTCATCCCCTAAATTGAAAAGCCATTCTTTCATTCCGCCCACAGTCATTAAAACGTTACTTTTTAATCTTCCTTCTCGGTGTTAAGCAAAAAACAGGTAAATAACACCCTACAATCATTATTCATTCTTTTCAAAATACAGTTGTTGCTTAGCTATAAAAAAAATTTAACCTTTCATAAAAAATGAAGGCACCAAAAAACGAAAACTCTCTCATTAATGATTCAGTTTGAATTGAAATGCGCCCCCCGAACGTCGTTTTTTTTTCCTAAAAACCCAAAACGCGGCCGCTTTTTAGCAATATTAAATATCTGTTATGAATTTCAAGGCAAGACAAAGTTGACAATAAAATATAAAGTATCTTTTCCACGGCGCCTTAGCCATTGATATTTTTATTATTAACGGTATCGATGTCTGAGAAATTTTCGTGACTTTTATTCAAAACGAAGTAAACTGCGGATCACACATTGTCCTGTCAGGTTGGGTTCTGGTTTCTGGAGAGACAAAAAAAAAAGTTAAATAAAAAAAAAGGTACCCGTATTTTTGGATTTTATTTGATTAATAACAACGAGGTAAATGGTGAATAGTAGACGGTATGAACGTAAAATGGTTTATTTTAACCCACTTAAAAATCGTAATTATATTGCACAGGAAGAAAAAATAATAACTAGGTAGGTACTTGTTATGTTTCACAAATTTAATCAGTTTCCTGACACGTGTTTCGGCCCTTGCGGGCCATTGTCAAAGGAGTACAAGAATATACTAAATTCTACGTGACATTACAAAGGTATTTATATCAATTATGGTAATTATAAATGTCATAAAATTAAAATTAGAATTAGAAGATTGAATGGTCAACTGTGGGTTTTCCTAACTTTTAAAGGTACAGATACATATTTAGTCCTAAATTAGTATGCTATTAAGAATTAGGGAAGCGCCTGAATGTATTTCGGTTTGATTATTAACAATATTACATTTAATTTGAAGAAATAGTCCATACTTAAAGTGGAGTTGAAAGTATGAAAAGGAAAGAAAAACACAAAGTCTTCCTCCACAAAATTTAATAGAATAAAATTCTAGTTAGAAAGATCTCTACATGTTTCGAACGTAGAAACGTTCATCAGGAGACAGAAATCTATTTTATGCTGATGTTGTTAGCAAAAGAGAAAATTAGAACCTTAATGGAGCTTTTATGGACGTAAAATTTTTTTAGAAAAGCATTTTAAATGTAGAAGAAACATGGCTTGAAAAAATTGACATACATTTAAAATGCTTTTCTAAAAAAATTTTACGTCCATAAAAGCTCCATTAAGGTTATAATTTTCTCTTTTGCTAACAACATCAGCATAAAATAGATTTCTGTCTCCTGATGATGAACGTTTCTACGTTCGAAACATATAGAGACCTTTCTAACTAGAATTTTATTCTATTAAATTTTGTGGAGGAATACTTTGTGTTTTTCTTTCTTTTTAATATTATATTTGTTTTTTATGGCTTTTTTGATAGCTATTGTTTCTAGTAAATTTAGTTTTCTGCTTTTATTGTGTATGTATATAGGTTTAATGTTGTTAGAGATTGAGTGATTGTGTAATATGCAGTGATCAGCTAAACCTGTTTTACTTTGTTTTTTAAAATAAATGTTTTGTGTTCTTTAAGTCTGGTGTGAAAATTTCTACCTGTTGGTTCAATGTAGATAGCCCCGCAGTTGTCGCATTCTATTTGGTAGATCCCACTTTTATAAAGTTTGTTTTTAGTTTCCATTTTAGCATTGATTATGTTTTTTGGCTTGTGTTCCCTGTATATCTTATTGAGCAGTATTTTTTCTTAATTGGAGTGGGATTTTCTTTGGAGAGAAGTTTTTGTTTGTTTTGTCTTTGTGTTTTCTTTATTATTTGGTGTATGATTTTTGTTGGGTATATTATTTGTGGCTATTGTTTATAATAGTTTATATGATATCTAATTATTGTTTGTATTGGATGTCTGAGAGAGGAATGTTAGCTAGTCGATGTACCATACTATTGAATGCAGCTAGTTTTGTTTGTTGGGGGTGCTTTGAATCTGCGGGTATGTCGATATCTGTGGTAGTTGGTTTTCTATAAATTTGGTAGGTAAATTGATTTTGTTGGTTTTTCATTATTGTTAGGTCTAGAAAATTAATTGAGTTGTCAATTTCTTTTTGTATGGAAAATTGGATTCTATGGTTTAGACTATTAAGAAGATTGAGAAATTCCGAAAAACCGGTCCAAACACAAAACACATCGTCGAAATAATTACGCCAAAAATGTATGTTTTTAATTAGAGTAATTATATATTAAACACCATCTAACATTTGGTATTATAAGAGGAGAAATGAGATTTTCTATTTTTATGGTTTCTACGGCTACTAGACTTGTCTAGACAAAACTTCTTTTAGCTTATACGTAGTGGCAACTCTTCCATAAGGCTATCTGTAATGACATCCCTGAAGAGTCAGATAGATAAATAACGGAATTATAATTATAATTATAATATTCATTGACGTATACATTAATTTTTTTAATTATATTTTACGCAAAAAATCTAGGTTCTGACACTCAAAATTATTATAATAAAGATTTTCCAGCGTTAATTATACAAAAAAAAACTAACGGGGACCTGAAATCTAATATAAATTTAATATTAAAACAATATGTGTGTCGCCTAATACCTTTTTATGATGCGTTTGCGCTTGGGGTCGTAAACTAAAGCCACCAAAATTCTTGGCACTTCAAACAATAGAGGTAAATTCTGGACATTATTAAATTTCTACCAGAAAGCTACGGTCCGGTTTATTTGAACTTTTTAAAACTTTCTATTAAATAAAAAAATTATTGCTTAACCCCACTAAACTACACAGAAACGAATCTCAACTAAATACCTGTCGCAAGTAGTTAGTAACAGGTATGAGAGTGAAATAGTCAATAACAGGTACAAGATTTAAAATTTACCTGTTACACTGTTTCAACCTAGTACTTAACTTTACAAACATTGGATTTTATTCTGGTTTCTGTTACCGGTACAGACTGTTAATAGAGTATTTAAACTAGTAAGAGTATTTTTACTAGTACCTACGTATCATCTAGTAAGAGAATTTTTACTTTTACCTACGTATCTTCTGCAGAACATATTCAACGGGTAAACTAACTAAAAATAAGTATTAGTATGTGTAGTGTCGTATTCAAAATTAGTAAAGTTACATTTTTTTAAATGGAACACCCTATATTTGAATACATTTATTAATTCTACGTGTTATTTCATAAATTTTTTTTTATGGCTTAATATAAAAAAAAAGTTATGGTTTTTAAGATAATTCGACTTATAATGAAAATTTTGCATTTGCAAGCATCTCGTTGTTGTGAAAATGCTACTTAAATTTTGACTCTAAGCGATTCATAATTTTTTTATTTACTAAATAAAGTCAAAAATACATATTTACCATGAAATATTTGACGTCTCATTTACAGGGTGTTTACTTTCTAGGACCAAAGTCGGAAAACTTCTAATTGAAAAATATCACTTTTATTAAATGGAACACCCTATATATTTTTCTGTCATCTTATAGCTCGTCATAAACTTTCGTAAAGAACGTCCTTTTCCTATCTTTAATGGTTTTCGAAATATTTTCGAGATTTAATGTCCTCGCTATAGTATATTTTGTCACAGTAGCCATGGAAAATAAATAAAAATAATGGTAGTGCAGTTACATTAAGAACAGATCAACATAAAAATTAAGCCTTTGTACTGTAAAGTTTATTGTCCAGTCATTTTATAAGTTTTTTTTTTTACTATCTACCTTTAAGTTCTGAAATAACAGGTAATTTTCAAACTTCTGTCTCCAGTCTTTAAATTGTCCTAAATTCAAATCCTCGGAAAGGTTTTCTGGGGTTGATATTCCACCTACTAACTGAATTTTTTCATTTAACATTTGACATTTATTTTCGTTGCAGGTATTATTTTCTAAGACGTTTTCTATAAATCCGCTGTTATTTTCTAAATTTTTGTTTAACATATTAATTAACATCAATTTGTGAAGAAAATTTACTTTCAATACCCTTGAGGGCTTTTTCTGTATTCTTCTCCAAACGTTTTAAGGTATCCTTAGTGTCCTGTACCGAGGATTCCAGAGGCTCCAGCCTTTCTTCAAAATTACTGTTTTTTTTTTAAGACCTTTTGGATCTCGACATATTGATTATGATGTAGATTTTTAAACTGCCGACTGCGCCATGTTATATTCTCTAATTAAAATAGAAGAGCTTTATCAATATAACTTTATTATTTCTACTTTCAATCAAAAAATGACAATGACAACACACTTATAGGTAAACCGGTAAGTCCGATTCCTCACAGTGGAGTAATAATTGACATATTTAATAAATATCAACGAATTTCAAAACTTATTTTAGGAGAATTGTATAGCGAAAAATATCGAGTAAGATTTTTTTTAACATTATTATGTCATTGTCACTCATTGTTCTTTCACTATACAATTTTCCCAAAATTAGCAATGAAATGAATTGATATTTTTGTAATATATCGGATACTACCTAAATAATGTACCGACGATATTGATTTTCTTTAAATGTTAGTTATTAAAATAATAAAGTCAAAAAATCAACGCGAAATAGGTTATAGGATGGCAATAGATTAAATGACGTTGAGAATTCAACCTTAAAACGAATTTTTCAAAAAATGAATTAATCGATATGATTTATGTTTTGGGTGAGGCAGATAAAAATTGTCTTTTTGCTGAACTACTATAATGTATTCTTAGATGAGGCTACATTTAGAAGTAATGGTGCTGTCAATAGACACAATATGCATTATTATGCAACGGAGAATCCACACTGGGTCCGAGAAGTTCAATCCCAAAACCATTGGTCAGTTAATGTGTGATGCGGCATACTTCACAACAGAATTATAGGGCCACATTTTTTAATGAACATTTAAACGGACGTAATTATTTACAACGATAACACTCTGAATACCCTCAGAAATAAATTAATAAAAATACCACTTACCTTAAAAATGTTTATTCAGACACATCTTCAATCTTCTACCAGACACTCCAGACAGCTATAAAAAATTATTTATTACCAATGCCCATCTTAACTTTGAAATTAGAAAAATAAATTCCAATTGGGACTTTGTTAATATTAACACTGTATATATAAAAAGGATATGGATTTGAGATGAGTGCCAAACACCAACTCCTGGGTCTCGTCGTCTGCGTCAGATATCCCATGGATAAACCGGCTATTCCCGGGTAGGGCTGGTTAGGATCAACGGCGATTCCTCCTTCCGAGCCAGCCGAGCCTGAGCCTTCTGATCCACCAGAGGCCGAAGCCGAGGCTGAACCCGATTCAGATTCTGAAATACAAATACATATTAAATGAAAATTAATATAGAAATGTCAATCTTTAATATTTGGGCTTTTTAGCATTACTTGGGTGTTTTGAAGGTTATAGTAAAAAGGCCCATTATATTAAACTATCTTAAAATTGTAAACAGTTAGTAATATGAGGTGCCTTTGAAAATGACGGCGTAAAAACAGACTTTTATAGATCAAAAGGGTACGTTAATATTACTGATGTCATATTCAAGTCAGTGGGTTGTAGTACTGCCGGTCCTCCTGATCAAATAACTTTAAGTTACGTAGTATCTGATCAGTGAACACTAAATAAAAAATTAAATATTCCAACATGGTATTTCTTTTAAACCTAATTTTACTTTTGTCCCAAGTGTCAGGCTTGAAACAAATTACATGATCATTCATTCAACTTGACCATTTTAAATGAAATGTAAGCTACGAATACTAAAAGGGACTTTAAACAGCTTTTGAGTGTTATTTATACGGGCGTGTTTAGTTTCGTGTTTGAGTTTCCTTTAATCATCCTTATTTGCATAAAGTCTTCCGTTGTAAGGTATGTTTCAGTGTTCGTGGAGAATCCTCGGCTGACATTTTCTGATTTCTAATATGAGAATACGAAAGTTGTAACTAAAAAAATTTTTCTACAGGGAGAGAATATTTTAAAAGCATTAGTTAGGTAAAGTCAGTTAATGGTGGCAGTTAGGTGTGTCTAGCCCAGTACTGACATTTCTTTAGGTATACCTATTGGCCCCTTATAGTTTAAACTGATCCAGGGTTAGATAATATAATTCATCTGATTGTTCAGTGTGACCAGGACCAATAGAAGTAATGTTTGCTACAGGTCATTTTGGCCCTCCAATGTGATTTTGTGTAAAGAATATAATGCCCCCAAGGCGGGATGTGCCTGTGATTGAATTTAACCGTTCTTGCATGTATTACATGCACATACACATTCCTATTAGCCTTGGTAACCTATTCTGAATAATATCCCGAACGTATCTACGCCAACTTCATCTGCATTTTGAAACTTTAAGGGGAGGGTTTTTAATGCTCGAATAGCTGATAATTCTTCAGCGGTTTTTTCTTTAATTGCGGTGGCTCAAAGCCAGCTTTTAATATGATTTTAAAACACTAACATGTATGCATATAATAAAGTCAGGAAATCAATTATTGTATTGTCGACTCTTTCTTGTTTAAAACAAAAGGATAAAAATATAACATATTAAAGCAATCCTGCATAGTATCAATCAGGACATCCTTAAAGTATTTGACCTTAAAGCTGATTTATTGAAGAAAATTAAAATTAAAACAATGCCTTTATTGCTCAAAAAACTACTTTTATTTCAAAGCATGTAAGCCCATACATTTTGTGGCTTCTATTGAGGCATTCGTTATTCCGAGATAGGTTTATGCTTATTTGTTTCATGAAAAATGCCTGCTGCTATTTTAAGTAAAGATTCAAGATTTTACGGCAGGTATAATTTTTTTGTGGCCATAAATCTTGATATAAAACAGCTAAGATGGCCACGATTTGAGTGTATAGGTGAACGCAAATTCAATTTATTCAAATAACATAATTGTTAACATAAATATACGATTCGGCAGCTAAGAAAATAACCTGCTGACTAAAACAGCAGTAAAATTTTAGTGCTTTTTCCGAATTACTTCGATTCTTTATTGTTTTGTTGAAAATATAGCCCATTAAACCACTCACAAAATCCTGGTTGGAAAAGTTTTTAAACGATATTATTGCATTACGGTTGATTTCTATGTAAAAGGTACAAAAGGAGTAAGATTTTTATTGAAACCGTAAAGTAATTTGAGCTTGCTTGCAAGAAAGTAAACTAATTATGATGTAACAATGTATAAACTGGTTTTAAACCTAATTTAGGTGCTAAATTTGCACGCTGTCGATACATAAAGAAACTCTTAGTTTATCAAATTACGTAAATTTAGCAATCGCTTTTTCTTATAAAATCGAAGTAATTTCTTGAAAGTCAATGAATAAAAACTAAAGTAATTGCTTTTGCGTCCAGCAGTTGCCGGGCTTTCAAAATTCTGTCGGTGAAGAACTCGGTGTTCACCAAACTACTGTCTGTAAGACATACCCTTCTGTAATGGATACACTACCATCACTTTCCTCATTTTCACTGAAATCTGCCATATCACAAATATGTTTTCTTTTTTCCACAAAACGTAACAGATTACTATTGTACTAAATAAGTAGACCAACGATGTTGTATTTACGTCAACTCTTTTGCAAATTAGGCACCAAACTAAACATGAAATCTATATAATCTGAACAAGTGAAGAAGACACGTCTGAACTTGTGTTGAATAAGCATTTGCTACAGAGGTGTAAGAAAAACAGCAATTGCTTCAAAATTTTATTCATATCCAGATCTAGCAATCGTTTTTACTTATAGCATTTGCTAGTCAAGCGATTGCTTTTACTAAAAAGTAATTGCTTCAAGTAATCGCTTAATTTTTATTCATTAGGCTCATTATGCAAGAGTCATCGGACGATGATCCCGATAGGCGAAAGCAATTTTTTGAAATAATGATTAAGTAAACGGGTAGTTACGCACGAATTGTCCAAATCTGGTGTTTCTCAGATGAAGCTACGATTTCTTTAAATGGTTAGGTTAGTAGATAAAACTACAGTCCTCGTTGGTTCGCAGAAAATCACACACAGTATAATGAAAAGGTTAATATCTGAGCGCGCACTGAGAAAATCTCCAGCAAAAACAACTTTACTGATGTATTTTTGGCTATCCCAGCTAAAATATTTGCCAAAGTTGCAAATTGACTTTCTTGTAGCAGTAAAATAAGGTTTACTGATGTCTTTCTATTGATTTTAATAAGTACTTTGCTGTTGGTAATAAATATTTTCTTAAATATTTCGCAATAGCAAAATACGTAATTGTAAGAGCAAAAAACTTTTTCAAAAGAATTTGTATTTATCCTGAGAAAAAATGTTGCTGCCCCAGCAAAGAAAATTTATTAGATCCGGTATTCGGGTGTTTCCGTGTCGCCATTCGGTGTCGTTAAGAGCCAGTTTCGAGTATTTCAGCCCGTCCGAGCCTGTTGTCGCGCCGTTCGCGCATCATTTCGCTAAGTTTAGAGTTGAGGGAGAGGGTGAGGCTCATAGCCTTACAAAATTATTTGTTTTTTTTTTGTTTGTGACCTGCGGCTAGCTGTATTATTTTGATGGAGTACAAAAAAAGTTGAAAGTTTAGAGGCCACCTTTAAATTAAGAAGAAGACTACCTATACGTTAATGCAAATTTGGGAACATTTTTTGATGATTTTCCATTTTCATGTCCTTATTGTAGTTAAACACAAGCATTGAATTGGTAAGTTTTGTTTGTATAATCTTACACATAATATACTTGTTTTTGTTTATTTTTATGCATATTTCGGTTAATCATTTATTTGTGTATTTTTAGAGAGAGGCAGTTTTTAACAAAAGGTTTCCTGATTGTATTGACGTCATATAATATACTAGTAGAAAGTTTGTGCAGGAATAATAGCAAAGTTGAAAGAACGAAAAATCAGCGGATACGGCCTTGAAGAAAATATTGGTAAGTTAAAACGTTTCATTTTGTATATAAAATGTTTGCCTATTAAACATGTCTTATAATAATAATTGTAATTGAAAACTAATGAAATAATTATTTTTAGACATTACTGCTAAGGGACTACTGATGTTACTATATTTATTGAGCCCCATAACCATTAAAAGTGCCAGAAAAGGTTCTATGGAGACCAAGCAGGAGTGAGGTGCAAGAAAGCTTGTTCTTTAACGCAGAGGTAAATATTAACTACTATTCGCTATGCTTGAACTAAGAATCATACATACATACCTAACCTTATACCGTGCGAGCAAAAATTATTTGCATCAAAGAGGGCCTTGCATCTAAGGACGTAATGCTTAGCGGTATCAATTAATCAGTTATTCCATCATCTTTGACAGCCGTTACGCGTAATTTTATCTAAACCAAGCCCTACGTTTTTTAATCCAAGCCCTCTTTGATGCAAATAATTTTTTCTCGCACGGTAGTAACCTGAATCAATGATCTAGGTAGCAGATCATTGACCTGAATGCTTAATGGGAGGCTTAACTGGTAGTAGTGTCAACTTTTTTTTACATTTTGAAGTCGGAACTTTTTAGTAAAATTTAATAATTGCAGTCGTGCTAGTCGTGCATACATTGATGTTACAATGACAAACACCGATAAGTTGTCTTATTCTTGACTTCGCTTGGTTTCTCCCTGGTCCTTCATTTCCAGAATTTTTGATTACCCCTACTATAAATATTTAATCAACATTCTCCGTTCCAGAATGATCATCTCACAAAAAAAATAAACGGAAAATGTGAGAAGCTACAACTGTTTAACCTAACTGTTCAGCCGTTCGGAGTCATAGTGGAAAACCTTGCCTCTCCAAGATATATTATAGTTGTATCAGTGCTGTATCATTATTATTATTATTATTATTATTATTATTATTATTATTATTATTATTATTATTATTATTATTATTATTATTAGGTGCATATAGTCCTGTTTTTGTTATTTTATGTTATAAATAAGTTTCTATAAATTCTTTTTCTTTTATAGCCTGGTAGAGTATAATTATTTTTTCCTCATTTTTTATAAAAAAAGGTTTGTGAAATGAAACTTTTATTATTGTTAATTATTAGGTGCTTTATATTCCTGTTGTTTATTGTTATAACTTATAACGTTCATATAAATCGTTTTTTGCATAACCTGTATTAATATTTGGTTCTTGTCGTATTTTTTTTTATATAAAAAAATGTTTATTTCATTTAGCTTTTTCCTTTTATTCCTATACCCTATATTTAAACCTTATCCTCACAGCAACTACATGCTTAATGTACTCTATTTTATTAGCCCCTACATTGTCTTTTTTATTGCAGCAAATTTTATTTTGTTTTTACCCTGGATGAAAGTGCGCCTGTGTCACAAATTCGAGTACATGTACGGGAACCTTGAACATTGTAAGAAATACATCAAAGTCGAAATCAAAAAGTGCAACTGCTTTAAATTTTACATTATGTATTTCTTACAGTTTTTAAGATTCCCATACTAGCACTCGAATTTGTGACACAGGCGCACTTTAACCCATGGTAAAAACAAAAAAAAAATTGCTGCAATAAAAAAAAACTTTTTAAGGGTAAGAAAGCACCCTCTTGTGCTAGCTATATAATTTTATTGTAGAAGGAGAGACATTTTTTGTTATTAGAAAAAGTATTTTTACCAACAGCAAAAGATTTTTAAGGTACAAGAAAGATCCTTTCTACTGCAAGAGAGACGTTTTTTTACTATATAAAAAAATTTCACCACTGTAGCAGAAATTTGTTGTTTCAGTAGCAAAGAATTTTATAGTTACATTATATAGTTTTATAAGTACAGCAACGTTACTTTTTAGATATAGCAGAATTACTTTATAGCTATAACAGAATTATTCTTGCAAAGTAGCTTTATTACCACAGCAAAGTATGTCCAGCAGAGTGCATTCTCCTGGTACAGTAATGTGCTTGGCTGTCCCCCATTTAGCAAAATATTTTAGCTATGGTTGCTAAAATTTTCGCTAGGAATGAAAAGAGATTTTCTCAGTGCGCATTGTTGAAAATAGGGTAATCGGACCAGTATTCTTTAATGAGAGCCAGATAATAATGATCCTGACTTAACAAGTTTATCCTTAACAGGATGGTGCTCCCCCGCATTATGTTGCTCATGTACGAGGGGAGTGCCGCGGTGGATAGGTAGACTCGGGTCAATAGATTGGCCACCCAGATCGCCCGATCTTAACCCACTGGATTTTTTTTCGTGGGGGCGAGTTTATAAATCTAAAGTCAACTCGATTGATACGTTTAAGGAGTCCATTCGACGAGTAATGCGAAAAAAAGTCTCCATAAGTAGTACAATTTGTAGAGCATCAGGAATTTTTAGATCGATTATTCTACTGCAGTTTCAGATTTCTTGATTAAGTGGGAGGTATTTTATATAAAATGCCGATCCGTTTCTTTATCATAACGCTGTATATTTACATAGGAAAGTTAACATGTTTGCTATTTGTTTTAGATCGGTCCACTTGAGCTCATAACAACTATAAATGTTATTTTGTGGTGAAGTATATCAACGGATAACCCTTTAAACAAATTACAACCTTCCCAGTAAGGGTAATCCCCATATTCTGATCCGGGTCATCAATGAACCTTCTTTTAGTATTATTGTAATAATAATTGAAAATTTCCCTCATGGGTTTACGGTTTGGGGGTTTGGATTTATTTTATAAGTCGAACGTCGCCGGTGGGTTAACTGACGTCATTGACTACAAGAAATTTTCTTGTTTAATAAATATTCTGCTTTGTATTGATATTAAATTATTATTATTAAAAAATGTTCAAAAATGTTATATCGATTTCTCGGTTATTCAGACTGGCAAAATACCGTGCGAGCAAAAATTATTTGCATCAAAGAGGGCTTGGATTAAAAAACGTAGGGCTTGATTTAGATCACAATAATATGGGGACGATATCTAACCAAATCCAGGTTAAAATTTTGTCAAATTTATATTATGACATGATATGCCAAACTAATGAGTAATAAAATAAGTAGACAAATACAAATTTATTTTTGTTGTTTACAAAATTAACAAAGTAAGAATATATAGAAAGAAAAAGAAAAATAATTACATAAATTACTGAAATTGGCCACCGCCATGCTCCAAGCATAAATTCACACGTCTCTTCATATTTTCGAAAGTGTTGACCAGCATCTCTGGAGAAATGTTACCACATTCTTGGATAATCCTTTCTTGTAATTGTTTTAAATTTGTATTTACACAATTCATACTTGCACTTTATAAGGAAATAAATTTAGCTGCTTCTTAAGAATAGTCCTGCATGTTCCATAAGATCTTCACTTCTTGGGACATGCGTCTTATACAATTTGTTGGCGTATTTTGCGTTATTTCACGAACGTTTGCAACAAGTTCTTCTGCTCTTACAAATGGTTTTCCGGTTCCTTTTTTGTGTTGTATAGAACCTGTTTCCCTAAACACAGCCACGGTACTTTTCAGGCAATGATAAAAATCCCCAGCAATAAAAGCAACGTTATCAAAATGTTCGTAAAAATCGTCCATGCATAAACCCGGATTTTATTGCGACTCACCATTTACTCTAACCCCGTTTCGAAAATACGCTTCAACCATGAATGTTTTGTGCGGTTCCGTAAAGCCCATTGTGTGAATTGTTCAAGAAATTGGAAAAATTAGCGATGAATCAAAATACTTGTAATGACTGTCAAAGATGAGGGAATAACTGATTGATTGTTAATTCAGGTAGTTACTGACACCCAACAGATATTAAGCTCTACGGCTAAATATTACGTCCTTAGATGCAAGGCCCTCTTTGATGCAAATAATTTTTGTTCGCACGGTACTTTACATTTGTTTCTTTTAAATAGTTAAGTAAAGTTAGTATATTTGCTGAGCTAAGTTATTGAAGAAACGCTCTGCAAGCAACTTCGTATAATCGCATGTATTAAAATCCTTGCCGCACCCTACGCCGCTGGTGTTCTGGTGTTGACTAATCGCTCCGCATCCTTGAGCTATTATAATTCCGCACGGACTCGGAAATTTAACGTTATCTCTCTCTTCTGTCTTTGTTTCACACGTATGATTATTTAATGCAAAGAAACAGGCTATTCGTGAATAAATGGCTCAATCTATTTTATAAGAAGTCTGTGACACCAACACAAGTAATTCTCCTGAACACACACACACTATCTCTCACACACCATCTCTCACACACCCACCCTCACACACGACACTATTATGCTTCATAGTTTTTAAAAGATTTTCCAAAAAAAAAGGGGGGGGGAGGAAAAAATCTTTGTTGTGCTTTGGCTCGTAATTTAGAAGTAACGTTAAAAGTAGTTAAAAGTAGAAGGGATGGAATGAGAATTTCATCAAAAATGTTGAGTTTTCTAAGGTGTTGAGGTTAGAAAATCCAAGGTAGATATTAATCAATTTCAATACACATACCTATGTATTTGTAATTGTGTATAATGTGTACTTGTATTATTACACTTGTCCAGCTTGTCCTCGTCTAATTTAAAACTCTCTACATTAGTGTAGGTAAGTTGTAAGTAACTAAAATACAACTCCTTTAAGCTATATTAAAGCTAACACCCGTTGTCGCATTAAAACATACATAAATTTGAACTCTTATAGTTTTCAAAGTAAATCTCTCTCCTTTACTTTGAAGAGCCGTAAGTACGCTTTTAGTTTTAGTAAAGTTTCCAACAAGTAAACAGTGATTTAGAATGCCTTGAAATTAATTATAATATAGTTTCCAAGAGGATTATACCACACAGGCTGTACACCATACCCACCTACAGTTCGTTTCAGAGTTTTACATGTTTTTGGTATAATATATAGAAACTTTAACCGCATAGAACGTATCAGCGGACTTTGGACTTTCTTATTCGCGATATTTTTTTATTGTATGGGCTATTAAGCTAATAACCTATAGGTACCAATAAAAGGAGGACATTTGTCTCTGCCGCAGACATGTAATATACAGTGTGACCAGTAAAGTCCGCATCATATGGATTTTTTTTTATAAAAAAAAATCCCATATGGTGCGGACTTTACTGGTCACACTGTAGATGCGTTTGTCATGTGTACCTATTAAGCAAAAATATTATACTAAATATATGTGTTAAATTTTCTACTAGTCTAACTATTTATAGTTCCCTAATGATCAAATTATAATATTTTAGGGAAATCACTATGACAACGCTGTACCGACGTTTTTACTCCGCCTGATCATAAATTTCTAATATTTATTATCTCATCATTACCTAACGTTACAGTGTTCATGAACTGTCTTTGCGATCAATTGCGTTTTTGATTAATTTTTAGTATTTGACTTTCCGAAAACACGGAGGAAAAAACTTACAGGATAAAAACTTCGAAAAGTAGGGTTTGTAAACGAAATTTATTTTTTTTAGTGGCGAAAATAGAAATTCTACCATTTGGATTTATCGTCTTTAGTAAACTACCTACGCTATAGGGGTAGAATTTTAATCCTCGCCACTAAAAAAAATAAAATTCGTTTACAAACGCTACAGGCGGAATTGACACGTATCCCAAAAAGAGTTCGTTGCTGATAAACATTGCTTACTTCGCACATATCAAGAAATCCACAGAGAAAACGTAAAACACAACAACAAAATGACGCCGATTCGGATCTGGATTGTATTTTGAAGATGTCGCTGGGAAAACCTAATAACAAGAGGGTTGTGAACGTACCCATACCTGTAGGGCGGTAAGAGTAGTGACTGGCGAGCTGTGAGTACAATAGTATATTAAAGTACGAGTTTCATAAGAAGCGGTTTTAGCGCCCGTGTCTATTTTAAAAAACGAGCCACGAAGTGGCGAGTTTTTTTATTGACACGGGCGCTAAAACGCCTTATGAAACATGTGCTTTATACATTTTTTTCTATTTCACCTTTTATAATCAAGAAAAATACATTTTAAAAAGAAAATAAATCCTTCAAATTTTGTAAATTTTTATGTCTAAATTTTAGGTTGGTAATACTATTTTTTATCATAGGAGCCTCTGGACAACAAAAATTACTTTGCAAACTGTCATTTTTTGATTTATTGACCCATTTTCACCACGAGATTCTAAAGTTATTTTAGCGATATGAGATTTGAAATTGGACGGAATACGTTGTGTGATCCTTGTACATTCGGTACATATACGTACACATACGTACATATGTTCGGAAGTTCGGGAGATTTTGCTACTTTTTTTCGAATTTCAAAAGACGTGATTTTACGTCACGGCATTGCAATTTAGTATAGGGAAGATGGAAAATTCAAATTAAGTTGAAGTTAAAATCGACATTAGAAGGTTAGTAGATTGAATTTTGGATAGGATTTGGCAGAAAATGATAGCTTGAAGCATCTACAAAAGATTGAATTATAGATTTATGCAACCAACATACATGACTGTTATCCACACAGAATAAAAAAGTAAGTTATCAAGCTAGTTCTCCTCTGCGAAAAATGGGTTTTCTCGTAAATCACAAAGGCTGCGCAAGTCAATGAAATAAAACATTTAAATGTTACCAACATCAAATAAAGACAAAACGCGTATCGAAATGGCTTCATTACGATCCGCAAATGAGGGTCGTACTGAACTCATTATGAACGTGAAATAGAAAAAATAATTTTTTGACCCATAAAACTTAGCTTTTTTTTGCGCACAAGATAAGCTGTACGGATCTAAAGGTAAATGTCTATGATATTTTACCGTTATAAATATGTAGCCCTTGATAATACTACAGTGTATCTAGAAAAGTATCTTCTGTAAAGTATACAAATTTTACCAACATTTAATATTTTAATTTTTTTTTTTCGTTTTATTAATTTTATAAAATTTCTTTAATATCGCCATAAAGTAGCAGTGATATGCAATATGAAACGTAAAACCAATATTAGGCAATAAAATATTTAATTACCCCATATTATTTCGTTTGGGATAAATATTACATTTCCGCATCACCGCTTCGATGATATATTGGCTAGATATGCCACAATTAACGACTATTTGGCTATGTGAAACATAAAATACACGCTAATAAATCGTAAATGTTGATATTTACGAACAATAAGGAACTAAACTATCAATACAATAGATATTATTAAGATATTATGATAAATGAGAGCAGTGGCGCAACCAGGGGGGGGGGGCTGCCGGGCTGCAGCCCCCCCCCCCCCGAGCTTAGAAACTTAGCCTATTCGTTTAATTGCAAACCAATTTTTCATGTCACGCGAACTATTTTCGCATGTTTTTTGCGATCTCAATGTTTCATGGATTTGTAATTTTTTTGTTTATCAATGTAACATGGAATCTTACGTTTTTTGAGTAATTAAAGTATACATTTTAATAAATAGCTCAAAATTGTACATAATGATTAAAAAAACATTTCGGATTCGAGTTTTTTCCGTTTCTTTGCATTTTTTGACAACATTTACCATAGTAATCTATATATTTTTTTACACCATCAGAAAGTGGAGATTTCAACGAACAAAAAGCCCACCGACTTTTTTAAAACAGCAGATATTTTGACGTGAGAATTTTCGATTGAAAATAAGGGTGCTTTTTCGATATTAAGTCAAAATAAGCTGAAAAAATAAATATTTTAAATCAAAATAATTACAGTGTGTTTGGGACATAAAAAGGTAAGTTATCACCAAATTTCGTAAAAACATAATTTTTTTTGTAAAAGATAAAAATAAAAAAACAAAAACTTGGTTATTTGAATTTTTCACATAAATTTTGAGGTAATGTGAAAAAAGTGTTAATAAAAAAGTTGTAGATCTTTTTATTACCTACAACTTTGCCATTTAACGTTTTTCCATAGGACTTGTAGTTTTCCCGGAAATCGAGATAAATCGTTTTCTAGCCTTAAAAACTCACCCCCTTCCACTTCCCGACCTCGGATCGCCCGTAAATTATTTTTCCTTTCATTTTTGTTATATTCTCTTTCTTTTCCAATGGGTTTCATCCTACTATTATTTTTTTTTGTTTCAAAAATTATCGATCCTGGTCTACCTATTTTATGCGAACCACGATATTGATATTACCGTGGAAGAAATTCTGGACGAAATGGCAAAAACAAAACGACGAATTTAACTTTAATATTAGCATTATTAGTGATTACTTACAACTTATTGTATAAGGTTTTTGTTTTGTTTTAGTATAAGTACGCTTAATATATGCGTTACTTATTTTAAATACATTTTTACTAATTAAAATAAAATCTCTAAATTTTTTTTTCATAAATATTTCGTTAGGGCCAGCGGCGTATTATTGCAGAAGTTTTAGTGGGCTGCCGCTCTCGTCAATCATACGTATTTTACCCCAAAAAGGGCGTGGCACCCAAAAAATTTTCGCCGGCGCAAGAAAAAAGCCCCCCCCCCCCCCGAACAAAATTTCTGGTTGCGCCACTGAATGAGAGTCACCCTATATAGGATTTTGTCTCTTTGGTTGCTGATACCAGGGCTATAGGTATTTGTGTATTTATTTTACTTGATACTATGAGATTTTTGTATCTTGCAAAAACAAAATTAAACTTCCAGACACATACAAATTGTAAATAAGTATTTAAAACTTGCAATTATGCAAATAATTACTGCTAGAATATATTCTAAAAATATGTTTATTTCAATTTATATCATCCGAAACAAGTTTTCCTGCAAGTGCATAGCATGGCGGAACATTATTATTTATTGGGCATCTTGAAGATGACAGATGAAGGTTGAACGGTTTGCTTTCTTTACACAGACCTTGCCTGTCGGAAACACAATGATTTTAGCAAACGTTTGAGGAAAACCCGCTCGAGAGAGTGGATGAAAAATAAAACGTTTCACATATTTTTTTAGACTGCCATACAAATTTTAAAATTTGTTTAAAGCAACAAGGTAGTAACACTACCTACTAGTCCAACGATTCTGTCAAGGTAAGTAAAGCACTGAATGTATGTAGAACTAGAGGGTAGGAGGCCGATCGACAATGGCAGCATTTTCAATTTCTGTCCCGGTTTTTTGGTTAGTTCGCTATTGGCCGACAGATGGCTCTCGCGTCCGAAGTGGGCCGATGTTGTATTCTTCTTCTTCGTTTTTAATATGGAAAACTAGATCCTCCATAGTTTTTAACTTTTACTAAACCCTTTTTTTTCTGTGGCTTTTACTTTTGACAATTGACATTTTATTTTTCGAAATAACAAATAACGTTTGAAAAGGCAAGACAAGACAAATAAAGTTGTATTGTAATTAATTTCTATATTTATAATGAATAATGGTACAATTTATAAAAGTAGAGTTTGCTTTGTGTCGGGGTGTAAGACAGGATCTTTTTCAGAGAGGAGACGCAGCCAAATAAGTCTATTTGTAGCTCCAAAGGTAAAACCCTTAGCTAAAATGTTCCTGCATGTATTTTAAAAACGAAGCATCGTTGGAACTTTATACAGGCCGAGTTTACTAATAAGTATAACAAAGTAAGTGTAAATTCATATAAAAGTCCTTATTTGTTCCTTAAAGAACTAATTTAAATAAAAAAATAAAAATAGTTATCGCGTCCATAAGAAACCATTTATTTGATAGCCCACTTCGAACACGAGCGCCATCTTATGGCAACTCGTAAAGCTGAATTACCGATGCTAATTTGGGACCGAATCCAATGCATTGCGATCGGCCTCCTACCTCAAGTAGTCCATAGACCGAATCCAATGCATTGCGATCGGCCTCCTACCTCAAGTCCTCCATAACTGAATGCACACTGCTGTCAAATTATTATGTACTTTCCTTTTGCTTCTTTTAAACAACAACAAGGCAGTAAAAATTTTTGCTTAGCTAAGTTCTTAAGGGATCGCTTCGCGAACAACTTCGTATAACCGTGTGAGAAATAGAAAGGGACATAAGTGTCCGCCGCAGGGTTGGGAGGGGGGGATCTATGCTGAGCTGAGTTAAATTTTTGAAGGGAACGCTCAACTAAGCCGTTGGCTTTGCTTTGCTATTTAAAAGTACCTGAAAGGACTTTGGCTATTATTTCGACGTGAGAAAAAATATACAAATTTATATACACAATCAAAAAGTGTGTATTTATTATTTCAAGAACAAACGGCACTTGGGGGGGTAAAGGGGTATATGTCCTAAATCGACAATCTTGGGAAATTGAGTTTAATGTTTTAATACCCGCGTTTGGATAACGGTTTTTTTTAAACTCAATTTTTTTATTAAAATAGGCATTTTTTGATCCTTAATACATTGTATATAGCAGTAATTAAAATAAAATAACTATTATGAAAAAAAATATTACTTATGCCTATTTACACAGAAAAAATTCTAAAAAACTTACATATACCTCTTTACACCAATTAAATAATATTTTGCTATTGTAATTTCTTCAAAACTGTATTAAATATGAAAATAAACAAATGGTAATAAACGCAGAGTTCAAAAACAAAACTTTATGTCATTTTTATTCATCGCTCGACTCTTCATCATTTAATTATACCCCTTTCCTCAATAATAGGCCAAACGACTTTTTAGGGGAGAGGGAGATAAATATACTTATATTCCTTTCCACAAATAATTTTGTTAAAATTCAATTCGTCAGTAAGCTTTAACAAATCTTAACCCCCTTTTCACAAAAAAATATACATTTTCTGTAGTTATATCCTTTTCCACAATCAAAAATGGCACATATTTAAGGCTTAAATGACTTATATCTCTTTTCCCAGGGGTAGATAATGAATTTATAAGTATTGTGGGCGACTTATCTCAATTTTGAAAATTTTCGACTTATACCCCTTTACCTCCCCAAGTGCCAAATATTTCTGGAAATTTACCAATTTGATATTTCGAAACAATAGGTACTGCCAGTATTAATACAATTCGGCAGACTTCTTATTCGATGAGGATTGATTAATTTTCCTAGATTAACAGAAAATAGAGATTCTGTGGTATTGAGCCTAATGAATAAAAATTAAGCAATTAGTTGAAGCAATTACTTTTTAGTAAAAGCAATTGCTTGACTAGCAAATGCTATAAGTAAAAGCAATTGCTAGATCTGGATATGAATAAAATTTTAAAGCAATTGCTGTTTTTCTTACATCACTGTAGCAGATGCTTATTCAACACAAGTTCAGACGTGGCTTATCCACTTAATCAGATTATAGATTTCACGTTCAGTTTGGTGCCTAATTTGCAAAAGAGTTGACAACAACGTTGGTCAATTTATTTAGTAGAATAGTAATCTGTTACGTTTTTGTGGAAAATAGGAAACTTCTATTTGTGATATGGCAGATTTCAGTAAAAATGAGGAAAGTGATAGTAGTGATAAAGAAATTAAAGATAAGCAATTGATATTCGTTCACAAATTGAAGGAACATAAATAAATCTCTCTGACCACAACCGTTTAGCTTCCACAACAGCTTCAGCACTTGTAGGAAATTTAATAAAAAATATTGGCCCTCTCCAAATCTGCATCCATTACAGAAGTGTATGTCTTACAGACAGTAGTTTGGTGAACACCCAGTTCTTCACCTACAGAATTTTGAAAGCCCGGATCTGACAATTTCCGCAGAAAGTCTTTAATCTTATTTAAAGGCGATAGTGCACCCCCTCGCATTTTACCAGTATCAGTCAAAAAATAATTTGCCAACCACGCAACATTTTCGCAGTCAAATCGATATAACTTTCTAAAATCATCATATCTGCCATTTTTACGTACACTGTAGATTTTTCTTTTACGGACGTTTATATATTCAGCCATAATTGAAGACACAAATTAAGAGCAACGCACGTGTATGCCACGGAGACCTAAAGTTGACTACTACCAAGCAAATGATGCAGGGATCGACCTACCTTAAAAAGTTGAAAGCAATTACTATACCTACTAGAAAAAGCAATTCCTTAATTTATTCATCACATTGTCTAGAAGCGACTCCTGCACTGTTAAGCAATTGCTGGACGCAAAAGCAATTACTTTAGTTTTTATTCATTGGCTTTCAAGAAATTACTTCGATTTTATAAGAAAAAGCGATTGCTACATTTTTATTGATTAGGCTCATTGGACTTTCGCTTGAATATAAGGATAATGAGGTCTGCTTAATAGGATGGAGATGATCTTAAACCAAATAAAGGGCATGATAAGGATAATAGGGAAGTTACAAATGTTTCCTAAATGAAATACTATGGTAATTTTTCACACATAATTTGGTTGTTACTTTTATCGTCTATTTATACGATTTCGAAAGATTTTAGATTCTGCCTCTCGGAAGTAAAATTTTATAAAAACACATGGCCGGAAAACAAATGAAATCGTTAATTTTCCAAATATATATAAAATTAATTCCATAAATTTTAATGGTAGTTTTGAACCAACACCCACTGTGTTGGCGTTGACTCTGTTTTATGTGGTAGAAAAAAATCATGAAAGATGTTTAGTTTTTTGGTATGAAGCATGCGATATGCTCTATGTTTGGCCGTACTCATACAGTAAAAATTATTAATTGTGGAAACAATTATTTTCCTGAATAAAAATTAGAAATAAAATTATTATAATTTTTTTCAATTTTTAAATTAATATAATTATGATTATAAATGCAACGTTATTCTAATATACACGTCCGGTAACACGACATTTGAGTGAGCATGTGTACATACATTAGAAGTAAACAAGCGTAACGTATTACAACAAAGACAGGAGATAATCAATGTTGCCGTTTGAGAAAGAACAGACTTCCAGATTTTGGGGATATCTATACTTGGTTCACTAAATATACGGATATTTTGATTCATGAAACCTGCTTCTTTGAATTTCCGTTTTTCCAGTGCTGTTCCGTGTCCAAAACCTTGGCTTCCGACCAATCTATATTATGTTGGTTGGTCCATACATGTTCCGCTGATCTCGAAGTTTCACCTCTTTGAGTATGTTTCAAATGTTCTTTAACTCGTACGGGAAGAGGTCTTTTTGTTTCTCCAATATACGATTCGCCACACTCGCAAGGGATTTGATAGAAACAATTTTTGTGTTTTCATTACGGGAGGGTACTTTTGTTAGAAAGCTTCTAAGCGTATTTCTGGATTTGAAGGCTGTTTTGATACTATAGTTTTTGGTTATCCTTCTAATCTTTTCGGAACTCCCCTTGACATAAGATATTGTCACGAACGTATCTTCGTGTGTCGGGGACGTAGATGAGGGGAATAAAAGTCTGGAGTCTATAAAATGTTCGTCTATTGGATCCTTCTTTTACCCTAGTAGGAAAACCAGCATGTCTGACGTGTTTCGGCGTAGGCTCGTTAACGGACTGACAGGTGCGTCACTTGACGATGGTCAAGGCTTGTCACCTATTGTTGAACTGAAGAGTGGGCGCGGCACTTGACGATGGTCAAGGATAGTCACCCATTGATGAATTAATCGAGCGGTAGGCTTCGATGCCTGCAGCTTGAGTTGGCCCAGATTATATACCCAAATAAGTTATGAGATTGCAACGCACTTGACCCTGACTGGCGTACAGTGGGTTGCGATCTCAACAACGCACAGTGGTCGAGTATCCTAAATATACCAGACCACTGTGAGTTTTAGTTGACAATATTGTAAGAAATGCTTGCTCCTCTTTCGTTTCTGTATTAGGTTTTACTTCGCGATTTTCAAGTTTTGAGATGGTATTAGTTACAAAGGTTTCAGGGTAACCATTCCCTTTTAAATATTTTTTGATGTTTGAAATTTCAATATTAAGATCTTCCGGATTGTTGCAAACGTTAGATGCTCTGTGATAAGGAGTTTGAATTATTGATTGATTGAATTGACAGTAGTCTTAGAATTATAATTTAGTTTACACTTGAAAACGGTTAGAGATACTAACTAACATTTTTTTGAAAATATAGTATATTTTAAAAACGGAAAGTTAATCGGAAAATATGCTACATGAGAAACATAGTTTAAAGCTAGGTCTTTAAATATTTTTAAATTGAAGTAAATCGTTTGTGCAGTTCCGAAGAATTCCGCGACAACGGAGTGCCAAAATTAAGGGTATTTTACATGTGATGGTGCACGCTTAAAGATGCTTCACATATAAATAGTCCCTCTAGCTTTTTGTAGCGATCGTAACCCTTACTTTTAACACATTTCGGACCCAGGAATATCCTCGCAAGCAAAAATCAAAGCCCTAAAGGAATATCCGGTGGATTTATAGGTTTACAGAATCCTCCGGCCAGTCTTTATCAAGATTTGACCACCACGATAGCCTTTCATTAAAAATAAATCTTCGTTAACATTTACCTTTATCGACAAAATAATTTAATTTTTTTTTTAACGATTACAGGAATTGCACTTTTGGGTTTTTAATATAAAACTACATCTGTCTGTATGTCTACCTGCTGTTTCGCTCGTTGAACATATCTTCGAAAATTAAACATCCACTTTTCTAATGGTTACCCATTATTGAATTTTATAAATTCTTGTTTAAAATAAGGAAATATGCCTGATGAATTAAAATGTCCTTACATTACACCAGTACCAAAAGTAAAAAACACTAAAAGATGGGATGAGATGAGGCCAGTAAATGTTTTATGGGATGCTGAGAAATTATCAGAAGAAGTCGTATATGAACAGTTATTGGAATTTATTGATGTAAACAAAATTTTGGTTTCCTTTCAAGCTGGTTTTCGAGAAGGGTACTCCACAGAGACAGCCATTCAATGTAAGATTGAGACGTGGAAGAGAACCATTGATCAAGGGGAAAATGTTATAGCTGTATTTTTGGATTTTAAGCGGGCATTCGAAACAATTGACAGGGTGATATTATTGAGTAAACTGTATCAGTATGGTATTCGCGGAAACGTTAATAAATGGTTTAAAAATTATTTAAGTAACAGGTCGCAAAAACAAAAATATCAAAAACATATTCAAATAAAACAATAAATAATATAGGAGTTCCTAAAGGAAGTATACTAGGTCCAATATTATTTATTTTATACATCAACGATATGTCTTTAGTTTTAAAAATGTGTAAGTTACAAATGTGTGCTACTAATACTCTAAATTAGCTAAAAGTAAATAAATTAAAATTAAATATTTCAAAAACTAAATGTATGGTTAAGGGTAATACTTTAAATTGTCAAAATATAAATGTTGGAATTGATGGTGCTAAATTGAAATTAGTAAACAGTTTTAAATATTAAGGGATAATTATTGATTAAAAATTAAAACTATTTAATTATTTTGAAAGTATCCTTTCGAAGATTGCCGGAAAAGTAGGTTATTTTAAAAGAATCAGTTATAATTTAGGCTTGTTTTTTAAAAAAATTGTATTTAATACTATTATATTACCACATTTTCTTTATTGTTCTTCCATTTTATATTGTGCTAGTGAGGAAATATTTGACAAATTACAAATTTTACAAAATAAGGCAATGCGGATTATTTTAAATTGTGACAAATATACAAAAATTAATTTTATATTAAAAAAATTTAGATTGGTTGAATGTTAGAAATTTAATTTGTTATTTAGTATGTTGACAAAATTAAAAATAATTTATTGCCTGATTGCTTAAAAAATTTTTGTTCTTTTAATCATGACCATCATAATTATAAAACAAGAAGTAATCAAATTTTTTTTGTGGATAAAGTGTCCAAAACATTAGCGTATAAGTCTTTTTTTTATAAAGGTTTGATAGAATATTCTATTAAACCTCAAATATCATTAA
Source organism: Polydrusus pterygomalis (assembly GCA_963969555.1). Classification (NCBI taxonomy): domain Eukaryota; kingdom Metazoa; phylum Arthropoda; class Insecta; order Coleoptera; family Curculionidae; genus Polydrusus; species Polydrusus pterygomalis. The sequence goes on along the minus strand of OZ018381.1, from coordinate 46,054,810 downwards.
AACTATTTAAAAAAAACTTTAAAATTACATTTATTTATAAAAACAAAATGATACGTAATATTTGATACAATTTGCAAAATGTTTAACTTTTCTGTCTATTTTTGTTAAAAAAATGTTCCGTTTTAAAATTAAAACAAATCTATAAAAATGTTGTTAAAAAAATGTATTAAAAAATATTTAATTGTAGCTTTTTTTGCTAAATAAATAATATAAAAAAAAACCTGTTACTACTACTACTACTACTACTACTACTACTACTAGTACTCTACGTACAAAATGTAAAGGGGAAGTAATTTAAAAGGTCCAAGAAAAGACTAAAAAAGAAACATATTAGCCTTTTATACATAGTAACCCTTAGGGCCAGCGCCCATAGAAGTGGCGGTGGTGTGGCAGAGGCGTGGCTCTGGCGAGTGGCATTACCCGTGACAATAGAAATGAATTTACCAACGCACACTGAGGTGACGTGGCGGTGGCGTGGTTATGGGTTGCCATATTGCAACCACTAGAGGCGCTTAATTAGTGGCATGCCACGAGTAGGATCAGTCGCATTATAATTTTGGTAGAACAATTAGGTATTGACATGCGGGACTTTAGTTTTATCATGTCAAGTGGCCGAGTAAAACAGTCTTTAGACATTCTATAAAAATACTGAAAACGTTCTGGATATTGGTTGAGCTCTTTAAATACATTAAAGCTGCCATATATATTTTTTTTTCATAAAGGATGCATCCAATATCTTCTTCGGTTTTTAATTTTTTGAATATTATTTAAATGCACTATTGTCAAAACATCCTCATCCTCTGAAGACGACATAGTGTAATAAATTGCGTACTGCCTCCTGCTTCTCTGCCTCTTCAGTGTGCGTCTATAAACGATGTGGCGATCACGCCACTGCCATGCCACTTTGACGCCATACGCCACTGCCACTTCTATGGGCGCTGGCCCTTACTTGATCAAAAATCGCTCGTACACGTCAACTATATTTGAATCTGAGAAAATCTGAAAATTGTAAAAATATAAACCCTGTAAGTAGGTATATTAACGCAGCTCAGTTATAGTAAAAGATAGTCCAAACCAGAATAAAATGTTTATAAATATTTTTTTGTTTTTTATAATTATTGCCAAACCCCCGAGATTACTTTAAACTAACCCTAGTCATTTATTCTCCGTCACTTTCCCAACGATAGATTCGTTTTTTCGCTGAGTCAGTTCAATTAAATTTCTTCAGATAACTAAGATCGAACATAGTTACAATAAAAACTTTGAGTGATGCCCATTTTTGTTCTTGGAATTTCTGTATAAAAGTTATAAATCAAAAGTTTATCGTATTATATGAGAAAAATAATGGGGGAGTTTGCAACCCCTTGAATCGATTGTTTGAACGAAAATATCCCGGAAATGGTTATATTTTTAATTAATGGCTCAATATCAATCTACAAATGCCTGAAAATTGGCGTGTGGATATGTCATATTATATAAAAAGCATCACATTTCTTTGAAAGGTTCTTAACTAGAGTTTATCTCGCAAACAATAAACTTTATATATTCCGGCATTTCCGAAATGAGATATTTTATTATTGGGAGAAGAGAGATAGATAAATCAATTAATTACAAAAACGAGAAACTTTTTTCGATGCGTCTTTCAGACTTTACCCTCGTAAGCAAAAACTATTACCATTGCTAGATCCGACAGTATATTCCGCAATCAATCTAGTGCGCGTGAATTAATCTTATAGTGACACATCAAATTATTGACAGGAAGTTTTTAATAAACACATTACACAAACAGAATTGCAAAGAGAAACAATTCTAAAAAAGTGTTTGCTTTGAATTTCAATATATTAATATTCAAAGGTGTTTGTTACAAACAGGTTGACAAAGCCTGATTGTTTGATGGCAGACCTACAAGTTAGGTAGTTAGATCACTGCATACTTATTGATTTGTTAGTTAGTAGCTGGTTACGACAAAGCAGTGGAAAACAAAAGTATAGTCGGATCTGGTCTTATCGTGCGGGTCATACGATTCAAGAAAGACATACTCTCAGTTTTTGTTTTCTTTACTTGCGTTTAATTTTACCCTCTAAATAAAATACGTAAGATAAATGAGACAGACTTATTCCATTTTGACATGAAAAAAAAGGATATGTATTTACTTTGCAGCGATTCTAAAAAAGCTTATAATAGCACCGGCTACGTTTTATTTTAAATATGCCAGTTTTGTGACTTTGACAGTTTGTGACAAAATGAAACAATTTTCTGGGTTTTTGCATCCCCAATCAAAAAAAATGGTACTTAATCTGATAAACTATTTCGAAAATGAAAGAAAAAGTGGAAATTCGCCAACCAATATGCAGGAAACAGTAGCCAAAGCACTGGGAATTAGTTTAAGGACTGTGCAGAAAATTGTGCATGAAACAAAACATAACATAATACCCAAGAATACTGAAAAGTGTAAACGAAGAAAGCCACAGACTGAGGATTTAAGCGAAAATATTAAAATGGGAGTTCGAAATGTGATTGACGATTTATACAAATCAAAAACCAATGTAACTCTTCCAGTTTTACGAAAAACATTAAAAATTCGGGGTGTTTTGGATATTGGACTTGAAGCGTTATCAAAATTAATAAAAAAATTTGGTTTTCGCTATAAAAAAGACTGTAACCGAAGATTTTTATGTGAGCAGCCACAGATAGTGAGTCAGCGTGTTCAGTTTTTAAAAAAATATACGGACAATTACAAATCGAAATTTAGAAAAGTGGTATTTTTGGACGAAACGTGGATATTTTCGAATGGAAGTGGTTCAAAATCTTGGCAAGATGAGTCTGTAAAAAGTGTTAAAAGGAAAAAGGGGTGCGGTACGGGAAAGCGTTTTATTATTTTGCATGCCGGTTCTGCAACAGGATATGTTGCAGGTGCGAGTTTAATTTTTTCTTCAACATCAAAAAGTGCTGACTATCATGATAATATAAATTGCGAAATGTTTGAAAAATGGTTAAAAGTTCAATTGATACCAAATTTGGATGATCCGTCTTTAATTGTATTAGATAATGCCTCATATCATTCAAGAATTTTAAATAAACAGCCTACTTCATCTTGGAGGAAAAGTGGTATTTATGAGTGGCTGGAAAAACACAACCAAAATCCTTTACCAAATATGCTTAAATCGGAACTCATATCAATAGCAAAGTCTTTAAAAAACCCAAAATATACGCGGTAGATGAAATACTGCGTGAATATGGTCATGAGCTTCTACGACTGCCGCCATATCATTGCCAGTTTAACGCAATAGAATTAATATGGGCTGGTGCAAAGTCTTATTATGAAAAACATGTAGGTGATGGTCTTAAATCCGACCAAGTTAGTTTGGCAAGATTCGTTAGATCATATTACACAAGAGTACTGGAAGAAATCGGTGGAATAAGGGATTGGTGGGATCGAGAACAAGTACTAGATGTCGAAGTAGCGCCAATGATAATTGCTCCATTCGAAGACGACTCAGACGACGAGGACTTTTCAGATTTTATAAGTGACGATGAGAGTTTTTAGGCTATAATTATAAACTGTGTTTTTCGTTTACATTTTTTAGTATTCTTGGGTATTATATTATGCTCTTTTTTCATGCACATTATTCTGCATAGTCCTTAAACTAATTCCCAGTGTTTTCATTACGGTTTCTTGCATATTGGTTTGCGAATTTCCACTTTTTCTTTCATAATCGAAATAGTTTATCAGACTAAATGCCATTGTATTTTTAGGTTTTAGTAGTAAAATTGTTAAAATAAATTGCACTGTTTATTATTGTCGTTTTTAATTAAAGAGTACAGTAGGTATATAATTACCGATTATTTAATTTTTTTGTAACTTTTTCAACTCCCCTGTACATAATTTTTACAAAACTAATAATATTAGGTATATGTGGCTATCTTCGCGATAGCTAAAATAATGAAACTATTTTTCCTTCCTTCTGTATATTTGTAAATAATCTCACAACATTTTGATAGCCTCTGTGTTGTCTGATTTGACGCATATGATCAGTGACCTTTGGACCCGCACGTTAAGACCAGATCTGACTATATCATAGATTGACAGTAGTGGTCCGGAACGGTTTTTGCATATGGCGGCATGACTGTTTCTCTTTAGTCTGTGGCGCATCATTAAAGTGATGATAATAACTGCAAATAAATAGTATTTGTATTTCATTTCCATCATTTTCGCAGCGCAGTTTTTAAACACATGAAACGGGACTTTATCAATTAATTTGAAGAAATAATCCATGCTTAAAGTGGAGTTAAAAGTATGAGAAAGAAAGAAAAAACTTAAAGTCTTCCTCTACAAAATTTCATAGAATAAAAATTCTTTAGGGGTCTCTACATGTTTCGAACGTAGAAACGTTCATCATCAGGAGACAGAAAATTGATGGCTGATGGTTTTAGCAGAAGAGAAAATGGTGTAGAACCTTAATGGAGCTTTTATGGGATTAAAAAGTTGATGTGTAGAAGAGACATAATATGAAGAAAATTGATAAAGGTTAAACCATACTGAGTACGTTAAAAAAGTTATTAAAGGGTATCTAAACCAACCAAATAAACTGGGGAAGAAGAAGAAACCTTCCTAAAAAGAAGGTGTCGAAGATTATTAAAAAAAAAATTTATAAAACTTTTCAAGTTGATGTCATTAAGAGATTATAAGGATAAAATTGTCATATCACAATCTGTAAAAAGTAGAAATTGAAATTAAAATCAAAGAGTAGTAAAAAAAATTTTTTGGATATTTTTTTGAAAAAAAAGTAAGTACTTACTTACAAAAATTACATCGCAAAAAGTGTTTTGTGGGGTACTAAGGATTAAAGCTCAGTCACCCACCCTGCAAGCGGTTAATTTAAAACCAATAAAATAAATTGATAAGTTGCACATTTTTTTTAAAAGTCAATAGGTTGTTTACTTCCACGTGTTGGTAATAAAGTGAATAAGCGATAAATTGATTGACAGTTCTTCACTCTTTGGTTTCAATTTCAATTTCTATTTTCTACAGATTGTGATATGACAATTTTATCCTCATAATGTCTAAATGACATAAAACTTTTTATAAAAAAATTTTAATAATCTTTAAGAAGGTTTTTTCTTCTTCCCCAGTTTATTTGGTTGGTTTAGACCCCCTTTAATAACTTTTTTAACATACTCAGTATGGTTTAACCTTTATCAATTTTCTTCATATTAGGTCTCTTCTACACATAAATTTATTAATTCCATAAAATCTCACTTGAGGTTCTACACCATTTTCTCTTCTGTTAAAACCATCAGCATTAAATATATTTTCTGTCTCCTGATGATGAACGTTTCTACGTTCGAAACATGTACAGACCCCTAAAGAATTTTTATTCTATTCAATTTTGGAGGAAGACTTTCAGTTTTTTTCTTGCTTTTATCACTTAAGTCAAGAGACCTAGGTATATTGACATTTTTCCATAGTAACGGTAATGCGGCGCGACGTAAATGACATTAGATAGTCCGGAAGTCTGCGAGCGATTTTAGTCACATATCTCGCCGTAGCTTATTTTCAGTTATAACGAGATTAAGTTTATGTTGTATTAAAGAATTTTATGTTATGATAAAGATGGAATATCAGCCGTAGAGCGGGCTACGGCTGTTTGTTATATTATCTTATATTTTCATTCATTTGTAGACTTATTATGGACCCCGAATAAATAGCTAAACCAGATAGACGAAAAATAATGTTATTATGTGCTTTTTTATGGATTTTCTGTGGATTTTCCCTCCAGCGAACAATGTAGAATCCTAGCGACTGAATGCATTACTATCGTTAAGAACTTTTTATGCTTTTTATGACTTTTCCTTCGGCAAACAAACCAAAATAATGCAAAGCTTTTAACCTTGGTGTGTCACTTTCCGAGTTTCCGATAAATTGGTTTTCTTGCAAAATAAGTTTCAATCAATTTTCTTCTAGATAACGAGTATTAAAAACAGGATAAAAATAATGTTTGGGATGATTTTCTTTGTTCATTCTGATTTTCTGACATGCACGTCATAAATCAAAAGAGATAATCTTATAATAAAAGAGACGTTTGATTAAAATAAATTGTTTTTGTCAAATTTTTGTAACGCATGTCTTTGTATCCTGGCTGTTAAAATCAATATTATTTTTTAAAAAATTACATATACATCATGGTAAAGATGGGTAAAAGTACAGAAAGTATTGCTGCAGTTTTTTACATCTCAAAAATTGTCACATTAGAAAAGATTAATTATGATCTTGCGAATTTAGAAAAATTTTACAAAATTTTATTTAGAATTTTGCAGAGATTTTTACAGCGTTTGCTACCACATGAAATACCAATTTTTGTTATTTGCTGTCACCGAATTTATCTAAATTAAGGTAGGAGTATCAACCTGCTTGCCAACCTATAACCTATTTCGCGTATATTTATTTAATTTTTCTAGCTTTTACACAAAATTTAAATAAAATCATTATCGTCTTTATATTTTATAGGTAACTAGCGTGTACCCGGCATACGTTGCAACCCGCTGGTATAAATACAAACCCGAAATATTAGTACCCGGCATGCCATTTTCTTAAATTGAACCCGTGCGAATCCAGGGCGGGTCGCTAGTTATACATAAAAACCTTCCCCTTGAATCACTCTATCTATTAAAAAAAAACCGCTTCAAAATCCGTTGCGTAGTTTTAAAGATTGAAGCATATATAGGGACGGACAGACAGCGACAGCGACTTTGTTTTATACTATGTTAAGATAATTGACATTAAATAAATATCAAGGAATTTCATTAAATATTTTAGGAGAATTGTATAGTGAAAAATATCGGGTAAGATTTTTTTTACATCATTATGGCATTCTTCTTTCACTATACAATTCTCCCAAAATTAGCAATGAAATAAATTGATATTTTTGTAATATGTCAGATATTACCTAAATATTGTACCGACGATATTGATTTTATTTACATTGTTAGTTAATCAAATAATAAACTAAAAAAAGCAACGCGAAATAGGTTATAGGTTGGCAATAGATGGAATGACGTTGAGAATTCCACCTTAAGTATACAATTTACGTCAGTTTAAAGATAGGTATTGGAAGACGTATCTTTAAACTTACTTTATCTTTTAATTTTAGTTTCCGAGCAGAGTAGATATTGTAAAACCGATTGAGACATTAGCAAATGTGTTAGGGAATAATTTTTTCCCATTGAAAACTCTAAATTAAAAATATATTTCATGGCAAAAAATGTTTGCATCTTTAGCTGTCCGTCCACGTGTCCACTGATACCATATTTGTGCTGGCGATGATGATTGATGATGATTATCGGGTTTTGAAAAACAACAAACGTTAAAAACAATTAATGTACTTGTACATATTTCTAAAATTGCCTTTCAAATTTAATTGATTAATTCATATCGGCGATCGGTGTATCCAATTTATGCATAATAATAGAAGAAACTTTGTGCAGACAACATGGACAAACGTTTGAACAACTTCCAACAGCAAAACATTTATACAATGAAACTTTAAATTAATATTATAAAGTTTGTAATCCAATTAGAGAAGTTTATTACATCTATATCTAGATTTAGCTATCTACTTGCTGAAGCAACTATTTCCTATTTTGGTTTAAGATATTTGCGGTTAGATATAATTCAGATTTATTTGAACCCTTGGAATAGGCTTCATTTTCAATACAATGGATGGGATTACCTACCGATAAGTGCTGAAATTTCACATATTGGGCTTATTAATGGATCAAATACTTACTGATATAAACTCTAAACAAATTTAATTTGGAATTTGTTAAGACGTATAGCCAGCACTAAAAAAAAAATTCCGTAACAATAAAACTAAGGACTTTGGTTATTTTATTTTTAACATAAATTCAGTGCACTTGCAAGCGTATACCTATTACAATTATTTATTATCGTTAGCAAAATAACGTCCTACAAGCAGTGTTTTAAAATTTCTGAAGCAAAAGAAATCATCAAACCAAATTCTGGTTTTCGGGTTTCACAGGAACTATATACTGGTAAAGTCTGGAATAATCGATTTTTCTTGAAAACGCAAGAGTTTTTCGAAAAACGCTCCACACGTCGATTTTTATTTCGAGGGGGACATCTTTTGCGTATATTGTCAATCTTGTTACTTTAAGCCCTTACGAGGGAGGGGAGGTAAGATCTAAATCTTAAAGGGATATCCCTATTTTATATAGTTTTTTTTGGATTCTGCATAAAATTCTGAACATTTTTTAATAAAAGCATTATTAGTCTATACTTAACAGTTTCCGAGATATTTACTCTTGAAAAATTACATTTTTGAACTTTGACAGCGTCTAGCTTTCTAGCTGTACGTCTTAGAGCAAAACGGCTTACATGACCCTATCTTCGATTTTTATTATCTTTCCAATAGTGTCAATTTCCGGTTAAACCGGAAGTACTATATTTCTTACATCCGGTTTAACCGAAAGTTGGAAATTGGAAAGATAATAAAAATCGAAGATAGGGACATGAAAGCCGTTTTGCTCTAAGACGTACAGTTAGAAAGCTAGAGGCTGTCAAACTTCAAAAATGTCATTTTTCAAGAGTCAATATCTCGGAAACTGGTAGGTATAGACTAATAATGCTTTTATTAAAAAATGTTTAGAATTTTATGCAGAATCCAAAAAAATTATATAAAATGGGGGTATCTATTTAAGATTTAGATCTTCCCCCCCCCCCCCCCCCCCCCTACCTCCTAGGGGCTTGATGTAACAAGATTGACAATATACGTAAAAGATGTCTCCCTCGAAATAAAAATCGACGGGTCCGAGCGTTTTTCGAAAAACTCTTGCCTTTTCAAGAAAAATCTATTATTCCAGACTTTATCAGCACCCTGTATATCATTTTCTATTTCAACATAACTGTCATTTCACAACTTTTCTATAAGTGAAATCAAATGTGTGACAACTAAATGGATGACAAATTAGCTGTTATATTCGAAAATATGGAATTAGAACTGTCATGATATCCGTACTGGAGTTTGCCAAAGAGCGACTGTAATAGTGGGTATATGACGAGAGTAATACGATGTTCGATGGGGTATTTATTCCCTTTAACATTTATTCTGTACTCGGAAAAAATATTCAACGATAAGTTAGGTAACGGATAAATCAATTGAATTACCATTAACAACCTTAGATAAGCTGATGACACAGTAGACACAGTTCTTCTTATCACCAATATTATAGACTTACAAGAACTCTGGGCTTCAGTTACCGTGTGACTAAATGTAAAAAAGATAAAGTGTTTTGTCACCAGTGAAAACCACGCGGATCGCGGTGCTAATTTGATAGTGGGACATGATCTGGTGGAACTGGGGGTTTTCAAATAAAACCAATAAGAGGCGAGTCTTTGGAGTCTACAGAAGCAACAGAGTATTATCCTAAAGAAAAAATTAATGTAGTTTTCAAGTGGTTTCATTATGGAACTTGCGATTAATCTGGTAGATCTTTGCAATTGACAACTTGTCGTCAAGGAAAACCAACTACAGTCATACTGAATCTCTAGCTTTTATCTGAATTTTGTTATTAGGCTTTTTACTATTGAATTTTCCGTATTCAGCATGTTATTCCCTGTAAACTAATTGAAGCACAGGTAAATGGTTTTAGCAAAGTTTTTAACAACTCTGACAACATTTATATATAAAGCCCTTAAATTAATATTTGAAAGTTTGTAATTCCTTTACAGATGTATATTACATCTAAATATAGAGGTTTTGCTACTTAGTGAAAATAATATTTACCTTTTTGGGCCAATCATTAACGGTAAGATTAAGTGTAAAGTTGTTATGTAATATGTAACCCATTGACTTCACGAATATAGCTATTTATGTATCAAGGGCGTTACGGGGACTATAATGCCCTGAAGGTAGAAATAGCCCGAGGGCCTCTGGCCCGAGGGATAGGTTTCTGCCTGATGGGCATTATAGTCCAGTAAAGCCCGTGGTGCATACAATGCTTTATGTTTTACCTAAAAAAGAGTTTTTCAATGACTAATTACATTATTTATTCGCAATATAAAAAATAAGTTGCACCTGTACCTGTATACGTAAGTAGATAATGACTGGTGTTAAGTTTGACTTTGATGTTTCTGTCAGTTAGTCAGTTGGCATTTTTTATTTAACGATTTGCTCAAAATGGAAGAAATTCCACAAAATATAAGAGAAAAGGTCATAAAAGCGACCGAAAATCTTTTGCCAGTTAAATCAAGGCAACAGTATGATCGGGAGTATGGCATATTTGGTATTTGGAAAGATACGAACACAATTCTTCAAATAACCGAAAATGTTTTAATGGCATATTTCCAGGAACTGGTAAGTTATTGATTTTATTTTAATACATATGTTTAACAAACTTTATTATTTTTAGTCGGAAAAATACAGTCCGAACTCTCTCTGGACCAAGTATTCTACAAGCGGGCATTATCATAATGCCCGCTTATAATGCCCTAGGTGTGATAGCAGGTATTATTGCTATCATAACATATTCCGTTTCTAAGGTATTATAGATCAATAATAGATAGGTAAAACATAAAAGTATTTATAAGAACAGTTAAACTTATCTTCATTTAAAACTAAATGACAATAGTATTCAGAGAGTTGAGCAATGCAAATTTCTTGGCTTTTATGTAGACTAACAATTAAAGTTGACTTTGACTTTATTGTCAGTAAACTTAACTTGGCATACTTTGCAGTATTGCAGTAGTCAATTAACAAAGTATTATGGATAGTAAATAGTTACTAAATATTTGCTATGCCTTAGCCTTCAGTCGCCTAAGCTATCCAGTGATTAACTGGGTCAATAAACGGAACTAAAAAGATTATTTGTTTTGCAGAAAAGGATTATACGAAAAATTTACTATTTAAGCCCACTTGAATCTTGCAAAGACACTTTTCGGCGCCATAAAATTCTTACGCTGTCATGTATTTTAATTCTTGGTGCAGTCATGTTTCTAAAAAAAAACACAATTCTAAATTTCCTGATACCTCAGTAATTCACGACCGTAACACTAGGAATTCAAGTAAAATTTATATATCAGTCCCTAAAATATCATCATTATATATAATAGTTAATTTTACTTCTGCAGCTCCCTCTGTAATACACTTCCAGAGACTATCAGAAGCATCTCTGAAGTAAAATAAATTCAAGAACACGGTGACGTGCTACCTTCTCGAAAACAACTTTTATGACTTTATGTCGGTCACTGTGCATAATGTTGTAATGGTCGTAAGACCGAATTCCATGTGGGTTGGAATTATGTGGTTGTAAAGTATTTTTCACAATAATTGGTTGACCCTGTTTAACTATCTAGGACGTTTTGCAAGAGCTCGGCCATAAAAATGCAAATAAACTGTCGGTCAGGGTCGGATTATAATTTGTAATTATAGCAGGTAATATTTAACTATCTTGTGCTTGCGATGGCATCTTTCAGTCTTTGCGTGTTTCTTAGGAAGTGTAATATATTATCAATAACAAATTAAATATTTAAAGTCCTACCCTGTAGTGTATTTGCTTGTTGATTGTGTATAATAATGGGATTAAACCGGTAGTTTTATTGCAGTCAATAAGTCGATACCATTTAGGGTGAAAAATACTTTACCTTATACCTTAACTATTTTTGGCGAACTTACCATCGAGATCCGATAACGTCGACTCCCCACTATCGAAAGCGTCCACATCCCGACCCAAACCGACGGCTGTCGAACTCCGCCGATGAATGACACTATCCGAACCGGAGCGGCAATGGGTATAACCCGCTCCGTTATTATAAAACATCGCTATAGGCATCACACTACTATACACGACGTAGCGTCCATGTTAACGAAAAGTAATGTTAACTATTTACACATCTTTGAGGTTAGAGTAAAACACAAGCGTGTGCTATATTGTTTTTGATAAAGGTTTGTGTGTCGGGGTGCGACGGTGGTTCATAATTATACCCGGAAGAACCGGCGGCGTTCAGTTTTTGACGACGCGAGTTTACAGCTTACAAACCTGAAAAAGAAAAATTTAATTAATATGGTAAAGCATTAACATTGTTTTTTAGATAATATTTCTCTAGAATTCTATGATAATACCTATTTTACTATAAGAATAGTGGACACATGTATTTGTCGTAACAAAGTTTTTTCTAGATGCTATCTGCAATTTTTCCAGTTCATCTCATGAATGTTACAACATGGATTGGAACATCCCAATACCAAAGAATATATAGTAGAGCTATATATTCTCGGCCTATAAATAGTTAATGCACAACCATGATCAGAGAATTAACGTATCAATGGCACTCTCCAAAGCCTAATTGTTGCATATACCGCCATTTTGAAGCATGCCATTATACGATGAAATTTCCGCAGATTCAATTAGTTTAACGTATTTGCGGTATTTCAGTTAACGATTACTAGCGGCCTTGTTTCCAAATTTAAATACGATAAGTTATGTTAAAATAATAATGTTACTTACACTTTCCACAACACAACTAGAGAAACCCCTTTATGTTATTATATTTTTTATATTATCTCGACGAGGCCGAGAATTTGTGGCTTTTTATCCGCTAAGCTATGTTTTTACACGTTTTACTAATTTTAAATATCTAATGCAAGGTCTAGAATTATTATTGCAAGTTCATGAAATTAGAAAATAGAAAAGTGGTTAAATTTTTATCAAATAAATCAGACATAATCGTCTTATAAATACTTATTAACGAATGATTGCAGTATATGAGTTCATTAATTAATAATTCCCATATCAAAGTATAATATCGGTGTGTGAGTCAAGAAGTGGAAGTCCACGACAATCCGCGATCGTAATATTTTGAAGCTGAATCATCTTCAGCACAGTCCAGATTGCTTCTTTTATTCCGATTTGTTTTGCAAAAGCACCTCAGTTGATGTTATTTTGCAGAGGATAACTTTATAAAGAGGATACTAGTAAATGTCTAGATGAATTTCCGCCACTCAAATTTAATATATAACTCCATATCAAAATGAATTTAAGTAATCATAATAAAATTGGCAATTCAGTAGCTTTAAATTTCGTTTAAATTTCGCTGTCGTTGTCGGAATTATGATAATTGTTTTTAATCTAATAATGCAAACTTTACTCTTTAAAAGTTAAACCATAAAAGATTTTATTGCATTCCGGCGCCACTCATCTTGCCAATGGCTGGAACGGAATCATGTTATATAGACGTAATAAGTTGAAAAATGTTAACATAGGTGTAGAGGAACGCGTCTGATGCCAAGAGCAACTAGGGGCACCGGCAAAAACTAACAAAGTATTACTAGAATGGGTACCAGGACATAACCTTGCAAAGAAAGGGTTCGGAAACAACATTCATAGGCACAGAACCAACACTCGGAGTTCCATGGTGGTACATAGTACGGAATGCCATAGAACGATGGACAAAGAATGAACACAAAATCTACTGGGACAACAGACATGGGTTAAACCAAAGCAAATCTTTCCTCGGGAATGACAGGACATATGTTAAGAAGCACCTGTATCGTATGTATCTGTACAATGGAGACCTAAGCTGTAGGTTATGTGGACGAGAGAGGGAATCGGTACAGCCCATAATCTGCCACTGCGAGTCATTGAATCGAAAAAGGCATCAAATACTCGGGCAATCAAGACTAGAACCAGAGGATATACCGACACTCTTCCCAGTTGACCTACACAAATTAGTGCAAGGAACTGGGATAAAAATGAGTGGGTGTAAGACCAACTAGGGTAAGCACAATGGGCCAAATCTGGCCGAAGTGCGTCCGACTCTTGGAGGGACCCTCGGAAAAAAAATGCGTCTGATGATTTTGGGTGGTTATATAGAAAAGAAAAAGCAACGAACGTTTAATTTACTTTATGTAAAATTATAAAAAAAAAAAGGTCGAAAGTAAGAGCAAGTTTGACGAGAAAGACTATCTGCATAAGAGCATGAACCACCTCTTGATTTATTTTTCGTAAGCTATGGTAACATTGTTATCACATACTTAATCTCTCATAAATACAACAACAGAAAATATCCATCTACATGAAAATAGCAGTATTACTGCTGAACTAACAGCGTGGGCTGCCAATTTGGGACCTACTCATTAACGGATGCATTTGCCGGGAAGTAATTGAATTAGTAAACCATATACGAGTGTTTGCGGATTTTGTGTCAAAGATTATAACACCTGATAACAATAACAAACAGTTATATTGGTCCTGGTACTTTAATTTAAAAGATAATGAATTCGCACTGACAGAAAATTCGTTTTTAATCTAAAAAATTGCTGCGGGTGCTTTAACTATATATTTTCTTATATTTACACCAGGGACAAGGTAAAAATAAACATGGTATAAACGTTGGAGAGTGCCTGTACCCTAAGAAATGAATGTTAGCAAATTATAAAGCAATTTAGTGAAAAATATGATATGAAACTATCAGTTGGCAAACAATACGCTGACCTGTCTTGAGCTCAATATAAAGCAGCGTCTAATTTTCTAGAAGATTCCTATTACAATAATAATAAGATTTGCTAAGCTTCCTTTTGTTATGTCCACAACTCCAAAATTGCTTGTTCCAATATTCATTATTATATTTACAGATTCAACAACTCAACTAGAGAATCCTAGATCTGTTATAAAAGGTTTCCTGTTTTGCTTTTTATTGATTTATGGAATATATTTTTAAATTAGCTGTAATATGGGCTTCTTTAAAAAAGCCTTTTTCTCGCGACATGCATTTATACCATTTACTCAAAACCCTCTAAACCTATCGAATTTATTTTAAGATATATTTGTTTATTTAGAAACAATAAAGTAATTTTCATACATTTGGCTCGCATACTATTAACGATCGCCAAGATAAATATTTCAAAAACAGTTGCACTAAATATCACTACTAAAATTTACTAGTACTGGGTAGCTAAAGGTTTAAACGTTGTTTGTCTTCTAACATTTTTTATTTAAGGCCTTTCTTTGGGAGAAAATAATTTTTAAAGTTGGCCCATTTATACTAACACAAAATATGGTTTATTTGGAAAACCAAAGAGTAATCGGAAAATCTGCTATTTACTTATAGTTATATAGTACTGATGATGAGACGAGCTGGCCCTGAAACATGTACAACTAAATGATTAATATAGTATAAAGATTGGTTTATGTGGAGAAGACTGAGAGTTTCCTTTACCTACTCCTTACCTACAGCTGCACTTCGAGAAGATGAACGATTTCCATAACATTAAAAAAATCGCTTTAGAAGTTATATTTGCAACATCTTTATCGTTATATACCATCATTTAACATAATTCCTGTCAAAAATAATACGTCCCGTCACTGAATAAGGAGTAATTCAGGATATGTGAATCTATCATCGAAGATTATTTTAAGGACTTTTTTTGATCTTAACTAGATTTCGCAGGATAGTCGGCATATTATCACTATGGCAAGCTAAAGCGTTGATGTATGCATTAAATGTCTTAATAGTTTCTTTTATTTTACCTAATTTATATATATATTTAATCCTTTTAAATTAAGAGAGCACCATTTGCCTCCTGTAACTAGGTTCTAGAAAATTTATAAATCTCCTAACAAAAATCTATTTATATCGTTACAAAAGACGAGTGGACGTATGAAATTAATAGATACAGAAGACAGCCGTGTTGGTACAGAAAACATTTTATTTCCTGTAAACGGAAACTTCAAGTTATAAAATAAGTTTTAACGTTTGTTCAGCAATAAACAGTTGAAAACACAAGTAAAAAGTTGAACTAATTGAGGCTCTAGATTTAAAATGGAACATTTTCACGTATATAAACGTTATCTCATACTAATAAAGACTTGGGATTGTGAGCTTATTTAAAACAATGTGAGCACTTTATTTATTTTATATTAAAATTATTAACAATAATTATATATAATTAATTTGTGTTGGGCTACATGCGTGGTGAAACTGTTGTTCCCTTGCACAGGAAAAAAAATGATAACTACTTGTTATGTTTGTCAAATTTAATCAGTCACCTGACACGTGTTTCGGCCTTAACGGGTCATTGTCAAAGGAGTTCAAGAAGATACTAAATTCTACGTACGTAAAGGTATTTATATCATATTATGGTAACTATAAATATATCATAAAATTAAAATTAGGATTAGAAGATTGAATGCTCAACTAAGGGTTTTCCTAATTTTTAAAGCTACAGATACATATTTAGTCCTAAATAAATGCCTATTAAGAATTAGGAAAGCACCTGAAGGTATTTTGGTTTGATTATGAACAACATTACATTTGTTTTTTATGGCTTTTTTGATAGCTATTGTTTCTAGTAAATTTAGTTTTCTGCTTTTATTGTGTATGTATATTGGTTTTATGTTGTTAGAGATTGAGTGATTGTCTTTTATGCAGTGATCAGCGAACCATGTCTTATTTTGTTTTTTCAAAATAGATGTTTTGTGTTCTTTAAGCCTGGTGTCAAAATTTTTACCTGTTTGTCCAATGTAGATAGCATCGCAGTTGTCGCATTCTATTTGGTAGACCCACTTTGTAAAAGTTTGTTTTTAGTTTCTATTTTAGCATTGGATATGTGTTTGTGTAAGTTGTTTGTATTGACTTGTATAGGAATGATATTAAGGTTTTTAAGTTTTTTTGGGAGCACAGTTGACCATTCAATCAACAAACCAATCAAATAAATACCTTTGTAATGTCACGTAGAATTTAGTATCTTCTTGTACTCCTTTGACAATGATCCGTAAGGGCCGGAACACGTATCAGGATACTGATTAAATTTGTGAAACATAACAAGTAGTTATTATTTTTTCTTCCTGTGCAATACAATAATTATTATTCCATTTAAAATAAAATACTCTTTTTCATTGTTCTAAAAAATCCTAAACGTGCAAAAAGTTCCCCGGATAAAATTAAAACATTGCCGAAACTTTTCTAATTCATAACTAAACTGTTCGCAACATAGCTTCAAGCTTCAAAAATTTAATTAATCGTATTATTGGATTTCCTTTATTGATCAATTTCAAATTAATTGAAAATTGGAATTTAATTATTATTTTTTATTTGACGTTTTAAGATGAAACTGTTGATTGATTATATTTAAATGTCAGCGAGATAAAAGAGGATTATATCTCTCTGAGGGTTACTAAATTATACAAGTGAGATTTATTCTTTGAGCTGTTTTATACGACAATCGCGCAAAGGTAGGCACATATTTTCTCTATCACAAATGTCAGAATAGTACCGTGCGAGCAAAAATTATTTGCATCAAAGAGAGCCTTGCATCTAAGGACGTAATGCTTAGCCGTAGAACTTAATACCTGTTGGGTGTCAGTAACTACCTGAATTAATCAATCAGTTATTCCGTTATCTTTGACAGTCGTTATAAGTAATTTGATTCATCGCTAATTTTTCCAATTTCTTGAACAATTATTCACACAATGGGCTTGTTTTCACGTTCGTGAAATAATGAAAAATACGCCAACAAATTGTATAAGACGCCTGTCCCAAGAAGTGGGAAGATCTTATGGAACATGCTATTCTTAAGAAGCAGCTAAATGTATTTTCTTATAAAGTGCAAATATTCCAAGAAATACAAGCTGCAGATTTTGAAAGACGCAGGAATTACTCTCAATGGTTTGCCCAAAATGTATTGGAAAGAATCGATTTATTAGATCTGACATATTTTTCGGATGAAGCCTGGTTCCATCTCTCCGGTTATGTGAATTCTCAGACTACACGCATGTGGAGTAGTGAAAATCTCCATTTTTTTGTAGAGTCCACATTGCACCCTCAAAAAATTGGTGTCTGGTTAGCTGTTTCCCGAAGAAGAATTGTTGGTCCTATTTTTTTCCATGACACAGTTACAGCACAGCGGTATAGAGACAATATTTTGAATTCATTTGTGGAACAATTACTTGACGACGAACTACGTTTTGGATATTTTCGGTGCAACCGCCCATAGAGCCGCCGAAACTATTAACTACTTACGCAATTTTTTCGACGACATATTGATAAGTTTTCGATCAGACATTGAATTCCCACCTAGATCACCTTGTTTAACGGTTATGGATTACTTCGTTTTTTCTTATTTAAAGAACACTATTTTTAAAACACCAGTTGCAAATTTAGAACAATTACAAGAAAGGATTATCCAAGAATGTGGTAACATTTCTCCAGAGATGCTGGTCAACACTTTCGAAAATATGAAGAGACATGTGAATTTATGCTTGGAGCATGGCGGTGGCCAATTTCAGCAATTTATGTAATTATGTTTCGTTTTCTTTCTGTATATTCTTACTTTGTTAATTTTGTAAACAACAAAAATAAATTTGAATTTGTCTAGTTATTTTATTACTCATTTGTTTGGCATATCATGTCATAATATGAATTTGACAAAATCTTAACCTAGATTTGGTTAGATATATCGTCCCCATATCATTGTGATCTAAATCAAACCCCACGTTTTTTAATCCAAGCCTTCTTTGATGCAAATAATTTTTGCTCGCACGGTATAAAGGAATAACATGTAGAAGTGAAATTAAAGTACAAGTGAGTTGTGAATCCAAGTTTCATTTATATTTACAAATTTTAAATTTTCATTTGTTTGTTCTTGATAGTAATATGAATGTATTTGATAAAGCACTTTTATTTTATTAATATGCTTTATACAGTAACGGATGTTTTTTTTAAATTATGAGCTTCCCTTAATCATCAGCTATCTATCTCCCTAAAATTTTCAAATTTATATTTTCCACAAAGTTCCCGAATAAAATTAATCATATAAAAAACAAACAAAAATCCAACACGACAAGTAAGAAGACTTTCAAAATAAAGCACACTTTTTCGTTAAAATAATTGTTAGGGTAAAAAGTTTGGCGGTTTTAAATAAAGTTATAAATTATGAAAACTTAATTTGAAAATTAAATGAAATAGTGCCTTGGGAAAGAAAACTCAAGAAAACGTGCTGAAAGGGGAGAATTTAATAGTGCGGCGAAAATTTTAAACATCTTTTGTCAGATACCTTAACCTCTTTGTAGGGAATTAATTTAATAAGAATCTATAAAAAAATTGTGTAATATTTTTTAAAGGAAAACAAACTGGGACTGCAATTATATGAATAAGCTTAAAATATAATAAATAACCAATAACAAACACTTGTCCAGAATCCCGAGACCTGCAGCCATTTTATGTCCTAGAAAGTCAAACTTGAATTTAATAAAAAAAAAAACACGTAAAAAAACGACAAAGGTCAAAAAGAGCAAAATATTTAAATTCAATATTTTCCAAGCCGGGAGAAATAACTTCTTTCCAAACGTTTCTGTCTTTAAAATGAACCGGATATACATTTTCATATTTTTCTCTTTGAGATGCAAAATGATTCCTGATGTTTTATGCTTGTAAGAATATTTGAAAAGACAAAAAAGAAAAATGTATATCAACGTAATTGTAGCAAATAAAATTTATATTTACATGCTCGCGAGAAACTTCTGCATTACAATACTATAATATGGCTTGTACGAAATTTAGCATAGTATAAATATTTTATGACTTGAAAAAAAATATTAAATGTATCTGACAGGGGTATTTGCTTTTATGATGTGATGTATAAATGTAAAAAAATACAGCTAAAAAGTTCTATACTTTGCCTTTTAAGCAAAAGTTCAATTTATTGATATTACACTTTTTATGTAACATAAATGACATTGGGATAAATTTGATATACATGCATAGCATATACAGTGTGTGTATAAAGTCTGGAAACGGCTTAATAACATCACAATTTACTGGCCGATTTAAACCAAATTTGGTACAGTTGTGTAAGAGGATCTAACGCACCGAATGACGATATTGGCGTTGTTGCCAGCTTTTTAGTTTGTCTGGAATTCGAACGAATTTTATATTTTTAAATATAACACCCAGTATATTTTAACATTTTTAAATTCCACATAACATTATAATTATTTTTTATTAAATGCATTATTAGTCTATACTTCATAGTTTCCGAGATATTGACTCTCGAAAAGTGACATTTTTGAACTTTGACAGCTTATAACTTTCTAACAGTACGTCTTAGAGCAAAACGGCTTACATGTCCCTTTCTTCAATTTTTATTATCTTCCCAAAAAAATCAACTTCCAGTTAAACCGGAACAACTATATTTCCTGCTTTCGAGTTTCATCCGGTTTAACCGGAAGTTGATTTTTTTGGGAAGATAATAAAAATTGAAGATAGGGACATGTAAGCCGTTTTGCTCTAAGACGTACTGTTAGAAAGTTATAAGCTGTCAAAGTTCAAAAATGTCACTTTTCGAGAGTCAATATCTCGGAAACTATGAAGTATAGACTAATAATGCATTTAATAAAAAATAATTATAATTTTATGTGGAATTTAAAAAGGTTAAAATATACTGGGTGTTATATTTAAAAATATAAAATTCGTTCGAATTGCAGACAAACTAAAAAGCTGGCAACAACGCCAATATCGTCATTCGGTGCGTTAGATCCTCTTACACAACTGTACCAAATTTGGTTTAAATCGGCCAGTAAATTGTGATGTTATTAAGCCGTTTCCAGACTTTATACACACACTGTATAAATAGTGCGGTCAATAAGCTAACAGAAAGTGTTATGGAAGCTTTTGTCAAAAGCTGTCCGATAAGCAGACCAGCCAAGAAGTCATATCCACCATGGTGGAACGCAGACTTGAGTGGGCTACGACGTGACATGCGAAGGCTGTTTAATAAAGCAAAGAGCAGACGTACGGAAGACGAGAGCGCCTATAGGGAGGCTCTAAAGACGTATAAGAAAGCTATTAGGAAAACCCAAAGGAATTCCTGGCAAGACTACAGCGAGTGAGTGGAGAGCACAAACGAGGCCGCTAGGCTCAGAAAAGTTTTATCGTAGGAGCCGAGTGCTCCTTCCTTCCTAAGGAAAAACGATGAGGCCTTTACAGAGGGCAGCGAGAAAACCCTTGAACTGCTAATAGACGCCCATTTTCCTGGAAATACACCGGCAGAGGAAGCCCCCATTAATCAAAGAGAACCCCGGATTTAAACAGCATTAAATCGATGGTCACTCGCGAGAAGCTCAAATGGGCGATTGACTCATTCGACCCGTATAATTCACCAGAACTAGACGGAATAATGCCCGCCATGCTACAAAAAGGAAAAAAAATCCTAATACCTTGGATCCTGGTGATATACAGAAGCAGCTTGTATTATATGTATTTACCTGCAAGTTTGGAACAAGATTAAAATAGGCTGGCAAAAGCAGCCACACGACTGCCAGGGACTTCAGACCGATTAGCCTATCTTCGTTTCTTACAAAAACGTTGGAGAGGCTGCTAGATATACAAATTAAGAATTCGGTACCAGAGGAAGTACTGAGCCACAGCGAACTTAATTTATCATTTTTGATAAAGGGGGCTGTGGCTGAGCTCGTCTCAACACGCCTATACTAAAGGCAAATCAGTGGAAACAGCGCTACGTGAGGTTGTAGGCGTAAGTGAGAAATCAATAAAATTAGAAATAAAGAGTATACTCTTGGAACCTTCCTAGATATTGAAGGGGCCTTTAATAACGTCACGACCGAGGCAGTGTACGACGCCCTAACAGAATCAGGGGCTGACAACTACATTTGCCGTTGGATTAACAGGATGTTGTAACCTAACCATAGCATATATTGGCGCAACATAGGAAACACATGCAAAATTGAAGGTGATCTTATTGGTTCCCTTCTTTATTTTAGAAGTAATTTATCTTTATTTATTAAAGGAAATAATTTGACGAATTAACTTAAAAAAGTTTGACGAAATTTACTTAGTAGGTAATTATGGGGAATGTTATTTGGAAAAATGTAAATATAAAATTGAGGAAATTAAAAAAATAAGGCTTTGAAACTTTACAATTAAAGCACCAGTAACTGGACAGCCTTTTTTTGAAGTTTAACATAATTCAGACCAGTAGTTCATAACATAAAAGAGAATATTTGTTTAATAACTTTGGATAGGCTGAATGAAAATTATTAAATTTTTGCAAGTGAGTGATTCGTTTTATTGAATTCTTTTAAAAAATTAGGGATACCTTTGGTCTAAAATAAGCAAAGGAGCTGAAGCACCACCCTGTATATGAAAACGAAACCATTACCACTATAAATTGTCTTTTACAGTTGTATTAATAAAAAAAGCGTAAACAAGAGTTAGAATGAGAGGAGAAGTTTTGGCATATTTGCGTAAAACCGGCTTGTCTAAATGATTGTTTATTGGAGGTTATATATTTAAGAAATAATCCATTTGCAGCAAGGGATGCTGTTATTGATACAGCATTTCCTGCTTCCCAAGCTACTGCCAGCAGGAGAGTCAATGAAGAAGAACAGCGACAATCAAGGATTATTTTTCCTTTAAAATATATATCGCTATCCTCAATTTTGGGACAGGGTCATTTTTACTGATGAAAAGACGTTCCAGTCGACTTATAACGGACCAAATTCGTGTGTACCGTCCAAACAATACCAGGTTTAAAGAGCGATATACTAACCCCCTTACTTCTAGACATGGGCGTTTCTCTGTAAATGTATGGGGCTGCATAAGTGTTCATGGACCTGGTGTTTGCTGGCGAATAGAGGAAAGATTTAATGCCGGATATTAGATTTACATTTTAGAAAACATATTGTTACCATCTGCTGAGCAAATATCCCAATAATACTTTCATTTTTCAACAAGATAATTGTCCAGTCCACACTGCTAATGCTGTAACCCACTGGTTTCAAACCCATAAGTGCTGCCTTGGGTCGCTTATAGTCCCGATATCAATCCAATTGAAAATATTTGGGGTATAATCGTAAAAAATATATATAATCGAAATTTTAGGCCACAAAGTTCAGAAGATTTATGGGAAATAATGCATGCGTGCTGGGAAGAGCTTGATCCAAATATTGTATCAAATATAATTCAGTCAATTCCAAATAGACTGGCTCAAGTAGATAATAGAAAAACAGGGATGTATGACCAAATATTAGATTTTATTTATTCTTGTTAAACGTTTTTTTTTTGTTTCTATTATAATTTTTATAAAACTGATAAAAAAGATATTATAAAATAAAAAAAAAATTTTAACGCCCAACCACAGCCGGACTCTAGATCGAGCCGCGAAAAAGGCAATGCGACAACATGGCAGTCGTGTCCAAGAGTCACGTGACTGCAGTTATATTACCGGCCGGCAGTTTGATTCTTTAAGCTTCGCAGACCTCCTTTTAAATTCGTTTAAAATTACTCAAAATCAAGCATTTTTTATTAAAAAGTAGTGTAAACTCAGTAACAATACATATTAAACGTCTTGTAATATTAATCAGTGATAATAAACCTTCATTTTAACCTGATTTTGAGTGAGTTTTTTGGTTTCGTGTCCGGTACCGCGTTTCCACATTCCGCGCTGTCAATAAACGTACAATCGCCATCGAAATAGTATTTAAAGTGATAAATTCTTCCAAACAAGCTTAAATTTAGTAAAATCGGATAAGTCGTTTAGAAGTTACAGCGATTTTAATGTTTACACTTTCAATAGCTTCTCCCACACTTATCAAGTAACTTCTAAACGACTTAACCGATTTTACTAAATTTAAGCTTGTTTGGAAGAAAAAGGTAAGTACCTTCAATTGTCGTATCGAATGGTACAAGATAGTTTCTAATAAAATTGCTAGAGGGCGCAATTTGTATTAAAAATTATTGTTTTGGCAATAACTCTGAAACGAACAAAGATATCGAATTGCGGTCTTTACATCTTTTCTTTCAAATTTCATCTACTTTTCGATTATGTTGTTATAGTTATACCGTATGGTTTGAATTTTCGGGATAAAATCGAAAAAACTGTTATTATTACAAATTGCGCCCTCTAGCAATTTTATTAAACACTATCGTGTACTGTCGGATACGGCAATTGAAGGTACTTATTTTTCCCTTCCAAACAAGCTTAAATTTAGTAAAATCGGATAGGTCGTTTAGAACTTACAGCGATTTTAATGTTTACGCTTTCAATAGCTTCTCCCACACTTATCGAGGTCGGTACGCCAATGAGCCTTAAACCACAATGATGCAGAATTGTCTAATCTTTCCAATGATGTAATCAGGGTTATACCTTAATATGGGAATTTTCGGAGAAATTTAGAATTTAAAAAACAATTTTTAATTGTGCCCCCTTGCGGCGAAATGAGGAACTTAAAAGTATTTTCCAGCAATTTCTCTTGATCACTTTACTCATAAAAAAATATTTCCGAAAGTTGTACGATTAATGGTTTCCGAGATAAAGCCGACGTCCTCTCTTATTTGACCACCCGGTACATTCCATAATTATTTAATTTAAAAACTCCTTGCGACTGCTCCAAAACATGATATGATAATATATACCACCGCCAAAACCTAATCTTCTCTATTCTTTTCCCTTTCTGCTATCCGTTTTTTAAACAAACATAATAAATTACATTGTGGAAAGAAAGGCCCTAAACTGACCAGTATTCAATAAACTGAATTCAAGCCTTATTTTCCTGGCAGCGTTTAGAAAAGGATGTTTTTGAATATCGATATTGGGAAAAGTATATCGAGAGGTATAGACCCTGTAACTCCGTTAAAATCAATTTTCGAAAAAATGTTATAGGAAAAGATAGAATTTATGTTCGGTCTAAAATTATCCCCTAAATTTTTTTTTCATCATTTCCGGACACCCTGCTGGGAGGGAAGGCATCTGACCGGCGAGCCGTGCACTCGGACGTATATTTTCATCCATAAAACTTAACTTTAGTTTGCGCACGAGATCAGGTGTACGCATCTATAGTGGTGATCCGTTAAAAAATTGCATTTTAAAAAGAAATATCTCAAATATGAAGTGTTTCCAGCGAAAATCGTTTTCAGATTCGTAATTTACGTCAAAAAGTTTATCATATCTAATAAAATTATTAATTTTGACATGGTGAGTATCATGGATATGATAGAGAAGAAGAAAGCAGCGCTGCAGCGAGATAGACATCTCATTTTCTTCTCTCATCTCATAAGCCGGTATGCACACAGATCAATCAAGATATTCTCCGACAGTCAAGCTGCATTAAAAGCTCTTGAATCGAGATGATGTACCTCAAAAACGGTGTGGAGCTGTCACGAAACACTATCCGAACTAAGTTCGAATAACAAAATAACCTTAATAGGGATACCAGGACACATGAGTCTGGAGGGAATGAAGCTGCCGACAAGCTCGCCAAGAGAGGTGCAGCACTAAAATTCACAGGACCCGAGCCGGTAATAAGTATATCTCATGCTACGGCCAGAAAAACAATACTAGCTGAAGCAAAAAGCAAATGGGAAAGACACTGGTTAAACTTAGCAGGTCTAACACACTCAAAAGCATTTATAAACAACCACATAAACCAACAGTTAACTGACAAACTACTAATGCTAAACAGGTCATGCCTTAAAGCACTAGTGGGATTATACACCGGCCACTGCAGACTGCGACACCATATGTATAAAATTGGAATAGCCCCAACTGATGAGTGCCGGCTTTGCATGGAAGATGCAGAAACAGCAGAACACGTAATGTGCGCTTGCCCCGCAGCAGGAAGAATTAGATTCGCTCTATTTGGCGAGGTGACTCTGGATGACATAAAAAATGTCTCCCCCAATACCATCATTAACTTCATCAAAAAGTTAGACCTATTGGGGGAAATATAAATAATGTGTGAGCCACAATAGACCGCATGGTCGCAGTGGAGGGTAAGCTGTAACCCACTCACTTTTAACCTAACCTAAACCGACAAGAAAATGAAATATGACAATTTTGGAACTTGAACATTAGAAATTTTAGGTTATTGTGAAAGTGGATGGATTTGTCTATATCTTTTCTTGAACTTCGTTGAAAGGAAGGTCTCTAAAAGGTCTTGCTTTAAATTGTCGACACTCTAGAACATTTCTATTAACTGGAGCCTGCCATGAAGTTATACAGATTGGATAGGACGGCCTGCTCGATGTTGTGTAAAAGAAAGCTTTTTCAATTTGGTGATGTTGGCCGGAAAGTTTAATCAGCGGGGTATAGCCTTATAAATAAAGCGATTTGATATGGCCAGTTTAATAATACACCTACAGTATAACACAACGGCTTACTAATTACATTACATAATTCAGTGGCGTACCGTTAGCGTTATCCCGAGGGGGAGGTTATTTTTTTTTATTAACAATTAACTAATTTGCCTTTAATAAATATTAAGGAATGCAGGGCCGGATTCAGTCATAGTGAGATCACTTAAAAGTTCATCACCGCATGTAAAATAAACTCAATTTTTGTGCTCAGCTGACACCGAATTTCTCCCAAACAGCATATACGATTACGAAAAGCACAAAGTCTTTCTCCACAATTTTTTATTCGAATAACTAGGCGAACCTAGAATGATTCATAATAAATTAAATCGACATGTTTCGAGTGTAGAAACACTCATCATCAGGAAAACAAAGTAAAAGGTAAGGTTGCATAGCAATAGAGAAAATAATAAAAATAGGTACTAATTATTTTTCAGCACCACTCCTAACCTAACATCTCTACATTATCAAATCTATTTTACCGACAAAACAAGCTGTCTATTATTTACTACTTCTTACTCACTGAGATAGATACTATTTACTTTGTCGAAATACTGAGTTACACTTTTACCAATTTTAAACCTACCAACAGAGGTCGCCACACAAATATTTAGGACACCTATTTTTAACCCGTTGAGCAACATAATTCTAAATGTAATTTCTTTCTATTTTGTATTGATTGTATTGATTTTATCTTGTATTTCTAGTAATTTTTATATTTTTAAGCAATTTTGAACCTTAATTGAGCTTTTCTCCTCTATAACAATTTAAAACATTTTTAGCATACTTAAAGATTATTCAATTTAACCGCCAAAACACTTGTCATTTTTCCCCCTTTTACAATGTCAAGTTCAAGTTCATTTCCCATCTGACACGTGCTGGTTGCAGTGGAACTTCTCCAACAAAGATGTTCTAGTAAAACAAAAAACTTTTTAAAACTTTTTTTTTTAAATATTTTTTTTGCACAAATGTGTATGTTTTGACGCCTGCAGGGGTAACTGGGCCGTAAAAAGCGTGGTACCCCAACAGTATTTTACTTTAAGCCAAATGGTAAGCTAATCTACCTCATTTTATTAAATTTCATTTGCTACATTCCCCTTTCTATTTTTTACAGATGCTTCGACTTTCATGAAAAACAATTATTTTTTTTTCTTTTCCTCTACATCTCACTTTAATACTTTCACATGTCTCTTACAAAGCTGAATAAAACTCTAGATTGTTCACTACTTAATGATTTTCACAAATAAGTTTTTTAAATCTCTCTAATTTTTCTTTTACTCTCATCACTTTTCTGCCCAGGACAGTGCCTTTGCACTTACCATTGACTCTTCAGTATGCTGAAGTCTTGATTGTCGGTCTTTTGACTATTTTATTTTACACCTCTTGTACACCATTAAAAGCTCCATTATGGCTCAATCCCACTATTATTTTCTCTATTGCTAACAACATCAGCATTGTACCTTTCACTTTGTTTTCCTGATGATGAGTGTTTCTACACCCGAAACATGTCGATTTGAATTATTTTGAATCATTCTAGGTTCGCCTAGTTATTTGAATAAAAAATTGTGGGGAAAGACTTTGTGCTTTTCTTTTTTCTATATGATTTAACTCCACTTTGAGTATGGACTACTTTTTCAAAAATATACGATTAACCTATAAATAATTTAAAAGCATTGAAATACCTATCCTTACACTCTGCTTCTCATTTAACAGATTTTTCGATTACCCTTCTTTTCAAAATGTACTATAATTAGGCCAAATTTGAACATTATTTTCTTTCAAAGAACGGATAAATCAAAAATGTATTACAAAACAAACAAAGGTTTTTCCAGCGTGGCACCCTCCAGCGAGTTTGTTCTTATGCAATACATCTATAATATTACCCAATGAGTCGCCACTGACTCTCATAATTTTTAACAAACTAACCTGGCAACTTTGACTGTGATATAAGTGACATTATTGGTATTTACATAATGTAATTAGTACTAATGAGGATGTAGGTATAGAAATGGGTTGGATTATCAAAAAATTCTTCTATCTTCGTCTGTTGTTGCGTTGTTAGGAAGAAATTGAAATTAGTATCATTTTCTAAATGAACATAATTACGAGCCTTTGCAGCAAACAGTATTACTCCAACAAAATCAAGCCGACCATTCCTTTTAATTCTGGGATAATATTAAAAAAGATTTATCTACTTTAACTTTTCTAAATATTTACAAAAAATGTTCGCCATGCACTTAATAATTTCCAACTGATTCAGTCTATTAAGTAGGTACATTTTTTTAGTAAACATAATTTATAAAAATAGACATATCTACTAGCATACAGGGTAAGGTCCATCTCCTGATGATGAATGTTACTACGTTCGAAATATGTAGAGAACCTTACAGTGAATATTTTATTCTAATAAATTTGTGGAGGAAGAGTGAGTTTTTCTTTTGTATCTCTATTTAGGTATTTAGCTATACCGGGTGTTTCTCAAAAGACGTCACCCATATAACTTTTTATATTTTATAGATATTAAAATGAAATTTTGAGATTATGCATAAGAGATGAGTCTGCATTTATTAGCA
Source organism: Polydrusus pterygomalis (assembly GCA_963969555.1). Classification (NCBI taxonomy): domain Eukaryota; kingdom Metazoa; phylum Arthropoda; class Insecta; order Coleoptera; family Curculionidae; genus Polydrusus; species Polydrusus pterygomalis. Next base: position 46,026,076 of record OZ018381.1, on the reverse strand, counting down.
TAATTTTCAATTTGTTAGCACTTCCGGTTTGACCGGAAGTGACCTTGAATTTGATATTTTAAATGGAACATCTTATATATTTTTACTAATTTGGGTTCAGCATAACATTATGAGTAAAATGACACCTCAGTTGTAATTTTTTGACGTATAATAACATTTTTATGTTTATTTTTTATTTTCAATCTAGAGTGCTACAAATTAATTAAAAATCTGTTAATTTATAGTCAAGTAGTATATGAAAATTAAAATTATGTCATAATAATTGACTTTCTAAGTTTTACAAGCGTTAAAAAAATGAAATTTTGTTATCTTGACGTTTACTTCATTTTCCAAATGAAACGATGGTGGTTCACTAGGATATTTAAAACTAGCATTTTTTTTCCAACAATTTGATACTATACACTCCTATGCTATTTTAAAATTGACACTGAAATATTTGCCTTAAATCCCAATAGCAAATTTAAAAGCGTTATAATGATGCATTATTGCCGCCCTCTCTCTTTTCTAAAGAAATATAAAGGCGATTTTGAAAAATAATGGGATGGTTTTGAAAAACAATATAGCTTTAATTTAAAGTTGTAATGTCATTAGTTTATAAAACAGACAAGACATACATTCTTGCGGCTTCAGAAGAATTTTTCTGGTCACTCCAAAAATTAGGAGCATTTCAATTTGTTCATTTCTAGTAAAACTAACCATTTTATCTGATTTACAATGTAAGTTTAATAATGGATTTAATGCATAATCTCAAAATTTCATTTTAATATCTATAAATACAGAAAAGTTATAGGGGCGGACGTCTTTTGAGAAACACCCGGTATAGGTATTTCTATTCCAAAATAAGGACACACTTTTTGGGGTCAGAAAGAAACTAGTAGCTGCAAATTTAAAATGCTTAATTTATCTAAAACGGAAAATAAATATCACCAAAAAAATTATGCTCCGGGGGAAGGTATATAGACGATAGAAAACCGTTCCCTTTATTTTTACCAATTTACTTCTCTGTCATACAACCAAAATTCATGGCCATAATTTATTTCAACACTGTATAAAGTTCAAGAACATATTTCCAGGCTTGTGAATTCAAAATATAGCACATTTATGATAGCTATATATTCAGCTGGTAGACTGACTATAATATTATAGGTGAAAAATAAACTAACAGTGTTTTAATGTAAGCAAAATTCTATGTTTATCGGTGAGTATGCCTCAATGTGTTTACAATATTGCGGCGGAGTTCTTACAAATTATATACTCAATATTTTCAGATGATTTTACAAGTTGCTGAAAATGTTCGGTATAATATGTATGCATTGTGAAGGTTTTTAGTCAGGTAACTCGAATCGCAGAAATAAAATTTTATTTTTAAACATTAAAATTCGAGGTATTAAATATTATATACAGGGTGGCAATTATTTACTTAATAATTATTATTGCTTTACTTCCATGAAATGCGCAATATGTCCTCCTTGATTTTCAATACAACGGTTGTGTCGGGTTTGTCCAGCAAAATATAGGGAGTAAACTATCAGCGGCGCACCCAGGATTTTATGTTAGGGGGGGCCAGCTAACCAGTGCCGGAAGCAAATTTTTTAATAAACTTTTAAGTTACGCATTTTTCTAGAACTTTGGAGCTTTTTTAACAGGTACTCTTGGAAGATCGCAATAGCCTATTTCAATCGAGGTAAATATCTAAAAAAATTGACTTTAAAATATCCACTTTAATAATTATTCCGGACAAAACATACCACTCTTTTTACCAAATAAAATATAGGTAATAGTAATGACGACATATCCATAACACAAATATATTTATTTAAAAATATAAATTATTACAAAGCACAACAATAAACAATATTTTATAAATAATAGAAACCAAAACTTTTTATAACACCTTTGCATTTGTTAAATATGTAAATCTAATTTTCTTCGACCCTTAGAAAGTTTATTTAAAATTTCTTCACAAGAAACAGGAACATTCTTATGAATAAATAAATTCGCCAAACCATTAAGTCTTACTTTCCCGGTGGAATTTCTTAAAAGTACGATTTTAAGTACCTACTTTAATGTGGAAAATGACCTTTGAGAGGTACTGGTGGTGAAGGGTAACAAAAATTTGCAAAAGTTTTTTATATTGGGAAATATCATACATACATATACATACATATTGAATATATAGCTTAAACATATCGGAGGGTATTTCTTTGCTATCTGTAAGCTTGTCGTTCCATAAATTCGCATATTAGAATGCTTTCATTATAAAAATTTTCAAAAAATTAATAATTTATATAAAAAGAATGAAGGCTGAGAAAGCTTTGCAAATTTTCTACTTGTTTATTGGGACAGGGCAATAAACAGTTAAATAGCAAAATAATTTCCCTGTGATTAATGAATCGATCGTCTAGGTTGGTAATAAGTGAATCTAAGGTATACTGTACAAAAGTAATAAAAATTATATCGTTCTTTGTATCGCGCCTGGAAGTTAAAGTTTTTTTAGCGGGTTAGTGGGTATAGTTAAAGTCAATTTCATTGGGGTTTTGGGGGGGCCAAGGCCCCCTTGCCCCCCCCCTGGGTGCGCCACTGTAAACTATTATATATTATACTATTTTGATGCAGTGCTGGATTTACCAGTAGGCTGAGTAGGCTGGAGCCTAGGGCGGCAGATTTTAGGGGGCGGCAAATTTAGCCCAAATTTTATTTTTATTTTACAGAAATAAATTGTACAATCTTTATTCATGGTTGATGGGTAGTATTTTTTTAATAAACTTTATTGTTTTCCGTGTCTGTTAATGGGGATAAAAAAGGTAGTTGGAACTTTACTGGCTTTGCAGAAAGAAATTTCATCAATAAAATAAGTGGGTAACCATAAATTTTTAAAATATTTACTAAAAACTATTGACCAAATTTGGGCGTGGTCTTAAAAAAATTTCGCCTGCAGCGGGATTTTTCTTTCACCTTTCACTTCACCTGTTTCACAACTCACGAGCCGTCACTGGTAGGGGTGGCAAAAATTTAATTGAATAGCCTACTAGCGGCAAATTTGTAAATCCGCCACTGCTTTGATGGGTGTCCAGTTGTTTCTAAGAATTGACTTTAATTAATTTTTTATTATAAATCATACCTGGCACGAAATTTTATGGTAGATATAGTTTCTTACCTTGTTTCCGAAGATATTTGGATAAAACCGAATTTTCGCGATTTCGTTTTAATTGATTTATGATTTTATTTTAGGAGACATGTCAAAATAAATTTGACATGCTCATTGCCAGTTTTTCTCCCCTACAAGATAGTTTAATTACATTTTTGATCCGACGTTTCGTTTAGTCACAACCATCATCAACTTTGTTATTTTAAATAGTAGGGAAATTTTATTGTATGCTTAATAAATTCTACGTTTTATTCTTAATCTAACGGTGTATCACACTTATTATTTATTAGACGTTACGATATAGAAAAACACATCATCAATGAAAATAGGCACCTTATCGAAAATATTTTTGTTTTTATTGTTTATTTAAACACTATTGGATTTTAAAACATTTTTTTGAAAGAAACCTATAACAAAACATAATATCTAATAAAACTTATCTGAAAAATGCAACAAGTAATAATTAATTTTAATTATTTAAATACAATTATTTTTTATTTTTAAAAAATGCATGATAATATTAAAACATAACGTACCATTTAAATTCGGCATCATATGGGTGGCTATGAAATTGATTGACGACATTGACGTTCGCAATTGTTTAAATAGTTTCTTTAGATCTGTCACTTAGTTACAGAGACCTGTTAGTTTTAAATTTGGTAATAATTATTATTATGTTTTTAAAAAAAAAATAACTCCAGAAATGTTAAATAACGTTATGGAAGAAATTGTTTACCGGTGTTATTTATGTTTGGAGAATGGGTTGAAGAGGGTGGCATTTTTGAAAATAAAAAATAATTTATTATAAAATAATTGTATTTAATTATTAAAATTAATTATCACTTACTTGTTGCATTTTTCAGATAAGTTTTATTAGATATTATGTTTTGTTATAAGTTTATTTAAAAAAAAATGTTTTAAAATCCAACTAGCGTTTAAATAAACAATAAAAACAAAAAAAAATTCGATAATGTGCCTATTTTCATTGATGATGTGTTTTTCTATATCGAAACGTCTAATAAATAATAAGTGTAATACACCGTTAGATTAAGAATAAAACGTAGAATTTATTAAGCATACAATAAAATTTTCCTACTATTTAAAATAACAAAGTTGATGATGGTTGTGACTAAACGAAACGTCGGATCAAAAATGTAATTAAACCATCTTATAGGGGAGAAAAACTGGCAATGAGAATGTCAAATTTATTTTGACACGTCTCCTCAAATAAAATCATAAATCAATTAAAACGAAATCGCGAAAATTCGGTTTTATCCAAATATCTTCGGAAGCATTCGGAATTTTTTAAATTTGAAAACATGACGTAACATGATTCAGTAATGCGCAACTTTTCTCTAATTTAACCATCTCTGTATCTCCTATGGTTTACGAGATCTCTGTAGAGTGCATTCTTATCTGGGACACCCTGTAGAGCGAAATTTTCGGGAGAGTCAATCAGGGGTTCTAGCTGTTCTTGCCGAAGCGCCGTATAACATATCGCGTTTTTGCGCGATATGTAATAAGTAAAAATATACAAGATGTACCATTTAAAATATCAAATTCAAGGTCACTTCCGGTCAAACCGGAAGTGCTAACAAATTGAAAATTATGCCAATAAATGCAGACTCATCTCTTATGCATAATCTCAAAATTTTATTTTGATATCTATAAATATAAAAAAGTTATAGGGGTGAACGTCTTTTAAGAAACACCCGTTATTAGAGAACAATAAAATTTGGTGTGCTAGTCCATCATACAAGGACCTTCAAAAAAGTCTAATACAATTTTGATGTCAAATTATCAGGGAGCCAATATTTGAGGGTAGCAAAATATAAGTTAAGTCATATTAAGTCATAAGTGAAATAAACACAATATCAGTAGGGATTAAAGAAAAAGTAGGGAACTATATTAATTAAAGAACGAAATAGAGGTTGCATGCCGATTTTTGGTACCTACATGCATAAAAGTTTAGTTAAAAAAAATGTTGTACAAAACGCTATTTCAAAATGTAAAAAAAAATACTGTGATATGAAACACAATTTGTGTACTTACTTTAATAATATCGCCTTATATCAAGTTTTCGAAACTATGTAAAAAAACACAACAGGCATACCTACGTTTACGAATTATTTAACTCGTTCTATTTACAATGTGATCTGAACTGAAGTCAAGGCAAAAAATTTACATTTTTTCTTGTCCGTTTTTTCGTGTATGAGTGTGGATGAGTGTATACAATATATTATGCAATATAATAATACACAATTTATTAAGTGAAGATAAAAATAGTACTTCTATTTTACAGTCTAAGCGCCCTTTCACACGGACAGTCGCCGAGTGACGATTGACGGGTGACCAAACCGGCGCCGGTCAATGTGTCAAGCAGTGGGGGATTTTAGGGTACCCCCCCCCAAGATTTTTGCATAAGTAAACGATTTTATACAAATTTAAAATTTTGTGACGGCTTTGGTAGGGCGGCGCGTGTTCCTATCAGCAATGTTTAACTGTATACATTATGTTTTATTGAAATATTCACTTAATTTTTTTTGATTATATTTCAATATAATATCAGTAGATTTCGTCTTAGTGATTTTTAAGATTTCAAGAAAAAGCTATAAAATTTTCATGAAAACTAAAATTGAGAAAGCTCCATTCATTTTCCTGTGCGAAAAATTTTCTAAACTTTTATAGCTTTTAAACTTCAATGTTCTTTTCCTGCTTAAATTTTTGGAGTGGTCTTATGTGATATGCCGATATAAAATATATTTTTTTAAGACCGACCAGAAAATATACACTTTCTGGACAATTCTTCGTCCAGAAAATAACGTTTTGTCGATCAAGACCGGAAACTGGACGTAAGGAACCGGCAATAGTAATTTACGTTACAAGACCGGAAAGAAGTGTTTTTCAGGCCGAGACAAGCATTTCCAGGGCGAGCCATAGGCGAGTCCTGGAAGCTTGGAGAGACCTGGAAAACACTAATTTTCGGTTGCGTGACGTAAAATATTTTTTTTTAAGACCGACACTTCGATATATTTTATAATCTACGCGAAACAAGTTTGACATAAAGAACAAAATTAAAAATCAACGAACTGTCACTCGACAATACATCGAAATGTTGTTGTCATAATAACGAGATCAAGGTATCTTGTATTATCAAAGAGCGATTGGAAAAACAAAAAACAGGGTGACAGTGACATTAGAGACCGGAAAAACGTTATTTTCTAGACGAAAAATTGTCCAGAAAGTGTAAATTTTCTGGTCGGTTTAAAAAAAAAGATTTTTCCGGTCCCTGTTTTTTCATTTTTCCAATCGCTCTTTGATAATACAATCTCTACCTTGATTTCGTTACTAAGATAACAACATTTCGATGTATTGTCGAGTGACAGTTCGTTTATTTTTATTTTGTTGTTTATGTCAAACTTGTTTCGCGAGTGCGCAAATTAAAAAGCATGAATTCAGATTTTGAATTATTCGACACGGAAAATGGGATTTCAGAAGAAATTTTGGAAGCAGCAAGGAAAGCGACTTACGATATATTGCCAGTAAAATCAAAAGCCCGTTACGAGAAGTCATACGACGCATTTAAAAATAATATAAAATAAAATAAAATAAAGAATTAAATGTATATCGAAGTGTCGGTCTTAAAAAAAATATTGTACGTCACGCAATCGAAAATTAGTGTTTTGCAGGTCTCTCTCGCCTACGGCTCGCCCTGGAAATGCTTGTCTCGTCCTGAAAAAAACTACTTTCCGGTCTTGTAACGTAAATTACTATTTAAGATAGAGACATTTTTGACAGATTCCCCTAAATTATCAAAACTTCCATTAAGAGCAAACAGTAGTGAGGCATTCGCCTTTTCGTTTGCTTATCATTATTTATAATAAAAGCAAAACACGAAATGTCAAATTTGCCCATATTTCTTTTTCTGCTTTTATCAATAAATAAATCCAGGCTTTTATAAAGTGAAACTGTAGACTGTAGGTAATTGTAGGTACTCCAATGATGAGTATTAGGCCTATTTTTCGATAATATAAACATGTAAGGATATAAGTAGGTATTGATTTAAAAACAAAACGAACTGGTGTTTGTTCATAAGAGAAAAAATCCATCTCATGCTAAAAGTCTAGACTAGAGTTGCCATAATAAAGAAGTTGCAAGCAGATACAAAATTTTTTTTTTATTTTCAATCAAAAAATAAAAATTTGCCAAAAAGCTAATTCCGCCCTTGCGTAACTAATTTAGTATTTGCTTGCGATCCCCCCCCCCCCCCCCCTTCCCCCACGACCAAATTCTATATCCGCCCCTGGTATCAAATTATATTTAAACCGAACTTATTTTATTCCGGTGGACCAGAAAAACGGTGGTCGGAGTTATCGTCCGTGTGAAAGCGCACTTAGATGACAACGCGGGATAGAATTTATTAAAATTAGGTTTATACAATAATTTATACATGCATGCATGCATTTTAATGTTTTATAATTTGGGCCTAAATTAGCTGTAATATTTCCATTGCATAAGAGCTTACGTTTAATCGCTTGTTAAAAAATAATAAAACCCAAAAACTACTTACCGAATGAAACTAAAAGAAGTCCAAAAATAAAATCCAAAAAACACAAAATTCACTAAAGATACCTATACTATACCAAGCAGCGATTATACAATAAACCGAAAAAAAATCACAATCAAAAAACAAGAATTATCGAAAGTTTGGCGACAAGTTTTGTTGAATTTTCGCGCCTCGACTTAGAACTGTTCAGCCGATAACTGAAGATGCAACAGCGTCCAGCGTGCGGAGAAGTCGCGCGCAGGAGCTCGCACCGGCCTCGCAGGAGTACAGCACCTAGATTCTGCTTTTTTCCACCTTTATAAGCTTGTTTTACGTTGTTTATGCTTTTTCTTATTATTTTGTTTTGAACATTTATTAGTGGCATGGCTTAATTTATAGAATATTTTTACTTCTACAAGTGTACCTATTTTTATCTATGCGCAGATATATTAAAATACGTTAAAAACAGTAATTTGCTCTTGTAATTTAGCAGGAATTTGATTGTTATTTATTTATTTTAGACCAGGGTCGATAATTTTTGAAACCAAAAAAAATAATAGTAGGATGAAACCCATTGGAAAAGAAAGAGAATATAACAAAAATGAAAGGAAAAATAATTTACGAGCGATCGAAGGTCGGGAAGTGGAAAGGGGTGAGTATTTAAGGGTAGAAAACGATTTATCTCGATTTCCGGCAAAACTACAAGTCCTATGGAAAATCGTTAAATGGCAAAGTTGTAGGTAATAAAAATATCTACAACTTTTGTATTTACACTTTTTTCACATAACCTCAAAATTTATGTGAAAAATTCAAATAACCAAGTTTTTGGTTTTTTATTTTTATCTTTTCACGAAATTTGGTGAAAACTTACCTTCTTATGTCCCAAACACACTGTAATTTTTTTGATTTAAAATATTTATTTTTTCACCTTATTTTGACTTAATATCGAAAAAGCACCTTAATTTTCAATCGAAAATTCTCACGTCAAAATATCTGATTTTTTCAAAAAGTCGGTGGGCTTTTGTTCTTTGAAATCTCTACTTTTTGATGGTGTAAAAAAATATACATTAATGTTCTCAAAAAATGTAAAGAAACGAAAAAAACTCGAATCAGAATTTGTTTTTAAATTATTATGTACAATTTTGAGCTATTTATTAAAATTTATACTTTAATTACTCGAAAAACGTAAGATTCCATGTTACATTGATAAACAAAAAATTACAAATCCATAAAACATAAAGATCGCAAAAAATAAAAATAGTTGTTCTAAATATAATTTAAGGTAGGATTTAAAGGGGATTTCATCACATTTACCGTAGAAATGTATATTTTTTTACACCTTCAGAAAGTAGAGCTTTCGACGAACAAAAAGCCCACAGACTTTTTTAAAAAAGCAGATATTTTGAGAATTTTCGATTGAAAATTAGGGTGCTTTTTCGATATTAAGTCAAAATAAGGTGAAAAAATAAATATTTTAAATCAGGGGTAAGTTTTCACCAAATTTCGTGAAAAGATAAAAATAAAAAACCAAAAACTTGGTTATTTGAATTTTTCACATACATTTTGAGGTTATGTGAAAAAAGTGTAAATACAAAAGTTGTAGATCTTTTTATTACCTACAACTTTGCCATTTAACGTTTTTCCATAGGACTTGTAGTTTTGCTGGAAATCGAGATAAATCATTTTCTACCCTTAAATACTCACCCCTTTCCACTTCCCGACCTCCGATCGCCCGTAAATTATTTTTCCTTTTATTTTTGTTATATTCTCTTCATTTTCCAATGGGTTTCATCTTACTATTATTTTTTTTCACTTTTTACCATTTTCAAAGGCTTCAGCCCTGGTCTATTACTGCCTGATTACAATATTATTCAAAATACTGCTTCTAAAATTATGTTAAAATATTTTGAAGTAAAAAGGGGTTTCTTAGTATAGGTAGCTTTATTTCAGAATAATATATATCAAAAACTGATAGCTATATACAGGGTGTTTGGGGAGGAAAGGGCCGTATTTTGGGAATACCTATGTTCAGAGGGTGAAAATAAGAGAATTAAACCCATATGTTTTAGTTTGATTCTCAACCATTTCTGAAATAATCGGTTCTGAATTTTTTTTATATTGAAATAATGAAGGAGGCTTTAGTTTTAAACGTCCGATACATTTTGATTGATAGTTTGGACATGCATCATAGTAGTTGTCAGTTAGTTTCATATTGAGCGTATCGACTTGAACCAAGATTTTCATACTTACAATGCCCCACACATTTAGTATGCCGTATGCCGACATGCTATTCGTGTTTGGTGTGTGGGCAGGTGTAGTGCGATGTGCGCAGTCAATGAATATCGACGTCGTTTTCCAAATCGAAGAGTTTCTAATAGAAGAGTTTTTCGAAAAGTATTTGCTGCTCAGGAAATTGGAATGTTTCCAAGCGTGAGAATTGTGTCTGAAAGAGTGCAGGGTCTAGATGTGGAAAATGTTCTGGATATTGTCGCAGAGAACGGTTGCAAATGAACTTCATATACCATCTAGCCGTATGGGAGTCACTTAGAAAAAACTGTTTAAAATCTTTTCACGTTCAACCCGTTCAACATCTTCTAGATGGTGATCCTGCTTCAAGGGTACAATTTTGTGAATGGATCCATCAAAATCGAATAATTGCCACAATGAACATCGGTAGTCAGATGACAACTCTCATGCTTCATTTGAACGAAACTTCTAACATCGATTCAGTATAAATGTCTGTTGTGGAATGATTCCACTGGAATGCTCAACGGCCAATTGTTTGGCTCATTTGAAATGGATGGGCGTCTTACTGGAGAGGGATATTTACGGTCTTTGGAAGACCATTTGATACCTACACATTTTGGATGATGTTCCGTTAAATGTTCGACAACGAATGTCCTTTCAACATGATGGAGCCCCACCTCATTTTAGTCTCCGTGTGCAAAATTTCTTAAATTATCGCTTTTTTAATCGCTGGAATGGCAGAGGCAAGTTTGGCCACCGAGGTCACCCGACTTAGACCCGCTTGATTATTGCCATTGGCAATGGATGAAATCGCTAGTATATGAAACACGAGTGGAAACAAGAGAAGCACTCCGCAATCGAATTTTCAATGCTGCAGCTTTTATAAAAAAAACAATCCCCACTCAATCCAACGTGCTACCCGAGCGATTAACAATCGTACCGAAAAATGTATTGAAGTTGGTGGAGGGGTTTTTGAAAATATTCTTTCTAAGTTATTTTGTACTGCTGTACCTGCAATTATTCGCTTTTAAAATAAAAATTACCTTACAAAAACTTTAGAACCCATTATTTCAGAAATGGTTGAGAATCGAACTAAAACATATGGGTTTAATTCTCTTATTTTCACCCTCTGAACACATTCCCAAAATATTGCCCTTTCTTTCCTCCCCTAACACCCTGTATATAGCACAAACTAGCTACTTTTTTGGTAGCTTTATTCGATCTGCATCTAAAACTCAATAGCTTGTCTTGTAGAAAGTATTTATTTTATTTTTCGGTGTTATCATAAAAAGAAGCTGTATATAAGTATAGTTACTAGAAATAGTATTCTGATTTTGGCGGTAATATGTACTAGTTTTTTTTTAATGAATTTTTAAACCTACCATATTTTTAGATATTTTGCGAGAAAAATACTTATGTTATCAAATTCTATCTCCACTGACCTAACTGAAGCAAAAATTGCTTTATTTTCTTAAACTTCAAACAGATTTTTTCAAGAAATGTTTTGTTTAACATAGGTAATATGGTAATATTAATAGTTATTATTATTAAAGAAATATTTAAAAAAATTCTATGTTTAAATATGAATAATTTAAATAATTTATATTTGAATTTCAAATTTTCTTTACATTTAATATTCAGACACCTCCATTTTTTATTTAACATTTTTATGGCCTTTTTATAACCTGTTTATTAAATCTCAAATGCTTGGTTATTTCGGAATAAGGTGCATAATTTTAACAAAAGCATATCTAAAAAAGTCATTTTGCAGTGATTTTATATTTTTCCCTTACTATAGTGAATAAGATTTATTCTAGTAAAACTGGACCATTACAATTAAAGCCATAAATTAAAAATCTATTATATTATGACACACGTCTTCATTTAAACTATTTATACCTCAGAGACCCAGTTGATACTAAATTTATACTCAGTGCCGTCCCTATAGGGTAGGTGACGTCTCCTTGGCTTGGAGCAAACAGTAATCCCCTCCACCCCAATCCCCCGCTCTTTCCGCCTTCATAGGAGAATAACTTGCGATATTGTATATACAGGGTGTCCAGAAATGATGAGCAAATCGACTGAAAATAAATGCTATCTCTTCCTATAACATTTAAAAAAAAAAATGATTATTAGGAGTTACAGGATGTTAAAGTAAAATTTTATTTGCACTTTTTTTTGCAATACCTTTTGCCACGCTCATAATAATTTAACGAAATCTCGTATATGGGGCTTTTTCGGGATGATTAATATAAATTTGTTCACCGTTTTTTCGCATTTTGTAGAGGGCGCCACATAGGAGCCTATACTTTAATTCGAGTGGTCCCAACTTTTTTGTTCTACACTGTATGCGCATTTTGACTGAATATTTTTATTCTCCTAACCTTTTGACATTAAAAGGTATACTACTTTTCTTTCGATAAATCTAACCGTTTTCGAGACAAACGCTAAAATAACATTGCTTGCATGTGATGAATACGAAATCAGTTTAATTTATTATTTTTTCATTTAATTCATTTATTTTTTTAAGAAGCATTAATTTATGCATTGAAGAGGAAGGACGTCACTTTGAACCTTTGATTTAAATGTTTAATTTATTATTCCAGTATTTTATGTATTTTAAAACTGCAAATCAAATTTAACTTTCACACCATGTAACTCAGTTAATAACCAATTTTCGATAAAAACATGGAACGAGATTACTCGCCAGGGCAACCATTTTTTGACAATTTTTTTTAAGGCCACAAGGCCCCTTTTGTTGTTCGTCGCCTCAAGGCCTCGCCCCTGCACGGCACTGTTTATACTTTTTTATTTTTTAATATTTATATTAACGACTTATTTAGTATACATTGCGATGGACAAATTCATAGTTTTGCAGATGATACTACAACTTCTTATACCGATACAAATTGGGAAAACTTAAATAATAAAATTAAAAAAGATTTTAAAATTATAAAAAATTGGTTGGATAACAATTTGTTAACAATTCATAAAACAAATTATATTCCTTTTACTTTAAACCTAAATAACCTACCACGAAACATGAATAGTATTCAAATAAATGAAGCCATTCAAATTTTTAAAGTTAATAAAATAAAATACTTAGGAATTATTTTTGATAGTAAATTAAATTGGAATTTTCACTTAGAATACTTAATTAAAAAATTAAGAAGTTTACTACCGATTTTTAAAAACATTAAAATTTTTTTAAATATAAGACATATGGAAATATTATATTACTCGTTAGTTAAAACATATTTAAATTACGGAATTTTAGGTTGGGGAGGAATAAATAGAACTTTAGGTAAAAAATTAGAAATACTACAAAAAAGGTTTCTAAAAATTGTATTTAATAAAGATTATCTTTATATATATATTTAAAAATAAAAACCTTATACAATTTAAAAACCATAATCATAATACACGGCATAAAAATGAAATAACCATAAAACCTAAAATAAATAAGTCCATAGGACAAAAAGTTTCAAATATTTATGTTTTTATTTACCTGAACGATTATTTACCAACAAAAATTAAAAAATTGATTTCATTAAAAAAATTTAAAGTCGAAATAAAAACTATCCATGTTTTTAAAAACAGACAATTTGAAAATATTTTTAGAAATGCTTTAATTTGTTTAAAATTGTTCTGAATAATTTATATAAGTAATATTTTTTACTTAAAAATTATAAATTAATAATTTTATTATAGGTAATATATTTCTTCAAAAAAGCTGCGTTTATACCTAGGCTATAAATTAGCATTTTTAATAAGTTTATAGAAGACTACATATAAACATATTTATTATATTATTAAATTTTAAATAAGCTTATTATTATTATTACTATTATATTATTATTATTATACTTGTTTAATTAAATTTTACTGCAACTATTCTTAAAATATTCAATCCGCCGCCGCGTTAACGTTCGTTCAAAAATAAAATATAACAAATATTCTTCAGTATTTCTCAAGAAGCAAACCCCTAGATCCAGAATCCAGAAATAAATTCAGACCTCGTAAAACATAAAAAGGTAAAAATATATTTTTTCGTTAAGAACTTTGCAAACACAAAGGTGTTAAAGAAAGGTATAAAATCCTTATAAAATATACCGTTGAAACTAAATTTATTTCATCCAAGCTTTTCACGGAATCACAATGAAATTTTATTAAATTTAGTTTAATTTTGCTTCTAGAACTTTTTGGAATGAAACAAAATTATCATTGACGCAATTAAAAGTTTAATTTAAAATTTGTTTGCGGCAACAAATATGTTTTAAAAGGTTCCGCAATCTAATTATTACATTCATAACTTTTCCTGAATTTCCATCCACTTTTTTGTTGAAAAAAGTTGCTAATATGTCCTATAGAAAATTACGCCACGCTTGAAGTTTTTCGGATGTAGGTACTTAATTCAATTATTTCCCTATTTGTACAGGGTGTCCCATATAACTAAGGGCCCATCATACCGGCAAGGGAGATAGTAACTTGAAAAAAGGTCATTTAAGGCGCATACTCTTACGATAAAATCTACGGTTTTCAATAAATTGTTTCGTTAAGAAAGGTGTTTATTTAGAAACGACTCAAAAACTACCTAATTGAAATATAGAGATTAATGAAGTAGGTACACCTTTTCTACTTATACGAGACCCCTGAGTTGAAGTGAATAGGCGGTTATAAATGCATTAACGTGCAAAAAACATTAAAACTAATTTTTTCTTGAAATCCATGCAGTCAACACCCGCATATTAAAGTGTTTGGATGTAAACGGCCAGCGTTTTGAACATCTGTTAAAATAGCATTTTATTAGTTAGAATTTTAGTAGTCTTTTATTATTTGACTACCTAGTTAACATTTAATAAAATTGTCCTGGATCCTTATGAATTTTCTAAGATTCATTGGCGGTAAATTAGAGTACATTTCGTTAAACTTTATACATGTCCTGGCGATAATTCTATCACATTGTCCAAATAAAATAAATAAATTCATAAGAACTGCATTTGAGTAGTTTTCCTCCATGACTTTAAACTATATTTGTATCTTGTATCTAAACTTAATGAAATGTCAAAACGATAACCATAGTAACATACGTAAACATTAGTTTTTGTCAGGGCTAACTAACTAATAACCGAATAAAAATTGAATTGTATAGAAATTTTACAAATTATGCTTAATACGTCAAAAAAATGGTTAAACTAGTTAGTTAGGCACAGGTATGATATACAAGAATTAAGTAAAATTTTAGCAGCTTTTCAAATCCGTAATAATATACAGGGTGTTACATTTGAAAAAAAAAAAGGCTTATGGTAACTTTTTCAAGTTACCAGAATAAGTGTATTTTTCAATCACCCTGTATATTGCAACTAAGATTTGGGACTAGGGTAAAGAGCCCTATGGTATTAGGTAACTATTTACCAAATTTCAGGGTTTCAGTGTTTTAGAGTTCAAAATTATCAGCATTTTTAAAAGTGACGTTTTCGGACAAAAAAAACGGAAATTAATTTATATCTTAGAAACGGTAAAAGATAAGTATAGAGTAGAGTTAATAAAAATTGTAAGGAAAGTAATGGGGGTTTCGAAAATAAAATATATGGTGTTGCATTTAAAAAATCGAAGTTACTATTATTTTTATGTGGAAGCGGCAACACTGTATTAAAAATATTTTAGGTTGGTACAGCATGTCCGTTAATATACGCGACCAAATTTTCAGAACGATTCCTTTACTGGTTCGTCAGAAACGTCTAAGGTACCATCGACCGTGAGACACCCTGTATATCAGTAGAATAATTTGCCAACTACTGAACATTTTCGCAGTCAAATCGATATAACTTTCTGAAATCATCATATCTGTAATTTTTACGTACACTGAAGATTTTTCTTTTACGGACGTTCATATATTCAGCCATAATTGAAGACACAAATTAAGAGCAACGCACGTGTATGCCGTGGAGAACTAAAGTTGACTGCTACCAAGCAAATGATGCAGGGGTCGACCTACCTTAAAAAGTTGAAAGCGATTGCTACACCAGAAAAAGCAATTCCTTAATTTATTCATCACATTTTAAGCAAACAATCAATCGCTTCTAGTTTTTAAGAAAAATCATTAAGATATTAACAAATGTCGATATCTGTCCTTTCAGTACCATCTCCAGACGCGTTTTGCCATATCATGGCTCACATCGTACCACAATACATTTCTGCGAAAGTTTCCGCAAAATAAACAACTGTTGCATCTGCAAAAAGCTTTATTATGGCCTTTTAACTTCAAATTAAAAACGGAATTGATATAAATTAAGAATAATAGAGACATAATGTTTATTTTTCCGAACTTTTTCTTTCCCTAATTTAAACACATTGTTTACTAAAGCTTAAATAATTTTTCAATAATTTGTGTGAACCTATTTCCTCTTGCTGCTTGCTTTTTTTTGTTAAAGTAGGTATATCTTTTGGAAAAAGATATTTAATTATTGGATTATATTTATAGTATCCATTTACCCCGCCCATCCTGGTTACGCCAATGGTACCGAATAAAGTTTTGCTAGACGATTTAAAAAAATTTTAAATAACAATCTCGTATGTCGCCTTTTAAACCGAAGTAGGTATAGTTAAATAAGTAAAAGTTTTGTATCTCGGTTTTTTCTTATAAAAGTTTAAAGGAACATTTCAGTTTCGGAGTTTTAATAAACTTTGAAAATCCCTTCTGAAATTTATTTGAAATGAATTTAAAGTTACGAAAAAGGAAAACATTTTTTGATCCGTTGTTTACGTACCCTTTCGGGCAAACAAAAATCAAGGAAATTCTGAAATGCATAAATGGCATAACCCACAAACAGAAATTTGATATTATGACCATTGTATTTTCCTGAAGTTTTGTTTACAAACGTAAATGTGACGTTTTCATGGCCTTGTTATAACGTTAGTTTAGAATTTTTGCAGCAGAAAAATGTATTTTCTTTAAGAGAAAACTCGTGACTCATTCGCCATTTTATTTTTTTTTATCAACATTTCGTTTAGTAAAATACCCGTGTTAGTGTCAGTGGCGTACCAAAAACTGATTGCCCCCCCCCCGCAAACGTTTTTTCCCCGTCTACTGAGATAGTTCTTACGTATATTCTAACCATTTTTATCGTCTAAAATTGGAAAAAAATGTATTTAGTTATTTGTCCCTAATTGCCCCCCAGTACAAAAATGTTTATAACAAATTCTCTTCTATGTCAATATTCTCAAAATTTTTTTTAGGATATCTAGAAATATGTAACAATTAGTCAACGATCCTAAACTAACCGTGAAATAACGAGGAAACCGCCAGGAACAAGAAGTTGGCACATAAATATTTTTCGCGGTTTTTCTAACGGCTTTTTCGGGAGCTATAAAACATACTACAGTACCGCACAGCGAGAATAATTACTAGAGAGGACGGTTAACCAATGCCAGAACGCGAGGCCACGATGCCGATCAGTTGAGGTCCACGTGGCGAAAGGCAGGTTTGCCAGGATTATTTTTTTGGCATTTCCCAAATAACCCCTACAATCCCAAATATCCCCATTCTACGGTACTATTAAAACAGCAAACAATTCGAATTTATTTTATAATCCTAGGTAGACTGGTAGACATAACATATGTAGGTAGTTAAACATATGATATGATGCAAAATCAAAATTTTAAAACACCACTTATAATGTTGCTTACCATGTATGGAAGTAACGGGGGTAGCAGTGATCGAGCCTCATAGAATCAAAAAGACAGAAAACAGTAAAACACATGAACACTCAACAAGCCTGCACAAACATTATGTCTCTAAGTACTAGGTACCGTAAAACGGGGTGGATAGGATCAGTGGGGTGAATAGGATTGAAGTTACCTTCAAATTTCAAAAATCTGTAATAATTGTAATTTTAAAGTGTAGGTCTTTGCAATGTACAGATTTTAAGTAACGGTTGTTAAAAGTAATTTTTATGACATTAAACTTAAAAAAACTTGGCCACATCGCAGGCTGAATACCATAACCTAAAACGTCAAATTTAGCGGTTAAACTGTTGTCATATTATCTTTGCTTTTGTCTTACAAACTTCATATATCTCTACAACTTTGCAGCACTTATAAAATTTAGGTAATTTTTAATTTAGGTCCTTGCTTGGATAGTTTGGATATTCGAAGAATTCAGAAGCTACAAAATTCCTGCCTTAGGTATATATTTGGAATAAGGCGCCGTGAGAGAATTACTTACAAACTTGCGGAGCTTAACTGGCTTAACATGTACAATCGACGAGTGCTGCATGGCTCCTGTTTTGTATTTAATATTATTAAAAAAAAAATTCCACTATATTTATATCGAAAATTAACTTTCCGAACCGACGTCCATAGACTAAACATCAGACCTAAGACTCTTCTTGATATTCCCCTGCATCGTAGAGAGCTATTTAAGCGATCTTTCTCGTATAACGCTGCCAATCTAATGAACACCAATACCCCAACCGACCTCTCGCTGAGCTGCCAAACTTACAAAAAGAGAACAAAACTCAAATTGTTATCTGCTCAAGTGTGATTTTTTTTCTTCTTATTCTTATCACGTGTCTTGAGAATTGCCTGGTTTTTTCTTTTTTTTTTTTTTTTTTTCTTATTCTTTTTTCCCTTTTCATTCAACAACCAATCTTTCATATCTCAGTTTTTCTTTGCTTCCAGACTTTTTTTTTTTTTTTATTTTAATGCATATATATAACTATCTATAATCTCTTATTTTGGTGATGGATAGTACGCGTTGCGCCTATTTAATTTTTTCATGTTTTTAATGTTTTTTTTTTTAAATATTTCTATGTTACTATTTTTATTACTAGTTTTAGTTATTTTTTTAGATTTAGGTATACAAAGGCCGCAACAGCCCCCCGACAACCTGTTGGGAAAGCTGAAACAACGGCCTATTAGTCCTTAATTTATCTAAAGTTGTGATATAACTGTTATTTTTTATCTGTTTTTTTTTTTTGTTATATATATATATCAACTTTTGTAATACCAAGTGGACTAATAAACGTCTGATTATTATTATTATTATTATTATTATTATTTTTGGTATTCTTTTATCATACTTAAGATAAATTTTTGTGCAAAATTCTATACACCCCGCGGTTGTTTAAATGCGATACAGTCAATAAATCAATCAATGATCCTATTGACACCGCCTGCGGGGTGAATAGGATTCGTGCACAAAAAAAATATATATACAACAGGGTACTCCCCGTATAAAATCTTATACTACCAATGAAAAGTACCAACCTTAACTCATGTTTTAAGCTATTGAGAAATTAATTCAGGCAGATAGTTTTCAAGTTACAAGCTTTCAAAGTTGAAAATTGATCCTATTCACCCCGTTTTACGGTACCTATACAAGGTATTATACAAAACGATCAGATCGTCGAGAGTTTTTTTTTGCAAAATCATTTTCCCTTAATTAAAACTTATTTTAATATGCCAGTGGAGGAAGACTTAGAGTGTCTTATTTCTTTCCCTATTAAACATACACTCCACTTAAAGTATGGACTATTTCTTCAAGTACCTTATTAATGTTTTGCAAAAAAGCAGACTAAATTGATAAATAAATTTATTATGAATACGAGGGACATGATTACGGATTACTCTGTGATTAAATCAGTTGCTACAGCTGTTAGAATTGCCAAAGTAGCCTATTAGCCTGGAGTTCTGCACCGAAGCATACCCTTCGGTTGTTGGATTCTATCCAAAGGAGAGCCGTTCGTCTAATCGGCGACCACGAGCTGACTAAGAACCTCGACAGCTTAGAACATCGAAGACAGGTTGGTGATTTGACTCTCTTCTACAGATATTTCCATGGCAAGTGTTCGACAGATATTGCCCGCTCGATTCCACCTAGAGTAGTGCATAGCAGAAACACACGACGAACCACTGCCGCCCATCCCTATGTGGTTCAACTTAGTACACCCCGAACATCATTGTTTCAGAACTCTTTCAGTTGGAGGACGTCATCTTTGTGGAACGGCCTTTCTGAGACCGTGTTTCCAACCGAATATAACCTCCAACGATTCAAGAAAAACGTGAATCGCTTTCTTCGCACACGCACCGCTCCCAGAGCGCCTTAAAGGATTTCTCCTATAGTGCTTGTGCTGCTCAATCATAAAAAAAAAAAAAAGCCTATATTTTTTCGAGAATTTTGTAAGGTATATTTTCGACAAATATATGTAAATCAGACTACGCCGCAATGAAATGGAAGAAAAGGACGGCATGATAAGGTAAAAATATACACAATTGAATATCTTCTTAAGAAGACATTTGGTTCAATCCGAAGAAATATACAAAACAAAACAAATATGTATATTATTTATAATTTTATTTTTTCAACTTTTAACAAATAATCATTACAAATAACTTGAGACATTTAAAACAATGCTAGTAAATTTATTATTCACGTACACATCATTATTTTTGAAGTATAGGTCTTGCTATAATCTTTTTTGATGGTAGTAAATAATTCCTAAATCTAAGAAATCTCAAAAAATAATATTTTTCAATTTTATACAAATAATCACATACCTTCCTAATATCACATATTTCCAAGCTTTCACACAAATTAGCCTTTTATTATTTTATCAAATATTAAGAAAATAACCCTCCAAGCGTAGTGACTTCGGTGTTTCTAAATTAAAAAACTGTTTTACCTATCTTAAGTTGAAAAGCGATAAGTTATCATATTACAATAATTATGTGTTCCGGATCCTAACCGTAATTAAATTAAATTAGGTACATATTAAAACAAAATATTTTTAAAACACTGGGTTACTAACGGGGTGTATATTTACTAGGGTGCGAAAAAAAATCGTTACTTGTATTTTTTTAAGACCGACCAGAAAATATACACTTTCTGGACAATTTTTCGTCTAGAAAATAACGTTTTGTCGATCAAGACCGGAAAATGGACGTGAGGAACAGGCAAAAGATTTTCCCGGTCCCTGCTTTTCATTTTTCCAATCGCTCCTTGATAATACAATCTACCTTGATTTCGTTACTATACATTTCGATGTATTGTCGAGTGACAGCTCGTTGATTTTTAATTTGTTGTTTATGTCAAACTTGTTTCGCGAGTGCGCAAATTTATCAATATGAATTCAGATTTTAAATTATCCGACACGGAAAATGAGATTCCAGAAGAAATTTTGGAAGCAGCAAGGAAAGCGACTTACGATATACATATTGCCAGTAAAATCAAAAGCCCGTTACGAGAAGTCATACGACGCATTTAATAATAATATAAAATAAAAAAGTTAATGTATATCGAAGTGTCGGTCTTAAAAAAATATTGAACGTCACGCAACCGGAAATTAGTGTTTTGCAGGTCTCTCCAAGCTTCCAGGACTCGCCTACGGCTCGCCCTAGAAATGCTTGTCTCGACCTGAAAAACACTACTTTCCGGTCTTGTAACGTAAATTACTATTATAGAGATGGGGATATTGACCGTCAATCTGTCGATTCTCCGGAAAACTTTTTTCAGTACTTGGCAAAATTTTTTTTTCATATTATTGTTTTACAAAAATTACGTCAGTTTCACTTCACCCTAGTTTTTATCCTGGATTATGTAGATCTATGTATAAGAATTAGTGTCACAGTAAGTAGCTTAAATTAAAAATATTTCGAGAAATCGAGAGCAATAAAACTATGGCTTGAGATTGGTTAAAATTATAATGACCGGCCGTTGGCCACATATGGAACAAATTTTTATGGATTGAATAGGGAAAAACCTTTTTACACCGATTATCTCTGCATAATAAGTAACCTAAGATGGCGGGAAAATCGTAAAACATATTTTTTCATGAAATTGGCATTAGATGACAAGATATCGAAAAAAGTTATGTGAAAAAGATTTTAATTTTATGCTTGCTAACAAAACGCAACATTTTTAAAATTATTTTTTGAAAAAAATATTAAATATTACTTTCATATTCCCAGAAATTTATTGAAAATGTGTTATGATCGAAAACCAATATTTAATCAATAAAAAGTTTTCCCTAATATGGTCAACTTTCTGCCGGTCAGTGTACAAAAGTTGTACACGCTGTCCCAAAGAAAGAAAGGGTAGTCCAGTCATCGATGTGTTTATAGGGTAGATTTCTCTTGTTAGTAAAGATTGGGAGATTAGTACTGCATGTAAAATAACCCTGTCACTGAATGTGGGATACGATTTACCTCAGGTTAAAGATATTAAAAGAAATATTGTTAAGCCGTAACGAACTTTCCGATTTAGTGCCCGAAAATTGAAAATTTGCAATTACACCTTGTAGATTAAAAACTAAGAAAAAGTAGTGGTTAGTAGAGTAAAAACATCAAACCTCCAACTTCACTAATAAAGGAAATAACTTACTTTAAAAAAAATCGTGACCTGGACACCCTGTAGATCAAGAAAATCAGATGCAAAAAAAATTATGAAAAAGTATATTTCTAAAGAGCAAACACTAGTGTTTTGCCCATACTTATGTTTCTACTTTTATTAATTGACAAATTCAATCTCTTTTAACGTAAAAATGTAGGTAATTATACTTCAAAGTATTCAAGTATTTGGCAGATTTTTGGATAAATCGGAGAAGTAACGAAATGTTAATTAAGGTGGAATTATCAACGTCATTCAATTTATTGCCAACCTATAATCTATTTCGCCTTGTTTTTCTAAGTTTATTATTTTATTGACCAAGATTTAAATAAAATCAATATTGTTGGCACATTATTTAGGTAATATCTGATATATTACAAAAATATCAATTTATTTCATTGCTTATTTTGGGAGAATTGTATAGTGAAAGAACAATGACATACCTAATAATGTTAAAAAAAATCTTAACCAATATTTTTCAATATACAATTCTCTTTAAATAACTTATGAAATTCCTTGATATTTATTTAACATGTTACCTAATTATTACCTATAGAATATGAAGACGATATTGATTTTATTTAAATTTTGTGTAAAAGAAAAAATAAATAAATCTAAGCGAAATAGGTTATAGGTTGGCAAGCATGTTGATACTCCCACCGTAAAAAACGAAATGGCGAAGGCGTCACTAGTGTTTGTTCTTATTACCAGAATGAAAAATGGAAGATTTAAAGCTTCTTTTATTGCGATTCAATCCAAACTCCCCCGAAACCGAAAACACTTTCAAAGAAACAAAAATCAATACTACGTACTATATCGGAAGAAAAGCTGTTATGTAAAAGCTTTTTATTATTTCTATGTTTTTTTTAATAGAGCCTTTTTACCGCAAGACCAAATTATGTAACTAAAAACATTATAGAATAAAAATAACTAAAGTAATTGGAGTTAATACGAATGTCAACAAACCAATAGAAACTAATAAAAAGCACCAATCAGAAAAAAAGTAATTTCGTACTTTGCCAGCGTTACAAAAATAAAAATATAAACCAAATTATAGTTAAACTTCAGTGTGACGAGTAAAGTCCGCATCATATGGGTTTTTTTAAATAATAGCTTTATTCGAAATTTAACTTTGGCATCAAGTTCTGCTTCGATCGAGATGAAAATAAGCAAAAAAAATAGTAGTCACGTGATTCGCATTATACCTGTCAAATTTAAATTTTTTTCAGAAAATAATTCAAAAGTGGGGTTATTTCTGAAAGAATCGAAAAAAGTTATTAGAAAAAGTTTTTTTAAATGCAGTTTCTAGGCCACATGCGAAATTTTAGCTGCATAAGATAATTTTGATTTTTTACCCATATTTTGTAAATTGCACCACTTTCGCAAAATAAGACTCCCTAAATAAAATTTCTTAGTTTTGACAATGCTTTATTTCAGATACATTTTCTTTAAAGTAGCGCCATATTAAACGTGTGTTTTTCTACAAAATCAAAATTGGGCTATTAAAATTTGGTCGCATGTGATGCAAAGTTTATTTGTTTTTGACCCTGTATATGGTAACTTCCTAAAATAAGTATTTTTAAAAACGTAGTTTGTGTCTAAAAGTAATTCACCTTAATATTAAGACAAAAAATGACACAGGTCATCAGTAAAGTGTTCATTAAGTGGAAAATAAATTTTAGTGGTGGCTAAAAAGTAAAAATTATCTTATGCAGCTGAAATTCTGCACGTGGACTAGAAACTGCACTTAAAAAACTTTTTCTAATAACTTTTTTTCGATATTTTCATAAATAACCCCACTTTTGAATTATTTTTTGAAAAATTAAAATTTGACAGATAATGCGAATCACGTGATTACTATTTTTTGCTTAATTTTCATCTCAATCGAAGCAGAACTTGATGCCAAAGTCAAATTGCGAATAAAGCTATTAATAAAAAAATATCCCATATGATGCGGACTTTACTGGTCACATTGTAGAATAAAAAGAACTAAAGAGTTAATACGAATGTCAACAAACCAATAGAAAGCACCAATCAGAAAAAAAAGCCATTTCGTACTTTACCAGCGTTAAAAAAATAAAAATATCAACCAAATCATAGTTAAACTTTAATGTTATTTAAAAAAAACGAGAATTCATGATTTTGTGAAACAGTACGGAAAAAAGGCCAAGATGAACATAGAAATTTCAACAACTTACTTAACCTGACCTTACGTACTAATTATTATGAGCATACTCCGTCTTCAAAACCTCTTGCAAACAACTGTAGAAAAAACAATATCAACAGGTAAAATAATTTATTTTATCACCGGGCTTTTTCACTAAATTTTGATTTTTATCATCATATCGCACAGAGAAAGAAGAAATAAAATTTTCTACGATTTTAGTTTTTAACATTTTGAAATATTTACTGAAAAAAAAATTAAACCAAACTAGTAAATACTCGTGAAACCAGCGATCTATGTCACAACTAGGGCTGGGCGATATTGAAATTCCAATATCGATATTCAAAAAATATCGATACTATCGATAAATATAGTTATTTGATATATCGATATATCGAATTTTTGCCCAGCCCTACTTATACCTATATCAAATTAGTGTTAGGCAATATTAAATATCCATATGTGTATTGATACACTGACATTTATATTATACCAAAAGATTGACTTTATTAAACAGAAGACGCATGTATAAAAATTCATTAGTGACAGTCAAAAATTACATTAAACACTAAGCAAATCAGGTAGAGGCGTAAATAAAGGATAAAAACAATAATGATTATCGCATTCTTCCCTCCTTTTATTATTAATGATATTCATTCATCCAAATATTGAGGCGACATTCTTACACCAACATCAAAAAATCGAAAAATCGATATTATCGATGTGATCGGATATATCGATAATATCGATAAATATCAATAATATCGATTTTTCGTTATTTTATTTTTTAAATACAGTTATTCGATATATCGATAAAAATATCGATATTTCGAATTTTTGCCCAGCCCTAGTCACAACACAAATCGACCAGTCGCAGGGACGGGGGCTAAAAGTCGACCCTCCGTTATCTATTTTATTTTTGGGTTCGGTTATAGTGAAAAAGCCCAATTAAAAAAATGTATACACCAACGTGGCTCACTATTTTCCCTTCAATCGCTACCCTACTTCTTATCCTCTTTCTTCATACCATCGTCTAGCGACGTTGCCAGATCGTCAGGCTCCGTCACGGGCAAACTACAGGCAAAGTTCCTGCAGACATACGCTGCGGCTCTGCCTTGGATGGGTTTGAGCCTGTGCAGAGTTTCGATGCGCCTGTAGAGGAGGCCGGCGCGTCCTCCTGGGCCGTCGGCGACCGCTAGGATGCGACCTGGGATGAATCGGGACCGCACTACGTCGAGAAGGGCCTGGGTCGAGTTGTCTTCGGTGGGACCAGCAATAAAAACCTGGGAAAGTATTTTTTTATTGAAGGGCCTTTTTAATAATAATAATATTTAATAATTTTATTTAAAATTTAATAATATAATAAATATCTTCATGTTGTCTTCTATAAACTTATTCTTCAATCCCCTGAAGCTGAGCTTGTTAGGGGCAAATCCTATTTTTTCTTTTAGTAGGTATGTAAAATCATAAATTAAAATATGCATTCAAAAATCAAGTTTTAAAGTAAAAATGTTAATTTATAGTATAAACGCCGTTTTTTTTTTTTTGAAGAATTATATTACCTATAATAAAATTATTAATTTATAATTTTTAAGTAGAAAATATTACTTATATAAATTATTCAGAACAATATTAATTAATTAAAGCATTTTTAAAAATATTTTCAAATTGTCTGTTTTTAATATCCATGTTTTAATTTCGACTTATTTTTTTAATGAAATCAATTTTTTAATTTTTGTTGGTAAATAATCGTTTAAATAAAAACATAAATATTTGCAATTTTTTTGTCCTATAGACTTATTTATTTTAGGTTTTATGGTTATTTCATTTTTGTGACGTGTATTATGAGTATGGTTTTTAAACTGTATAAGGTTTTTATTTTTAAATATATATATTAAGATGTTATAAATGTAAAGTTGTCTTATGTTCAACTTTTTTGTTTCTGAATATAATTCTTTTGAAGGATAAAGGCTCGGATAAAGGTAATCTTTATTGAATATAATTTTTAGAATTTTTTTTGTAATATTTCTAATTTCATTTATTTTCTAATCCCCAACCTAAAATTCCGTAATTTAAGAGGAAGTAACCCCTTTACCACAATGAAAATTGCCGAACGTTTTGCTGGTCAAACGAAAAGAAAAAATAAAAATTGGTATTTAGAAAATAAATTCTACTTTAAATACCCCATCCAGAAAAGTAAATCACGATCGAAAATATTCCCAAAATTTTTTTTACAAATTTTTTTTATTTTTAGTAATTTTGTAATATCTTAAACAATTCTTTATTGGTCAAAAGCAAAATGACTTTCCCGGGTGTAGAATGTTGTACGGTGTACCAAACAATTTTTCTTAAAGCCATTTCTCAATATCGGCCTTACTTTTTTCTCAAAAACTTTGGGCGCGTAAAGTGAATTTAAGCGTGTAAAGTGGGTTTACGCGCCCAAAGTTTTTGAGAAAAAAGTAAGACCGATATTGAAAAATGGCTTCAAGAAAAATTGTTTGGTACAACATTCTACACCCGGGAAAGTCATTTTGCTTTTGACCAATAAAGAATTGTTTAAGATATTACAAAATTACTAAAAATAAAAAAAATTTCTAAAAAAAATTTTGGGAATATTTTCGATCGTCATTTACTTTTCTGGATGGGGTATTTAAAGTAGAATTTATTTTCTAAATATCAATTTTTATTTTTTCTTTTCGTTTGACCAGCAAAACATTCGGCAATTTTTATTGTGGTAAAAGGGGTTACTGCTCTTAAATGAGTTTTAACTAACGCGTAATATAATATTTCCGTATGTCTTACATTTAAAAAAATTTAAATGTTGACGGTAGTAAAAATATTCTAAGTGAAAATTTCAATTTAATTTACTATCAAAAATAATTCCTAAATATTTTATTTTATTAACTTTAAAAATTTGAATGTCTTCATTTAGTTAAATACTATTTATATTTTGTGGTAGGTTATTTAGGTTTAAAGCAAAAGGAATATAATTTGTTTTATTAAAATTAATTGTTAACAAATTGTTATCAAACCAATCTTTTATAATTTTAAAATCTTTTTTAATTTTATTATTTAAGTTTTCCCAATTTGTATCGGTATAAAAAATTGTAGTATCATCTGCAAAACTACGAATTTGTCCATCGCAATTTATACTAAATAGGTCGTTAATATAAATATTAAAAAATAATGGTCCTAAAATTGTTCCTTGAGGAACACCATACTTAAATACTTTTGGATAGCTTTTTTCTTTATCTATTTGAACATAAGCTGGTCTATTTTTCAGATAATTTTTAATTAATTCTAATTGCTTTCCTCTGAATCCAATATTTTCAAACTTTTTTAACAGTAAATTACGGCTAACTGTATCAAAGGCTTTTGCTAAATCTAGAAAAATACTAATACTTTCTCCTTTCCTTATTAACCCTGACAAGATGCTTACCTGAGTCGGAAAGTTATGGAACAACATTAATGCTGAAGTCATTTCGGGCAGTGCCAGCGGAATTGACTTTAGTCTCTCCGAAAAACAAGCTAGTGTTCGGCCAGCCTTTTCGCGTAAATCATCCCTTTTTAAATAAGTAGCCAGACGTATCAGATTGTGAACTGCCACCGAGTTACCACTGGGTTCGGCACCGTCTTGATCTGAATAAAAAGGTACCCATATTATACAGAAAGGAATAAACAGGAGACAATATTCAAGTCAAATAATAAAATAAACTTGGTAACGTTAAAAAGAAGACGTAGATCAAAGTTTTATTTGCTTCTGCTTGATTTTGGTCTGAATTAATTGATTTATCAGTGTTGTAAAGCGATATTTACTTTTGATCTGTATCTGTAAATATTGTTTATTATTAGATATTTTTTGTGTCTTTAAACTTAAATAAAATATGCCAAAACACTTTGCTTAAGTTTCTTACCTTCCTTTCCTCGAATTAAAATACTAGAATCTCCTTCATAGCTCGTGAAATATCCACTATCGCTTGCATCCCAGAATTTTAGATCTTGTTGCTCTTGTAATGTTTCAGCCCACTGTAGCCAATCAGCATCGAGCGAAGCTTCATACAGATCGAGCAGGCCTTTTATTAGGAAAGCATAGTCGTCCAAAAAGCCTTGTACCGGGACTGGCCTGGAAAAATATAAAGCTTTTAGGGATACAATTTTTTTGTAAAACCGAAAATTTGGCCAAATAAATTGAACCAAAAAAAAAGCATTTCTATTCTTGGACACTCAAATTCCAGATGTACCTACCATATTTGGAAACTCCCATCATTTTTTGACATAAAATATTTTTTTATCTTTAGAAATGGACTAGACCAAATTTTATTTTTTTTATAAAACAACGTTAAAATACCCTTAAAGCAAAAAAACAACTTACGTATGAACAATCTTCGCATTATCACCTTTGTAACAGCACCTAAGCAGAATCTTATCGTTTTCGTCATACAAGAACTTCTTGATGAAATTTGCCGCCAATATAGCCCGATTTATGAACGATTGATTTTTCAGTACAAACCCAGCTTTAGCAAAGCCAGAAATCATCATGCCGTTCCACGACGTTACTATCTTCGTATCGGTATCGGGTTTTGGTCTCTTTTGACGTTCCTCATACAAAACTTCATGAGATTTTGTTAAGATTTCTTTTAAAACTTCTTCAGTTATATTAAATTTCGTGGCTGTAGAGGTGTACGAACCGAAACAGGCAAGTACATTTTTGTTTTTGAGTTCTCCATGGGGATCTTGGGAGGCCTTGACGTTGCCTTCTGGTTTTACGTCGTAATGGTGGATAATGACATCGGAGTGTTTAATTCCATTGGTCTCTTGATCCAAAAGATTACAGAGTTCCTCGTATTCCCAGACACAGAAAGCTCCTTCCAGTTTGTGAGGTGCCCCTGAAAATTCATATTATTTGTTTTCTGTATACAGATATAGTGAGCTAACTATTGTTTATGCAATTTTGAAGTTATAAAAGTATCTTAAGGATCGCTTACCTTCATACGGATAAGAATCGGCATCTTGAGCTCCGTAAAAGCCTCCCAACTCGTGGCTCAAATCTCTCGAAACATAGGTTAGAATATCTTTGGCCACGTCAGCGTAAAAATTGTCTTTTGTGACAACGTACGCGTCGCAATAAGACACCGCCAACTGAGCTTGATCGTACAACATTTTTTCGAAATGAGGCACATGCCATCTTTCATCGACTGAGTACCTTGCAAAACCTTAAATAAAAATGTTTTTTAAATTACAGTACGCATGCGCAATTATTAGCATTTTGAGTAATAGATGTGTTTTGAACTTCCATTGCCTTTAGTTTTTCATATTACAACGTTTCAACTGGTAAGTATCTCCAGTCGTCTTCACGTAAATACTGTATCAGTATTGGAAGTCCAAAACACATCTATTACTCAAGATACATCATTGTCTACAACCTTCAAACAAATATTAGCATTTGTTGAGTTGAGTTCTGCAAAGGTATTTTTAATTTTTAATCTAAAAATGTTTTTCTACCTTTATTAACGTGATCATGTATGCCTCCATATGCCATCTTCTTAAGAGTATGCAGACACATCTCTAGACATTGGAATCCCCTTTCAGTTTCCTTCTCTTTGGAATACATATGAAACAAAAAGTTAAAATTTGACGGCTGGGGAAATTTTGGAGCCATGGAGAAGCCTCCGAAATCTGCTTCGTACGAACGGGACAATTGTAATGCACATTTCTTCCAGCAATCTTCACTGGGGACCTCCGATTTGCTATCTGATGTTGAAGCGCCTGCTTCAAGCGATGAAGACTTTTGGAGAACATCGAGGACGTGTTTTCCTAAATAATATCAAGTAAATGAATAAAAGAAAATGTCTGAGTGAATCTGATGATAAATATAATTGTGGTTGTAAAAGCGACAGAGTGATAATTATGGGGATAAAGTTATTCTACGCGGAAGCAGACATTTTGTGGTGTAATATTCATAAGATGTAGTTCAAGCCAAACGACTTTGTCTTATGTACCCGTGATATACATAAATAATAAAATATGACTGTTTACTGGTAAACAACCTTAATATTAAACTTTTGTTTGTAGCTTTTGGAGTCTCCGAAATCACCTACAGGGTCATCTTACAATATACAATACAAGGCGAGCAAAATAACTAGTAATCCATTAAACCAGTATTAAATAATCCAGATAATATTAATCCGAAAATAACTGATTTATATAGCCATGTTTACGCTGCCTACTTTGTATTTTAATTCGAGGCCATAAACTAATAATTGTTGTTGACACTTATATAACGTTAAACATACATATATTTGTATTATACTTTCTGATAATAATTGTTTGATATATATTTAGGTTGCGTTATTTTCCAATAGGCTAAGTCAAGCATGACATCTCCGCGATGCCTTACTAAAGGTACTACATACTTTTGGGCATTCATTTTCACATTTATTTTTACAAGTACCTATACCAGATCAACGAAATACATCCCATACCATGTTGCCGCTACCGTATTTATTTGGAGAAAGTAAATATTTTGAGCTGTACCTCTGACATAGCCAGTGCTGTCAATACAGAAGAAATTGAACTAACTTTCGTCGATGGTTGAACAGGTTAGTATCTGCCACATATTGGTGTGGGTACATTTCGTCGGTCTTCTACATAATTTCTGGTAAAAATAGATGCCCCAGATGTATAAACAGATTTTTGGAAATCATTTGCTGCCATACGAAAAAGATCTGCTATTTTTTCAACAAAATCGCGATTACCATCAACACACACCACATTACGATCGGTACAAAACTGGTTGGCTGCACAGCAAATTCGGGCTAATGGTTTGGCCATCACAATCTCCAGACCTTAACCCATCAAAGAACTTTGGTAATATTTAAGTTTAAAAAAAATTGAAAAACAAATATGGACTATTTTAAATTATGGACGTGGTATAAAAAAAATGTCGCCTGCTGACAAGATAAAATCCTAGCTACGCCAATGCCATATATACACTTTATTTACATGCGCAAGGCATAGATATTTACCTACGTTTATTTATGTCTATGGCGCAAGGCCATAAATTCGCCACTTTCGTGATTATTGTTTCCTGATCTCGAGGCATATATCTACATATTTAATGAACAAAACTAAACATACAAAATAATGGATAATTTTAAAATATTAATTTATATTTTTACTGCCAAAAAGTTACAAAAAATATCTTATCAACGAAAAATTAATGACTTCTTAACAAATTAGTACCCGCGTTAATTGCTGTTACATGCATAAGCACCTGCATAAAAGTAATTAAAATTCAATTTTAGTTTAATTTACTAAAACATGTTCTATATTTACTTTATCGCACGATCGAAGCTCTAAGAGGTCATAAGGTCAGAGAGTATGAACATATAAACAAAAGACGTACAATAATAAACCTTTCCTTAATAAAACTAGGTACCTAATAATTTCTTTGTTAACGGTCTCTATGAAATAATTTTTCAAGTACCTATCTATAAACAAAGTAGCATCCAACAAATTGTATCTATTAAACAACTGATCGTCGGAAAATGGGAAGATTCTGGTGAAAAAAAAAAGATGGCAAAAAGATAGAGGTTGAATTATTGTCAATTAAGATGTTGTAAGTTTAAAGCACAATTTAAGGACTTGACGCACTTTTTAGTGTTTGCAGTGCTGTCTTAAAGCTTTACTTATACCGTGCAAGCAAAAATTATTTGCATCAAAGAGGGCCTTGCATCTAAGGACGTAATGCTTAGCCGTAGAGCTTAATACCTGTTGGGTATCAGTAACTACCTGAAATAACAATCAATCAGTTATTCCGTCATCTTTGACAGTCGTTACAAGTAATTTGATTCATCGCTAATTTTTCCAATTTCTTGAACAATTCACACAATGGGCTTTACGGAACAGCACAAAACCTTCATGGTTAAAGCGTATTTTCGATACGGGGTTAGAGTAAATGGTGAGTGGCAATACATTCCGGGTTTGTGATTGGACGATTTTCACGAACATTTTCCTAACGGGGATGTTTATCATTGCCTGAAAAGAATCTTGGCTTTGTTTAGGGAAACAGGTTCTATACAACACAAAAAAGGAGCAGGAAGACCATCTGTAAGAACAGAAGAAGTTGTTGCAAACGTTCGTGAAATAATGCAAAATAAGCCAACAAATTGAAAAAGACGCCTGTCCCAAGAAGTGGGAAGATCTTATGGAACATGCAGGACTATTCTTAAGAAGCAGCTAAATTTATTTCCTTATAAAGTGCAAGTATTTCAAGAAATACCAGCCGCAGATTTTAAAAGACGCAGGAATTACTCTCAATGGTTTACCCAAAATGTATTGGAAATAAATGAATTAGTAGACCTGACATTTTTTTCGGATGAAGCCTGGTTCCACCTCAAAAAATTGGTGTCTGGTTAGCTGTTTCCCGAAGAAGAATTGCACAGCGGTATAGAGACAATATTTTGAATCCATTTGTTAAGCAATAACTTGACTACGAACTACGTTTTGGATATTTTCAACAGGACGGTGCAACCGCCCATACACCCGCCGAAACTATTAACTACTTACGCAATATTTTCGACGACAGATTGATCAGTTTTCGATCAGACATTAAATTCCCACTTAGATCACCTTGTTTAACGGTTATGGATTACTTCGTTTTTCCTCATTTAAAGAACACTAGTTTTAAAATACCAGTTGCAAGTTTAGAACAATTACAAGAAAGGATTATCCAAGAATGTGGTAACATTTCTCCAGAAATGCTGGTCAACACTTTCGAAAATATGAAAAGACGTGTGAATTTATGCTTGGAGCATGGCGGTGGCCAATTTTAGCAATTTATGTAATTATTTTTCTTTTTCATTCTGTATATTCTTACTTTGTTAATTTTATAAACAACAAAAATAAATTTGTATTTGTCTACTTATTTTATTATTCATAAGTTTGGCATATCATGTCATAATATGACATAATTTTAACCTAGATTTGGTTAGATATATCGTCCCCATATCATTGTGATCTAAACCAAGCCCTACGTTTTTTAATTCAAGCCCTCTTTGATGCAAATAATTTTTGCTCGCATGGTACTTTACTATATTTGATAACATTGACAAAATTTTACCACGTCTGCATTTGTAAAATTTGAGATACCCTGTACACAATCTCTCAATCAGAACTCTGCACACGTGTACTAAAACCCAAGCTTTTACAAAACATAATATTATTATTTACATATTCGATAAACAACTTTGTTGAGGTTTTAACCTTTTTCTAGTACAAAACTGGTGGAAGCAATTGGAATTTTATACTTTTTCTTTACGCACGTAATTGAACATGCAATTTTTTAACTGTTGCATTGACATAGTTATTGTGTTTACACCAAAAGAAGGTTATTGAACCAAACTACAGATAAGGTCGCAATTTCATGGATAAATTGTAATTGTAATACATAAATGCCAAAGGGAAAATATTCATCATAAACATGTATTGTGTACTTATTTGATCATAAACGATGTCGCTTTTATTTCTCGCCAACTGATATGATTTAGCGGAATTGTACACGCGGCGTTTCATATGAGTAACGATTTTATTTTTACAGCACCTTTCACACAATAACTAAAAAATTGCACATCAACCAGTGGCGGCCGGTACAGGACGGGCTTGGGACGCCGTCCTCCTTGCTAAATTAAAAAAATAATAACAATCCTTTTACATACAGTGTGACCAGTAAAGTTCGCATCATATGTGATTTTTTTTTATTAGCTTTATTCGAAATTTGACTTTGGCATCAACTTCTGCTTCGATCGAGAAAATTAAGCAAAAAAGTGCCATTGAAAGCTCCATTATGGATTACTCCCACTTTTTATTTTTTCTACGGCTAACAACATCAGCTGCTGTTCACTATATTTGCTTCATTTTCCTGATGATGAGTGTTTCTACACTCGAAACATGTCGATTCTACCCTAGGTTCGCCTAGTTATTGAATTAAAAATTGTGGAGA
Source organism: Polydrusus pterygomalis (assembly GCA_963969555.1). Taxonomy (NCBI): domain Eukaryota; kingdom Metazoa; phylum Arthropoda; class Insecta; order Coleoptera; family Curculionidae; genus Polydrusus; species Polydrusus pterygomalis. Next base: position 45,991,583 of record OZ018381.1, on the reverse strand, counting down.
AAGACTTTATGCTTTTCTTTTCCCTATAAAAAAATAGTAGTCGCGTGATTCGCATTATCCGTCAAATTTTAATTATTTCCAAAAAATAATTCAAAAATGGGGTTATTTCTGAAAATATCGAAAAAAGTTATAAAAAAAAGTTTTTTTAAATGCAGTTTCAGAAGCCCACATGCAAAACTTTAGCTGCATAAGATAATTTTGATTTTTTACCCATATTTTGTAAATTGCACCACTTTTGCAAAATAAGACTAAACACAACCTACATAAAACTTCTTAGTTTTGACAATGCTTTATTTCAGATACATTTTCTTTAAAGTAGCTAAAATTTTGATTTTTTTACCCACCACTAAAATTTATTTTCCACTTAATGAACACTTTACTGATGACACTGTGTTCTTTTTTGTCTTGACATTAAGGTGTATTACTTTCCGACACAAACTACGTTTTCAAAAATACTTATTTTATGAAGTTACCTTATACAGGGTCAAAAACAAATAAACTTTGCATCACAAGCGACCAAATTTTAATAGCCCAATTTTGATTTTGTAGAAAAACACACATTTAATATGGCGCTACTTTAAAGAAAATGTATCTGAAATATAAAGCCTTGTCAAAACTGAGAAGTTTTTTAGGTTGCGTTGAGTCTTATTTTGCCAAAGTGGTCAATTTACAAAATATGGGTAAAAATCAAAATTATCTTGTGCAGCTGAAATTTTGCATGTGGGCTAGTAACTGCATTTAAAAAAACTTTTTTTAATAACTTTTTTCTATATTTTCAGAAATAACCCCTTTTGAATTAATTTTTGGAAAAAATTAAAATTTGACAGATAATGCGAATCACGTGACAACTATTTTTTTGCTTAATTTTCATCTCGATCGAAGCAGAACTTGATGCCAAAGTCAAATTTTGAATAAAGCTGTTAATAAAAAATTCCCATATGATGCGGACTTTACTGGTGACACTGTATATAAGTTAGGTACTTACTACATATTATGATATGATGTTATACCATTGCCACTAATTATTCTTTATTATTACTTATTATTATAAATAAACGATAACATATTTAAACAGTCATACTTTATTACGAAAAACATTTTTTTATAGATAACTCTAGGTCTGATTTTGAATATTTTTGGTAGCGCCGTATGTATGCATTATAAATAACATGCCACCGTTTCATGGGGTAATCATTGTCAATTGGAGTTCTTTTATTTTTGAACGGCAACAAAACGTTGGGAAACGGGTGTCCTATCCCTAATTTTAGAAAATGAGGTCGAGTCGTGTGTTATGTACTACTGACTTGAATGTTATATTTTAACATTTAATAATGGCGATGTTCTTTTGTTCTATATTTAACACAAGGCAAAGCCAACTACACGGTGCATAATGTTATCTATGTCTGTAATTTTAGCTGTTTTATTTTGCAACATTAAAATAATTCAAATTCAAATTAAATTTATTCTACTAAGGATCATACATTATGATTTGAGGTTCGTCATATAAAACTATAAAATTAACTAACCTAGGAGGCAGTTTACCTTAAATTTCAGACTACAAACATTAAATGTAGGAGAAAAATTTAGAAGGTACCAAACCTTTTACACAAATATGATTCAAAAATTCTTTTAATGTGTAAATTAATATACAGGGTGTCCGGGAAAATGTGGGAAATCTCTCGGATATGAAAAAAACACGTGAAAAAAATACTACAAGTTCATATGAGCTTCTTTCGTATCGGCCTCCTCTTCGGAAAAATGGGCTCCCAAAGAGCTCCCATGGAATTAAGTTTTTGACACAGAATTATTAAACCAACAGGTATATTTAAATTTTTTTTTCATATGATCTATACCAGGTAAGACCCTTCAAATTACTATCCCAGAAAGTGTTGCGAATTACTCACAGCTGCAGGGACGGACTAGCTGTGACACTAATGTGCCCATTTTGTATGATAAAAACGTTGGACAACGTTTTTACATACCTTCAACTATTGACTAAAAATTAAGTACATACTTCATTCATGTCGCTAATCCTAACCGTTTTCGGAAAAACGTCATTTTATTGCGATCATGTATTAATATTAAGCAGTTAAAAGTGAACATTTATAATTTATAGGAAGAAAGATGTATCTTTTATTGAAATACTCTAAATATACATGATGTAAATATGTTAAAAATGACGTTTTTCCGAAAACGGTTAGGATTAGCGACATGAATGAAGAGTACTTAATTTTTAGTCAAAAGTTAAAGGTATGTAAAAAACGTTGTCCAAAGTTTTTATTATACAGGGCGTAAAAAAATGGGCACATTAGTGTCACAGCTAGTCCGTCCCTGCAGCTGTGAGTAATTTGCAACACTTTCTGGCATAGTAATTTGAAGGGTCTTACCTGGTATAGATCATATGAAAAAAAAATTGAAATATACCTGTTGGTTTAATAATTATCTGTCAAAAACTTAATTCCATGGTAGCTCTTTGGGAGCCCATATCTCCGAAGAGGAGGCCGATACGAAAGAAGTTTATATGACCTTGTAGTATTCTTTTCACGTGTTTTCTTCATATCCGGGAGATTTCCCACATTTTCCCGGACACCCTGTATAATAAATTCTATCTATATTTTTTTAAAGTAAGTAACTATTCACATAATTTTTTTTTAAATGTTATTGGCTTTGTTAAGGGCTCCGTTAAACCGTTAAAGCTGCGTTTTTATCGTGAAAACATACCCCCGTTCCAATCCACTGAGAAGTTACCGTACCTACCAGGTTAATTATAGTTTGAAAAAAAAAATTGAGGACCTAAATGATCCCTTGGAAAACAAATTAGTTTTATGGAAAAAAAAGAAAGAACCTAGTCTTCCTCCACAAAATATAATAGAATAAAAATTCTCTAGGGGGTCTCTACATGTTTCGAACGTAGAAACGTTCATCATCAGGAGACAGAAAATTTATTTAGTGCTGATGGTGTTAGCAAGAGAAAATGGTGTAGAACCTTAAGGTGGGAGTATCAACATGCTTGCCAACCTATAACCAATTTCGCGTATATTTATTTAATTTTTCTAGCTTTTACACAAAATTTAAATAAAATCAGTATCGACTTGATATTCTATAGGTAATAATAATTGATATATTTAATTAAATATCAAGGAATTTCAGGAGAATTGTATAGCGGAAAATATCGGGTAAGATTTTTTTTAACATTATTATGTCATTCTTCTTTCACTATACAATTCTCCCAAAATTAGCAATGAAATAAATTGATATTTTTGTAATAATAATATGTCAGATATTACCTAAATATTGTACCGACGATATTGATTTTATTTAAATGTTAGTTAATAAAATAATAAACTAAAAAAGCAACGCGATATAGGTTATAGGTTGGCAAAAGATGGAATGACGTTGAGAATTCCACCTTAATGGAGCTTTTATGGAATTAAGAAATTGATGTGTAGAAAAGACATAATATAAAGAAAATTGATAAAGGTTAAACAATACTCAGTATGTTAAAAAAGTTATTAAAGGGGGTCTAAATCAACCAAATAAACTCGGGAAGAAAAACCTTCCTAAAAAGAAGGTTTCGAAATTTAAAAATTTTTTATAAAACTTTTCGAGTGTATGTCAGTAAGACCCATAGGCCTCTTAAAACAATAAGAGGCCTATAGTAAGACCTTATAAGGATAAAATTCAAAATTGTCATAATATTAAGAAGACATCACAATAAAATTACGTTGCAAAAAGTGTGTTGTGGGGTACTGAGGATTCGTTTTAATGTTACTTAGTTTTGGTCATAAAAGGTACTTTTATACTTTTAAAATGTCTTTATATTGCCATTTTGACCTTTTTCAAAAAACCAGAATTAGAGCATTTTGCTTAAATCTCTTAACTTTTCCTTCTTAACTGGTACGTAACTTCTCAGATGATTGGAACGTGGGTATGTACCTGTTTTCACGATAAAGACGCAGTTTTAAAAGCTCTTAAAAAGAGAACTTATTTATTATTAGCCATTGATATGGTCAGTTATCAAGCCTGATTTTTTAAAAATTATTAAGGTCTTTTAATATAGAAATTATGTTAAAATTATCAGTGTTAGTGCATTCTTGACAAGATAATAAAATGTATTACTGTATGAAAATAACATAATATGTATTATAAATACTGGATATAATTAAATGATGTTTTTGTTTATGAGATTGGAAAGTTTTTTTTTTAATGCGTAAATTACTGTAAGATATACTTATATTCTTTTTGCGATGACAAAATCTGTTTCGAATAATAATCTCCAATAAAATGCAGTATTTTCATATACAAAAAATTCACATTTTAACTATCAAAATCACATGACTCGGTGCCTCCAACACAACAAAATTATTATGCATAGTAGACTATGGACAAACTAAAAACAATTTTATTGCAGTCAACCTCCTAAGCGCAAGGAATATGACGGAGTTTTAATAAACTATGTAAATATTTTAATTAATAGTACTAAATAATCAACAGGGTAGAGCAAGATAGACATCTCATATTTTTTATTTTATATACAGTGTGGCCAGTAAAGTCCGCATCATATGGGATTTTTTTTATTAATAACTTTATTCAAAATTTGACTTTGGCATCAAGTTCTGCTTCGATCGAGATGAAAATTAAGCAAAAAAATAGCACGTGATTGGCATTATCTGTCAAATTTTAATTTTTTCCAAAAAATAATTCAAAAGACATTTCTGAAAGTATCGAAAAAAGTTGTTAGAAAAAAACTTTTTCTAATAAATTTTTTCGATATTTTCAGAAATACCTTACCGCTTTTGAATTATTTTTTAGAAAAAATTAAAATTTGACAGATAATGTGAATCACGTGACTACTATTTTTTGCTTAATTTTCATCTCGATCGAAGCAAAACTTGATGCCAAAGTCAAATTTCGAATAAAGCTATTAATAAATAAAATCCCATATGATGCGGACTTTACTGGTCTCACACTGTATATTCAATTCAATTCAATTCAATTCATCTTTATTCGTAATAGGATACAATAGTACTTTTACATGTCAGAAAATAAAAAATATATATAATAATTGGACGGATACTGTAGGTAAAAAGTACATATAAGCATTTACATTTAAAAAAAAATAAAACATACATACACACAATTTACATATTAAAACCGTAGGAGCGACGATGCAGATCCCAGATAAAGGCACTGTGAATAAAATTATAGAGTTTAAGTGGGAAGGTCAAAATTAAAGCTGCTGGAGAGGTACTCCTCGTAGGAGTAAAAGGCATGCCTCAATAGGTATCTTTTAACAGCATTCTTAAATGCAGTCTCACCCATGTCCCTGACATTTTGGGGAAGCGCGTTAAAAAAAGTAATGCCAAAGTAGTTAGCCCCACCCCTGGATCTCGAAAGTCTGTGGTAGTCAGGTCGCACGTCCTGATTATTTCTCGTGTTATGGTCGTGGAAGAACGAGTTATTATGGTAAAGGTGAATATTTTGCTTCACGAACATGAGACAATGAAGGATATATAGGCAAGGCAGGGTAAGCACTTTCAGTTGAATAAACTGCTGTCTGCAGTCATTACGGTATCCAATATTAGATATTACTCTAATACATTTCCTTTGAAGTGCGAAAATCTTACTGGAATGAGTAGAGTGTCCCCAACCCAATAGAGCATAGGAGGCCCTGGAGCTAAAGCTCGCATGGTAGGCACACATTAAGGTCTCAGTAGAGACGCAGCGAGCTAAGCTTCTTATTAAATAAATAGATTTGGATAGATCTTTAGATAGTTTGATTATATGTGCCTCCCATGTGAGCCCCATATCCAGTGTCACACCCAGAAAGACGACCTCAACATTGGTGTCGACCAGTAAATGATCGCCACCTTGGCGTAGAGAGAAGTTTATGTTTTGCGTTTTAGCTATGTTAAGGCAGAGTTTATTAGCCAGAAACCATTCCTTTATATTACCTACTATGTTTGTAATGACTGTATTCTGAAATTGGGAGGGGTGATAGCTGTTTAGCCATGTAGTGTCATCGGCAAATAGTATAAGTTCAACAAGATCCTGAAAATTGGGGAGGTCGTTTATAAAAATGAGAAATAGCACAGGGCCCAATACTGACCCCTGTGGGACTCCACATCCTATTTTCCTAAAGCTGGAGGCTCTTTGTTTGTAGTATACATATTGAGAGCGATTGGACAAATAAGATTTCAGGAGGTTTGCTGTACCATTGCCTAAGTTGTAATATGAGAGTTTTTGTAGAAGGATGTCGTGTATATAGTATACATTATATTGGTGAACATTATAACAAAATAATAGGTATTATAAGACAGTAATGTTAATGATTTAGTGCGAGAATGTTCATTCAAGTACCTATACTCTATAAGTACTTATATTGCGACCAAATGTGGCCGTAAAAAATAGCGATTAATTGCAATAAAGATGGAAAATTCTATGGTGGGACATAACCCTCTAAGAAAAACAGCACATAAGAAGGAATATCTCAAAAAATAGGCGTTGCCAACCTTAAACCTATTTCGCGTAGATTTATTTATGTTTTCTAGCTTTTATACAAAATTTAAAGAAAATCAGTCTCGACTAGATATTCTATAGGTAATAATTGACATATTTAATAAATATCAAGGAATTTCATAACTTATTTTAGGAAAATTGTATAGCGAAAAATATCGGGTAAGATTTTTTTTAACATTATTATGTCATTGTCACTCATTGTTCTTTTACTATACAATTCTCCCACAATTAGCAATTCTCTTAAAATAAGTTATGAAATTCCTTGATATTTATTAAATAGGTCAATTATTACCTATAGAATATCAAGTCGATACTGATTTTCTTTAAATTTTGTATAAAAGCTAGAAAACATAAATAAATCTACGCGAAATAGGTTATAGGTTGGCAAGCATGTTGATACTCCCACCTTAAGATTTGTACCTAACACCTCAAAATTATTCTGAAAAAATTATGTTATTTAAGGTTAAATTCTCAACGTCATTCAATCTATTGCCAACCTATAACCTATTTCGCGTTGATTTTTTGAGTTTATTATTTTAATAACTAACATTTAAAGAAAATCAATATCGTCGGTACATTATTTAGGTAGTATCTGACGAGGTATCTGATATATTACAAAAATATCAATTTATTTCATTGCTAATTTTGGGAGAATTGTATAGTGAAAGATCAATGAGTGACAATAACATAATAATGTTAAAAAAAATCTTACCCGATATTTTTCGCTATACAATTCTCCTAAAATAAGTTATGAAATTTCTTGATATTTATTAAATATGTTAATTATTACCTATAGAATATCAAGTCGTTACTGATTTTCTTTAAATTTTGTATAAAAGCTAGAAAACATACTTAAATAAATCTACGCGAAATAGGTTATAGGTTAGCAAGCATGGTGATACTCCCACCTTAAGTACTATTTAACAGGTGGCCTAATACTTCTTGCTCACAGCCGCCATTAAAAGTTATCTTGGTTTGAATTGGTTAATTATGATTGTATAAAAATGTAACAAAAATTTAATAGGAAAGCCATTAACAACACAATAAGGTAGTAGTAGGATGTTTAATTATGGCGCACTGATGAAAAAGCACAATATCTTACATTTTAAGATTTGAAAGTATGAAACGGGTATAAAATCAACAAACTAAATTGCAAAATCAAAAACATTACCTATTATCAGTAGGTACAGCCAAGAATGTTAAAAATAACAATGCCAAAAATGTTAAAAGGTTTTCTATAGATAGGTTAGGTATAAAATTTAGTTATTGGGCATTGTGTATCTTGCTTGTAAAGTCCATATAGTCATCAACACAGGTGAATAAGCATTTACCAATTTAAAACACAACACACACAAACCTAAAATTATATAAAAACTTACCAGATTTCAACAAAGCCTCTCTGTTTGTCTTCCATTGATGTGCAATATTAAGCAACACAGTCTTGAAGCCCGGTCTGCCATATTTTGAATCTTCCGGAGGAAAATAAGTTCCTCCAGCTAAAGGCTCCAAATTCGGAGTCAAAAATACTGACATCGGCCAACCTCCTCCTCCTACAGTAGCTTGTATAAATGACATGTACATTTTGTCCACATCAGGCCGTTCTTCACGATCTACTTTGATGTTTACATAGTATTCATTCATTATTTCTGCTACTGACTTGTTTTCAAAGGATTCTTTCTCCATGACATGACACCTATAAATTAAAAGGGTAAGGTAAGCAACATAATATGCCATAAAGTTTATGTATATATACTTAGGTACCTATTAACAGTAGTAAGTAGATTTATACCAAAAGATTTCTCAATAAAAGAAATCTTATGGATATTTTCTTACTTTTTTTTGTTTTTTGATTGTAGGCTATTTGTAGTACAAAATATCTTTGTAGCTTTGAGACACTTTTTAGTAATCCCACAACAGCTGCACCCAAAAATATCAGAAAAGTAAGTCACTGATTTTTGGGCACTTATAATGTGACTGACCTGTCTGACTTTTTGGGCATGTACATACAATAAACTCTAAAATTTACCAGTGGCAAGTCGAATATCCCACTGACAAAAATATAGGCTTATTCTCAGCTTGGGCCTTATCGAAAGCTTCCTGACCCCACGGATACCAATCCACAGGATTAGCAGCATGTTGCAAGAGATATGGACTCTTTTCAAGGGCCAGACGGTTTTGCTTATTTTCTTGGGAACTACTAGCACTAGACATGGTTCGGAAAGTATTGTTTGATATTATAGGTCCAAATGATAATGACCTAAAAAGAAAGGAGTAGGTAAGTAAATATTCCCATAAAAGAATCATAGATTTTGGAAAATTCCTATATGTAAGTATAGGTAGGTAGGTATATATTGTGGTGTTTTCAACTGTTTTCCCAAAGCATCTCTCAGAATCAAGGTAGCAATATTATTGCAAGGTCTTTTCATTCATAAACAAATCAAAAAATCAATTTCTTTATGCCTAACCTTAAGGTTAAAGTGAAGGCAAGTGAAGACAAAGCAATTTTCCAAGCTTAGGTTTGTTTTGTCATGCAGCACTAATTTAATTTGTAAGCTTGTCAAAATTAATGAATTTTATGGAAGATTGATTGGAACTCTGTAGTCCATGAACCTTCAATTTAAAAAAAAAGCTACTTTATGTGCAATGTGCATACTGCAACTGAAGTTATTATGAAAAAAAACAATTTACAATGTACATGTATTTAAAGAGAAAATAAGAATAAAACAAATTAAAACAAGAAATTAAATAATTCCAGTTAAACTTGACGAACACTTAAAAAACAAGGTTATGGACGACGTGACGTTTTGGACGTAAACATTCGGATAAAACAATTTTAAATTAAATAATTTACTTATTTGATTAAGCAACAATTATTACCTGGCGATGGAGTTACTGCAAGATGTCGTGTATCTCAAAAAGCATTTACTTTCTGAATTTGCAGGAATGCGGGTCTCGCACTTTAAATTTCCAATTCGACGGAAAACACACTGCCAAAGGTTAAAGTTCTGGGTGATCCTGGGCAAAATCATGGTTGATTTTGTGGAGACACAGGCACCATGTCAAGTGTAAACAATTTACATAACTTCACAGCACCGGTCAATTTTATTTTTAATTTAAAACAGTGAAAGTTATGCGCGGTTAATTTGCAATAATTCTATTTTCGGTTCTTATTCATTCTCTGCCAGAGTTTTATTTATAATTTTTGTTATGTAGTAAATAAATAACATAAAACATGACAGATGGGCACTATTGACAGATCGATTGGTTGCATAACAACTTGCAGCCTTGACCACAGGCGCCCCTAAAAATCACAAAACACTAATCCAAGAATGCACTAATTTGCTTCAGCGTTTGCACCTCACTAATTAAGTAGAAAGTTTTTAACTTCACACGTGAAAAGCGAAAAACCGACTAACATTCGAACATTCGATCGTTAGTTAGTCGCGTAAACAACCTTCCTTCCTATTTTTTAGTTGTCTGCCACTTCCTAAGACCTTGTACATATATACAATAAACTAGTAACAATAAATAACAATCAAACTAATAATAAATTATATATTTTCGATATTAATAGCATTTTTGTGTAGTGCCGAGTACAAATACAATTTGTCACTTCGTGACTGTTTATAAACAAATATTTTACAGATAATTCGAGATATAAATCCCTAATTAGGTTGGTTTGACGTCATTTTAATTCAACGTGTCCAAAATCAAAATCATTAAATCAAATAATACAGGTTTTGGAAACACTGACACAAAATTTAAGGTATTATTTTTATAACCAGCTAAATGCTATCGACAGATAGGTAGAAACCAAAGACTTCTAATATATAATTAGAAGTCGTTGGTAGAAACACAAAAATGTAATTCCACGCATACCTATACGCTTGCCCACAAGTTTATTATAGGTAATTATTATACAAAAAAAACAATAATTAAATCGATTATCTGTATCACACAATTCTTATAATTTTTATAAAGGTTTTATATAAACAAAAATGTAAATTTAATATCGGTTAAAAATGAACAAATTATCGTTCTTCTATTATTCTATTTTTATCATTATCCAAAAACACCAATATTCAATAATAACCTAATAAGAATAAGCCATAAGCTCAATTCGTAATATTCGTATATTCTTGACAGTTTGGCGTAGACTAGTTTGAAATAAAATATAAATTATGTTATGTGACTCCTGCTTTGATGGTGATGTCACATATGTCACGGTAGAATAAAAGTTGATATTTGTACTCTGGTTATGTGGACACGAAAGAACCCTCGTTCTGTTACAGTTTTTGTTTTCTTTAAACGGGTCTGTTATTGGGCGTTTCATCTCCACTTCACCACTCTCCTGAATTATGTGGTTTCTCTCCTCTTATCACATCAAAGATGGTCTTGGCGAATCCAGTGTGCATTCACTATCACTGTGGAGGATTTTGTCAAGTAGGTCCTCTGTAGGATTCACTATTCACCAAGACCCACACAGAACTCCAACAAGTCCACAGCCTGCGGTGAAGTGGGCGAATCCCATCATTGAATATTGTCACTGGAAATCCTGCGAAATTGGGGAATGCGCTTATGTTTTACGAATTAGTATTATCACGAACACGAATCACGAAGGTGTATCGAGATTATTATGCAATCAGAAATACAGACTGACGAGAACCCTTTTCTTCTGTGATTCCGAATGCGCCGCCTCTGGTGATGGTGGTGGGGGAAAAAGTAATTTTGACTTTTGAGTTTTTGACAAAAGACAGAGCGGCCAACAGTGCAATTCTACTTTTTTTAATTCTTCTTTTTCAAACAGCTTTCAACGTGAAAGGTTGGGGTAAGTTTAAATTATTTTTAATTTATTGTTTGATTATTTTACAAAAATTTACGGAAATATTTATCCTATAATAAAATCTTAATGCCACTTTATGTGTAAAATACAAATTCATATTAAAATCTATTGAGATGGGCTGGATTTTTCAGGATAATTATTTTAAGGTTATGCCTCGTACTCTGGGCAAGGTGCTTTGCTAACCCCTGCAAATGCCCCTAATCGTGCAAGGCTACAATAAAACTTTGTTTAATCCCAGTGAGCATTATTTATTGCTTAACTGATTCATGGCAAGGTAACATTAATTTATTTTACGGGTCCATGTGAAAATTATTTATAATCGAGAATTTATGAGGTATTTTTATCTCTTTGCAGAGGAACCTTAATTTGCCATCATGGTGAACGGCAGAATTCCCACAGTATGTTCCAAAACATATGTTACGCCCAGGCGTCCATATGAAAAGGCTCGTTTGGACCAAGAATTGAAAATTATCGGAGCCTTTGGTCTTCGTAACAAACGTGAAGTATGGCGTGTCAAATACACCCTAGCTAAAATCCGTAAAGCTGCCCGTGAGTTGCTTACTTTGGAAGAGAAAGAACCCAAACGATTGTTTGAAGGTAAGTTCCAAAATTGTTTTATTTATTTAAAAGTGTTCTTAGTTGCCCCGACGCCACGCTCCAGTAATGCCTAATTGCTTATTAGGAGTGCCAGAAATTTAACGGAGGGGCAGATAATTTCCCGCTAGGAAACAGACTATGTCTTTGCCATGATTTTGTCTGTGCCGAAAGTTGAGGATACATTTTTTTACATCAAAATTTATCTATTACCTATTATGGAGAAACATGTTTGTTATTTGGTATAGCGTTGATAATGTTTTAAATAAGGTTTTTTTTGTAGGTAATGCTCTTTTACGTCGTCTAGTCCGCATTGGAGTATTGGACGAGAACAGAATGAAACTCGATTATGTATTGGGTCTAAAAATTGAAGATTTCTTGGAAAGACGTCTCCAGACGCAGGTCTTCAAACTTGGTTTGGCCAAATCCATTCATCATGCCCGTGTTTTAATCAGGCAAAGACATATCCGGTAATGCACTTTTCCATGAACTTTGAAAATATTTCTGAAAGGCCACTTAGTTAAAAAACTAACGCCTTGAAATGAGGATATTGATATTTTTCTTGTCTTAATGTAGAGAGCCAGGTAAAATATTTTATTGTTTATTGTGAGGTAATTATCGAGTCTTAGAGTCACTAGTTAGGAGATAATTAGTGCTTAAACTAGTGCTAAAGATACTCGTAGAAGAATGATACCAGCTTATGCCCCAAACTGGCTTGTTGTGGCTTGATTGGGTACCTTGTGAGGCGACAATCTCATTTTTACACTTAAATTTTGTTAATGCTATAAATTCCATGTTTTTGTCTTATATTCTTATTTTTCCAACAGGGTTCGTAAGCAAGTTGTGAACATTCCATCATTCGTTGTTCGTTTGGACTCGCAAAAACACATCGACTTCTCTCTGAAATCACCATTCGGAGGTGGCCGTCCAGGACGTGTCAAGAGGAAGAACCTTCGTAAAGGTATGGTTTATATTGAAAAATCACAATCTATAATAATCCAAAAAAAAATTTCATATGTCCCAACGCCACGCTCCAATAATGCCAAGTTGCTTATTGAGAGTGCCAGAAATTTAACGAAGGGGCAGAGAATTTCCCGCTAGGAAACAGACAATAGTCTTTGCCATGATTTTGTCTGTGCCGAAAGTTGAGGATACATTTTTATATAATTACACATTTTGGTTATTATAATTATTTATATTTATACATTTTAGTTGTTCATTTAATTTTTTTCATTTCAGGAACTGGTGGCGGCGGCGGTGGAGAAGAAGAAGAAGATTAGAATGCTAATGATTTTACTGTGTGATTTTTATGTAATATATACATAAGCATCATTTATTTATTTTATTTATCCCTGATCCTGATATAATAGACTATGGTTATGTGTTTGTCAAATTTATTTTTCGTCTTCCTACCAATACAGGCAATTCTAGAAATCGGGGTAGTTTTTCTAATAAAATAATTGAGATAAAAGCGCAACGTTGGTTATTCCGGCGCAAAATTTTATGTAAACTCGATTTAAAAATTATATTTGACGTTCTGGAGTTTAAATTTCTACAAAAATTGATCCTTTGCTACGCAAAATTATTTTATTGTAATGTAAGCCTTGGTTAAAAAAATCTAGATAATGAAAATAAAAAGCACCAAATTAATATTGATTAAAATATAGGTATTAATCTGTATTATTGCATAATCTACAATTAATTATCGTTGATTGCTGTTTTTTCTAAACGAGATTATTTTCATAACATCCTTAAAATAAATCAAAGTTTCAGAATTTGTAACCGTTTAAATTATCAATTTTTCTGAACCGGTTCGGTTAGTTTAGTTCAAAATGAAAATCTTAACCCAGGAATCCCTAAATCATGGTCGTAGACAACCAAACATGCAAGGAAGCATTCCAATCCGCCGCTTTATTTTATGAATGTAGACAAAGTCGTGTTTACCTTTGTTATTTATTAGGTCCACTGCAACACCGCCAAAAGAAAATCAATGAATGAAAATTCCCTTACGAAAACTGCTTCGGGTTCTTTCGGGGAAAATCATCTGTGGAATTTGTGGTTATAATTTATCGGGATCGGGAAACTGCAATTTTTGACAGGACAGAGGAAGCCTTGGTTGGGATCGTGTTTTTGTTGTTTTTCCGAGTTTTTCCCGATTATGTTTTGTTTTTAATGTTTCGTAACAGTTGTTTGTTTATGATTTATTTAATTATTCGGTGTTCAAAGTGTTTTTTGTGTGAATTACTTGTGTATTTTTCCGTTGAAAATATTTTTTCACGCAACACGGAAATACAAACAAATCGGGTAAGAAAAACGATAGTTATATAGGTAGTTTATGATATTTATTTATACTGTGCCAGAAGTATTACCTATCTGTATTGCTCCTCTCACTCATTTTCTTTATTTCTGGGTTTCTACAGAAAAAAAAAATTTGACCATGGGTTTTTGGTAGATACAAGGGCTCTTTCAAGAGTTATAGGTATTAAGTACCTACTGCTTTAACTGTCGCGGATTCCAGTAACTTAATTATTTTTAAAGATGGGATTGCTTCCTGGTCTGTATTATTTATCTGATGTTAAAACTTTATTGAAGAGCTATAAAGCAAGGAGTAAGTAGATAGAATTTTTAGGTTCTATATATTAGTTTATTGCAAGAATAGGTTTCATTTAAGTATCCAGTAATAGAAAACCTTTGTATGTACAGGTATACTTAAATAATAACTATTTCCTTTCAACTTTCCTCACGAGTCTTGCGTGTTCTAGCCGCCCGCATGCCATGCTCTCACATAGAGCGTGGCCTCATCGCCTTTCTCCCTCGACCACCCACTTCCTGACACGGACAACAACCACTCTAGCTCACGCTCAATCCGAAGAGTCTGGAATTGAACCTGGACATATCGCAACAATCACTGGATCTTTTGTTTCATTCGGAGGTCAAGAGGCGCTTGAACAAGACCACTACGATACTGATCACACCGATTTGGGTAGTGAGCCCGATGAGAGTGAAGTTAGAAGAGGGCTGTTGAGAGATGTAAGTGTTTAGGATATTGTAGGTTTCTTTTTAATTACGGTATTAGATAAGTTGTTTGATGTTTGGTATTTTTTTTTGAAACATTACTGCAGCTCTCATCGTAGTAACTATCAAGTACATTCATTATGTTTACTCACCCCAATAAACAATAAATATACATTTTCAAGGTCCCTACCCTATAAATAATAGGATATTGTTAAAATGACCACATAGTCTGTTTCCATCCGACTACGATTTCTTGCTTGTTTCTATAACGACTGACCTGTAAGGTTTTCCGTAATGACTACGGGCTGGTATCGGAGGACAAACACCATCCTACTTTAAAAATATATATACCTGAAGCTAACTGTAGAACAAAGGAATTAAACTCCGTTGCATCCACGTATAATTTTAGGAGGGCTGATTATTTAGCTTTGTATTATAGCTTTTATAAAACAGACTGGACCTGCCTCGAAACTCATACCAATGTGAATGTGGCCGTTAATGATTTCTACAATAAAATATGCAACATATTCAACGAGCATATTCCTAAAACTAAGCAAAGCTCAAAAAGATACCCCACATGGTTCAACATATCGATTATAAACAAACTTAAATTTAAAGACAAATTTAGAAAAAAATACAATAAAAATAAAAATATTACAATATTTACACAATTTAAAAAAGTCCGGGCAGAACTGAAACGTGATATTAGAGCTGCGGAATTAAGCTATTTGAACACAATACAAAATAACATTGGTATGGATTCAAGGTCGTTTTGGTCCTTTATTAACAGTAAGAAGGGTTCGCTTCATATTCCCAATAAAATGCATCTAAATGGTACTGAATATCACGGTGGTAACGATATTTGCAATGCGTTTGCTAAGTATTTCAATAGTACATATACACAAAATCAACAAAACAATCCAAACATTAAAGAAAACGTTAACTCTATGCCGGTAGTACTAAATAATATTACAAAAGAAGACGTTTTGGAATCCATAAATAAACTAAAAAACGGTAAAGCAATTGGACCAGACGGTATTCCTTCATTTATATTCAAAGGTCTTCAAGAAATCATATCATATCCGTTATTAATTATATTCAATCTAAGCCTTAAAACGAACACATTTCCAGACCAATGGAAAAAGGCTAAAATATGTCCAGTCTTTAAAAAAGGAGATAAATCGGATATTACTAATTACCGTCCAATTGCTGTACTGTCGACACCAGCTAAAATATTCGAATCAATTATCTTTAGATATACTTACTCATCTGTACAACATAGCATATCAATATATCAACATGGGTTTATGAAGCAAAGATCAACCACAAGTAATCTATTATCAATAACGCAGAATGTATCTGATGTCTTAAACAAACGCGGCCAGGTGGATGTTGTCTACACGGACTTTGAAAAAGCTTTTGATAGGGTATCCTTTGTGATATTACTTGATAAATTGGAAAAAGAATTCGGCTTCCATCCAAATCTAACAAAACTTTTAAAATCTTATCTTTACAATCGTCAGCATGTTGTATCTATGAAAGGATATACATCACATCCGTTCAAGCCAACCTCAGGCATACCACAGGGATCCAATCTGGGTCCGCTGTTGTTTCTCATGTACATTAACAGTATTGCTGGGGTTATAAAATATGCTTTATACTTATTGTTTGCGGATGATTTGAAAATATATTGTGAAATTAGAAGCCTGCAAGATTGCATAACCTTACAGTCTGATTTAGACAACATTGCCAGATGGTCATTAGAAAATATGCTTAATTTTAATGTTACCAAATGTGTTGTCCTTACATATACTAGAAAACAAAGTCCTACAAAATTCAACTACTCCATATATAATGTTATCCTTTCTCAAGTCAGGCAAGTAAAAGATTTAGGTGTTATCTTTGATTCCAAATTATCCTTCAACACACATGTGGCTGATGTAGCAAATAGGGCGTACAGACTGTATGGCTTTATAGTAAGAAATACCAAAGATTTTAAAAGTCTCCAGGCAATGAAACAGTTGTATTTTTCGTTTGTAAGAACCATGTTAGAGTATGCATGTATAGTTTGGAGCCCATATTACAAATGTCACAAGTACTCAATTGAAAAGGTACAAAATAAAATGGCCCGTTACCTTTACTTCAAAGAAGTGGGCATCTATGACTTTTCTATATCATCATCATCACTTTGTTTCAGATATGGTTTCGAATCTTTAACCAAACGTCGGGCGGTATCATGCATGCTCTATTTGTATAAGACAGTAAATGGCCTCACAAATGATACTGCGTTTCTGGAAAGTTTAAATTTCAATATTCCTGTTCGTAACACCAGGAACCCAGTATCATTTTACATACCAGATGTAGCCCACACCAATTATCAGCTAGGGTCACCATTGCATAATATATGTAGAATTTATAATAGCATACAGCAGTACAATGTTGATTTATTCTGTATGAAGTATAGTGAATTTAGAACAGTGATTGGGAGAATACTTTAAGAACTTTGAGTGCTTTGTAACTATTTGCTGTAGTACTTTATAATAGGATTTATTCGTGTAGTAGATCTGTTAAGTACACAAACAAATAAATAAATAAATAAATAAATATAACAGCTAATAAATGATACTTTTTTGGTTAAATTTAAGGTACCTACCTACTTCCAAGTACCTCAGTTAAATAAATAACTCTCAAAATAAATTGTACTTTTGCATTAGAGCAATGTAAAATATTGCTTATTTTGCAGTTTAGATAGCTTGAAAGAAAAGCTACAAAACGTTTTCATATTTAAAAAATATTTTTGTATTTTGCCGCTAAAAATATTTTGTAACTACCCCTCGTATATTGACATGGCGGTCGGTAGAGCGATTTCCTGTATTTAGTGCAGCCTAATGTGACCTTTTGTGGCTAGATGGCACCGCGTGCATAACATTAAATAAAAATAACATGAAACATGCAATACCTGGGGGGGTAATGATTCTGGTGGGGGGTTATGAATTTTTTTTAATCATTCAGATTTTTTTACAAGAAAATCAAAAATATCTATTTAAAAAAATATATTTTACTACAATATTTATTGCTCTCGATTTCCACCTGTCCACAATTAAAAAAAAAATTTAAGCAAAAAAAAATTGCTCATGGGGGGGGGTAACTACCCCCCATTACCCCCCCCCCCCCAAATACGCACCTGGTTTTTACCTATATGATATAATATGTTATCTATAAGGGATGTGTGAATTTTGTTACTTATTGGTTGATTATTATAAGGTTAAGGTTATTAAAAAGCAATAAAATAAATTATCAACAAGAAAAGCTGAAGTTTGTTTTAAGGACGTATAACGTACATTGATGATGTTTTTTTGTCTCAAAACTACGCATTGATAAAATATCTATAAAATTACTTATATAGAATAATATTTGTAATTTTGTTTTCTTGTTTCAGCAATGGAGGCAATTTTTTGATAAGGTAAGTACAGCTCCACAAGCACTTATTTATTTATCCGTTTTTTCCATGGCGGTGCAGTGCAGTGCAATAAAAGCGATATCGAATGTACCGGGTGGTCAAATAAGCGAGGACGTCGGCTTTATCTTGGAAACCATTAATCGTACAACTTTCGGAAAGATTTTTTTATGAGTAAAGTGGTCAAGAGAAATTGCTAGAAATTACTTCCTCATTTCGCCGCAAGGGGGCAAAATTAAAAATTGTTTTTTTAAATTCTAAATTTCTCCGAAAATTCCCATATTAGGGTATAACTCTGTAACGCTGTAACTTCTAAACGACTTATCCGATTTTACTAAATTTAAGCTTGTTTGGAAGGGAAAAATAAGTATCTTCAATTGCCGTATCCAACTGTACACGATAGTGTTTAATAAAATTGCTAGAGCTAGGGCGCAATTTGTAATAATAACAGTTTTTTCGATTTTATCCCGAAAATTCAAATCATACGGTATAACTATGACATCATAATCGAAAAGTAGATGAAATTTGCAAGAAAAGATGTGAAGACCGCAGTTCGATATCTTTGTTCGTTTTAGAGTTATTGCCAAAACAATAATTTTTAATACAAATTGCGCCCTCTAGCAATTTTATTAGAAACTATCGTGTACCATTAGATACGACAATTAAAGGTACTTCTAAACAAGCTTAAATTTAGTAAAATCGGATAAGTCGTTTAGAAGTTACAGCGATTTTAATGTTTACATTTTCAATAGCTTCTCCCACTCTTATCAAAGTGAAAGTGTAAACATTAAAATCGCTGTAACTTCTAAACGACTTAACCGATTTTACTAAATTTAAGCTTGTTTGGAAGAAAAAGGTAAGTGCCTTTAATTGTCGTGTCGAATGGTACAAGATAGTTTCTAATAAAATTGCTAGAGGGCGCAATTTGTATTAAAAATTATTGTTTTGGCAATAACTCTGAAACGAACAAAGATATCGAACTGCGGTCTTCACATCTTTTCTTGCAAATTTCATCTACTTTTCGATTATGATGTCATAGTTATACCGTATGGTTTGAATTTTCGGGATAAAATCGAATGAACTGTTATTATTACAAATTGCGCCCTCTAGCAATTTTATTAAACACTATCGTGTACTGTTGGATACGGCAATTGAAGATACTTATTTTTTCCTTCCAAACAAGCTTAAATTTAGGATAAGTCGTTTAGAAGTTACAGCGATTTTAATGTTTACGCTTTCAATAGCTTCTCCCACACTTATCAAGGTCGGTACGCCAATGAGCCTTAAACCAAAATGATGCAGAATTGTCTAAGCTTTCTAATGATGCATTCGCAGTTATACCTTAATATGGGAATTTTCGGAGAAATTTAGAATTAAAAAAAAAATGTAATTGTTCCCCCTTGCGGCGAAATGAGGAACTTAAAAGTAATTTCCAGCAATTTCTCTTGGCCACTTTACTCATTAAAAAAATCTTTCCGAAAGTTGTACGATTAATGGTTTCCGAGATAAAGCCGACGTCCTCGCTTATTTGACCACCCGGTACATAATAAACTAATAACCATTTTTTTTTAAGTTTGATCCCGAAGGCTTCGGCGAAATACCATGGACGGATTTCCTAAACGCGATGAATCGTTCGGAATTTCGGGAAAGAGTCAACACCGGAAAACGTCAGATTTTATTGGACAAATCACGCACTGCCACTGCGCCAGCAATAACTTTCCAGGACTTTGTCAATGTGGTAAGTCTTTTAGCTTTTAATATACTGTTAAATAAAGATAAGACATAAGGTAATAAAAAAAATGACCACTTAACCCAAAAAAGACTTTTTTTTGGGTTTGTTCGATTTTTTATTAAATCAATTTTACAATTTTAATTTAAACATGAATAAACAAATAAAATCAAAATAATATAAAAGAAACAACCTTGTAAATTTATATAACAGGGCGGATTGGCGATTCTCATTCCAGCTGGCCCTTGGCATAGTTTACCTGGAAATAATGAAAACATCGTTTGAGTACTCTTCTACAAATTTTCAAAAATTTAAAAACAAATAGTGACTTATTTTAAATAATTTTTTTTTTAAAACGTGACTTAATTATATCTAGAAAAAAGAAAAGTAATTTACTTATATACATGTTATATTATTAAATCATCAGATATAATTAATTTTGAAGAAGTAGTCCCTACTCAAAGTGGAGTTAAATGTATAGAAAAAAGAAAAGCCCAAAGTCTTTCTCCACAATTTTTTATTAGAATAACTAAGCGAACCTAGAATAATTCATAATAATTCAATTCGACATGTTTCGAGTGTAGAAACACTCATCATCAGGAAAACAAAGTGAAAGGTACAATGCTGATGTTGTTAGCAATAGAGAAAATAATAGTGGGATTGAGCCGTAATGGAGCTTTCAATAGTGTACAAGAGGTGTAAAAATTGAATAGTCAAAAGACCGACAATCAAGACTTCAGCATACTGGAAAATCATGGATTAGTGCAAAGGCCCTGTCTTGGGCAGAAAAATGATTAGGGCAAAAGAAAAATTAGGGTGTTTTAACGGACTTTGTGAAAATCATTTATTAAGTAGTGAAAAATCTTAAGTTTTATTCAGCTTTGTCAGGGACATGTAAAAGTATTGAAATAAGAGGGAAAGAATATCTCTGACAAAGCCGAATAAAACTTAAGATTTTTCACTACTTAATAAATGATTTTCACAAAGTCTGTTAAAACTCCCTAATTTTTTTTTTGCCCTCATAATTTTTCTGCCCAAGACGGGGCACTAATCCATGATTTTCCAGTATGCTGAAATCTTGATTGTCGGTCTTTTGACTATTCAATTCTTACACCTCTTGTACACCATTGAAAGCTCCATTACGGCTCAATCCCACTATTATTTTCTCTATTGCTAATAACATCAGCATTGTACCTTTCACTTTGTTTTCCTAATGATGAGTGTTTCTACACTCGAAACATGTTGAATTGAATTATTATGAATTATTCTAGGTTCGCCTTTTTTTTTTTTTTTTTTTTTTCAAATCTATTTATTTCAGACCTCAAAACAGTTACAATAACTGGCACCGAGGCCTTAACGAATAAAAATTATAAACAGATAACAATATAAAGAACTTTATACAAATTAACAACTTAAACAAAATTCAGTCTCTGTCTCTAAAATAAATCTTGAGGTTACGACACACAGCCTTTTCTTCGCCCTCGAACAGAGTCTGCGGCAATCCATTGTAGATTTGTACACTTCTAAATATAGGTGAGTCCTGGGACTTTTTTGTTCGTTGATATGTGTTTCTTATATTGTCTCTAGTTCTTAGGCCATAATCGTGAAAGTCTCTATTTTGTTTTAATTCCACATTCGTTTTTAGTAGTTTATTTTTAATTTTAAATATAAGTTTAGCTTGCTCGAGTTATCCTAATAAAAAATTGCGGAGAAAAAATGTGTGTTTTTCTTTTTCTATATTATTTAACTACACTTTGAGTACCTATGGACTACTTCTTCAAAATTAATTACATCTGATATCTGATGATTTAATAATATATCTGTATATAAATTACTTTCAAACCAATTTCATAACATCAGTTATTAAAATTATATCAACAATCAATATTAATATATCATCTTGGTCATAAAGTAATATTTCTTTAACTGAAATGCTCTGCAATAATTAAAATATTTTTATCTTGAAATAAGCAACTGTGTCCCCATCAGTATTGAAGCAGTAGGTACCAGTTTTGGATGGGCAATGGGGTATTAACCCGTCCAAAGTGTCCAAACGTACTGATGGTTATTACGAGTACAAATGTAGCTCAATCCAGTAGTCAATCACGTAGTAAATTACTACCAAAACAATACAAAACGAGGTTGATACAATAACCTCCGGTCAAGACCAACTTGGCAACACCACACTTTGTACTGAGACGTGCAATGGACACCAAAACGCGAGGGTCCGCTCCAGATAAGTATATTCCAATAAGTAATCAACGTAATTAAAGATGAATATCCATCTGCAGTTAATATCCTTGTCCTTGTCATTTAAATCGTCTCGCATTCCCAAGTTCCATGACCAATATGACCAATCTATTCTTTATTTAATAGGTGTTTATACAGTATGCGTTTAATCATTGTTGTCAAATGGCATTACAGAGCGCAAGCAACATTTTTAAAATACCTTCAATGTTCACATAAGTCTTATGTTGGTCGCACAAAGGCTTTTAATAATAATTAACTAACCAGCAACTTTGACGGCGACATAAGTGACATTGGCAGGCATTTATTTACTCACAATCAAAGCGCCTGATTAGCAAGCTAAAAATTACATCAACCGGGGCGTTAGAACAATGTTTTTTCAAACAAATGGAACACGTACATAATATAAAACCCAATGCCGATCAAACGTTTCCTTTTGTCCATTTAATTTTCTCTCGTAAGGGCTTTTGAAACGCATTTTAGAAACTGGAGGGTTAATTTCAATAGCTTGCCTTTTACCATGTTTATTGAGCACGCACTTATAGCGATTCAATGGAAAGAAAAACAACGAAATAATAAAAGGCGTATTTTTTTTTCGTTCAAAGCCAATAGGGGTTGGTTTTGTTTACTGGTTATTCTGTTAGAGGTTTTTTTTTTAATTTACCTCCGACATACAATGCCCGAGCTGTTAAACGTTTTAGTAGTTTAGTAAAAATTATAATAACTTTGTTACTCAACACATACCAAATAAGGCAACCAGATTGATACGTAATAATACTTAAGGTTGAATTCTCAACGTCATTCAATCTATTGCCAACCTATAACCTATTTCGCGTTAGTTTTTTGAGTTTATTATTTTAATTACTAACATTTAAAGAAAATCAATATCGTCGGTACATTATTTAGGTAGTATCTGATATATTACAAAAATATCAATTTATTTCATTGCTAATTTTGGGAGAATTGTATAGTGAAAGAACAATGACATAATAATGTTAAAAAAAATCTTACCCGATATTTTGCGCTATACAATTCTCCTAAAATAAGTTATGAAATTCCTTGATATTTATTAAATATGTCAATTATTACCTATAGAATATCAAGTCGATACTGATTTTCTTTAAATTTTGTATAAAAGCTAGAAAACATAAATAAATCTACGCGAAATAGGTTATTGGTTGGCAAGCATGTTGATACTCCCACCTTAACAACTAGCTGTAAGTGTGTTGCCTAGTACCCTTTAATTTAAAATAGTGAAAACCATAGAAGTCTATGATATCCACCATATCTTTTGTTGTATTATTACGAAGAAAAGGACATTTTTCTATTCTTCACTTATTTTTGGATTTTAAGCGGGCATTCGAAACAATTGACAGTGTTAGATTATTGAGTAAACTGTATCAGTATGGTATTCGCGGAAACATTTAATATATACTAAGACAATTGTTTAATTATATTCCCATTGTTACAAAATTTGTTTTTGGTACACAATGGTATTTAAAATACTGTGTGTGTACCCTTTAGCCATTAAGCAATTTCTACTTGAGGTCTTAATTTTAACAGCATCAATATAACATGAACATGACAATTACTAACAAGAACAGACAAATTCATAAGCGAAAAAGAATAAACATAACTTAGATAATGTACTTAATCGTGTAATTAGACTTGATCAACCAATGAGTGATGTGTTTTTTAATTTTATGATACGGTTTTGATTTTAAATTATTCGGTATCTCATTAAATATTTTTGGCCCTACAGAATAAATATGATTTTGACAAACAGTATATTTGGGGTTTTGCAGGACAACATTGTTTTGTACAGAATTTCTCGTGTTTCTGCCATGATTGATATTTTCTCTGTAATAGTTGCACTTTAACATAAATCTTATAATAGATTTAATATATAATTGGTGTGGTGAGAGCAATTTACTATTGTTATATACCAATAGAGAAGAATACCTTATAGTTTTAAACAGCATTATTTTAATCACCCATTTTTGAGCTATTTGTAATTGAGACATTATTGTTTTACCTGCACAACCCCAGACCACTAATCCATAACTAATAATTGTTTCTATAATTGCATAATACACCATTTTCAAAGTTCCTAGAGGCAACACATTCCTTAACTCATAAAATTTAAATATAAGTTTCCTTATTTTACTGGTTACATATTTTACATGTTCTTTCCAGTTTAACATTTCATCAATTATTATTCCCAAGTACTTTAAATATGGTGCTCTTTCTATAAACTGTTCACATTTACCATTATTATCTAACAAGCAAGATTCATTATGTATTATAAGATTTTCATAAGTTGGTGAAGTCCGATAAATGGTTTTAAAATTATATAAGTAACAGGTCACAAAAAACAAAAATATCAAAAACATATTCAAATAAAAAAAAATAATATAGGAGTTCCTCAAGGAAGTATACTAGGTCCAATATTATGTATTTTATACATCAACAATATACCTTTAGTTTTAAAAATGTGTAAGTTATAAATGTTTGCTGATGACACCTTAATTTACATAAATGTTTTAAATATTTTTGATGGTCTAAATACTATAAATTCTAAGATAAATATATTATTAAATTGGCTAAAATAAATAAATTAAAATTAAATATTTCAAAAACTAAATGTATGGTTATGGGTAATAATTTAAATTGTCAAAATATAAATGTTGTAATTGATGGTGAAAAATTGGAATTTGTAAACAGTTTTAAATATTTAGGGATAATCATTGATTCAAAATAAATTTTTTTTTATTATTTTGAAAGTATTTTATCGAAGATTGCCGGAAAAGTAGGTTATTTTAAAAGATCAGTTCTAATTTAAGTTTGTTTTCTAAATAAACTGTATTTAATACCATTATATTACCACATTTTTTTTATTGTTCTTCAATTTTATATTGTGCTAGTGAGGAAATATTTAATAAATTACAAATTTTGCAAAATAAGGCAATGCGGATTATTTTAAATTGTGACAAATATACAAAAATTAATTTTATGTTGAAAAATTTAGATTGGTTGAATGTCAGAAATTTAATTTTTTATTTAGTATGTATCTTTTTACATAAAATTAAGAATAATTTATTGCCTGATTGTTTAAAAAAATGTTTGTTCTTTCAATTATGACCCAATGACCATCATAATTATAAAACAAGAACTATACTAAACAAAATTTTTATGTGGATAGAGTGTCTAAAACATTAGCTTATAAATCTATTTTTTATAAAGGTTTGATAGAATTTGGAAAATCCTATTAAATCTCAAAAATCATTAAAACTGTTTAAAAAAACTTTAAGATTATATTTAATTAAAAAACAAAATGATAAGTAATATTTGATTCAATTTACAAAATGTTTAACTTTTCTGTATGTTTTTGTTAAAAGAAGGTTGCGTTTTAAAATTTAAAAATAAATCTTTAAAAATGTGTTAAAAAAATGTATTAAAAAATATTTAATTGCAGCTTTTTGCTAAATAAAACATGTTACTACTACTAGGTACTACTACTACAATAATGAATAAAAAATTATTAGTTAAGAAAAATCCATAAATAAATTGATAAGTTTCCATTTATTATTATTGCCTCTTTGCGAATATTCCAACTAAATGATTCAATAATTATTACGTATACAATGAATACAGCTCACAAACAGCTGCCTTTTTGTTCGATTGTTCTCAAACTCTTACAGGGTTGGGCTACAGAAATGCATCCTAACCAAGAGCGATGACACATAGACATAGAGCCGTTTGTGCCGGCTCGGCGGGCGCCGACTCTGCACGTATGTATGTGTTAGTAGATGATGCAAAATATTGTACCTACGTTACGGACGGCTAGGTCGATATTTTTCTAGTAACCTATTATACAATTTGTGTTACCAGCGATATTTAATTAGGAAAAATTTTGTTGCTGCATAAACTTCACACATATCAATAATTCCACAGAGAAAACGTAAAACACAACAACCTTGCCCCCGTTTTGGAGAAAACGAAAAATATCTCTTTCTATAACATTTTTTCGAAAATTGATTTATTAATGGAGTTACAGGGTGTTAAATTTTATTTGCAGTTTTTTTGCAATTCCTTTTGCCACGTTTATAATTTATGACGAAATCTCGTATATGGGACTTTTTCGGGATGAGAAATACAAATTTGCCAACCGTTTTTTCGCGTTTTGTGGAGGAGGGCGCCACATAGGAGCCTATACTTTAATTTGAATTGTCCTAACTTTTTTGTCCTACACTGTATGCGCATTTTGACTGAATATTTTTTTCTCCTAACCTTTTGTCATAAAAAAGGTATACCGCTATTGTTTCGATAAATCTAACCGTTTTCGAGAAAAACGCTAAAATAACATTGCTTGCATGTGATGAATACGAAATCCTTTTAATTTATTTTCAACCTTAAACATAGCATAGCAAAGGAAAGAATATTGCATGGAGTTCGTCAGAATTTTTTAAGAAGAATTAATTTATGCATTGAAGAGGAAGAATGTCACTTTGAACCTTTGATTTGAATGTTTAATAATTGATGGTTCTAGTAACTTAAGTATAGTCAGATCTGGTCTAAACGTGCGGGTCCAAAGGTCACTGATCATATGCGTCAAATCAGACAACACAGAGGCTATCAAAATGTTGTGAGATTATTTACAAATATACCGAAGGAAAGAAAAATAGTTTCATTATTTTAGCTATCGCGAAGATAGTCACATATACCTAATATTATTAGTTTTGTAAAAATTATGTACAGGGGAGTTGAAAAAGTTACAAAAAAATTATATAATCGTTAATTATATACCTACTGTACCCATTAATTAAAAACGACAATAATAAACAGTGCAATTTATTTTAACAATTTTACTACTAAAACCTTAAAATACAATGGCATTTAGTCTGATAAACTATTTCGATAATGAAAGAAAAAGTGGAAATTCGCAAACCAATATGCAGGAAACCGTAATGAAAACACTGGGAATTAGTTTAAGGACTATGCAGAATAATGTGCATGAAAAAAAGCATAATATAATACCCAAGAATACTAAAAAATGTAAACGAAAAACACCGTTTATAATTATAGCCTAAAAACTCTCATCGTCACTTATAAAATCTGAAAAGTCCTCGTCGTCTGAGTCGTCTTCGAATGGAGCAATTATCATTGGCGCTACTTCGACATCTAGTACTTGTTCTCGATCCCACCAATCCCTTATTAATATTTCTGTATGTTCCACCGATTTCTTCCAGTACTCTTGTGTAATATGATCTAACGAATCTTGCCAAACTATTTGTACTTGGTCGGATTTAAGACCATCACCTACATGTTTTTCATAATAAGACTTTGCACCAGCCCATGTTTATTCTATTGCGTTAAACTGGCAATGATAT
The DNA here is from genome assembly GCA_963969555.1 of Polydrusus pterygomalis. Taxonomy (NCBI): domain Eukaryota; kingdom Metazoa; phylum Arthropoda; class Insecta; order Coleoptera; family Curculionidae; genus Polydrusus; species Polydrusus pterygomalis. Next base: position 45,963,789 of record OZ018381.1, on the reverse strand, counting down.
GGCGGCAGTCGTAGAACCTCATGACCATATTCACGCAGTATTTCATCTACCGCGTATATTTTGGGTTTTTTAAGAGACTTTGCTATTGATAGGAGTTCCGATTTAAGCATATTTGGTAAAGGATTTTGGTTGTGTTTTTCCAGCCACTCATAAATATCACTTTTCCTCCAATATGAAGTAGGCTGTTTATTTAAAATTCTTGAATGATATGATGCATTATCTAATACAATTAAAGACGGAGCATCCAAATTTGGTATCAATTGAACTTTTAACCATTTTTCAAACATTTCGCAATTCATATTATCATGATAGTCAACACTTTTTGATGTTGAAGAAAAAATTTAACTCGCACCTGCAACATATCCTGTTGCAGAACCGGCATGCAAAATAATAAAACGCTTTCCCGTACCGCACCCCTTTTTCCTTTTAACACTTTTTACAGACTCATCTTGCCAAGATTTTGAACCACTTCCATTCGAAAATATCCACGTTTCGTCTAAAAATACCACTTTTCTAAATTTCGATTTGTAATTGTCCGTATATTTTTTTAAAAACTGAACTGTGGCTGCTCACATAAAAATCTTCGGTTACAGTATTTTTTATAGGGAAAACCTAAATTTTTTATTAATTTTGATAACGCTTCAAGTCCAATTTCCAAAACACCCCGAATTTTTAATGTTTTTTGTTGAAGAGTTACATTGGTTTTTGATTTGTATAAATCGTAAATCACATTTCGAACTCCCATTTTAATATTTTCGCTTAAATCCTCAGTCTTTGGCTTTCTTCGTTTACACTTTTTAGTATTCTTGGGTATTATGTTATGTTTTGTTTCATGCACAATTTTCTGCACAGTCCTTAAACTAATTCCCAGTGCTTTGGCTACTGTTTCCTGAATATTGGTTGGCGAATTTCCACTTTTTCTTTCATTTTCGAAATAGTTTATCAGATTAAGTACCATTTTTTTTTGATTGGGGATGCAAAAACCCAGAAAATTGTTTCATTTTGTCACAAACTGTCAAAGTCACAAAACTGGCATATTTAAAATAAAACGTAGCTGGTGCTATTATAAGCTTTTTTAGAATCGCTGGAAAGTAAATACATATCCTTTTTTTTTCATGTCAAAATGGAATAAGTCTGTCTCATTTATCTGACGTATTTTATTTAGAGGGTAAAATTAAACGCAAGTAAAGAAAACAAAAACTGAGAGTATGTCTTTCTTGAATCGTATGACCCGCACTATAAGATCCGACTATATTTTAAAACTGCAAATAAAATTTAATTTTAACACCCTGTAACTCGGTTAATAATCAATTTTTGAAAACATGTTATAGGAAGAGATAGCATTTATATTCGGTCTAGAATTATCCCCTAAATTTTTTGCTCATCATTTCCGGACACCCTGTATACTATGGCATTTGGTGCAGTTTGCTAAGGTTATGGATGATGATACAAAAAAATGTTACCTGTACCATAGGTTATAGCTTTATTAGCATAACGACGACATAGATAGTAAGCAAGACCGAGCCCAGTCAGGTCCTGAATGATCATGCTTTATGCAACGTGCGTGCAACTGACATGTTGTAGGCACTGCGTTTTTCTTCTCTTCCTGTGTCTGTCTGCATTATTTATTTAATTATAATTGCCTACTTACCGTAACAGATTGGCCTAATTAGAAAACTCAAGTAAAACGGGGCAGAAATGACATTGCCCCATTAATTTTATCACAAACTAGCTTTTATATGCTTCCCGTACGTCATGATAAATCTAAAGTCCGTTGAATGACCGCTGACCGTTACATCATATTCTGCATACTTGCGGTACGTCGTAAATTAATTCAGTCGGTTTGACTTACCGATGGTAAAGGTAATAATTTTTCTTAGGCTTGATCTACATAAAGACGGATGTATGTAGTAAAATACAAGCGCGAAGTCAGAAATAATTAGTTTAATTAGGGTAAAAGGTATGAAATTTTTAATTCATTTAAATTTACTGAAAAATAAATAAAACTCATTTATAAGATTTAAATCATACATTTTTTTATCTACACCTTTTCCAAATGTATTACCGAAAGCGTCGAATGTATTTCAGTACAGTCAAATGCAGTTCCGAGAGCGTCAAATGTATTTCAATATAGTCAAATGTAGATTGGAAACCGTCAAATGTATTTCAGTATAGTCAAATGTAGATTAGAAACCGTCAAATGTATTTCAGTATAGTCAAATGTAGATAAGAAACCGTCAAATGTACTTTAGAATAGCCAAATGTATTTCAGAAAGCATCAAATGTATTTCAGAATAGTCAAATGTATTTTGGAAAGCATCAAATGTATTTCAGAAAGCGTCAAATGTATTTTAGAATATTCAAAAGTATTTCATAAAGCGGTATTTGTAAATATTCAGCGTGAATTATAAGGAATTATATACCTAAAATATACATTAAATTTGATACTGCCCGAAATACATTTGATAATTTCCGAAATATATTTGATGCTCTCTGAAATACATTTGATGCTTTCTGAACTACATTTGACTCTCCTGAAATACAGTTGATACTTTCTAATCTACATTTGACTATACTGAAATACATTTGATGCTTTCTGAAGTACATTTGACTATTTTGAAGTACATTTGGCGGTTTTGAACTACATATGACAATTCCGAAGTACATTTGATGCTTTCTGAACTACATTAGAGTATTCTGAAATACATTTAACGCTTTCTGAAATCCTTTTGACGCGTTCTGAACTACAAATGGAAAAGGTGTAGTGCATCAGTCTATAACTTTTGTTTCATATATTTTCATCTTATTTTTTATAAAATCATAAAGAAGAACATATAAAAAATGACAACAAAACAAAATACAGTTTTTAAATAATTAAAATAAATCATCAATCCGCAAGGATCATCATCATCAGATTCGTCCAACTTAATAACAAGAGGAAGAGTATCTGAAGCTTCGATAAATCTTTCCACACATCATTTATAATTTTAGTAGTGTATGTTACAGAATTTTTCCACTTTTACATTTTCTATGTCTTCTATCCACAGACCCAAACCTACGTCAGTTGTTACAGCATGCATAGAACTTACTTTTGCATCATAATAGAGCTTACATTCCGAGCAAACCATTTCAATAGAATTAAAGTGGCAATGATATGAAAGAGGTCTTAAAACTCGATATCCATGTAGCGATGCTAGTTCGTCCAACCTATTTAAATAAAATAAAAATAATTAAAAAACAAAATAAATTGCGCTTTCCAGATTACTTGAAACGGTTGGGTGGGATATGCTGCTTCACTATTATCCAGATCCGATCCTTCATTGGAAATGGTGAAACCAGAATTTGTCTTTGTTCTAACCATGCAATAAGTATTCTTTTTGACTAACTTGTATTTGAAAGGTTTTCAATTAGCCCGGAATGGTAGGTGGCGTTATCCATGATAATAAGCGACGATTCTTCCAAGTTGTCAACAATTTTTCTCAAACCATTTCTCAAAGTTTTCACTATTCATCGAATCATGGTAATCACCATATTTCAGGCCAGACTTGAATATCAAATTTGCATATTTCACAAATCCATTTTCTGAACCAACTGTACACTCTTTGACGCGTTTTTAACTATACCACGAGTATCATCTTGCTAGCTTCGCCTAAAAGCTCCTTTAAGTACTGTATATCCAGGTTTCATCCAGAAAAACGGTTTTTAAGGGAAATTGAGAGTTGCCATTATTTTTAAATTATTATTATAGTCGGATCTGGTCTTATCGTGCGGGTCATACGATTCAAGAAAGACATACTCTCAGTTTTTGTTTTCTTTACTTGCGTTTAATTTTACCCTCTAAATAAAATACATAAGATAAATGAGACAGACTTATTCCATTTTGACATAAAAAAAAGGATATGTATTTACTTTCCAGCGATTCTAAAAAAGCTTATAATAGCACCAGCTACGTTTTATTTTAAATATGCCAGTTTTGTGACTTTGACAGTTTGTGACAAAATGAAACAATTTTCTGGGTTTTTGCATCCCCAATCAAAAAAAAAATGGTACTTAATCTGATAAACTATTTCGAAAATGAAAGAAAAAGTGGAAATTCGCCAACCAATATTCAGGAAACAGTAGCCAAAGCACTGGGAATTAGTTTAAGGACTGTGCAGAAAATTGTGCATGAAACAAAACATAACATAATACCCAAGAATACTAAAAAGTGTAAACGAAGAAAGCCCAAGACTGAGGATTTAAGCGAAAATATTAAAATGGGAGTTCGAAATGTGATTTACGATTTATACAAATCAAAAACCAATGTAACTCTTCCAGTTTTACAAAAAACATTAAAAATTCGGGGTGTTTTGGAAGTTGGACTTGAAGCGTTATCACAATTAATAAAAAATTTAGGTTTTCGCTATAAAAAAGACTGTAACCGAAGATTTTTATGTGAGCAGCCACAGATAGTGAGTCAGCGTGTTCAGTTTAAAAAAAAATATACGGACAATTACAAATCGAAATTTAGAAAAGTGGTATTTTTAGACGAAACGTGGATATTTTCGAATGAAAGTGGTTCAAAATCTTGGCTAGATGAGTCTGTAAAAAGTGTTAAAAGGAAAAAGGGGTGCGGTACGGGAAAGCGTTTTATTATTTTGCATGCCGGTTCTGCAACAGGATATGTTGCAGGTGCGAGTTTAATTTTTTCTTCAACATCAAAAAGTGCTGACTATCATGATAATATGAATTGCGAAATGTTTGAAAAATGGTTAAAAGTTCAATTGATACCAAATTTGGATGCTCCGTCTTTAATTGTATTAGATAATGCATCAAATCATTCAAGAATTTTAAATAAACAGCCTACTTCATCTTGGAGGAAAAGTGATATTTATGAGTGGCTGGAAAAACACAACCAAAATCCTTTACCAAATATGCTTAAATCGGAACTCCTATCAATAGCAAAGTCTCTTAAAAAACCCAAAATATACGCGGTAGATGAAATACTGCGTGAATATGGTCATGAGGTTCTACGACTGCCGCCATATCATTGCCAGTTTAATGCAATAGAATTAATATGGGCTGGTGCAAAGTCTTATTATGAAAAACATGTAGGTGTAGGTCTTAAATCCGACCAAGTACAAATAGTTTGGCAAGATTCGTTAGATCATATTCCACAAGAGTACTGGAAGAAATCGGTGGAACATACAGAAATATTAATAAGGGATTGGTGGGATCGAGAACAAGTACTAGATGTCGAAGTAGCGCCAATGATAATTGCTCCATTCGAAGACGACTCAGACGACGAGGACTTTTCAGATTTTATAAGTGACGATGAGAGTTTTTAGGCTATAATTATAAACGGTGTTTTTCGTTTACATTTTTTAGTATTCTTGGGTATTATATTATGCTTTTTTTTCATGCACATTATTCTGCATAGTCCTTAAACTAATTCCCAGTGTTTTCATAACGGTTTCCTGCATATTGGTTTGCGAATTTCCACTTTTTCTTTCATTATCGAAATAGTTTATCAGACTAAATGCCATTGTATTTTTAGGTTTTAGTAGTAAAATTGTTAAAATAAATTGCACTGTTTATTATTGTCGTTTTTAATTAAAGGGTACAGTAGGTATATAATTAACGATTATATAATTTTTTTGTAACTTTTTCAACTCCCCTGTACATAATTTTTACAAAACTAATAATATTAGGTATATGTGGCTATCTTCGCGACAGCTAAAATAATGAAACTATTTTTCCTTCCTTCGGTATATTTGTAAATAATCTCACAACAATTTGATAGCCTCTGTGTTGTCTGATTTGACGCATATGATCAGTGACCTTTGGACCCGCACGTTAAGACCAGATCTGACTATATACAGTGTGTGTATAAAGTCTGGAAACGGCTTAATAACATCACAATTTACTGGCCGATTTAAAACAAATTTGGTACAGTTGTGTAACAGGATCTAACGCACCGAATGACGATATTGGCGTTGTTGCCAGCTTTTTAGTTTGTCTGGAATTCGAACGAATTTTATATTTTCAAATATAACACCCAGTATATTTTTACATTTTTAAATTCCACATAACATTATAATTATTTTTTATAAAATGCATTATTAGTCTATACTTCATAGTTCCGAGATATTGATTCTCGAAAAGTGACATTTTTGAACTTTGACAGCTTATAACTTTCTAACAGTACGTCTATGGAGAACTATAGGGTAGGAGGCCGATCGACAATGGCAGCATTTTCAAATTCTGTCCCGGTTTTTTGGTTAGTTCGCTATTGGCCGATAGATGGCTCTCGCGTCCGAAGTGGGCTGATGTTGTCTTCTTCTTCTTCGTTTTTAATATGGAAAACTAGATCCTCCATAGTTCTTAACTTTTACTTAAACCCTTTATTTTTCTGTGCTTTTACTTTTGACAATTGACATTTTATTTTTCGAAATAACAAATAATGTTTGACGGCAAGACAAATAACGTTGTATTGTAATTAATTTCCATATTTAATAATGAATAATGGTACAATTTATAAAAGTAGAGTTTGCTTTGTGTCGGGGTGTAAGACAGGATCTTTTTCAGAGAGAAAACGCAGCCAAATAAGTCTCTTTCTAGCTCCAAAGGTATAGCTAGAATGTTTAATACCCTGTATTTTAAAAACCAAGCATCGTTGGAACTTTATACAGGCCGAGTTTACTAATAAGTATAACAAAGTAAGTGTAAATTCATATAAAAGTCCTTATTTGTTCCTTAAAGAACTAATTTAAATAAAAATAGTTATTGCGTCCATAAGAAACCATTATTTGATAGCCCACTTCGAACACGCGCGCCATCTTACAGCGACGCGTAAAGCTGAATTACCGATGCTAATTTGGGACCGAATCCAATGCATTGCGATCGGCCTCCTACCTCAAGTCCTCCATAAGTACGTCTTAGAGCAAAACGGCTTACATGTCCCTATCTTCAATTTTTATTATCTTCCAAAAAAAATCAACTTCCAGTTAAACCGGAACAACTATATTTCCTGCTTTCGAGTTACATCCGGTTTAACCGGAAGTTGATTTTTTGGGAAGATAATAAAAATTGAAGATAGGGACATGTAAGCCGTTTTGCTCTAAGACGTACTGTTAGAAAGTTATAAGCTGTCAAAGTTCAAAAATGTCACTTTTCGAGAGTCAATATCTCGGAAACTATGAAGTATAGACTAATAATGCATTTAATAAAAAATAATTATAATTTTATGTGGAATTTAAGAATGTAAAAATATACTGGGTGTTATATTTAAAAATATAAAATTCCTTCGAATTCCAGACAAACTAGAAAGCTGGCAACAACGCCAATATCGTCATTCGGTGCGTTAGATCCTCCTACACAACTGTACCAAATTTGGTTTAAATCGGCCAGTAAATTGTGATGTTATTAAGCCGTTTCCAGACTTTATACACACACTGTATATAATTTGCAATTGGGTGTGCAAGTCCATCATACATTGACCTTCAGTGAATTTGCGGCACCCTGTATGTTTGACAATAATTTCGGTCTATAGCTGTAGAAGAATCGCGTTTCAAAAAAAAATTACAGAAAAGCACGGTGACGATTTACCACACCTGATATCTTCAGACCTTTTATCCGTATTTTTTTAAATATTTTTTCATAATCTACAAACACTTCTTATAGAACAAATAATAATATAAAAGATGGGCCTGTGTTGTTCACCTGACTTCCGACGGAAGTAGTGGAATTATTATTCTACGGTTTGCTCACCGGCGATTATTAAATAAATAAATTAGAGAAATTTTATATACATATATTTAATAGAGATCTACCTCTATCTCTAACAATAAAGTATTTGCGTACGTTAATAAATTTAACTGTACGAGGAAAAATCAAACCGCCCAAACTATGAAGAGATTGGAATTGACACATTGAGTGAACCAATAAAGGCTGTTACGAGCATAAAATATCTAGGCATTATGATGGACCAACACTTAAGATGGGATCTGCATGCTCAATACTTGACAAAGAAAGTTCGGGCTTTGTTGCACAAGTTCTATCTACTAAGAGAAATTTTGTCGAGAAAGCTACTTATATTGTTCTATAAAACACTAATAGAGCCACTACTTAGGTATGGAATTTCAGTTTGGGGTGGAGCATATGAGACACATTTAGAATCTTTGAAAATAATACAAAATACTGTAATTAAAATTATTTTTAAGAGACCCAGACTTTACCCTACAGCACAACTCTACTCCATCGAAATTTGTAATCTTAAATCACTCTATGCTCTGGCAATTTGTGTCTTCATAAAGAAGAATTATAGCACCCAAACATTGATAGATCATAACTATTTAACCAGAATAAATGTAGGGAGGCATATCATAATACCACAAAGCAATAGATCTATAAGTCTACATTCCATTGTTCACCTAGGTCCAAAATATTACAATTTGTTGCCTGACAGAGTGAGGAACATGGCGGGGGGAAAGAAATTTGCACGGGAAGTAAAAAAGTTCATTGTGGAAAATCAGATACTGCTGTGATTAGGGGTGTTACAGTGGAACTGGACCTGTTCTTTTGGAATAGGTATCATCTGCCTATTCCGCGTACCTATTACCCATTACCAGGTACCTATTCCAGGTCCGTTGGCACTGTCACATGTTTGATTCTCTGGTTTCATTGTTATTCCTTTTTCAAGTTGTCAGGTACAGGTACCATAGGGAATGGAACGGCTACAGGTTTCGTCACCCATATGTCAATACCTCGTATCTCAAAAACAAACAATGTTCAGAAAATGAAAAAAACTTCTTATATGTTTATCTATTTTTTATTTAATATCGTTTTCTGCCAAGTGATATATTCTAATTTGCATGGAAATAAAACAAGATGCGAGGTTTTGACATGTGAATTTTAGAGGGCGCAAGATACGAGGTATTTTAATTTAACGTTTAGCGTGTGCTTTGCTGGACTCTTGAGTTACAAGGTTTTTAAATCGATGAAATATAAAGTCATAGTCGCAATAAAACACGTAACTCAAAACTGGTAAATTTTGAGATACGAGGTTTTGACTTATGGGCGACGGTTTGCTTTAAATTCATATAATATGTTTATAATATGGCGAATATGACGTTGCCGTTAGAAGCACATTGCAATAATTAAAATAATCTCACTAAATAAAGATAAAGGGATATAGTAATAAATAATAAATATTTCTAAAAATATTGTAATAATTTATTGGGCAACAAAATATGGCGTATTTAATGTAGGATATGCAACCAGCAAGGAATAATTAATTGAAAAAGCAACATATACGGTGGATGTACCTATGCCTATTCTTCATGTTTCTTTAAATAATAGGCCTCCGTTACAATCAAATCTTCCAAAAAATTCTGGTGCGAAAAATATTAATCTGTTTCAAAAATTTATAACGAAATTTAATTCGAACAATCGGAAACTGCTGGCCACGCTGGAGTTCTAGCGGCCTTCTTTAAAAACTCGTGTCGGCTATGCAGCCGGAATAGCGCCAATCGCCGTTTAAGTTTGACCTGGAATAGTTTGGACCTGTAATAGGTATTTGGAATAGGTTCGGGTTTGGAATAGGTACAGGTCCAACTAGGTACAAGAAAAAGCTATTCCGTAACATCCCTAGCTGTGATTGCCCTTGCTTTTCTTTCTGTTGCCTTTTTTTCTTTTTTCTTTTGATTTTAGCATAGAAAATATATCAGAATCATAATTAAATAACTTAGTTTCTGGGTGTGAGGTGGGTTTACAGTACGGTTTGGGAAAGAAAGGATAGTATGGTGGGATTTTAAATCTTAATTGTTTATATATCTTTTTATGGATTTATCAGAGTTTGAACGTTTGTGTAATATGGGGAAAAGGGGAAAGAGAAGAGCGTACTTATTTTTTGTATAATAAACATATAAATATAGATATATATATATTCCTATTGTTTGTGTGATATAATGTGTAATATTGTAAATAACAGTAGTAGGGCACAAGCACACACAGGTATTTATACCTAGGTGCTTAAAATTAAGTTTGATTTAACATTGTAAATTTTGTTTTGAGAAATAAAATTTGATTTGATTTGATTTGAAGAAATCTAACTACAGTAAGTTTTATGTTTCTTCAGAATCACCTCGATTTCAACAAGCAACCCAGCTGACAGAAGTTTTTGATATTTTTTCTACGATCGTGGAAAAAGTTACTTTTCGGCACGATTTATCGTGCGGAAAGTACCACTTTTCCGCACGATTTTACTTGTTTTTTGTTATCCTATAAAGTATATATGAAATGCACGTTTAACTTTAATAATATGCTTAATTTGTTCTCAGTTCTCTATTCTCCTAGTCTAAAATAAAGATTTTTGTAATATTTATGTGTAAATCGTGCCGAAAAGTAACTTTTCAGGACTACTAGCACTAGTAACTTTTCCGCACGATTTGTTAAATTAATGAATACCTTATCTAAAACACTCAATAAAGATACTTGCAAAATAAATATATTTTTTTTGATAGAAGCTCAATAATTTTTGTAATTACAGTATATTATTACGAACCTAATTGACGTTAATCTGAGCACTAGTGCTGTAATGGAAAAAAAACTGTTTTATTAACATTTTGCTGTTAAATAAAACCACACTTTTTAGAAGAATGATTTATTATTAACAATTATAAAATTAATTACCTACCAATTATTAATTAAAATTAATTATTATTAAATTATAACACTTAAGGTTTATTATAAACATTAATAATACACTTTTTATAGTTAGAAATTTGTTAACCAGAAGTGGATGTGATGGAGCCCTTTACGTTCGAATTTCCAATCATTAAATCCGTGTCTAACCCCATGATCTTCTTTGCTATTTGTTTCTTATTTTCTAAAGAATTCTCAACGTAGCCTTCTGCCGTAGAAGAGGATTTGCAGCCCCCATGACGCTTTAACATCTGCATATCTGCACCACCATCAACTAGAATGGTGGCTGAGGACCTCCCAAAACAATGTCCACTGTATCCTTCGGGATTATTCAATCCAAGTTTTGTTGCAATCTTTTTTGGTATACTTTCAAAAGTATTAATTCCGACAGGCTGGGAGGTGCATTTTCCTTTTTCAAAGAATACAAAAAACCGCCTGTGAGTTGCATTAAGAGGACGAAGTTTAGCATACTTTCGAAAAATACTTAAACAGTTGACACATTTCCTTCTGTTATAACAAATTCTCGCATAATTTTGGTTTTCGAGAATGGAATCACAATTTTTATATACAAATCATTGTGTTCAATATGATCCAACATTAACTTAGCTAGTTCTTCGCGCCGACAAGCCCCAAAAATGCCGATTATCATAACAACCTTCATAAGTAAATATGTTTCATCATCTGCAGTACTAAGAAACTTACATACGTCTTCCTTTGTGAAAACTTTGGACTCTTTGGCCTTGTAACCCTCTGAATTTCTTTTCAAAAATGCGATTAGTTGAAAAAATCTGCTTATATCTTGATTTTTCTTGACTGAAATCATAGTTCTCAACATTGAGTAGTAAGTCCATAGTGTAGATGGTTTCTGGGAGCGTTGCTTTCCGGAAAAATAACCCATAAGGATTTTCTCAGACACCTCCTTGATTTTGTTAGCTTTGCACCAATCTTCAAACTTCTGGTATACTCCAACTTATACCGCGCCTTGGATTTTGTCGGAACTAAACTTGAGATCGCTTCGTTTGCCGCTGCTTCTATATCAGAGGGTAAACTTCCATCAGAATCGCTCATTTTGAAAAACGCTTTTAATATTTTTGAATTTGTTTGACAAAGTTTCGACAGTAACCATGCGAAAGGTAACATAAAAAACTTGATTAGTAAACTTAATAGCAGGTGCATTTTTACAGGTGCATTTTTATTTTTAAAAATGCCTTTTGCCAAATATTTTTATTCATAGATGAAAGTAGATAAAATTTTGTACAATATTCTTGTTGTAAATTCATATTACTACACTCGATGTTTTATTAAACTCGGCTAACGCCTCGTTTGACAACTTAAACATCTCGTGTTGTAATATGAATCTTTACAACACATATATCGTAAATAACTAATTCTTAGCTATGGTTGTAAACTTACGAATCTATTACAGACCAAGCAAAAAAAAAAACATTAACGTACCGTTAAAACGATACAGATTTACAGACATAGATTTTTAACTCCCCAATTATGATTTAACTCAAAATTTCATTTGATATAATCATTAATTGATTTAATGACTCAAGTTGATTGGTTTAGTATGCAAGGTGCGTATGAACGCTAGTGTATTGACACCTGTTATGATGATCAAATAGGAAATAGATAACATTAGAATCAACGGCCCGTGCCGATGAATAGAACAATATAAAAACAATAGAAGAATACATTAAAAGATCAAATACTTATTCAAAAACATTTTATGAATTAAAATGATAGGAAAATTTGCAAATAATAGTACCGTGCGAGCAAAAATTATTTGCATCAAAGAGGGCTTTGCATCTAAGGACGTAATGCTTAGCCGTAGAGCTTAATACCTGTTGGGTGTCAGTAACTACCTGAATTAACAATCAATTAGTTATTTCGTCATCTTTGACATTCGTTACAAATAATTTGATTCATCGCTAATTTTTCCAATTTCTTGAACAATTCACACAATGGGCTTTACGGAACAGCACAAAACATTCATGGTTGAAGCGTATATTCGAAACGGGGTTAGACTAAATGGTGGGTGGCAATACAATCCGGGTTTGTGAATGGACGATTTTCACGAACATTTTCCCAACGTTGCTTTTATTGCTGGGGATTTTTATCATTGCCTGAAAAGAACCGTGGCTCTGTTTAGGGAAACATGTTCTATACAACACAAAAAAGGAGCAGGAAGACCAGGAATTACTCTCAATGATTTACCCAAAATTTATTGGATGGAAAGAAATGATTTATTAGACCTGAAATTTTTTTCTAGTGAAAATCCCCATTTTTTTGTCCACATTGCACCCTCAAAAAATTGGTGTCTGGTTAGCTGGTTCCCGAAGAAGAACTGTTGGTCTTATTTTTTTCCATTTCACAGTTGCAGCACAGCGGTATAGAGACAATATTTTGAATCCATTTGTGGAGCAATTACTTGACGAAAAACTACGTTTTGGATATTTTCAACAGGGCGGTGCAACCGCCCATACAGCCGCCGAAACTATTAACTACTTATTACGCAATTTTTTCGACGACAGACTGATCAGTTTTCGATCAGACATTGAATTCCCACCTAGATCACCTTGTTTAACGGTTATGGACTACTTCGTTTTGCCTCATTTAAAGAACACTATGTTTAAAACACCAATTGCAAATTTAAAACAATTACAAGAAAGGATTATCCAAGAATGTGGTAACATTTCTCCAGAGATGCTGGTCAACACTTTCGAAAATATGAAGAGACGTGTAAATTTATGCTTGGAGCATGGCGGTGGCCAATTTCAGCAATTTAGGTAATTCTTTTTCTTTTTCTTTCTGTATATTCTTACTTTGTTAATTTTGTAAATAACAATAGTATATTGTTTTATTAGGAGTAAAAGCGATACTTTTCTGACGAGTCTGTAGGTTTGCCGGACGAACAAAGTGAGTCCGGCAATTACGGACGAGTCATAAGAAGTTGCTTTTACTCCGAATAAAACATACTTTTTTTTCTTCAGACGTTGTTTAAATATGAAAACACAAAGATACAAAATGTTTTAATTGTTTTATTTAAAAATTTTAAGTTTTGAGAAGGGGCTAGCGTTACTATGGATTTATTATTATATTGTTTGATAGCGACGTGCCATTCGATTTGACAAGTGTCAGCATTCATTATTGCGTAACTTTATTTAATTTTTATCCTTTTAAAAATAGAATTTTTTAAAACTACATTTACTTCAAATTAAAATGTCAGACTCAGAATTTACCTGTACGCCCCCGGAGGTTGCCAAAATTGCAGCAAATGTTGCGAACAATTTGCTGCCAACAACTTTCTGGTATTATTTAATATATATTTAGTTATGAGAACACAGTCATACTTTTACTTCCGCTGCTATTGGCAACGGAAGAAAAAGTAAATACTTTTTCTTCCGTTGCCAAAAGCAACCGCCTTCTGACGAAAAAGTAGAACTTTAACGTCAAAAAATTAGTAGAAAAACATCAAGTTTATTGACGTTTGAAGAAAAAAATATTTGTATTTGTCTACTTATTTTATTACTCATTAGTTTGGCATTTCATGTCATAATATGAATTTGACAAAATTTTAACCTAGATTTGGTTAGATATATCGTCCCCATATCATTGTGATCTAAACCAAGCCCTACGTTTTTTAATCCAAGCCCTCTTTGATGCAAATAATTTTAGCTCGCACGGTGGTTTATTGTTAGGTGACTCAAAGCTTATATATTTTGCTTATAACGAGTGCATGTTTTAATCACCTAACACTCCTCACAGACAACCAGAAGTGCTAACGATTTATCCTCGTGGGGACCAACAACCTTCCCTGACTTTCATCTTTTCTGCTTAACGTATCTGCACTGTTGGCTCTTGTTCTGGTGTTGAGCACTGTCACAACCACCTTGAAAGAAGCCGTGAAACAGAAACATCGACAACACTGCTTGAAGATCCATGTGTCACGTGACTTTTTTGAGATTAGCCATGGTTTAGTATGTAATTTATTCGCGAACTAGGTGTAGGTGTCGTATTAATTTGTATTTTTATCCGGTTTTCGATTGATATCTAATAGAAAATTTAAGTGACATGATTGCTAAGAACCTCTACAAAATACTGATGAACATTTTTGGGGCGGGTTTGCTCTCATAGCATTAATAAAGTGAAAAATCCAACGGCCTGGCGGTTTGTTTACCGGTCTTATAAATGGCGGCAGAATTGTATTTGTTTTACTTTAAAAGTTGTGTTTTTTGTATTCTAGTTAGCTCTTTGGGATAAACTTCATTGTTTTGTGGCTACAGTTAATTTATTAAATATTAAAGTGTTTATTTAACTTGAAGGTATATGTGAATTAGTTTAAAAATATCACTAGTAGAGATAGTTCATAAGTAGGTAGGATACCTTTAGATACCTAGGTACTTAGGTAAGTACTATGTTTTTCTTTTAGTTTGTTTATTTATTAACATGCCAAGCCCCTGCTGTATTCCTGGGTGTAACTCTTAACTATAAAAGTGTTTTAAAAGCAGGTGAAGAGAGTGTAATATATTTTTATAACTAGTTTAGATTTGACCAATGACTGTATAAATATTGTTAATCAAGTTTCAGTGGACATTGATATGAAGTAAAGGTTTTTTTAAAAGGTAATGAATTGGCTTACAATGATTTGAAATGGATTTTACCCTTTGAAATGAAACTAAGCAGGTGGTCTCAGCTTGAAAACTTATTGTCTCGGTACCAATTCATACATTGTGAAAATAACGAAGTTACCCAGATAGTAGGCGACTTTCTTAAGACAAGCGTAGATTTCTTAAACAAAGCCTTAAGCTTACTAAATTTTGAGACTTCAGGAGTCGATACTCAATCCTGTAATTTGAACGCATCAGAAGATAATAATTTGTATAATAGAATATTACTTTTGATCGATCAAATAAATCTACTCGTAGTGAAACAAAAACAGCTTCTCAACGCAATATTACTATTATTTAATAATTAGGTAAGTTGTTCTTGTTATCCAAAACTATTTATTACTTTTTTGTACATTTTTCGATATCAATATAGTGGCAACAGAGCCAAAAAAACACAAAAAATATTGTATAGCTTGTGGATCCGCAACTCCCAGCTGATGCGGCGTTGCCCGATGTCACTTCATGGCTTCTTTTCAAGGTGTCGTGGCACTGTACTCGATCCTAATGATTGTGTGAACCAACCCGAATAACTTAAGTAACCGAAGAACCGTATATGTGTATAAAAAAATATTATAAAAAAAAATATGATTTGCTATCGTCGCGCTCTAAAAATTCCGTGGGGTTACGCAAGGGTACTTACTGTAGCACCATTAACCAACGCGTAGGCCAATTTAAAGTAAATAACCGCTGCACTTGGAACATTATTGTGTCCTCTCCTTGTCTTACCGCATTTAATAAATAAAGACAACTGGAAGGTCCGAAATCAAGAGATCGGGACAATAATTATTATCCGATGTGGCGCAGGATTTCCACCTGTCGATGCACGCGTCTACACCTGGTCGCTTCCAATCTTTGTTGTCTGGTGTTTAATTGTACCAATATATTACGAAAGTTTTGATAAGTAGGGTAATGGTATTTAATTTATGTATCGGTCTTAAGTCATATAGTATTAGAGTGGTTATCACGTTAGTTTGTAATGGCATCCGTTGTCATATGTCATTTCTAGTCTCATTATGTTTATACAACTTGAGCATTGGCCAGGGCAGGATTTTTCACTTTTTATTATTATACAGGATGTCCGGGAAAATGTGGGAAATCTCCCGGATATGAAAAAAAACACGTGAAAGAATACAAGTTCATATAAACTTCTTTCGTATCGGCCTCCTCTTCGGAGATATGGGCTCCAAGAGAGCTTCCATGAAATTAAGTTTTTGACACTTAATTATTAAACCAACAGGTATATTTCAATTTTTTTTTTCATATGTCTATACCAGGTAAAACCCTTTAAATTACTATCCCAGAAAGTGTTGCGAATTACTCACAGCTGCAGGGACGGACTAGCTGTGACACTAATGTGCCCATTTTTTTAACGCCCTGTATGATAAAAACATTGGACAACGTTTTTTATATACCTTTAACTATTGACTAAAAATTAAGTACTCTTCATTCATGTCGCTAATCCTAACCGTTTTCGGAAAAACATCATTTTTAACATATTTACATCATGTAGGTATATTTAGCGTATTTCAATAAAAACTACATCTTTGTTTCTATAACTTCTAAATGTTCACTTTTAACTGCTTAATATTAATATATGATCGCAATAAAATGACGTTTTTCCGAAAACTGTTAGGATTAGCGACATGAATGAAGAGTACTTAATTTTTAGTCAATATAATTAATGACGTGCTAATATTCTAGGGTGTGATTCCTTAGATCATTTTATAAAGAAAAGGTCATATAAACATATGTCCTAAACGGCTTAAATTTTTTGCTACAGGGTGTTGAATTTTTTTCTTTTTCATGCCTTTTTTGTAATATCTCCGAAAGTACTTTAGATAATATCTTTAATTTTGGCATCTGCTAATAGGACATAAAACCACATGTTTTAGTTATAAAAGATATTTTTGTCCCACCAGTGGCGTCCCTGCAAACATGTCCTCTGATATTTTTTAGAAAAAAAGTGGTACACCACTGACATTTTTCCATGTGGATATTATTTCTGATTAGCCTGGTAAATTCTACATAAAAATGGTCTCTTGAGTTTTTCTCCTCAGTCACACCGTTCTTAATTAAAATAATTAAATTAAATTAGCTCTACTATTTATTATTAACATTGACAATGCAAAATTTTGTTTTATACAAATTGTTGGAAATGACCACCTTCGCTTAATCGGCATGCTTTCGCCCCCGTCTTTGCACTCGTTCAAATATTCCAGGCGAATTCCGTATTGTTTCACAGAAGGCAATTATTCGCTCCCTTAAGTTTTCTAAAGTGTTAATGGAGTTTTATATACTAGAGTTTTAAGATGACCCACAAGAAAAAATCCAAACTATTGAGATCGGGGGATCTTGCTGGCCATTGTTGAGCTCCTCCGCGACCTATCCAACGATTCGGATAAACTGCATCTAAATGGTCGCGAACGATTACATGATATGAGCAGGAGCTCCATCATGCATGTACCACATTTGATTCCTTAGCGCATATGGTGCATCTTCAAGTAACACAGGTAGTTCTTCTTGGAGGAAATACAAAAAAAACTGCCGTTAAGGCGTTAATTATGTTTTTAAGAACGTCACCGTTCCAGGATAACTAGATTTAAATAATTGTTTTTATTTAAAGTTCTAGTTTAAAAAATAGGTATTTTACAGCCATTTAAAAGTGGGACAAATTAAAATGGAAGCACTGTACCTACAGAATGTTCAATAGTAGCAGGGGGCAAGCTCAGTCGATAATAATAATTTTAATTTAAAAACATTCACTGGCAATAATTAAATGGTTCTTTTGATACAACATCACTCGTCAGACTTTATTTAAAGTCAAATGAAAAAACGTTGTAAAAAGTTGGTTTAAATATGTGAAAAATCCATACTCCGTACCTATATCTCGTTAAAGATCAAACATATTTATTATAGTGTCGCTTTATCTCTGCTTTTTGTCACGTACAGGTGTTGGCGCTTCCACCTCTTTAAGCCCATCTAATATATTCCAAAAGGGGATGAACCTAAACGCATAAAAAAGTCAACGAAAAGAATAATTAATCACCGCGTTGGCGTTGCATAACAAAATGAACCGTCTAGTATTGTGGTTATTCTATTTCAATTCGTGTCTGGGGTACCTAAGTCCAGGGGACCGGCAGGCAGGACACCTAGAGACATTTTCAGAATTAATTGTTATTCTTTAGTACTCTTGTAAAGGTGGTTTAAATACATAATAGAAACTTTTTTCTATATTTATTATTTTACAGTTTAACGCAATGAACGTTTATATTATATTTTACTTAATAAGCAACAAAATCACAATGGCAAAACGCTTCCTGAAAATGCCCAAAAACATTCCAAAGAAGCAAAGATTTAAATTTGATAAATTAAAATCGGAATGTAATGGCTCTGCGAGATTCCGAGGTTACGGAATGAAAGATAATAGACGTAAGGGTCGGAAAGAGGTATGCCGGTGCACAAGCGCAAAGGCATTTATTTATCCATCTCATTAAAGTGTCAAGTTGCCAGTGTTTAACGAGGTGCTTCCTGAAATAGGGAGTTTTAAATTAAAGGTTGGCAAATATTATGTCTGTTATGACAACGGCGACCATTACAGTCTTATCTGATAAATACTATAGCGATCATAACAATACAAGGATGATCTAGAATTCGCCTGCGGTTCATGTCAACCTATATAATACCTAAAATCGTCGCTTATTAATCGTGTAGTACCTATAAGTTATCTAGTGTTTATTCAAGAAGATAGAAAGAAATATCCAAACCAAATCGCCTAATGTCATTATAATTTTCTACATGATCGAACCATAAAAGTCTCTAGGGACGAAATCTGCATTCTCTACCAATTTCTATGCGGTTTTTACGGCTCTATTTGTAAATCTTTTTGTAATTTTTTCGTGCGTAACAATCGGTAGACATTTTGACATTTACGTGAATTCAGTGTCATTAAACGGACGTGATGGTCACAAAACTATTTGCTAACAAGTGTAACGTGGGCTTTTGAATAAATGTTTCTTATGGGGATTATATCTTAAGTTCTGAACGCTTTGTTAGACATGCAAGGGAAGTTTTTAAGGTGGTTAAAATCTTGTTTTGTGTTGCCGATTTGGATCTTTAGATAATCGTTTTTGGGAGTTTAAGCTATTTACCTGTGCATATACCAGTCGGAAAGTCCTTTTGGATGGTCCAGTTATGTTTTTATTTAGGTAAATTAGGATTTATATACCGTATGCTACACTGAGAAAAAACCTATGCCTTATAAAAATTCACATATTCTTTATATAACTGTTTATATTTATGTGACAGTAACGCACTTTCCTACTGTCAGATCACGGTAATTTAGCCAATAGGAAATAGGAGTTATTGCTACCATATAATGGTTTTATAGCCTTTATTGCTCTAAATACACAGTAATTATCAAGTTCTATTGGGGGTATATTCTGGTTATATATACTGTATTAACTCCGACTAGCAGTTGCAATGAAACTTGACATTATTCATAATATTTGCTTGCTACGGTTAATAAAGCATATGACTTACCACAAAAAATCAGTACTGTAGTTCTCAAAAATTTAAATAGTCTTTGCTTTCTTATTTGTAAAGAAAGGGCTTTACCGGGAACAAAATGCGTAGCATTGAGAAAATACAATTTATTTCTTAACAAAATTGCTGTATTAAAAGTAGTTTATTATTCAACAAGACTGTGCTGCTACTGGAACTAATAACTACCAACAAAAACACTGTTCTAGCAAAGGTGTATCAATTTTAATTTCTTTAAATTAAGATTGTGTATATTTTTACATTCTATATACAAACAATTCTAGATATTTTTCATAAAGTATGCCCTATACCTACACTGAGAAAAAAAACCTTCTATTCCTTATAAGAATTCACATACTCTTTATACAACTGTTTAATACTATATGTGACAGCAACGCGCTTTCCTCAGTGTTGCCAACTGTCCAACATTGGATTTTACCAAAAGGACATTGAAATGTTACCAGAATTTTACCAAATCATTAAAAAAATATTTCATCATATTATTTTTGATTTTTTTTTAGCATAAATAGTTTAAAAAACCTTTCGTTTTGGGCGTAGGCGTAAATAATACAAATATATTATAGGGAATCCAACAATCTATCAAAATCAAAATTTTTACGCCTTAGGTGGTTGGAGTGCCAATAACATTACTTTTTGTTATGTTATAACAAAAAAGAGGTTAGTGCCAACACTCCGAGACACGAGCGTCTCGCCGTTGATGTCCTCTTGGCTGTTGGCTGCCTTCCTTATGGGCAAAAAGGTATATCGGCAATCGGTTTGTTCGTTGTTAGCAGAGCATTTTAAAAAAAATCCAATTCGCATTTCATAAAATGTTAATTAAATTTTTTTTAAATGATCTGGGTAACAACGAACAAACCGATTGCCCATAAGGAAGGCAGCCAACAGCCAAGAGGACATCAACGGCGAGACACTCGTTCCGAGATCACCACCTCTAGGGCGTAGGTACTAAAAATTTTGGTTTTGACAGATCGTTGGATTCCCTAATACTAGATTTAAACTTTTTAGATTTTTATTTTGAAATATTCAAATCTACAACAGATACAACAGAGAAACGAAAATAAACTCTATCTGTTAATACAACAGAAAAACGAATAAACACATACAAATAATTGAAAAACGTCAAATCTCTGTTAAAGACGGTTTTACATTTAGAATCATACAAATTAAAAATCCTTTAATCGAAAAAAAGTTTTAAAGGTCTGGTAAAAATTTCGGTCCGATTTTACCAGAAACGTCAAACGATTTTACCAGAACTTTTACTAGGTAAAACTTTGCAAAACTACGTTACCAGATGACCTTTTGATTTTACCAGATCTAGTACAAAATTTACCCAGATGGCAACACTGGCTTTCCTAGTCTAAGACAACGAAAATTGCTAGACGGATTGTTGAAAATAGAATAATCGGGCGGTTTTTCTTTGATGAAAACTTCACTGGAGAAAGATATGTAAATTTCCTTCGAAGTTATCTGGTTCTAGCTCTTGCCACGCTATTTCCAGATAATAATGATCCTGATTTACCAAGTTTAACCAGGTTTCAACGGGATATTAGTCCCCCGTATTGTGCTGCTCGTGTAAAGGAGTATTTAAATACAATAATTCTTCCGAGGCTGTCAATATAGTGGCCACCCGAATTACCCGAGGTATATAAACTTTGCGCGTATCAACTCAATTTTAATCGTATAATATGTTAATGAGATAAAGAGAGTGAAACTTACTTTTGCGCCTAGGTCTATAAGTTTTTGGAAAGAAGTAATAGAACACGTGACGCGTTATACGTTGAATGTAGAAAACAACTATTATTTGTATTCATAACATAGAAGAGCTGGGTGCAGCGCATTTATCACTTGTTATCGTCACATCGACGCCCCGGACCAGACCAAATGGGTTTTTTCGTGTCCCATCGAGGTTGTAATAACAAGCGCCTTTTTTGGACAGGATTGGACTTAAATTAAAATATTTAAAGAACACCATGGATTTTGTAAAAAACGAGTATTTTCTTAAGCGAGTGTGGTTTGTCAGTAGGTGCAAGCATATCACTTGTTTTCTTCCAGATTCACGTTCTAATCGTTAGGTTTTTTAGACGATGGATTTTACCTATTGTAAACCTATATTTATTGTTGACAGACATAAATAGAGCAGTAAATATTGGTCGTATTTAATAAATAATAGGAAGAGTAGGGTAGAGCTGGGTTAGTTAAGCCGCGGGGCTATTTGAGCCACCGGGCCTACTATATGAGTGGAGCAGTGTAAGATTAAAACAAGCATTGTGCAGGATGCAGTACGTCTTGGGAGCCGTACATTAAAATTTCAGTCGGTATTCAGCATTCGCTGCGAGAGGGCGGTCGTTGTATTTGGTATTTCGCGCCAAAAGTAAAATATTGTTTTTCAAGGCATTTGTGGTCGTAGATCGACATTTTGGGGGATACGGACAAAAGGTAAGCTAATTATTAACTATCACACAATTGCTCTTGTGGTTTTCTAGTTTGAGAGATGAACTTTATACGACATTTTTGATATTAAATAAAAACATCTGAAATCCGTGGTGGGGTTAGTTGAGCCAAACTTTACGGGGTCAGTTGAGCAATGGCTCAACTAGCCACGCATCCATGAATTTGATATGCCATCTACATCTACGTGTAGTGTGTTTGTTTCACCAGAAATGTGGCGACCATTACCAAAAGCAGGTCCTACGAAGAGGCAAACACAGAGAAGGAAACGCTCTTCTGCTATCCTTACTGACACTCCTGAAAAAGAGGCATTGGCATTGGAGCAGAGCAAACGGAAGAAAAAAAGTAAAGTCGATGCGATTAAAGAGAAGGCTGTGAAAAAGGCCGTTTTCACAAATGCATCTAACCCTGCCAAGAAAGTCGATCCTTCTTACAAGAATCGAAAAGAACAACAAAACTGTTCATCATCGGATTCAGACGATGAAAAGACTTTAGACGCCATAGCACGAAAACAACAAGCATTGGAGAAGAATGCCTTAAAGGAAAGGAAGAAAAGTAATAACCACTCTACATCAGAGACTTCTGATTCAGAATCAGAAGAAGATTAATATTTCTGTCTCGTGTGTTTAGAAAAATTCTCAGATAGCATTCCGGGTGAAGATTGGGTACAATGTTCTTATTGCAAAAACTGGGCTTATTCAAAATGCACTCCCAATGGTAGCTTTTATTATGTTTGTATAAATGGTAAAAGTGATTAGAGTAATAGTTAATCGTTCTTGTTTACTTAATAAATAATATGCTTTTATTTTTATGTTATTTTAATTTCCCAATACTATGTTTGTTTGGACTATATCGTATGGTAAGTCTACTGGCACAACTTACCCCATATATTGGCACAACTTGCCCCGAGTGTGGGGATAGTTGAGCCAGTAGAACCCTATTCAATCAGGTTATTGCCAAAAACTGGCTCAACTAGCCCCGCTTTACCCTACGTAGTATCTATAGTCTGTCCACTGTCCATTTTATCTTCAGAAAGATGATAAAAAACAAAGAAAAAACGACGAGTAAATGTACCCGGTGTAAAATGGATTTATTTCATCTTACTCATCATAAAATGGATATGGTAGAGAGTAAATTATTCACAAGATGTGGGCGTGACTCAATTTTTCAATTACTGCAGGGTTTTTCCTAGGCTTTTTGCTCTTATTTGTCTATTACCCTTAAACGAAGTTGGAGTGTGTATTGTCTTCCTTCAGATCATTAATGCTGTATCTCTATTGTTACCTTATGGATTAATATGGGTATCTAAGTTCCCAATAATACAATAATAATGACATAATCTGCCACTACCTAATAAACAAAATATATTATAATAACTATTAATTTATTCAAATTATTTGCATATTTAGATACCGGCCACCATAATGGAACATTATTATTACATATTATTTACCCATAATGGCTTTGCACGTTGATCATTTGATTTTAATTATAGCTATTCGACTAAGGAAATGTTATTGGGATAATATGCTTTCAATATGCATGCACCGTTTCATTTATAAAGGAATCAATAACCTTTTTATATATTTCTTTAAAGGTAAGGTCGAATATTCACTGTACAATTAATTATTGAATTAAAATATTGATGATTAAGTAAAATTTATTCATTGATTTACACTTTGTTTTCTATAGGACTTTGACTCAACTGTACTTTTAAATAGATTATTCTTGGTAACTCCGAACTGGTCAAATGCATAATTATAATATTAATTATGTGACCGGGCTAACTGGTGTTACTAAATTTGTTCTCAGTAACAAGTAGATTTTTATAGAAACTTAAGATTCTTGTTGCATCTCTTCACACTGCACTAGGTACGTGAAAATATTTCATTCTCCACGTAGAGGAGTACCCACAGAGTAATTCGTATTCATTCATCAAAATGATAATTTAAATTTTGATGCGTCTTCATATACATATCCTTTCCATAGAAGTCTTATCAAAAACCGTATGTATCAATTTCATCGAATGCTGCTATCAAAATTAATATTCAAATCATGATTTCCTTGGGGTTCGATTAACATTCCTGACATACTCTCGAGTCTCTGCAGTCAGCCAGTACCTATGTTCGCAGGATTATTTAATTTTTGGGTTAACTTGTCTGCGACTGCAGGAAATACGAGTTGGTTATTCGCATACTAGATCTGAGGAACATTAGTGTTAAGCACGCTTTACAGACGGCCAGACAGTATTCTCTATGTCGATTGCCTACACTGAGAAAAAGCCTTTTATTCCTTATAAGAATTCACATACTCTATACAAAACTGTTTAATACTATATTATGTGACAGCAACGCGCTTTCCTACTCTAAGACAACGAAAATTGCTAGACCATTGTGTAGTGATAATATCACGGTACTTAAGCCAATAGGAAATAGGAGTTATTGCTACCATAGAATGGTTTATAGCCGTTATTGCTCTGAATACGCAGTCATTATCAAGTTCTATTGGGAATGTAATCTGATTTTATATACTGTGTTAGTTCCGACTGGCAGTTGTAATGAAACTTGATATTAATCATAATAATATTTGCTTGCTGCGGTTAATAAAGCATATACTTACCACTAAAATTCAGTACTGTAGTTCTCAAAAATTTAAATAGCTTCTAGTATGATATTGTTCTTGTCGTTTAACATTGCATATTATGATTATCTATTATGCAACATGGTTTACTGAGATTCGTCCATAGATTATAAAGACCAATACTAATGATGGGTTGTGCGACATAAGAATCTTCTATTCCTTTATCTAACATGCAAAGTTTAAAAAAACTTAAATACAAAGTAAAAATAAATTAATTGAAACAGGTATTGATATTGATCAATGAAATTCAAATTCAGACAGGACAGCTAGAAGACTCCGAACAACGGTGTGACCTGCCTTAAAACTAATACTACCGGCGCGCGGCGATTGCCGATCGTTACGAACCCCCACCAACGAATACAATTCGTTTTTGGGCACGATGTTATGCATTATTAATTGTGGAGAATGCGCTTTACTGGGAACAAAATACGCCGCATTGAGAAGATACAATTTATTTCTTAACAAAATTGCTGTATTAAAAATAGTTCATTATTTAACAAGATTGTGCTGCTAATGGAACTGGGAACTGATTACTACCAATAAAAAGACTGTTCTAGCAAATCCGGAATTGATATAACGCTAAAGCGGTTTGATACACTAACAATTTATTTAATATGGGTTAATACAAAATAAGCTATCAATACAAACTATGTCTTGTTATATGTTGTGTTGTACCTCTTGTAGTAGATCATTTTCCTTAGTGTATCAAAAATATTGCCATAAGGCTTAGAAAGCTCATATTTACCAGGTGGACAGCGCGTGCTCAAGAGGGGGGTATTAGCATAATAGCGACCTGAACCTTACAAGGGGGGGGGGGGCACCATTGATTTATCAATTTTTTTAACACACATATACAGGGTGTTCATTTGAAAACTTCCCACCTCGATTTTCCGGCTTTCAAATGAAAATGTGGAAAATGGCTCGGACCCATCTTTTGCGTATATTGTCAATCTTGTTACTTCAAGCCCCTGGGAGGGAGGGGGGGGGGGGGAGGTAAGATCTAAATCTTAAATGGATACCTCTATTTTATATAATTTTTTTGGATTCTGCATAAAATTCTGAACATTTTTTAATAAAAGCATTATTAGTCTATACTAAACAGTTTCCGAGATATTGACTCTTGAAAAATGAGATTTTTGAACTTTGACAGCGTCTAGCTTTCTAACAATACGTCTTAGAGCAAAACGGCTTACCTTATCTTCGATTTTTATTATCTTTCCAATAGTGTCAACTTCCGGTTAAATCGGTTGTAAAAAATATAGTACTTCCGGTTTAACCAGAAGTTGACACTATTCGAAAGATAATAAAATTCGAAGATAGGGACAATGACATGTAAGCCGTTTTGTTCTAAGACGTACAGTTAGAAAGCTAGACGCTGTCAAAGTTCAAAAATGTAATTTTTCAAGAGTCAATATCTCGGAAACTGTTAAGTATAGACTAATAATGCTTTTATTAAAAAATGTTCAGAATTTTATGCAGAATCCAAAAAAATTATATAAAATAGGGGTATCCATTTAAGATTTAGATCTAACCCCCTCCCCCTCCCTCCTAAGGGCTTGAAGTAACAAGATTGGCAATATACGCAAAAATATGTCCCCCTCGAAATAAAAATCGACGGGCCCGAGCGATTTTCCACATTTTCATTTTAAAGCAGGAAAATCGAGGTGGGAAGTTTTCAAATGAACACCCTGTATACATATATCTAAGTTTGCCACAAATGTTTTCTTCTTCTTTTATTAAAAACCTCGTGTTTAAAGTTATCAACCTGATGAAAACACCTTTGCTACGTTGACTACCTGTTACGGTTCACTATGGCGGCTTTATCGTTCCGTAACGCGAGTTTTGATAAGTAAAATAAATTAAAGGACAGGTGCTTGATATCTTAAAATTTGAGGGCACAAGCCCAGACGGTGCTACCACCTGCCTTTTGTATTGCAGATAATAATTAGTATACTTTTAATATTAACGAAGGGCAAAATGCTCTAAATAGTCTTTTTTTAAACCGACCAGAAAATATACACTTTCTGGACAATTTTTCGTCCAGAAAATAACGTTTTGTCAATCAAGACCGGAAAATTGACGTTAGAGAACGGAATAGTAATTTACGTTACACGACCGGAAAGTACACTGTTAAAAGAAAAGAATCAAATTTAACTTTTTTTTTATGTCCCAGAAAGTCCACTCCCGTTTTTGTGTCAATTTAACTAAAACCGCTTCAGTCAATCAGTAACTCATAAAATCTGTTATTACTATTTTGACATTAATATGATTTTATTGTGCAGTAAAAATTACAACTTAATTAGTTAATTTGACATATTTTTTATGTTAGTATTAACTTATTTTAAAATTTTAACTAAAAAAGATATTGATAATGATTATAAACTTTATCAAAGTTACTAGTATTTGGTTCATTTGAACCGTAAAAGAATTGCATGTTAATTTTAGTTAGCTGTTATGTTAAAACGACTTCCAGAAAAGTTAGTTCTTAAAATCTGATTTTTACTAAACACAAAAGAGTTAAAATAACTATACATTTTAAGTTAAATTTGATTTATTTTAATTGATTATAAATTTTTTTGATTCTCACGTCCAGGATTTCTAACAGTGTAGAAGGTAGTATTTTTCAGGTCGAGACAAGCATTTTCAGGGTGAGCCGTAGGCGAGTCCTGGAAGCTTGGAGAGACCTGCGCAACACTAATTTTCGGTTGCGTGACATACAATATTTTTTTTAAGACCGACACTTCGATATACTTACATTAAATTATTTTATTTTATTTTTAAATGCGTAGTATGCTTCTCGTATCGGGCTTTTGATTTTACTGGCAATATATCGTAAGTCGCTTTCCTTGCTGCTTCCAAAATTTCGTCTGAAATTTCATTTTCCGTGCCGGATAATTCAAAATCTGAATTCATATTGTTAAATTTGCGCACTCGCGAAACAAGTTGGACATAAACAAAAAATTAAAAATCAACGAACTGTCACTCGACAATACATCGAAATGTTGTTGTCATAGTAACGAAATCAAGGTAGCTTGTATTATCAAAGAGCGATTGGAAAAACAAAAAACAGGGACCGGAAAAATCTTTTCCCGTCTCTAACGTCAATTTTCCGGTCTTGATCGACAAAACTATATTTTCTGGAAGAAAAATTGTCCAGAAAGTGTATATTTTCTGGTCGGTTTAAAAAAAAATATATTTTCGGTCCCTGTTTTTTGTTTTTCCAATCGCTCTTTGATAATACACGCTACCTTGATGTCGTTACTATGACAACAACATTTCGATGTATTGTCGAGTGACAGTTCGTTGATTTTTAATTTGTTGTTTATGTCAAACCTTTTTCGCCAGTGCGCAAATTTAACAATATAAATTCATATTTTGAATTATCCGACACGGAAAATGAGATTTCAGAAGAAATTTTGGAAGCAGCAAGGAAAGCGACTTACGATATATTGCCAGTAAAATCAAAAGCCCGTTACGAGAAGTCGTACGACGCATTTAAAAATAATATAAAATAAAATAATTTAATGTAAGTAATCGAAGTGTCGGTCTTAAAAAAAATATTGTACGTCACGCAACCGAAAATTAGTGTTGTGCAGGTCTCTCCAAGCTTCCAGGACTCGCCTACGGCTCGCCCTGGAAATGCTTGTCTCGACCTGAAAAACACTACTTTCCGGTCTTGTAACGTAAATTACTATTTCTGTATCTTTTTCCTACCATTCATTTCATTATTGGGACCTCTCTTCTATTGCTCGTATACTAATTCTATAGCTGTCCAATTTTCAAAGTTATTGAATTTCTATCCACGCCGATCTGCTCTGTGACAATATATCATCTATTACAGATAAAATATTCTAATTTAATATCAGAATAAAATGTCATGTTAATCAATTTTCCCCATAAGAAGGTTCATAGACTGGTGCTCACAATAATAATAGTAATAAATATTAATATTAATGAAGATATGAATGACAATGTTATTATGCAGGAACGATTTCACATGTTGAATATAATTTGTTTGGAATATCTTAGGTAAAGTATGTTTCATTACGACGTAATAAATTAATGTTATGTGCCCTTAAATTGCTACGAAAGCATATAAATTAGTATATTTCATTACGTTGTTGGGTGGTCCATTATCACCCAAATTGTTATTTTATTTTATTTATCAGTTGTTGTTTTTTAATCTAAAACTCAGTTTAAAAGTAGAATTTTTTTTCTACTCCCTGCTTGGTAAGGACTCCTTGCGGACATTCATTTGGGGGGAGGTAATCAAGATTTACTTCTCTAGGAAAGTAAGTAAATAGACTAGAGCAAGTAAATAAAAAATAAACTGCAATGATTATTTAAAAGATACATTAAAAATTGGTGCATTTCAGGGGTGAAAACACAATACTTTTTTGTCAGAAAGCATATTTCTTCACACGGAAAAAAAGCCTTCTATTCCTTATAAGAATTCACATATGTACTCTTTATACAACTCTTTAATACTATATGTGATAGCAACGCTATCCACTGTAAGACAACGAAAATTGCTAGACTGTTGTGTAGTGATAATATCACGGTAATCTAGCCAATAGGAACTAGGAGTGTTTGCTACCATATAATGGTTTATAGTCATTATTGGTCTGAATATTCACAGTAATTATCAAGTTCTATTGGCGGTGTAATCTGGTTTTATATACTGTATTAGTTCCGACTGGCAGTTGTAATGAAACTTGACATTAATCATAATATTTGCTTGCTACGGTTAATAAAGCATATGCTAACTACTAAAAATTAGTGCTGTAGTTCTCAAAAATTTAAATAGCTTCTAGTATGATATTGTTCTTGCATGTCGTTTAACATTGCATATGATTATCTACTATGCAACATGATTTACTGAGATGGTAGAATTCGTTCATAGATTATAAAGTCCAATACTTATGATGGGTTGTGCGAAATAAGAATCTTCTTTTGCTTTATCTGACATGCAAAGTTAAAAAAAAAACTTAAATGCAAAGTAAAAATAAATTAATTGAAACAGGTAGGTATTGGTACGATCAATAAAATTCAATTTTTGACAGGACAGCTAGAAGACTCCGAACAACGATGTGACCTGTATACAATTCGTTTTTGGGGACGCTGTTCTGCTTTCTTCATTGTAAAAAAAGCGCTTTACTGATGGGAACAAAATGCGTCGCATTGAGAAGATACAATTTATTTCTTAACAAAATTGCTGTATTAAAAGTAGTTCATTATTCAACAAAACGGTGCTGTTAATGGAACTGATTACTAGCAATTAAAACACTGATCTAGCAAATCTGAATGAATCAAAATTTATTTAGATATCTGTTATTTTTAAAGGATAAAGGGGTTTTAGGCATGGAATACTCACTTCATAAACTTGCTGGAGACTTTGGGATCTTTGATTTATCCAAAAATTATAGGGCATAGTTTCTGTAACGTCATCAACGCTCACCATTTGGAACCAAGTTTTAAAATTCTTACTTTATTATGTTTTTGTGCAAATGCAATGAAAACCACGATGAAAAGGACATATTAAAAGTCTCTGAAATAATAATTATTTAGTGTTATATTTCACCCATTATTTGTTCACTCTGTGTATTGACCCTTTCGCTTAAACCAAGTTAATAATAAAACAAACATTTTAATTTCAATTGACCACATAACATCTAAATTGATCCGTACTTTCCAAACTCAAACCCCTCGTAGGTAGGTATACAAAAAAAATTAAAGGCAGCCGAAACCAGGTGTTTATATGATCAGAAAAGTTACTTGATGCCAACCGGTGTTGATGTGCCCCCGTCTCGCATCTGCTTACGAAACGCGTGCTCCATTTTACACCCCCGAATTGTGCAGCCCCTAATGCGATATCAAATTGCCCTGTAAAGATGTTTTCGAACGTACATCGGTGATGCCCTAAGGATCGGGTGTTTTTGTTTTCGTTGAGATAACAAATATTGTTTTGGACCTTGTAACACATGCCTCGTTATAAAAACTTTAAAATCAGAATGGATGAGGTCAGTGTCGGCTCACACATTTTTATTATCAAGCCAAGAATTTGTCTAAAAATGTTTACTTATGTCTTTGTCTCTATCGGTTGCGTTGGAAACTTACCACTATTTCAACCCCCTAAAGGCAGAATTTCCCAAATCATCAAATTACGTTCTATAATATAGCTTTCAAATATAGGCAGTTTTAGGTACCCTCCTCAAAATGTGCTAGATCCCTTTTTTCAACCCCTAAGTCAATTTTGAAAAACTGACGAAACATGTACAGTGTTTTTATAACCAAGTTTAAGACTACCAGTTTTAGTTTCTAGTAGTAGTAATAGTAACATGTTTTATTTAGCAAAAAGCTACAATTAAATATTTTTTAATACATTATTATAAAAATAAAATTAAATTTATTTTTGTATATTTGTCACAATTTAAAATAATCCGATATAATATTGTAAAATTTGTAATTTGTCAAATATTTCCTCACTAGCACAATATAAAATGGAAGAACACTAAAGAAATTGTGGTAATAATATTATACCGGGTGTCAACGAGATTATTGTACATAACACCACAGTGTTATGTTAAGAGATATTT
The DNA here is from genome assembly GCA_963969555.1 of Polydrusus pterygomalis. Taxonomy (NCBI): domain Eukaryota; kingdom Metazoa; phylum Arthropoda; class Insecta; order Coleoptera; family Curculionidae; genus Polydrusus; species Polydrusus pterygomalis. The sequence continues at coordinate 45,932,189 of OZ018381.1, read as the reverse complement.
TAATCAAATTTGGGTTACTGTAATGGTTGAAAGGGATCTTAATTTTTACCTAGAAAGCAACTGAATTTCACTTCCGGTTTAACCGGAACTACGCCATTTATGTTTTTTTTAAATGACAACCTGTATATTATATTGCACAGTCAAATTCTCCTCAAATTTCTCTTTTCAACGACATACAACAAGTTGACATTTACTTTCAAAATGGCGGCGTAGGACTCATTTTACCAAAAACAAAATGTGTATCTATAAAACAACGTATGCAATTGATACGGGAAAAATAGTGATAAAATCTTTTAAATTGGTCCCTTTTGTAATTCTTTAAGCACTGACATTTACATTTTCTTCTTTTGTTTTTAAAGGAAGGTATTTTTTTATTGTTTAAAAAAATCTTAACTTTAACCCTATTTTACAGAGTTTTTTTAAATGTTATCATATAATTTTTATTATTTAGTATGAAAGTCTAAAGTATCCTTAAGCACCTAGGGATATTTTCGAAATTAGAATGCGTTTTACTTCAATAATAAAAATTTAATTATTAAATAATTAACAACGGCATAGAACAAATTAAAAGGCAAACAGTAAAATAATAACAACATATTAAAAAATACAAACAAATTAACCATAAATTAAATGTTCAAAACGATTACCATTTTGGTCACGACACAAGTTGGATAGCGCTCCCTGTACAATGTTTCAGCACGACGGGCATTTTTGTGACTTTCTCCGTAAATAATTAACATATCAATTTGTTCTTCTCTTGTAAACATAACCATTTTATTCCTATTTAACGTAATATGAATCAGACCCACGACCAAAAGCACAATACACTACAAAATTTTCATCACAAACTAATAGTCTGATAATGGCGTTGACAAATACCAATTTTGTTATCCAAAGCCAACTTAGGCTGAAATAAGTTATTCAGTTTTTATTGAAAAATACACGTTTTTTTTTTCTTGTTTAAAACTGAAGCAAAACGCATTCTGATTTCGAAAATATCCCTAGGTGCTTAAGGATACTTTAGACTTTCATACTAAATAATAAAAAGTATATGATAACATTTAAAAAAACTTTGTAAAATAGGGTTAAAGTTAAGATTTTTTTAAACAATAATAAAATAATTTCCTTTGAAAACAAAAGAAGAAAATGTAAATGTCAGTGCTTAAAGAATTACAAAAGGGACCAATTTAAAAGATTGTATCACTATTTTTCCCGGATCAATTGCATACGTTGTTTTATAGACACCATTTTGTTTTTGGTAAAATGAGTCCTACGCCGCCATTTTAAAAGTAAATGTCAACTTGTTGTATATCGTTGAAAAGAGAATTCTGAGGAGAATTTGAGTGTGCAATATAATATACAGGTTGTCATTAAAAAAAAACATAAATGGCGTAGTTCCGGTTAAACCGGAAGTGAAATTCAGTTGGTTTCTAGGTAAAAATAAAGATCCCTTTCAAACATTACAGTAACCCAAATTTGATTAAAATATCTCCTAAAATAACACTGTGGTGCTATGTACAATAATCTCGTTGACACCCGGTATATTATATTATAATAGTAGTAAATACAGTTTTTTTAGAAAACAAACTTAAATTAGAACTGATTCTTTTAAAATAACCTACTTTTCCGGCAATCTTCGATGTGATACTTTCAAAATAATTTAAAAAATTTAATTTTGAATCAATAATTATCCCTAAATATTTAAAACTGTTTACTAATCCCAATTTTTCACCATCAATTACAACATTTATATTTTGACAATTTAAATTATTACCCATAACCATATATTTAGTTTTTGAAATATTTAATTTCAATTTATTTACTTCAAGCCAATTTAATAATATATTTATCTCAGAATTTAGAGTATTTAGACCAGTGGTTCCCAACCAGTGGTCCGCGGACCACCGGTGGTCCGCAGAAGCCCAAAATATGGTCCGCGAATGATTTTTTAATTTAGCGGGCGGTGAGCCGTTGGTCGCCGCGTCAGTGTTGCCAACCAGAGGGAATTTTCCCTTTTTGGGGAATTTTCCCTTTTTGGGGAATTTTGACACCGATTAGGGAAAAAGCGAGGGGTCTCTCACTGTGGCAGTAGGTGTACAAATGTTAAGGCAGGACTTAGCAGGACCGTGGCAGGACTGTGGCAGGACTGACAGGACCTGGCAGGACTGTCGAAGGACCTGGCAGGACTGTGGCAGGACCCAGCAGGACTGTGGCAGGACCTAGCAGGACTGTGGCAGGACCTTGGCAGTACTGTGGCAGGATCGAAGCAGGACAGGCAGTACCTTTTAGATCCAATCAGATTTCTCCAATAACTTTAGGAGTAGGGATAAATAGCGGGAAGCAAAAAATATTTTTGTTTGCATTTGTTTATTGATTGAAAGTGAAACGGAAGTGCATGTGTTAAAGGGTTCTGGTCTGTATGAGAATAATTACTGCAAATAAACGTCTTATCTAGAGCTTGATGGCCAGTGTTAGCGGGTTAGGGATGCGGTCGGCAATTTTTAAACTTGCTTTTAAATTAAGGGATTGGTTTTTATTTGTCCTTAACCTGCTAATAATGTCAAATTTTTTTTACTATTTAGATATTGTCAAAATTTAAACAAATAGAAGTTTCTGGTTTTTTGTTAATCCAACCAATAAGAAAAAGTCTGCAAATCGCAATTTCGCAAGCACCAGTTTTGAAAATAAAAACGTATGGATTTGAAAAAATGTTTATTTTTATTAATTAATACATCTTACAAAAATTAAAAACAAATTACATTTTTATATTTAAGCAGCGCTTAGCTTTAGAAAGTTCATTTAGTACCTCATCGGGAGATACCGATATCTCAGCATGAATGTTGAGAAGGGCCAGACCATTAAGACGCGTAGTGCCTGTGGTATTGCATAGGTAAGTAAGCAATAATTTTTTCAGACCTTTGGTTTATTATTATACTTCCTAATCAAAAAACAAATAATTTTTCTTTATGGTAAGATTTTTTTTTAAAATTATTTTCGTTTTTGATATTTTTTTGCGTTTTCCCTAAAGTTTTGGGTTTTGGCAGGACAAGCAGTACCCTGGCAGGACAAGCAGAACCCTGGCAGGACAAGCAGGACCGTGGCAGGACAAGGGCAAAATTGACAAGTCCTGCCAAATTTGGCAGTAGGTGTACAAATTTTGACTAGTGAGACACCCCTCGGGAAAAAGGGAATATATTTTAAAATTAAAATCACACACTTACATAAATTGAATATGCAACTGCAAGGTTCCGGAAATAAAATATTAGAAAACACCGCAAATATATTCATTTTTGAAGATAAACTTCACGCTTTTATTTGCAAACTTCAGTTGTGGTTACGTAAAGTTGAAGAAAATAATTATTCTGCGTTTGGGACATTAAAACCACTCGTGGAAGACAAAAATTATGACGCAAGTAAATCAAATATGCAAGAAAACATCCAGACTCATTTAGAATTGTTGATTGATGAATTTAATCGTTACTTCCCAGAATATACCGAAGATGCTAAAGTTGATGAAAAACTGATTCGTAATCCTTTTAGTACGGACGCTGGTGAAGTTACTGAAGGAATCCAGGAAGAACTTATTGAACTCCAAAATGATAGAAACTGCAAGGATGCTTTTGAATTGAATTCACTTGAGTCGTTTTGGTGTAAAAAAGCAATTTCTTATACAATATACGTTTACGTCGAGAAATCGCCTTGCGGTATTTTATGGTTTTCTCCACAAATTATTTATGTGAACAAGGATTTTCCGCTTTGTTGGTAATTAAAAACAAAGCGAAGAATCGTTTGAAAGTAGGTGATGATTTGCGTGTAGCTTTGAGTAACAATATTAGTCCTAGGATAGCCGAACTCGTGAAGAAGATGCAAGCTCAGAAATCACATTAATACAAAATTACAGAAGTTTATCCTAAAAATATTATTATTACTTTTTATCTAAGTTCCTAATGTGTGTTTAATTAAAGTTTCAGTTTGATTATTACAGTTAATTTTTATTATACCTCCATAGTGGTCCCTGCTCACAAGAATGATATAAAAATGGTCCCTGACCAAAAAAAGGTTGGGAACCCCTGATTTAGACCATCAAAAATATTTAAAACATTAATGTAAATTAAGGTGTCATCAGCAAACATTTGTAACTTACACATTTTTAAAACTATAATAATATTGGACCTAGTATACTTCCTTGAGGAACTCCTATATTATTTATTTTTTTATTTGAATATGTTTTTGATATTTTTTTTTTGTGACCTGTTACTTAAATACTTTTTAAACTATTAAAAAATTTCTATAAAAATTTCAACCAGTAGTTTTACCCCTTTGGGGTTCATTTTTGAAAAATCCCTTTTTAATTGCCTACGTTTTATGGAAAAAACATCCTCGAAATTTCATGATTCTAGGATCAGTGGTTTAGGCTGCACATTGATAAATCAGTCATCAGTCAGTCACTGATTGAATCATAATATTTAAATTCCCCCAAGTTTTTTTACTTCGAATTTATCGGTGTAAGATCGATTACAGAATGGATTCGCTAATAAAATTTGAACAGAACCCATTTGCCGCAATAGGAAACTAAAGAAATGTATATTAGTAAAGAAAACAGTAAAAAAGCAAATTATTAAAATACCTACTCATGATGACAAAAAACTACTTTTTCTCAGACTTTTAAATGCTCCAATTATTGTAACTGTACATTCTGCAACAAGATACCATACATTCAAACTTGGTATGGGATAAAACTACGTTTGTTTACATTTAACGGCGTCTCAAGTACCTATTAGTATATACTAGTAGTAATTGTATATCTTTGTAGTAAAAGGTATATATTATGCAGTTTGTAAAAGTTGTATTCACCAGTTGTCTTTTCTAGAACTACTTTATTCTATTTTATATTATGCTTCAATAAATTAAGTGATTCAAAAAATATATAATTTTTAAAAGATTTTTTCCGAATAAAAAATTTACAACAGAATACTTTTAAATGACTAACCGGGCGGGTAATCCGTATCACGCATTGTATTATGGGGTCGTGTAAAAGTTTCTTTTTGATATGGCACTTTTTCTTTTAAAATTTGTATTTGTGTTATAGACAAATGCTACAAAATTTTTCAATGTTCGACACATTATTTTTACAAAACTACGACACAATCGTATAATGCACAACATACATTTTTTTATCAAAAAAAAAATACATTGTCGGATTTCCCTTGTTTTTATTTTGTTACTTAACACAACGTTTCGGTTAATTAGTATCTCCAACCGTTTTCAAGTGTAAACTAAATTATAATTCTAAGGCTATTGTCTTAAATGCTATCCATGTGCCAATGAAGCTTGATGACTCCGTCTACGTGCCTATTGGAGTGTGAAGTTTGGGCTGTTGGTTTTGGACAAGAAGAGGCTTTCAGATATTGGGAATATCTATACTTGGTAATGGTATTTTGATTCATGAAAGCTGCTTCTTTGAAGTATCGTTTTCTTCAGTACTGTTCCGTGTCCAAAATCTTTACTTCTGACCATAGGTATATTATGTTGGTTGGTCCATACATGTTCCGCTATACCTGAAGTCTCTTTGTGTATGTTTCAGATGTTCTTTAACTCGTACGGAAAGAGGTCTTTTTGTTTCTCCAATGTACGATTCGCCACACTCGCAAGGAATTTGATAGATACCATTTTTTGTGTTTTCATTACGGGGAATTTTACTTTTGTAAGAAAGGTTCTAAGCGTAGTTTCGGATTTGAATGCTGTTTTGGGTACTTATCCTTCTAATATTTTCAGAAATCCTCTCGACATAAGGTATCGTAAGAAATGCTTGCTCGTCTTTCGTTTCTGTATTAGTTTTTACTTCGCGATTTTTAAGTTTTGAGATGGTATTAGTTACAAAGGTTGCAGTGTAACCATTCTGTTTTAAACCTTTTTTGACATTTGTAATTTCAATATTAAAGTCGTCCGGATTGTTGCAAACATTAGATGCTCTGTGATAAAGAATTTGAATTATGCCCTGTTTTATGGAGCTTCAATGATTTGATCCGTGATTAAGGCATTGCCCCGTGTGAGTGGGTTTACTGTACACTGTCTACCTCCTTTAAACATACATTATTTTAGTTGCTACATAATCTATAATACATAAAACACGTTTTTACAAAGCTGCTACACTATCTTATAATGATTGACAATGACACATGATTTTAGTCACCACACTTATTTATTTTAGGATACACATTTATACGATGCTTTAACACAATTATATTATGCATGATACGCATTTTTCAAAAACCCCAACATAACTTAATAGTTTATGACACACTTTTCCTCTTGATTTTTTTTTGTAAATTATTTGATCCAATTTATGCATGTGTGGTTCAAATAGTCCCCAGTACAAGGACCCTTAATTTTAATGACACATACAAATGTCAAACTGCGTGAGTGCCTTCTTTGGGACTAGTCCGACAAACTTTCTTATGCGAAAACTGCTGCGTTTTCGAATGCCCGATTCCCAGAAGTGTCGATATGACGTCATTATGACTCCCCGTACATACAAGCTTGATTTTTTAAAAATTGTTTAGGGCAAAATTATCAATCTCCTGGTAAAGTTACCAAGAAGATATTTTCCATAGATACAATTGTCTCAACAATCGTTTCCACAGTAATTATCTCCTTGGTAAAGATACCAGGAGATTGATAATTTGGCCCTTAATAAAATTAATTTAAAAATTGTGATCAACTTGTCCTACAAAAAGCATGCTGCGTGTGGAGTGTCCACCACCCCCAAAATGTCGATATGACGTCACTATGACTCCACGTATATACAAGTTTGATTTTTTGACAATTGTTTAATAAAATTGAGTTAAAAATTGTGGTCAACTTGTATTAAACTTTTATTAAACAATTGTCAAAAAATCAAACTTGTATATGTCGTAGACTGATAGTGAAATCCGTCATTTCATGAAACGCCTAGTCGTATCATGAAGCGTGGCTAAAAGGTATATTGCAACTGGTTTGTTCGTTGTTCCCCAGAGCATTTTTTAAAATTTTTTCAACTAATATTATTTTATAAAAATAAAATTTAAATTAAGTTAGGGGTGGTGGACACTCCACACGCAGCATGCTTTTTGTAGGACAAGTTGGTCACAATTTTTAAATTAATTTTATTAACAATTTTTAAAAAATCAAGCTTGTATGTACGGGGAGTCATAATGACGTCATATCGACACTTCTGGGAATCGGGCATTCGAAAACGCAGCAGCGCCGAAAGTTTTCGCATAAGAAAGTTTGTCGGACTCGTCCCAAAGAAGGCACTAACGCAGTTTGACATTTGTATGTGTCATTAAAATTAAGGGTCCTTGTACTGGGGACTAAAAGCTCTACTTAATTCGTTTAAGCCAAGCGATTAAAGGAAACATGTCAAATTTCTTTTATTGAGGCCAGCAACCCTATATACATAACAAATAGAGCAAAAAGCAGAAGTACCGCTAAACCACCACATATGCCGTCTTGCCACAGGCAAAAACCTCTACAGTTAATTCATGTTTAACTGCTATATAGTAAATTGCTTTTACGTCACGAACATACAGTTATAAGTTCTGGAATTCTTTGTTGTTAGTTGAGGGGCTCTACAGGGCCTATATTTAAATATATGGACCTTAGAAAACATATTAGACGTTTGTTAGCACCAGAAAGTGAACAATAAAAAATTATTCCTATACATTACGTTGCGGTTAGTTGCCCTGAAAGGGGTTACAGTTACAAATGAAGTTACTTTATCGGACGTTTTTCCATTCGATCGACCACTTGGTCTGTTTGCTTTTATAATGTATTTTCGATATTTGGTCGCAGGAGGCCTGTCAATTGTATCAAAATGCCCCATATAACATGTGCCGAACGTATCGATGCTTTTTATTTGTATACCTTGTTTCTGTCTCTTTTTCGATGGTACTTTTCTAACAGGTAGCAGAAAAGGGATGATTTTATATACGAGGGAAAAATGAAAATAAAATTGTTTGAATTTAATTTTTTTATTTTCTCTAATTAAATATTTGACATTTGATAAAGAGCTGGTCTAGACTTTGTTCATATTTTCCGAATAACTTATAGTGTGACATAATAGTAATTTACGTTACAAGTCCGGAAAATACTGTTTTTTTGGACGAGTCGTCAAAATTTTAGGACGAACCGTAGGCGAGTCCTGAAAGTCTGCGAGTCCAAAAAAACTGTTTTCGGACGTGTTGCGTACACTATTTTTCCGGCAACCGTGTAGAATAACAAATCAATGAGACACATTTCTTTATTATATTTCTTTGTAGAACAAAATTTCAAATATTTTAATTCTTATTTGTATTAAATATTGAAATTCGAACAGAAGATAGGTACTAACAGAAACATTCTAATTCTTATTTATATTAATATTTATATTAAAATTCGAGCAATTGCTAATATTGATGTGATTCTTCCCGGCCTAGTCCGGGAAGTACGTACGTCCCGGACTAGGCACGTACTTCCCGGACTAGGACGGAGAAATGCTACTTTCTCAAAGGAAAAGCGTCCGGGTTTGTTCGGGTTGCCGAAATCAAGTTCTGCTTCGATCGAGATGAAAATTAAGCAAAAAATAGTAGTCACGTGATTCGCATTATCTGTCAAATTTTAATTTTTTCCAAAAAATTATTCAAAAGTAGGGTTATTTCTGAAAGTATCGAAAAAAGTTATTAGAAAAAGTTTTTTTTTAAATACAGTTTCTAGCGCACATGCAAAATTTTAGCTGCGTAAGATAATTTTGATTTTTTTACCCATATTTTGTAAATTGCACCACTTTTGCAAAATAAGACTCAACGCAACCTACATAAAACTTCTTAGTTTTGACAATGCTCTATTTCAGATACATTTTCTTTAAAGTAGCGCCATATTAAATGTGTGTTTTTCTACAAAATCAAAATTGGGCTATTAAAATTTGGTCGCATATGTGATGCAAAGTTTATTTGCTTTTGACCCGGTATAAGGTAACTTTATAAAATACCTATTTTTGAAAACGTAATTTGCGTCTGAAAGTAATACACCTTAATATTAAGACAAAAAAGAACACAGTGTCATCAGTAAAGTGTTTATTAAGTGGAAAATAAATGTTAGTGGTGGGTAAAAAATCAAAATTATCTGATGCAGCTGAAATTTTCCATATGGGCTAGAAACTGCATTTAAAAAAAACTTTTCGATATTTTCAGAAATAACCCCAGTTTTGAATTATTTTTTGGAAAAAATTAAAATTTGACAGATGATCAACGTCATTCAATCTATTGCCAACCTATAACCTATTTCGCGTTGATTTTTTGAGTTTATTATTTTAATCACTAACATTTAAAGAAAATCAAAATCGTCGGTACATTATTTAGGTAGTATCTGATATATTACAAAAATATCAATTTATTTTATTGCTAATTTTGGGAGAATTGTATAGTGAAAGAACAATGAGTGGCAATGACATAATAATGTTAAAAAAATCTTACCCAATATTTTTCGCTATACAATTCTCCTAAAATAAGTTATGAAATTCCTTGATATTTATTAAATATGTCAATTATTACCTATAGAATATCAAGTCGATACTGATTTTATTTAAATTTTGTATAAAAGCTAGAAAACATAAATAAATCTACGCGAAATAGGTTATAGGTTGGCAAGCATGTTGATACTCCTACCTTAATTTTCATCTCGATCCAAGCAGAACTTGATGCCAAAGTCAAATTTCGAATAAAGCTATTAATTTAAAAAATCCCATATGATGCGGACTTTACCGGTCACACTGTATATTATTCATTTATAAAATTATATATATTTATATAATAAGAGCACAAAAGGCATATAAATCCAATACACGTAAAAATGTTGCCGATGCGAAAATTTATATTTCTTAATTATTTCTGAATTAAGTTTATTTTTACTCACCCATTTGTGTCTAAGGCAGGTATCGCTGAGAAGCGCCATCATCAATTCTAGATTTATTTAGTTATCTTTTCATTAAAGATTCTCCTGAAAGATTAAAGGCGACATGTTGTACTAAAGTTTAGTACATTTAGTCTGTTAGAATATTGAGTAAAGGAACAGCAAACATAAATTATTTTTTTAATTTTTCGTAAGCTACAGATGATAATTCCGATTAAACGGTCTACAATCGCTTTAGGGAACACCATTTATCCAAAGCCCGGTAAAGCTATTTGAATTTATTTTGACATATATTCATCCGGGTTGTTAGGAACTACAGAAGTAATTTTTGTACATTTGACTATTAGGTTAGGTTAGAGTGGCAGACCTCTGGCATTGTCCAAACAGTCACACGTAGTCCTATAAGGACCGTTGTGGTACCACACATGTTCCGCGGAACCTATCCGCATCAGATTCCTGATGGTTAACGCAACGTAGATCGTAGAAGAATCTTGGCAGCTCATTCAAACCAGCCGCTGCTGTTTAAAAATTTAGTGAGTCAACCCAGTTGCAGGCTGCTCACTTCCTCCAGATTACGCCCAGGGCATTGAACCTTCTTCTCGCGAGGCCGGGGCATTCACACAAGAAATGCTGACTACTTTCCTCCCCTTCTTCATCTCTGCAACTTCTACAGAAGTCGTTAGTTGGTATTTGCATACGTTCAGCGTGTCTACCGAACAGGCAATGTCCGCTGATAGAAACGGCAGTGATGTTTCTCAGGTCCTTCCGACTGTGCTGTAATAGCGCTGCGGTTTTCCCGCCGTCAAGTAGGGGCCAGAATTATTGCCTGGAGATGCTACAAGTTGTCAGCCCTGTCCATCTGCTTTGCGCAATTTGTGTAGCTATCCGATCTATCTCCTCTTTGACTGATCCCAGTGGTCTAGCCACAGTATTCTCCGCTAGTTTGATAGACATGCTTGCGCCCTCCCTGGCGAGCGCATCAGCAGTCTCGTTGCCATCATTTGACTATCAGTGTTGCCAACTGTTGAACATTGGATTTTACCAAAAGAACATTGAAATGTTACCAGAATTTTACTAAATTAGGGATGTTACGGAATAGCTTTATCTCGTACCTAGTTGGACCTGTACCTATTCCAAACCCGAACCTATTCCAAATACCTATTACAGGTCCAAACTATTCCAGGTCAAACTTAAACGCCGGTCCGCCAATTGGCGCTTTTCCGGCTGCATGGCCGACACGAGTTTTTAAAGAAGGCCGCTAGAACTCCAGCGTGGCCAGCAGTTTCCGATTGTTCGAATTAAATTTCGTTATAAGTTTTTGTAACAGATTAATATTTTTCGCACCAGACTTTTTTGGAAGATTTGATTGTAACGGAGGCCTATTAATTATTTAAAGAAACATGAATAATAATAGGCAGGTACATCCACCATATATGTTGCCTTTTTAATTAGTTCCTCATTGCTGGTTGCATATCCTACATTAAATACGCTATATTTTGTTGCCCAATAAATTATTACAATATTTTTAGAAATATTTATTCATTTTTACTATTTCCCTTTATCTTTATTTAGTAAGATTATTTTAATTATTGCAATGTGCTTGAAACGGCAACGTTTAAAATTCTTAACTGCAAATTCGCCATATTATAAACATATTATATGAATTCAAAGCAAAACCTGTAGCCGTTCCATTTCTTATATCGTACCTGTACCTGACAACTTGAAAAAGGAATAACAATGAAACCAGAGAATCAAACATGTGACAGTGCCAACGGACCTGGAATAGGTACCTGGTAATAGGTACGTGGAATAGGCAGATGATACCTATTCCAAAAGAACAGGTCCAGTTCCACTGTAAAACCCCTATACTAAATCATTAAAAAATATTTTTTATCATCATATTATTTTTGATTTTTTTTAGCATAAATAGTTTAAAAAACCTTTCGTTTTGGGCGTAGGCGTAAATAATACAAATATACCTATTATAGGGAATCCAACAATCTATCAAAATCTAAATTTTTTCGCCCTAGGAGGTTGGAGTGCCAATAACATGACTTTTTGTTATGTTATAACAAAAAAGAGGTTATATTGGCACTCCGATACCACCACCTAGGGCGTACTAAAAATTTTGGTTTTGACAGATCGTTGGATTCCCTAATACCTACTGGACTTAAACTTTTTAGATTTTTATTTTGAAATATTTAAATCTACAACAGATGCAACAGAGAAACGAAAACAAACTCTATCTCTGTTGATACAACAGAAAAAGGAAAATAAACTCTATCTGTTGATACAACAGAAAAACGAAAAATAAACACATACAAATAATTAAAAAACGGTAAAAATTTTGGTCCGACTTTACCAGAAACGTCAAACGATTTTACCAGAACTTTTACTAGGTAAAACTTTGCAAAACTACGTTACCAGATGACTTTTTGATTTTACCAGATCTAGTACAAAATTTACCAAGATGGTAACTGTTCCTTAATTAACAAAGGCACCTTTTTTCTAATTACGTGGGATGCAGGAGAGTGACCAGAACCAGTCAATCATTGATATGCTGTCAAGAAGAAGTTTTTAATTTGTCGTAATATGTGACATTATTTGCAAAATGAAAAAATAGATTTAATTTTGTAGTCAAAGTAGTGTTTTCATATCAAGTAATATACAGTCCATTAAACGAAGAAACATTTTGTTCCATTCGAGACGGATCGCCAGAAGAATCTGTTTTTAGTATTTTTTAGGTATTTGCGTTGTCTTGTCGGAAGCCATACCTGCCAAAAATAAATACCTATAGGGGATACCTGGTTCCTGTTCATCAGCCAGTCAGCTGTGAGGGAACAGCCTACGCTATAGTAATTCCAGACGGAATACAGGAGTTTGAGAAAGTTCCAGTTTATGGTAGAAGAACTGTGGGTCTACGTAAGATTATTCCGTATTAGAGTTAGTCCAATTGTTTGTTTTATTGCGGTGCAAGATCTTAGTAAGCTTGTCTAGTGTTTTTATCTTTGTATTAAGAAAAATGGCAGAGCTAAATAAACTAAAATTAAAACGCGGTAATATCAAAGGTCAACTCACTAGAATTAGCCGTTATTATGACACAGTCGATCCTAATAGCCTCACGGAGTTACAGGTGGGTGAGCTAGAAATTAGGCTCGATAAGGCCGAGCCTCTTTTATCACAGTTTGAAGACGTTCAAGGTGATATTGAGTCATTATTGAATGAATCTGAAATTGGTAGCGAAAATCTATTAGAACTTGAAATTATAGAGCGTGAGAATTTTGAATTGCAATACTTTGAAGTAATTAGCAAATTTAAGGTTCTAATAAATAGTAACAATAATAATGATTCAGACAATGGTGGCTCAGGGTTAACGAATATTAAAGGTTTAGTTGGTAGTGATGCTGGACGGGTTGCACAGCCAGTGCATTCTACTGGGCATTCATTTAAATTGCCTAATTTAAAACTGCCAATTTTTAATGGCTCCTATGAGAAATGGCTTGAATTTAGAGATGCCTTTCAAGCCATTATTCATAACAATAGGTCTTTAAGCAATGTAGAAAAATTCTATTATTTAAAATCATATATCGAGGGAGAACCTCTTCAAGCTATCGCAAATTTACAAGTTACAAATGATAATTATTCGGTTGCTTGGGAACTTCTTTCTGATCGTTATGAAAATAAAAGACTTATTATACATAACTATGTTAAGGCCTTATTTGATTGTCCAGCGGTAATAACAGAATCGCATAATGATCTTAGAAGCCTGTATGATTTGTTTAATAAAAATTTAAGGTCTTTACAAAGTTTGGGTCAAGACACTGACAACTGGGATACATTAATTGTGTATTTATTAACAAGTAAATTTGACAGAATCACTCGTAGAGATTGGGAGTCATATCCTGTAAAAAAGGGAGAACTACCAAAATTGACTGATATCAACTCATTTTTAAAATCTAAATGTGAATTACTCGAAAAATTAGAGTCCTCAAAAAGGGAGGTACATTTTAAACCAGATAACAAAGGTAAGATAAGGGGTTTTCATTCTATACCTACAGAGGGAAAATTTTGTTGCTATTACTGTAAAAAAAATCATTCTATTTATAAATGTTTTGCGTTCAAAAATATGAATGTTAGGGCCAGAAAGACTGCGGTTAATAAGTTAAAATTGTGTATAAATTGTCTTAGCGCCGGTCATACAAAAAACTGTCCTAATACTTCCTCTTGTCGCAGTTGTGGAGAAAAACATAATACACTTTTGCATGGAAGCGATGCCACCGTTGTAAATAACGAAAATAGACCTGCTTCATCAGATATTATTCCTAAGAGGGGCTCGGAAATTCTGTCGATTCCGAGTACTTCTACTGCCGGTCACGTAATGGACGATTCGTCGACGTTGTCAGTGTTGGCAACTGCGAATATTAAGGTTTTAGATGATCAGGGACAGGTTCATGTTGTTAGGGCATTACTGGACCCGGGTTCCCAAAGTAACTTTATTACCGAACATTTAGTAGAAAAATTAGGTTTAGAGAAGACTTCTGTTAATTTCGAAATTATGGGAATCGGAGAAGCATTATCAACTACGACAAAGTCTAGGGTCAGTATTAAGTTTACGTCAAACATAAATGAGTATAGCGAACGCATTTGTTGTCTCGTTATACCAAAAATAACGCAAGCTGTTCCAACAGTTTCTTTCAATATTTCAAATTGGGACATTCCAGCGAATTTAAAACTAGCCGATGCGTCGTTTAATTATCAAAGTGACATTGATGTGTTATTGGGAGTTGATATATTTTATAAAATATTACTTATGAAACAAATTCGAAAAGAAGGAATGCCCACCCTTCAAAAAACAAGATTAGGTTGGGTTGTCGCTGGATATTGTAATCGTTTCAATGTTTCTAATAAGCAGGTTGTGGCTTGTTTGTCATTAGATCAGACGATTGATGACCAATTAAGACGCTTTTGGGAACTGGAGGAAGGTTACAATGATCAAACTTATTTGTCTAAATCCGAGCAGTTCTGCGAGGAACATTTTGTAAAGACCCATAGCCGGGTTCCTGACGGACGGTTTATGGTAAAATTTCCGTTTAAGGACAATAAAGAGGATCTGGGTTTGTCAAAGTATATGGCACTTAAACGATTGGGTCTTCTGGAAAAGCGTTTAAGCAAAAACCAAGGTTTAAAGAAAGACTATGTGGACTTTCTATCGGAGTATAACGGTCTGGGTCACATGTCCAAGGTTTGGGATTTTTCCATGGAAAAAAATGATAATAAACCCTGTTATTATTTGCCACATCATCCCGTAATAAAGGAATCTAGTCTTACCACAAAGGTGCGAGTAGTTTTTGACGCCTCAGCTAAGAGCGACACTGGGTTATCTTTAAATGAAATACAATGTGTGGGACCTACTATTCAAAGGGACCTTCTTTCAATTTTATTACGTTTTCGGAGTTACCCGTATGTGCTTAATGCAGATATTTCCAAAATGTATAGGCAAATCCTTATTGACCCTAGTGAACGAAGTTTTCAAAGAATTTTGTGGAAGGATCCAGACAGTCTTCAAGCTCCGATTGAATGTTATGAACTGAACACTGTAACATATGGTTGTGCGTCATCACCATTTTTGGCAGTGAGATGTATGAAGCAACTTGCTCTGGAGGCTCAGGCCGAGTACCCAGAAGCAAGCGAAGCTATTTTAAATTGTTTTTATTTGGATGACCTTTTGACAGGTGCATTTACTATTGCAAAATTGTTGCAACTTCAAAAAGAAGTATCATCTATTTTGGCTGGCGGGGGTTTTCAGCTAAGGAAATGGTTGTCTAATAAACCAGAATTATTAGGTCAATTTCAACTTCACGAAAACTTATCCTGTAATGTTTTAGATTTGGGAAGCAACGAACAAAATAAAACTTTGGGGGTATTTTGGAATGCTTCTAAGGATAAAATACATTATTCAATTAAGGTTTTCAAGTCTGACATTCAAGTTACAAAAAGAATGATCCTGTCAGTTATAAGTCAAATATTTGATCCATTAGGCCTTTTAGGACCAGTCGTGGTTAATGCAAAGCTTATTTTGCAACTTCTGTGGCAAGAAAAGTTGTCGTGGGATGACCCAATTCCTCCTTTTCTTTGCAATATATGGTTAAACTTTTGTAAGGATCTACAAGTTTTAAATCAAATAAGCATTTCTCGATATGTTTTAGAAGATGGATGGGAAACTATACAGATTCATGCATTTGCAGACGCTTCAGAAAAGGCTTATGGTGGATGTGTCTATATTGTAAGTTTTACAGGCTCTGGAGACTTTATTTCTTCTAATCTTATTCTATCGAAATCTCGTGTAGCACCTATAAAAAAGAATAGTTTACCTCGCTTAGAGTTGTGTGCCGCACTTCTCACTTGCAAACTTGTTAAAAAGGTAATGGATTCTTTAAAAATAAATATCAGTAAGGTTGTTTATTGGAGTGATGCTTCAATAACTTTATGCTGGATTAAGGGATGTCCTAGTCGCTGGAAAACATTTGTCGCTAATCGAGTCACCCAGATTCAAAATATGTCAGCGCCTTGCGACTGGTTTCACGTTAAATCAGATGAGAATCCAGCCGACTGTCTTTCTAGAGGAATTTCGGCAGAATCCTTGTTGCTAAGCGAATTATGGTGGAAAGGACCCATATGGCTCTTTTCTCAGGTTGATAATGATAATGTTCATGTGGTACCTGAGGTATCTGGAGATGTACCTGAACAAAGAGTGATGACTCATTCCGCTTCTGTTCAGGAAGGCCCTGATATTGATTTCAATAAACACTCTTCTTTGCTAAAAATAAAGCGAATTTTTGCGTATTGTTTGAGATTTATTGAACGACTTAAAAATAAGGACTTTCCAGGTGGTCCATTACGAGCATCAGAACTAAATAATGCGCTCAATTATTTGGTCAAGGTATCTCAAATTCAGTCATTTGCCAAGGATTATAATTTATTGAAAACCAATCGACTTTTATCACGGTCAAGCAGTTTATTATGTTTAAAGCCTTTTGCGATGAAGCAGGTTTAATAAGAGTCGGTGGAAGGATTCAAAATGCCCGCGTATCCAACGAACAAAAACATCCAATTATATTGCATAATAAGCATCCCCTTACAAATCTAATTATGAGCGATCTGCATGTATCTTTATTACATTGCGGGCCGCAACAACTATTGTATACAATTCGCGAAAGATTTTGGCCTATTTCTGGACGTCGAATAGCTAGAACAATAGTTAAACGGTGTGTCAAATGTTTTAAAGCAGATCCAACTTCACTAAATTATTCTATGGGAAATCTTCCTAAATACCGTGTATCTGCCTTTCAACCAGTATTTACTCATACTGGTGTTGATTACGCTGGGCCCATTTCAATTAAGGATCGAAAAACAAGAAACCCAAAAATCCTTAAGGGCTATATATGTATTTTTATATGCATGAATACCAAATGTGTTCATTTAGAAGTTGTCAGTGACTTAACCAGTGAGGCCTTTCTTGCGGTTCTTAAAAGATTTATAGCAAGAAGAGGTAAACCTTTGCATATCTACTCTGATAATGGAACTAATTTTGTTGGGGCAAACTCAAATCTTCAATCATTTTTGCTGTTAAACTCTGATAGATTAGTCTCTGAATTATCAGCTGAAGGAATTACTTGGCATTTTATGCCGCCTAGAGCGCCCAATTTCGGAGGTTTGTGGGAGGCTGGTGTTAAAAGTATTAAATTTCATCTTAAACGGGTCGTCGGTGACACTAGTCTTACTTACGAAGATCTAAGCACGGTTTTAACTCAAATAGAGGGAGTACTAAACTCTAGACCATTAAGTCCTCTGTCGTCAGATCCCCAAGATATGACACCGCTCACACCATCCCATTTTCTGGTAGGAAAGACATTAACTGCTTTGCCAGAGTCCAATTATACGGTTGTTGCTGAAAATCGTCTCCGTAAATTTCAACATTTACAATGTATGGTTCAGCAGTTCTGGAAACGCTGGAACCAAGAATACATTTCTGAACTACAATCAAGAGTAAAATGGAAAATGAATTACCCGAATCTGCTGAAGGTTGGCAGTTTAGTGATCATTAAGGAGGACAATGTGCCAGTTTGTAAATGGAAGACTGGACGTGTTATTGAACTGTATCCCGGCTCGGATAATGTAATTCGCGTAGCAAGTATAAAATGCGGCGATCGTTCTATCTGTAAACGCGCTGTGACAAAATTGTGCGTGTTACCAATTGATTCTAATGAAACAGGATCTTGAGAATATTCCTATCAGTTACTTATTTGTTAATGTCTAGTTTTC
This sequence comes from Polydrusus pterygomalis, assembly GCA_963969555.1. Classification (NCBI taxonomy): domain Eukaryota; kingdom Metazoa; phylum Arthropoda; class Insecta; order Coleoptera; family Curculionidae; genus Polydrusus; species Polydrusus pterygomalis. Next base: position 45,913,940 of record OZ018381.1, on the reverse strand, counting down.
TTTCTTTTATTGTTAATTGAAATAGGTATTTCAAGGCGGGCGGCATGTTCCTTAATTAACAAAGGCACCTTTTTTCTAATTACGTGGGATGCAGGAGAGTGACCAGAACCAGTCAATCATTGATATGCTGTCAAGAAGAAGTTTTTAATTTGTCGTAATATGTGACATTATTTGCAAAATGAAAAAATAGATTTAATTTTGTAGTCAAAGTAGTGTTTTCATATCAAGTAATATACAGTCCATTAAACGAAGAAACAGTAACACTGTTGACTATTAACTACGATGGCTCTGAAGGGCCATAGGCGTGTTAAAAAGTATTTAAAATGTCCACTTAAAAAGTGGAAATTTCCACTTACTATCTGGTAATTTCCACTTATTATCTGGAAATTTCCACTTGGTACGTCTAGTATAGTCCATTTATTATCTGAAAAGTTATAAAAATAGATATAGACATTCTTCTACTACGAAATCAGCAACTTTGAAGAAACTTGTGATTCTGTTATTTATAATGCAGTGTTGGATGGGGTCAATTAATTGTAACGCTAATCGCACTGTTTCACGTTTCATAATATATCCTTTATCCATCCACATCCATTTTAAATGCATCCATCGATATCCATGAAGTTGCCCAGATTTCTTTGTTTCCTCTTCAATAAATGTTACCATAGTATTTAATTCAGTAAATTATTTTCTTCTGTACCAATGATATTTCTTTAAAATGCGCTTTAAGGTTCCGTGACAAATATAATATTGTTCTTTATATTAAAGAAAATGTAGAATTTCTAAGTGAGTTAATCCCATATCATAATAAAATTTAATATATTGCTTAAGACCCATGTCGCCAAACATCGCTTTCACTTTTTTAAAGAACTAATAAATAAATCTAGTTTTTTCTCAACCTTTCAATAGGTTAAAAGTTGCTTTACAACTAATTTTGTCATATAAAACAGAAACGGTCGTTTCTATTTCTATACCTTACTTCCACGTATTAAGTGGAAATTTCCAGATAATAAGTGGAAATTTCCAGATAATAAGTGGAAATTTCCACTTAATAAGTGGAAATATCCAGATTGTAAGTAGAAATTTCCACTTAATAAGTGGAAATTTCCAGATAGTAAGTCGAAATTTCCAGATAGTAAGTGGAAATTTCCAGATAGTAAGTGGAAATTTCCACTTTTTAAGTGGACATTTTAAATACTTTTTAACACGCCTATGGTCCTTCAGAGCCATCGTAATTAACAAACGCCAAGATAAATATTTCAAAAATAATTGCAGTCGTTCGGCTGTCACTAAATATCACCAGTAAAATTTAACAGGTATGAATGTAGTATCACTGGAAAGCGAAAGGTTTAAACGTTGTTTGTCTTTAACCGATTTTTAGTTTAGGCCTTTCTTTGGGAGAAAATAATATTTAAAACAGGCCTATTAATATAAGCACAATTATTGTATAATAAGAAGTACTTATTCGTGGCACCATAAAATTAGTACCGTAATTTGTAAAAAGCGACCCTGCGAAGATCACCAAAACAAAAAGAACACAACCACTTAATAGACTTGTCGGAAAGTTTAACCCAATATAAATTATTTTGGAAAATTGTTAATCCCAAATACCGATCTCTATCAGGCTTCTAAAGAATGTTAAATGGGACTTGGATAAAATTTGGTTACAGGGTGGGCGAAAACACGCAAGGAAAGGAACAAAATTTTAAAAGTTTTTAGTATTGAAAATACTACTGGGATCGTTTTTATGCAAACTTTGCATTGGTGTCGCGGTGTCGATCTGTCGCGACCCAACACCGCAATATCTCGAGCGGTCTTGTAACATAATACTCTGATAATATTTGATAAATATAAATATGAATAACAGCGTAAAGTCGGCAAGTAAATAATAGTTTTAGTTTGTGTTTTAAAGAATGCCATAATAATTTTGTTAAAAAGTGTTTTATTGAGATAAGTTATATACCTAATTATGTATATTTGTGTTTTGAAGACAGCCATAATAATTTTGTTAAATAGGGTAAGTTCACGTTATATAAATCGGAATATTATATCGAAAAAAAAAGAGTGGGAGGCAAAAAGTGAGAGTACAATAATTGCATATACAGGGTGCGCCCAAATTTGGTTAACAAATGGGATAATTTTTTTATTATTGATTTTTCAGAAAATGTTATTGTACATAAAAGTTTTGCATCTTGAGTAAATCATTTTGACGCATTAAAATCTTCTGTGGCATATACAGGGTGAATATAAAATAAAAAAATATGACGTCAGTGACTCAAAATTTTTTTAAAATTTAAAAACTGAAACAGCCATATTAAAGAACTTATAAATCCAAGATACAAAGGTAAATAAAGTTTTTTTCCAGTGCTAATAGTTTTCAAGAAAAGTCAAGTTAAAAATCAAATTTTTGCTCTTATTAAATTATTACACTTTTCATATTAACTTTACATATTAACTGTTCAATATCGGCCTTACTTTTTTCTCAAAAACGTTGGGCGCGTAAAGTGAATTTAAGCGTGTAAAGTGGATTTACGCGCCCAACGTTTTTGAGAAAAAAGTAAGGCCGATATTGAAAAATGGCTTTAAGAAAAATTGTTTGGTACAACATTCTACACCCGGGAAAGTTATTTTGCTTTTGACCAATAAAGAATTGTTTAAGATATTGCAAAATTACTAAAAATAAAAAAAAAGTTAAAAAAAAATTTTGGGAATATTTTCGATCGTCATTTACTTTTCTGGATGGGGTATTTAAAGTAGAATTTATTTTCTAAATACCAATTTTTATTTTTTCTTTTCGTTTGACCAGCAAAACGTTCGACAATTTTCATTGTGGTAAAAGGGGTTACTTCCTCTTAATATGGCTGTTTCAGTTTTTAAATTTTTAAAATTTTTTGAGTCACTCACGTCATATTTTTCTATTTTATATTCGCCCTGTATATGCCACAGAAGATTTGAATACGTCAAAATTTACTCAAGATGCAAAACTTTTATGTACAATAACATTTTCTGAGAAATCAATAATAAAAAAATTATCCCATTTGTTAACCAAATTTGGGCGGACCCTGTAGAATTAAAGAACATTTTTTAAACTTTTACAAAATACAAATTAAAATGTGGGCTTCAATTATTTTTAAAACTTATTTTGATGGATGATAATGGATTATAATCCACAAGACGTTGGTGGGGGTTCGTAACGATCGGCAATCACCGGGCGCCCTAGTATTAGTTTTAATATATTTGTTGCGCAGGTCACATCGTTGTTCGGAGTCTTCTAGCAGTCCTGTCTGAATTTGAATTTCATTGATCAATATCAATACCTGTTTCAATTTATTTATTTTTACTTTTTATTTAAGTTTTTTAAACTTTGCATGTCAGATAAAGCAATAGAAGATTCTTATTTTGCACAACCCATCATTAGCATTGGACTTTATAATCTATGGACGAATTTTACCATGTTAGTAAACCATGTTGCATAATAGATAATTATATGCAATATTAAACGACAAGAAAAATATCACACTAGAAGCTATTTAAATTTTTGAGAACTACAGTACTGATTTTTAGTGATAAGTATATTCTTTATTAACCACAGCAAGCAAATATTATTATAATCAATGTCAAGATTCATTACAACTGCCAGTCGGAACTAATACAATATATAAAACCAGATTACACCCTCAATAGGACTTGATATTTACTGTGAGTATTCAGAGCAATAATGGCTATTAACCATTATATGGTAGCATTTACTCCAACGGTCTAGCAATTTTCGTTGTCTTATAGTAAGAAAGCGCGTTGCTGTCACATATAGTATCAAACAGTGTTGTATAAAGAGTAGGATGTGAATTCTTATAAGAAATAGAAGGATTTTTTCTCAGTGCAATTTGGTTTGTATTGTGAATTGTAGAAGTTTTGGATAATTTATTGGCTCTTGAAACCTCAGATCATTATAAAAACTTTCCTCGAACTTTAAATAATCACATATATTAAAATTAATTAACTTACCTCTGACATTTAAAATTTATATCGCGCGCTATTCATACCTAAATATAATAGTATTGTTCATTTCGTTTCTAATCACATATAATCTAAATTTCGATACCGCCTACCGTTTTGCCAATAATAAACATTTAATAAGTTAATAATGCATATAAGGTCAGTCTTATAATGTTTTTTAATAAACTGATGCCCCTAGGATATAATCATTTTAATCGGCTATAATATTTTATTATTTTTAGCAAAATAACTATACATTTTTCCTCGTAGTTATGAATTTTAATATGTATAATAACAATTATTAAAATTTATATGTGCAAATGACAAAATAGAAAAACATGATTTACGTTTATTAGGTACAAGTAACATATTGAATTAATGCAGCAATGTGCAACTACTGTAACGCCTCAGAGCATATAACTCGTAAAGATGTAGTAATCTAGTGGTAATAATTTAAATATAGTTCGAAAACAAAAGTTAAAACTGAAAATCACTTAAATGTAAAACACAGTGATATAGTAACAGGTGTGATAAATTTCTTAAAGAAAGTTAATTGTATGTTGCAGAGTACTTAAAATACAAGTGAACTGAAAAAAGGCCTTCTATTCCTTATAAGAATTCACATACTCTTTTTATACAACTGTTTAATACTATATTGTGACAGCAACGCGCTTTCCTACTGTAAGACAACGGAAATTGCTAGACCGTTGGGTAGTGATAATATCACGGTAATTTAGCCAATAGGAAATAAGAGTTAATGCTACCATAGAATGGTTTATAGCCATAATTGCTCTGAATACTCACAGTAATTATCAAGTTCTATTGGGGGTGTAATCTGGTTTTATATACTGTATTGGTTCCGACTGGCAGTTGTAATGAAACTTGTCATTATTCATAATTAAAAGAAAAAGAAAATATAGTGGCATATCGGACAAGTGTGTAACTATTTTTTATAATGGAATACACAGGGATCCAAGCTCAATGGATACCCTGGGGCGGGTAGACCACGACGGCCGTTTCGTCCTTGTTAGGACTCGACGGGCAGCCATAAGCCAAGCAATTCCAAGAACGACGGAAAAATGTACTAAAAGCCTACTTGTAGAATCAAGGTGGCCCTCAATACACCTTAGCGCCATCCCACGGAACCAACTCCAATATAAAAGATAGTTACACTGGTATAATCGAAAGGTAGACAACTAAATAAACCACGAAGTGCAACCACAATCCAGTATAGGGAACGCTGTTTGCGTTTTCACCGAAAACATCTGCCATTTTGCAGACAAGAAAACAGATCAACGCTGGCACCGACCAGAATGCGCGCAATCCGTTTGAGTTTTAAGCCATAAAAATGTTTAAAAGATGATATAGTGTCCGCGAAAATAATTAAAAGAAAAAGAAAATATAGTGGCATATCGGACAAGTGTGTAACTATTTTTTATATTGGAATACACAGGGATCCAAGTTCAATGGATACCCTGGGGCGGGTAGACCACGACGGCCGTTTCGTCCTTGTTAGGACTCGACAGGCAGCCATAGCCCAAGCAATTCCAAGAACGACGGAAAAATGTACTAAAAGCCTACTTGTAGAATCAAGGCGGCCCTCAATACACCTTAGCGCCATCCCACGGAACCAACTCCAATATAAAAGATAGTTACACTGGTATAATCGAAAGGTAGACAACTAAATAAACCACAAAGTGCAACCACAAGGGAACGCTATTTTCGTGTTCACCGAAAACATCTGCCATTTTGCAGACAAGAAAACAGATCAACGTTAGCACCGACCAGAACGCGCGCAATTCGTTTGAGTTTTAAGCCATAAAAATGTTTAAAAGATGATATAGTGTCCGCGAAAATAATTAAAAGAAAAAGAAAATATAGTGGCATATCGGACAAGGTTGCGCGCATTCTGGTGGGTGCCAGCGTTGATCTGTTTTCTTGTCTGCAAAATGGCAGATGTTTTCGGTGAAAACGCAAATAGCGTTCCCTATACTGGATTGTGGTTGCACTTCGTGGTTTATTTAGTTGTCTACCTTTCGATTACACCAGTGTAACTATCTTTTATATTGGAGTTGGTTCCGTGGGATGGCGCTAAGGTGTATTGAGGGCCGCCTTGATTCTACAAGTAGGCTTTTAGTACAATTTTTCGTCGTTCTTGGAATTGCTTGGGTTATGGCTGCCCGTCGAGTCCTAACAAGGACGAAACGGCCGTCGTGTACAAGTGTGTCTTGTCCGATATGCCACTTTATTTTCTTTTTCTTTTAATTATTTTCGCGGACACTATATCATCTTTTAATTATTCATTATATTTTCTTGCAACGGTTAATAAAGCATGTACTTATCACTGACACAAACACACACACCCTCACACATATTAAGAGATAGTAATATTACCACTGCCAGATGCTAAAATATAATAAATTATTATTTAATCCGTGCAATGCGATTTGAATATTTTTTAATATGGTTGATCGCAATACTGTCAGCGCCAATTTCGGGCACCCTGTATACCCACGATTTCCTTTGCACCTTTCCATCTACATTACATCACATCGGCATTGTGTTATAATGCGTATACTCGACAAAAGACAATACTGCCGGTGTATCCGGACTTTTATGAATTCTGACAACTGACAAAGCTCGCCCGTGGCACATCCTTTAATCGTGGCGTGTGCTGAAATCCAATCGTCCATTTCCTGCGCCTCGAGCCGCAAGGACACGTTTCCGGCCCTTCGGGAGCCCTTGTTAGGTTTTATGTAGTCCAGGGTTGCCAGATTAGAAAAAAAATTATATTAGAATAAAATCGCACTTTAATATTTAATACCGTACCAGCAAAAATTATTTGCATCAAAGAGGGCCTTGCATCTAAGGACGTAATGCTTAGCCGTAGAGCTTAATACCTGTTGGGTGTCAGTAACTACCTGAATTAACGATCAATCAGTTAGGTATTCCATCATCTTTGACAGTCGTTACAAGTAATTTGATTCATCGCTAATTTTTCCAATTTCTTGAACAATTCACACAATGGGCTTTACGGAACAGCACAAAACATTCATGGTTGAAGCGTATTTTCAAAACGGGGTTAGAGTAAATGGTAAGTGACAATACAATCCGGGTTTGTGCATGGACGATTTTCACGAACATTTTCCTAACGTTGCTTTTATAGCTGGGGATTTTTATCATTGCCTGAAAGGAACCGTGGCTGTGTTTTGGGAAACATACAACACAAAAAAAGAGCAGGAAGACGATCTGTAAGAACAGAATAACTTGTTGCAAACGTTCGTGAAATAAGGCAAAATACGCCAACAAATTATATAAGACGCCTGTCCCAAGAAGTGGGAAGATCTTATGGAACATGCACGACTATTCTTAAGAAGCAGGAAAATTTATTTCCTTATAAAGTGCAAGTATTCCAAGAATGTGGGAACATTTCTCCAGAGATGCTGGTCAACAATGTCGAAAATATGAAGAGACGTGTGAATTTATGCTTGGAGCATGGCGGTGGCCAATTTCAGCAATTTATGTAATTATTTTTCTTTTTCTTTCTGTATATTCTTACTTTGTTAATTTTGTAAACAACAAAAATAAATTCGTATTAGTCTACTTATTTTATTATCTACTCATTAGTCTCGCATATCATGTCATAATTTGACAAACTTTTAACCTACATTTGGTTAGATATATCGTCCCCTCAATTGTGATCTAAACCAAGCCCTACGTTTTTTAATCCAAGCCCTCTTTGATGCAAATATTTTTTGCTCGCACGGTATATACCTACCTAAATGGATGGGATTAGGAAATGGACCCCATGCATCAGCATAATTTAAAACTGCTGTTCACTAGAACAAACCAGGGACATTTCGATATCTAAATATATTTAATTCGTTGAATATCAATGTAACTTTGTCAACCCCGCTTTTTCACCTCCATCCATAGGTACATGCAAATTGTCTTATTTGTCTTACACCACCTGCGTTACAAGATGGCTCTTGTTCTTGCCGAAACCCAAATGTGTTTAGTTACAAAGGGCACGTGCCCTTATTTCAATTTGACGCCATATGGTTTTTCCTTTGCTTTTGGCAAAGAAAACACGCCGTCTCGGTTTGTTTTTATACTTCTATAAAAAGAAATATGCTTTTATAGCATTAAAGAGAATTCTTCAAGAAAAAATGAACGCACCTGCATTTTGAACTTATGGCAGATCGGTTAACACAGACCAATGCTTCAATAAGTTCTTCAGCTTGGCATTGTTCAATAGCTTAATAATTAACAAAGTTTGTTGGAAGTGCGGGTATGCGTTATAAGTATCTAACATAACACACAAATTAAAAGTTTATTTAAATATTTATTATTACTATTCATTTTTTTTTATATTTATTTATTTTACGTCGGCCTTTTTCCGCAACGAGGCCAATCACCGACGCCAGGGAATTTGTCACACACTATCTGGTAATTTTGCCGAATCCGTCTTTGTCGAGGGTAGGGTTCTTTAGCGTGCTAACATCCATGACACGGGGCCCACAGTAGGGACTCTACGGCCGCGGTATTTTAGCGCCTGCATTGCTTTATACATTTCGGACTTTGTTGTGGCGTAAGCGCGCGTCGAGTTCGAACTAATAAAAATGAATTTCGTCAATAATATAATTTAAATAAATTTTTGTAGGCTGCCATTAGCGGATAAACTTAAAATTAAAGAACTGGGGAGGCCGTTGCCAGATATAAAGTTATCACAAACTTGTGAACGACGGGCCGAAACCCGATCTTTTACGCGTCGGTTTTCAAAAGACATTTATAAATGTATGTATTAATTTACCTACACATTTTTTTATAAATAGATACTTTTTCGAGCAATTTGCTTATATGTCATTTTTGGTATTGGATTTCTATTGCGCCCCTCCATACACAAACCCCACGACACGCGACTGTAAGTATCTAACATCTGTACTAGATGGCGCTTAGCTCTGCATCTCTTTAACGGAGAAACGTCCACTGGTTTGTTTTTTGTGAGTATACTTCTCATCATATCGGCAATTTGGTGGTCTATATACTCAAAATCCTTCCATTATACTATGTAGACTGAAAAGTTTTCTCATCAGAAAAGATAACATTTTGCCAAAAAAACAAAGCATTTTCTGGAAAATATTGCATAGCAAGCCCAATTCTTTGTTCCTTATCACTATTTTTTAAAAACGGTTTGGATGCAGCTGCTCGATTTCTTAATTCGGAACATGGTCTTACTCGGCGTTGCGCAGTTCTAGATGAAGCAGGGAATCCTGTTATGTACATAGCGGATACTGCAGTTTCAAATAGATTTTGCCTTAAATATTCCACCAAATTTCGGTCATCTTCATTTGATGATTTTCTATTATTTAAACCAGACCCAACAGACCTTTCAAGTGTTTGATGATAGCGCCATTTTTTTACAATTCCTTGAACATTAACTACTCATCAGCTATTTTTCCATAAGACCACCCTATTTCTACTAAACATATTATTCTTGCTATTTCAATAATACTTAAATGGGGCATTTTTAAATCAAATGAGATAATGACAATACTTTGACAGATATCATGATAACAATTAACACGTTACAAAGGTGATAAAAGTAAAAAAGTTGCATTTACAGTATCACAGTTTAGTGTACGAAATTATGTGTCGTCAACTGTACATTTAAAAGTGGCCTAACGCACACCCAAAAAACTCTGCTAGAACTAATTACTTGTTCCAAGTTCCAAGTGCGGGAGGTACGACCGTAACGAGCTGGCACTATTATTTAATGACGGTACCAAAACCATTTTCGACGGGACTGCCGGCCCCTGTAATCTTCTAGTGCCGATTCTTGATTATTTATCTTTTCAAATCGTTGAACAAGGCTCGCGCGTCTTGTTTTTCCTAGATTGTTATGTGTCTGTAAACATCAACAGCTTTGTGATGGTCTTTTTGCATGCCTCATTTTAATAGTTATCGAGCTTTCGAGTTGATATTCTTTTATTATTTTTACTTTTACTTTTACTTTTATTTAGTTGGATATTGTCAAGAGGCCTTCATCCATCTAACAGTTTTATTTTGTATGGTGATAAAGTGGCTCATATCCGAACAGACAATGTATAATAATAATAATATCATATCGATTTTTTTAAATCTTTTGTATGGTTTTAATCAGAGTTTACAAACCTTTCATAAAAGAAAATCCGTGCAAATGTGAAACCAACATCGAATAAATCCAGCTGATTTCGAAAGGTCACGCGCCGCAGAATTCATGTAGACGAGACAAGACGAACCGGCAGTGCTTTGATAAAGTGATAATATATAATATTTTAGTCACTTGAAAATATACTGGGATTAACGTTAATTGTATCTTCTCGATAACTTTCCTGATTTTGGCAATTATTTTCAACGTACCTTCATAATATTTCATGAAAGACTACAACTCCCAAGTTTTATAACTTTTAAATCAATAAGACCCTTTTAGATTTGCATTAAACAGTTTTATTTCGAAACAATAAGTTTAACAGACGTTTAAACATTTATTGAAGTAAAAACAAACGGATGTCAACGTGTTGTAATGATTTGGCAAGCAAAACTAACCTTACCTCAAATTATTTAGTTGAACTCCGTGCCGCTGACTCTAAGACGCCACCTGAGGTGGATCTTACCTCTCTGAGACGCCTCCCCCCCCCCCCCCCCCCCACTCGGATCAGTCAAAGTGCCTTTATGAACAGGCTAGGCACGACATACCTTGCGAATTTCAATCATATTCCTGCTGATACCTCTTCACTTTAATCCTAATGTCCGCCTAAACACGTGATTGCAAAATCAGTAACGACACCACACTTTTTTCATTAATAAAAACTGAAAGGAAGTCGTTCATTGAAAGCATTCGACCAGCATCCGGTCTGCACCTCTTTTGTTTTTCAGTTGATTGTTATTCATCGTCAGTGTACCTACGCGTAATGTCATTCATGAAGTTATAGAGTAGTATTGCATTAAGTTGGTTACTTGTGGAAGTACTACGATATGTACCTATATAGAATCGTTAAATATTATTTAAATTTGACGTGTAAAAACTGAAAGGTTTTTAATTTCACCACAAAATAACCTAGTTATAATTTATATAATATATGTTGACTACAGGTAAAACAACACTTATAAATCGAGTGCAAAGGGTTTCCGTAAAATTAAATTTTTCCATGTGTACCAGCTATTTTTGTCCATTGTCAACACTACAGGCATGTAATTTATGAGACAAAACATTTCATTAATGAAAAACCATTTATTTACAATCTTCACTTCCACTTCCAAACTTTTTACATACCACGTATTGGCAAACCATTATTAATAAACACAAACAAAGCCAATAAATACCACTAAATAGTTATATTTGCCACCAAAAGCAGCTGAGCAACGCTGCACCGTTCAAAAATGAATGAATATGAAGAATTTTGCGTCACGCGTAGTAAAATGTGAATAAAATTTAGTAAAACGCCCGTGAAATGTTGCCACGTTGATATCCCTAAAATATATTATATGTATATATAATAACGTGATGTAATTTGGAAATAAATAATTTTACGAGGTCTGTGGTCAACACAATATATTTACCGAACGTCTATAAATCCCTAATAAGCGTTTTCATTCACTGCTGGGCTTAATGTTCTAGTGGGTGGCGTAGTTGTACAATTTGGCGCACTATATGGTGTGCTTTCGTCACACCGATCCAGTTAGTAACAGTAATGGGAGTAATATAAGTAACAATGGGACGATATGAATAAAGTTCATTGAATAATTTATTAATGGAATGGTTTTCTTTTAATTAATTTGGTGTCACTTTAACATATCAAGAAATGTTTTTCATTTCATCATCACGGCAAGGGTATATTATCAACTGTGTGCCACATAAAAAAAAATCCATTGGGTTAAGATCAGGAGATCTGGACGGCCAATCTATTCACCACCCCGGAAAAATTGTATTTGATTAGGTACTCCTTTATATGAGCAACGTAATGTTTCCCCAGTGATGCTCTGATCAAAGAACAATGATCTTATCCTATTTTCAACAATGCCCTGTGACGCTTGGCGACTTATTTGATTTAGTATAAGTATTTTTTGTTAATTCAACCCTGTATATTTTGGTGGTGGTATAAAATGTAATGTTCAGCGTCCTGAAACAGCGATAATCACTTTATCATTTCCAAACAGTCATCTTACAAAGTAATTCTAGCTACCAACCTATATAAATCGAGGACCTGCCGTTCTGCACCGGCCAATTCCAATAAGCATTTTACGCTGGCTTTCCCACCGATTCGATTCCTCCTTAAACAAATTACCTACTGATTATTTCGAGTCACTTTCTTGACAGCGCTGATCCAATTCGAGTTATTAATTGATACAAATAAATAAAAATCCTGATGTAAAGTAATATTTACCTTAATCAGTCCATCGATTTTAAAAAGTCATCTAATACAATGTAATTCTACCTACTTGAGACCAAGACCAAGGGGAATATTCTTTAATCACTTATGACCAAAGAATATAATATGTTCAGAGGGGTAAATACAACGAAATTAAAGCGTTACCAAAGGGCTTTTTCGCTATAACCGAATTTCAGCACCGACATCCTGATTTAGAACCTATTAATAATACGTCCAAATAAAAATATTCCTAAAGTGTCGCAAACCTTTCCTAGAAATAACTAAAAAGACGCCGCGAAAGCATAAAGTTTGACAACATGAGATCAGGTACTGAGTAACGTCATCCATTAGCCTAATGAATAAAAATTAAGCAATTACTATTTAGTAAAAGCAATTGCTGGACTATCAAATGCTATAAGTAAAAGCAATTGCTGGACTATCAAATGCTATAAGTAAAAGCAATTGCTAGATCTGGATATGAGTAAAAATTTTGAAGCAATTGCTGTTTTTCTTACACCTCTGTAGCAAATGCTTATTTAACACAAGTTCAGACGTGGCTTATCCACTTGTTCAGATTATAGATTTCATGTTCAGTTTGGTGCCTAATTTGCAAGAGAGTTGACGTAAATACAACAACGTTGGTCTATTTATTTAGTACAATAGTAATCTGTTTTTGTGGAAAATAGGAAACTTATATTTGTGATATGGCAGATTTCAGTGAAAATGAGGAATGTAATAGTAGTGATGAAGAATTTAAAGACAAGCAATTGATATTCGTTTACAAATTGAAGGAACATAAATAAATCTTTCTGACCACAACCGTTTAGCTTCCACAACAGCTTCAGCACTTGTAGGAAATTTAATAAAAATATTGGCCTTCTCCAAAACTGCATCCATTACAGAAGTGTATGTCTTACAGACAGTAGTTTGGTGAACACCGAGTTCTTCGCCTACAGAATTTTGAAAGCCCGGATCCGACAATTTCCGCAGAAAGACTTTAATCTTATTTACAGTCAAAAAATAATTTGCCAACCACTCAACATTTTCGCAGTCAAATCGATATAACTATCTGAAATCATCATATCTGCAATTTTTACATACAATGTAGATTTTTCTTTTACGGACGTTCATATATTCGCAGCCATAATTATTGAAGACACAAATTAAGAGCAACGCACGTGTATGCCGCGGAGAACTAAAGTTGACTGGCTACCAACCAAATGATGCAGGGATCGACCTACCCTAAAAAGTTAAAAGCAATTGCTACACTAGAAAAAGCAATTCCTTAATTTATTCATCACATTTTAAGCAAACGATAGCGATCGCTTCTATTTTTTAAGAAAAAGCATTGACTTGAAGCAATTCCTGCACTTTTAAGCAATTGCTGGACGCAAAAGCAATTACTTTAGTTTTTATGCATTGCCTTTCAAGAAATTACTTCGATTTTATAAGAAAAAACAATTGCTACATTTTTATTCATTAGGCTCATAATATTATCCTTGCAATTTTGTTATTTGCCAGTCGCCCCCGATTATAATGGTATCCTTGTTTCGATAAGTTAAATAGAAAAGAACAGGAGACAGACTCGATATATCGTTCAAGTAGATGCCGGACGGTCGATTTTCAGCCCCAATTCCTGCGATTGGTCGATTTATGTTGTGACGTAGATCGCTGCTTACCCCAACGGGCTAAGTCTATTGGATTCTTTGGCGTACCTATTATTATAAATAAAACATTGTTTTTTACGTGGTTTCATTGTGGGACTCGTAAGAAACCTAGTAGACCATTGCACTTGACGTCTTGTCGTCTTGTTATGATAAGGAAAATGAGATGTCTATATCTTGATCTATCGTCGATGGTATTAAAGAAGTAATGTCGTCGCGCCGGAGTAATTGGCACCCAGGACAAGATTTTAGTTTTCAAATTTAAGAATAGGTCCCCTGCATGGACTAGAATTAATAAGATTTTCATGGTGGCGTTCCCATCGATTCGATACCTCTTGAAATAAATTAGCGATTATTTCGGGTGAAATACCCAACACCTATTTTTTGCAACTCAGGCATTTCCTTGTGAAGATCTACCGAAAATATTTTGCAGATTAATGGGCAGTCTTTTGATTGGCGGACCACCAAAATGTGAGGCACCGCAATCGATATTTTATGAGTAGTACCTATAGACAGTGTTCTGGAAATAACTTATTTTCTTTAGTTTTTCGTTTTAATCCAAATATCGACCTATTGTGATGAAATATATTTTAAATTAAATGCTTTTTTGGAAGAAAATAATTTCTCATGCTAGTCTATTACTGATCTAATAATCGTACTTAAACGTTCCAATTAGGGAAAATTCAGTTATACCGAGTTATGCGAGCAAAAATTATTTGCATCAAAGAGGGCTTAAAAAACGTATGGCTTGGTTTAGATCACAATGATATGTAGACGATATATCTAACCAAATCTAGGTTAAAATTTTGTCAAATTCATATTATGACATGATACATGATATTATGCCAAACTAATGAGTAATAAAATAAGTAGACAAATACAAATTTATTTTTGTTGTTTACGAAATTAACAAAGTAAGACTATACAGAAAGAAAAAGAATAATAATTACATAAATTTCTGAAATTAGCCACCGCCATGCTCCAAGCATAAATTCACACGTCTGTTCATATTTTCGAAAGTGTTGTGTTGTTTCCAACAAGTTATTCTGTTCTTACAGATGGTCTTTCTGCTTCTTTTTTGTGTTGTATAGAACCTGTTTCCCTAAACACACAAAATCCCCAGCGATAAAAGCAACGTTAGGAAAATGTTCGAGAAAATCGTCCATGAAACATGTATGTTTTGTGCTGTTCCGTAAAGGCCATTGTGTGAATTTTTCAAGAAATTGGAAATATTAGCGATGAATCAAATTACTTGTAACGACTGTCAAAGATGACGGAATAACTGATTGATTGTTAATTCAGGTAGTTACTGACACCCAACAGGTATTAAGCTCTACGGCTAAGCATTACGTCCTTAGATGCAAGGCCCTCTTCAATGCATAATTTTTGCTCGCACGGTATAGAGGAGGACAAATGGTCGCTGTTATTTCATTTTAAGATAACGACTTTGAAAATCCCATTATCCAAATTTTCGGGATTCAAATCGCATTACTTTCCGAAATAGTCTAATGGATTGTCACCGTGAGACTCTCCGTATACACTTGAGTAAAGACAACATGCACTATTGGACTAACGTAAACAAGACCTTATATAAATTATGAAAAAAACAAAGTTTTCTTTTTATATAACTTTTATTTTAAATTAATTTCAGTTTCGAAAAACCTTCCGAAGCAATAAATGTCACTAAATATCTCTTTCGGTGGCCTCAGTGGCTTTACCCAATAAATGCGGTAAGTTAGTAATTTATTAGTCTCGTGGCATCCCGCTGGCCATACCTGAGCCGACGTGCTAGCCATAATTTGTTTTAAACGCCTGAAAATTCACTCTTTCGTTTTATTTTTTCGATTTTCGAGTTGAAGGTGTTTCGTCCGACATTAATATGTTTTTTTTTGTATATCAATAAAAACTATTAATTTATTAAATTTATGTAGAAACAGTTGCGTATCCAAAGGGGGACATGGGGATCGATCACTCCGCCCCCTACTATATTTGACACCACCTAGTTTTCCAATTTTAGTAAATTTCAATGTTTTGCAGCCGTTATTATAGCGCCACAAAAAAATAGTGTATTCTACAAGAAAAAGTAAGATTTAAGCGCGCGGTGTCTACGTTACACCTCTTTGTATAATAAATAACTCGCCAATAATAAAGTTGTTATAGTAAAAATTTTGAATACTCTCGCAAGATGGAGGCAAAGTCACGTGCCACTCTGTCAATTTTGGCCTATTAAATTTTTATAAGTTGGCATGAATTTCAGGACCGGACTTGAAAATTATACATGTGATACCTTCTAAAACAATTGATGCAATAGTCTCATCGGTTCTACCGGTTTAACATTGCCAAATAATAATATTGAAAGATTTGTTTTATAAATATTATAATTTAAGGTGGGTAATAATAAACATGAATTTATTATTATTATTCTATGAAAACCCTACTTTAACAGTTTTTGAATTACGTAAGGTACGTAGACCCAAAAGTGGTTTTTATGGAATTTGTTTGTTACAATGCAATTTATTGATAAGGTTACATTTCTAAACTTGTATGTAGGCTAACTTAATGTTAAAAACTTTATTTTATTGTCATACAAACAATAATAATAGTAATATCCAATAATAATTTCACTTATGTAAGGTACGTAGACCCAGAAAATATAATAATTATATATTTGTTCGCTATCCTATTACATATTAATATGGTTACCTTATTAAACTACTATATAGGCTAACATAATGTTAAATAATTTATTTCAACCTTACTATTGCCAAACAATAATAATAATAACAATAATAAAAATAATTCCTTCGAAATCAAATAGCTGATTTTTAAAGGTTAATAATATGGAAAGCTGTTTTGGCATTTGGCAGAACTAGGCGATACCCGGTTTTATCAACCTACCCGGTTTTGTCCAACTCTCCCCTACCTACCTAAGAGAAATAATGTCTACTTATTTTTTTTGAAACAGAAAAGGATACCTAGATAATGCAAAATGCAAAAATTATACATTAGAAACCTAACCTTTACGAACAAACATTTTAAGAACAAAAATTTCACAAACTAACTTTTCGATAAAAACGGCGTTCAGATGAAATGAAACTTATCACTTATCGATGAAATTAACTAACGAGCAAGGCACACATTAATAATTATGATCCCTAATGAAAAAGAATTAAAAAAGTTTAACCTGTAAATTTTTGGTCAAATGAATAATAATTGCAGTGGCGTATTTAGGGGGGGGGGGGTCCGAGGGGTCTGGACCCCCCCCCCCGTGGGCTCAACATTAAAAAAAACTCAGATCAGATGCCTTGTTGCATTTAATTTCTAATTTAAGTGAGTAAAATAATATATACACGGTGATTGATAATTCGATTAATTCCTCGCAGGAGGTAATTTATGATTTTTTCTTAAATATGACCTATTCCGAAAATGCTTGGTTTTCGAGTTATTTCAATTTTTTTCTTGTTTTTTACCTGCGTGTCTAATTATTTAATTTAAAAAAATTGAAATGATGTTCACTTAGTTTTGTAATTTTTTTGCAAACTAGAACTATTAGCAATACTTTGTTTTTACAAATAATTAAGTAACTGTGTCACAGATAACAAAACAACATGGCCAAACTTGGCAAAAAAAAAATGGCAAAAATAACTTGAAAACCAATAATTTTCGGAATCGGTCATATTATGTAGAAATATATATTTTTAAACATAAATATTTAAAAAAATATATATTCCCATTATTGCGTTTATATTTAAAAATTTCTTAATTTCTTCCTTTTTTGGGTTCAGCTATCAAAACATAGAAATTATAAATTTTAATAGTTCAAAATAGGGCGTGGCACCGAAAAAATTTTCGCCTGCGGCGCTTTTTTAAAGAAAGAAAGAAAGATAAAACGAAAGGTATAGACCCCCCCGTGGCAATATTCTAAATACGCCACTGAATAATTGTAGGTACTTAGCGGCCACACAAAAGTAATTAAAATTCAATGAAAGTAAAAATACAAGGCAACATAACCACTAAATATTTTGAAAACGTAATTAAATGTAACAAAAAGCACAAAAACGCAATTCATAACTCGGTGTTTGGACTCATTACGGTCCACTACAAATTTAGGGATATTATTATGTCCCAATATCAGCTGATCGATGACAAATTTCTGCTGTCATCTGTTTTAAAACGAGAGTATTCATGCCGTTTTCTCTGGTAAAATTTTAACACCTTAAAAAGTTTAAATATGGTGAATGCGAAAGTAAAAAACCTAAGTCCGGTCCTGTTTCTTTAGGTAAAAGATGTCGAGGGTAAAAGAACTAAGACCTGTCCTGTCTTTTTAGCTAACCTCTTAATTTATAATAGAGCCGTCTTAAACAGGGTGTCATAAATGATAAATGACTTGGCTACGATATGGCGAAAAATTCTACTTTATAACATGAGTAGAAATTTTTATAATTTATACATAATTCCGTAAACGCAAAAGAATGTCTCCTGACAGACCCGATTGTACTAGTCACCGCTTCGGCATTTTAAATGGTTAGTGCAATTAACCCAGATTGTCAAGATAAGCCAGATAAGTCTTTATTTCTAGTAATTTTTCAGGTATTTCTGAATAATGTGGGTCGGGTTATGGGTATGTCTGTATCTGTAAATTTGTTTAGCTGAAATCAATTTTAAACGTCGTTTAAAAACTTTTTGTTGTCAATTAAGTCAAGTCATAAACATGAAAGAATTTAAAAAATGACCAGAGAATTGACTATTGATGGAACAACATCTTTAAAAAAAGTTTATTTTGGCCAGAGAATATTTCAAACAAAACAAGAAGCGAAATAAATATAGTTTAAAAAAACTAAAAAATACGCTTTAATTAATAAAACTAAAAAGCGGAAAATAAATATAATTTAAAATAATTCTTGAAATTCTTAATATAGGCAGAAAATCATAATGAACGATAAACATTAGTATTATTGTGAAAAAAGCGTGGGGTGCTCGATATACGAAAAATATAGCGCCCCAGGCTTTTTTCACAACAATACTAATGTTTATCGTTCATTATTATTTTCTGCCTATATTAAGAATTTCAAGAATTATTTTAAACTATATTTATTTTCCGCTTTTTAGTTTGATTAATTATTAAAGTGTGTTTTTTAGTTTTTTTAAACTATATTTAGTTATTTTTCATTTTTTAGTTTGAGTTATTGTTAAGAAAAAAAAATTTTTTGAGAGTAGAGATAGTCATAGAGAGGTCCGGAGTAGAGATGGAATATTGTCACTAATTTAACAATGAAATTGCTAGATTTAAAGCAGTGCTGCAGTGGATCCATTTTTTTTTAAATGGCTAGATTCAAAGCATTGGATCCACAAACCCAAACAAACACGCTCGGCCAACGGACCAACTGATAGCGAAAGAATGTACCAACACTATTAAGCCGAGCAGTGTTGCCGTTTCAGTACATTTGTACTAAATCTAGTACATTTTAGACAGCAAAGTACAAAAGTACATTTTACCATAAATTACCTGAATTCTAGTACATTTTTCCATTTTCGAAGGGGAACAAAATAATTAAAAATAAAATAATTTCATTTCATGAAAATGTTGATATATTATTTAATACGAACCAACAATTTATTTTTAAAACGATGATTTTATAAATATCATATCGTCCAACACTATCGTCTATATTCACTCCTCTGAACGCGCCTATTTGTGGATAAAATCTGTCTTATGTGCTGTATAAAAATGTTTCTACCTCTGGTAGCAGCACTGGTTTTGTCGTCACAAAATGTGATTCCCCGGTTTAGTGTAGGTTAATGCGATTTATTATGTTTAGTTAGTTGAGTCTCGTTGGTGTCTTGTGAATCACATGATAGATTTATAATTTAGCCAGTAATTTAGCTGACATGGACAAGTAAGTTTTTTTTGTAGATTATTTAGTTATTTGGATATGAATATTATATTGGTAATTTTTCACTTTACGTGACAGGCCAATTTATTGATTTTTTCCTGAATAACACACAAATTGATTGTTTTTACATCGTTTTTAACCTTTGGCTGAATAAACCTTATAATTATTAACTGTCTTACGGGAATAGTGGAGTAAATAGGGATGCTGGGTGGGCAAAAAAATACCTAAAAACAGTGTAACAAAATAAAAAAATATCGATTTTTAAAAACATATTTTTTTAAAATGTGCGTTATTTTTTTTTTGGAATTCCAGTAACGATTTTAGGAAAAACGGGGTGTTTACTGACTTTACCTGAAATTTTAGTACATTCTAGTACATTTTCTAGCTGCTTGTCAGTACATTTTAAAATCTGGTTGCGGCAACACTGAAGCCGAGTGCTCGAGCCGGAAAGTAGGTAAATAATACGCATGCGCATACGGTGAGCTCTATCTCTCTCACTCTCATACAGAGGATCTGTAAGGAAATGATTTAATTCCGGCGATCCTGATCAGGATAATGAGATAAACTTATCAAATTATTGTATTGTCAGCGGTTCTTGATAAGTTTACAAAAGTTAAATTAAATCTGACCGTTTAAAGTGCGTCAAAATCGAGTTCAAAGAAGTCGGTTACAAACAAACATACATACAAACAAACATACAGGTGAAGCTAATAAAAGCGTGTTAAAAAGGAAAAAGTTATTCCGAATCAGATGATAAAGATAAACGGATGGAATCAGGAAATAGTGGTGATGCTGATGATGATAACGACAATTTTAGAAACGTCTATTTTGAAATCGGGAAGTTTCAAGACAAGCGACTTTCATAAATACGTGTGCAAGAGTTGCATAATAATAATAATAATAATAATAAAAAGTTTATTCAACATTTTTTGTTTACATTTAATGTTAATATAAATTTTTTTGAATAAACTTAATTCCGAAACTCAGAAGTAAATACTTGTATTGAGTTAAATATAATAAGTTAAATATAAATTTAAAGTTAAATAATAATATAATATTTATTGTAAAGAATATATTTCATAATTCAGACACAACTATGTTATAATATAAAACAAACATGACAATAGTTTATTTGTATTGTACACTACAATATACGAAGATACAATACGTTATGTATATAATATATATATAAATATATTTGAAAGAAACTAGGGAAATACAAATATATATTCTTTATTTTATTCATTATTTATTAATGACGTTCTTGAATATATCTCTTGGATTAGATAACATCCAATTTTTAATTTTATTTTTATGGAAACAAGAAATTTGGAGTTATGGTTTTAAAATGCTGCAACGAAGAGAAACCACTACTTAACTGAAACAAACTACGTGTTCGCATAATAGAGTATAATCAAATTATTAAACAACGTTCCCAGACTGTGATGGAATAAGATATGCATATAAAGATACTTTGAGTACTGATGGTTAAACTGTCCTTGGTGAACTCAAGGGCGTCCATAGGGGGGGGGGCAAAACTGGCACTTGCCCCCCCAGGCGCCAACATTACTATTTTATTTTATAATTCAGTATAAATATTGAATAGTACAGTGGTTAGTTAGTAGACCAACAAATCACTAAACTGAACAATTACATAATAAAAACGTATCAATAAATTAATACATTAGGCATAAGTTAAATAAATAGTCTTATACAGTGTTACCAGTAAAGTCCGCATCATATGGGATTTTTTTTATTAATATCTTTATTCAAAATTTGACTTTGGCATCAAGTTCTGCATCGATCGAGATGAAAATTAGGCAAATAAATAGTAGTCACGTGATTCGCATTATCTGTCAAATTTTAATTTTTTTTAAATGCAGTTTCTAGCCCACATGCAAAATTTCAGCTGGATAAGATAATTTTGTTTTTTTACCTATATTTTGTAAATTACACCACTTTTGCAAAATAAGACTCAACGCAACCTACATAAAATTTCTTAGTTTTGGCAATGCTTTATTTCAGATACATTTTCTTTAAACTAGCGTCATATTAAATGTGTGTTTTTCTACAAAATTAAAATTGGGCTATTAAAATTTGGTCGCATGCAAAGTTCATTTGTTTTTGACACTGTATAAGGTAACTTCATAAAATACGTATTTTTGAAAACGTACTTTGTGACTGAAAGTAAAAAAATAAAAAATAAAATAAAGAGATTTTAAATTAAATCGTTGAAAATAGATAAACTTTCCGTTGGGTTAAGCAAAAATTTATTTTCCACTTAATGAACACTTTACTGATGAAACTGTGTTCTTTTTTGTCTTAATATTAAGGTGTATTACTTTCAGACACAAACTATGTTTTCAAAAATACTTATTTTATAAAGTTACCTTAGACAGAGTCAATAACAAATAAACTTTGCATCACATGCGACCAAATTTTAATAGCCCAATTTTGATTTCGTAGAAAAACACACATTTAATATAAAGCTACTTTAAAAAAAATGTATCTGAACTAAAGCATTGTCAAAACTAAGAAGTTTTATGTAGGTTACTTTGAGTGTTATTTTGCAAAAGTGGTGCAATTTACAAAATATGGGTAAAAAATAAAAATTATCTTATCCAGCTGAAATTTTGCATGTGGGCTAGAAATTGCGTTTAAAAAAACTTTTCCCTATAACTTTTTTTTTGATATTTTCAGAAATAACCCCACTTTTGAAGAATTATTTTTTGAAAAAAATTAAAATTTGACAGATAATGCGAATTACGTGACTACTATTTTTTTGCTTAATTTTTATCTCGATCGAAGCAGAACTTGATGCCAAAGTCAAATTTCGAATAAAGCAATTAATTAAAAAAAAATCCCATATGATGCGGACTTTACTGGTGACGTATATAAAAAGTATTGTTTAAGTTTTTGCCCCCCCCCCCCCCCCCCTGAGAAACGCTCTATGGACGCCCTTGGCTGAACTTACTGTTTATTAGTGGAGTACTGACTTTATTAAAAGCTTAATGTCGGAATGTACAGATTTTAACCAAAAAATTAACCAACCAGCAACTTTGACAGAATTAATTTTCTCACAATCATACACAATTGACTAAACTACACAAAAACTAGAAATCCGTAAATATTAAACACCCACAATCTACAATAGCAAAGAAAACTACAAGGAATCCACAGAGAAAACTTAACACACCACAACAAAAATGGCAGCCGAGCCGGTTCTGGAGTATATTTTGAGCATGTCGATAAAGTAGGACAGGCCGATAATACGAGGTTTGTGCGCATGCCCGATGCTGCTGGGGGGGAAGGCAGCTGACCGGCGAGTCATGCGCTCGGACGTATTTTTTCACCCATAAAACGTAACTTTTGTTTGCGCAGGAAATAAGCTGTAACGTATCTAAAGGTAAATTGTCTATGGTTGCCACTGCCACCGTTACCACGACGTTCACGGTGGCATTTCCAGTCAATACCTCCCCCAATAAATTATTTCCACATTGGGTATTCGCGTGAAACAACCAACACCATTTTTTTTAACAGGGCTGGCATTTCCTTGTGATGATTTACCGAAATTATTTTGCCGATTAATGGTCGATGGACCACCGAAATGCGGGGACAGCGGCCTCGAACAGAATAACAGGGCACAGAGGTCGTTTAGCGCTAACAAAGGTACTAATTTTAGGTCTGATTTGTATACTTTGTGTTTTTTAAAGTCAACAGGCAGGTAGGAATTAGCGGTAGATAATTACTTTTCTAGGTTATTGGGTCCTGACAAGAATAACACATTAAAATGTATTTTAATGTTGGAGGACT
The DNA here is from genome assembly GCA_963969555.1 of Polydrusus pterygomalis. Classification (NCBI taxonomy): domain Eukaryota; kingdom Metazoa; phylum Arthropoda; class Insecta; order Coleoptera; family Curculionidae; genus Polydrusus; species Polydrusus pterygomalis. The sequence continues at coordinate 45,890,162 of OZ018381.1, read as the reverse complement.
TTTTCAGCTCTTTATATAATGAGGATGAGTCATTGTTGGAATTGGAATCACTTTAAAAGAACTATTTTCAATTTTCTGGGGAAATATTATAAAATTTATTAAATTTAAAAAGTGAGGGTGAATGTTAGTATCTAAACAGAGTAAATAGTGTAGGTAACCCGCGGCGCTATCTAGTCGTGTTGATATAAGACTTCTGGTGAAATTCTCAACGGCATTCAATCTATAACCAACCTATTTCGCCTAGTTTTTTTAGTTTATTATTTTATTAAGAGTTGGAGGTAGATATCGCATATAATTTATTTAAAAGTTACTTATCAGATAGAGAACAGAAAGTAAAAATAAATAATTGCAGTAATAAAACAACTACTTTAATTTGTGGTGTTCCTCAGGGTACTGTATTGGGACCAATTGTATTCTTACTTTATTTTAATGATATATTATAATCAGAGTTAAATGGAAATATATTTTCATATGCAGATAAAACTGTATTATTAATACCAGCTAATACTTGGATTGAATGTGTTTTCAGAAAAATTCAGAACTAGACATTTCATTAATAAAAAATAATTTGAGTTATGACCTATTAAACTTAAATTTAACTAAAACAAAATTTATTACTTTTTCTTGTTATAATAATACTCAGCCGAATAGTTTAAAAGAAATTAAAATTCAAGATTTAAATTGTTTAAAAATATTAGATATAGTCAGAATTAATTATGCTAACTGTTCTTGCCAAAATAAAATTAAAAAAGTTTAATTTATAAAATACTTAGGAATATTGGTTCACCAAAATTTAAAATGGGATCATCAAATTAACACGTACAAAAAAATTAAGAAACACTTTATGTGAATTTAGAATTTAAAAAAATATTGTGAATCAAAAACTATGTTTAATGTTTTATTATGCACTTTTTCAATCAATTCTTTCCTATGGTATAATTGGTTGGGGAAGTGCATACGACTCGAATTTGAAACCGCTAATAACAATACAAAAATATGTTTTAAAAATAATATTTAATAAACATATTTTGTTTCCTTCAAAAATATTATTTGTTTATAATAATATTCTAAGTTTAAAACAACTTTATTACAAAAGTTCCATTTTACATATAGGTATATTAAAATAAAAATTTATTGCATAACATAACTCATATATACCTACCTACTACTACAACAAGACAAAAAACAAATCTATGCTTATTTTATGATAATTTGAATTTAACACTAACTTTTTAAAAATAATGCTTTATTTGTTGGCATCAAAATTTTTAATATATTACCTACCTACTAATTTGAAAACTATGAGTTTTTTGGCATTTAAAAGAAAATTAAAATCATGGATTATGCAAAATTATATAAAGGTAAGCCAACTTATATATAGGTAATAATATAATACTAAATATTACAATTTTTCTATTATAATTTCTCCCTTATTTATAATTTTTCCTTTTTTTTGTGTGAAATATTTTTGAATTACTTACTTACTTATATTTTTAAATATATTTATGATGTGATTAAAATTAATAATCTAAATGGGTGTATATTTTTTCATTACAAAATCGGACAGATTGTTAATCTATTGTTTTGCAATGATGCTTTCATTGGATCTATTTTTATTAAAAAAAACAATGTTATTGATTTTTAATATTATTATAAAGAAACCTGCAAACAAGATCAATATCGTCGGCACATTATCTAGGCAATATCTCCATATCATATTACAAAAGTATCTATTTATTTCATTGCTAATTTTGGGAGAATTGTATAGTGAAACAACAATGTCATAATAATGTTAAAAAATCTTACCCGATATTTTTGACGATACAATTATCCTGAAATAATTTATGAAATTCCTTGATATTTATTTAATATGTCAATTATTACATAATATAGAATATGCAGTCGATATTGATTTTATTTAAATGTTGTGTAAAAGCTAGAAAAAATAAACAAATCTCCGCGAAATATATATAGGTACGGTTATAGGTTGGCAAGCATGTTGATACTCTCACCTTAAAGTGTAAGTGTAGTACGATATAAAATTGAATATTCCTTGCTTTGCCACATGCATGGTATCTTATTTCATTATTAAAAAGAAGCACAGAATCTAAAACATAATTTTTTTTCAAAAGAGTACTGAAGGAAATTATCCAAAACAATGAAATTGTGAAAAAACGACACGAATGCTCTCAACAGTCTACCATAGCTTTTACTAGAGACATATAACATTTACTCGAACCGTCTAAACTACTCTAAACCTATAGATAGATAAATAAATTCTCTCAAATCATTGAATTCTTTGCAAGCAAATAAATTCGAATTTGCCTAGTGTTTAGTTCTGTACCGACTTTAACGGACTACTTTTGCCTTATATAGTGTACTTTATTCCTGAAACAATATTAGCACTATCTGTCCATTTTATACAGTGATAAACCTAACAGTTTGTCGATAATTAAATTTATATAAGGACTTTTTTCTCTCGCTGAATTTATTATTCACGACATGCGTTTTTTTGCTTGTTTTCTTAGTCCATTCTCTTTATTCCCAGCACATGTGGAGGAGTATTTAATACCAGAGCCACACCCAAAGTCTTATAAGTCACCATACGAAGCGCCGACTAAAAAATGGGAGAAGTAATAATGTAATAAATATGCACAGACAACAAACGAGAGTTGTTGTTGTTGTTGTTTTTTTCGTGTAAGCAAGGACTCGACGGCCTTTTGTTCTATAAACTTTGTACGGGTCAGATGGTATTGTTTTTGAATTTTTAAAATATTAATGAATTTTCTGTTTTTTTGTAAGTCATTTCATTTTATCAACACTAAATTTAAATTGTCCAAGTATAAATGTTTGAATTGCTGGTGAAAAATTGGAAATATACTGAAAATATTTAGGGATGATTATTATTGATTCAAAATTAAAATTTTTAAATTATTTTGAAAGTATCATATCGAAGATTGCCGGAAAAGTAAGTTATTTTAAAAGAATCAGTTCTAATTTAAGTTTGTTTTCTAAAAAAACTGTACTTAATACTATTATATTACCACATTTTCTTTATTGTTCTTCCATTTTATATTGTGCTAGTGAGGAAATATTTGACAAATTACAAATTTTACAAAATAAGGCAATGCCGGATTATTTTCAATTGTGACAAATATACAAAAATAAATTTTATGTTAAAAAATTTAGATTGGTTGAATGTCAAAAATTTAATTTTTTATTTAGTGTGTATCTTTATACATAAAATTAAAAATAATTTATTGCCTGATTGTTGAAAAATTTTTTGTTCTTTTATTCATGACCATCATAATTGTAAAAAAGAACTAATCAAAATTTTTTTGTGGATAGAGTGTCTAAAACATTAGCTTATAAGTGAAATATAATAATTTGGAAAATTCTATTAGATAAATCTCAAATATCATTAAAACTATTTAAAAAAACTTTAAAATAACATTTAATTATTAAAAAACATAATGTTACGTAATATTTGATACAATTTACAAAATGTTTAATTTTTCCGTCTGTTTTTGTTAAAAGAAGGTTGCGTTTTAAAATTTAAAAATAAATTATAAAAATGTTGTTAAAAAAACATGTAGGTATTAAAAAATATTTAATTGTAGCATTTGCTAAATAAAACATGTTACTACCACTACTATTACTACTATTTTGTCATGTTTGCACTGGAGTAGGCGAGGGTGATAAACGAAGTCGAGGAAATTGACCTTTGTAGTTTATAAGTCATGATTGAATTTGACCAATGGAATGATCGAAAAATTTTATTTTGTCATTTTGGGACCTACTTATATCCTATAGCCGTATATGTATGAAAAGGTATCTTTAAAGTAATATTTACAACAAAACAACACTCGAATAACTTGAGTTTAAATGAGATAAAGAAATTAATCATTACGTGGGATATCAAAAAACGTGTAGTCCATAACACAAACTTAAGCAGATTAAAAATCAGCGAGACGTGACCCGACGGAAAAAAGTGTGAACTACATCAGAATCATCTGGTATTAGGGATTTACCTATACAATTAATTTTTTACGAATATAACTGGAAACTAACTAGATGGAAGCCACAAGAAGGCATTCTTGAAATAACTCTACTAGACCATTTTTTTGCGAATCACATTCTTACCTGATCATTGACGTTTCTGGTTTAGTAAGATATAATGAGCGCTGGGTTAAAGTAGAAATGAATAAGAATATTTCAGACATCGTTCAATAATAATATTTTTTTGTCATATAAAGTGTTCACGAAAGAACTTGACTTTAGTGATTAAAATAAATACTTAGTTCTAAATAATCCTATAATTGGCTATATATAACAACTATTTTAATCATATAAGAACAATAAAAGAGGGTAACTGTAAGCTTTTAGGCACAATCAATACCAATAATCCTTTTACGCACCAAGTGCATAGACACCTCATTATCCATTAGGAAAGTGTTGTACACCATTCCAACACACTTGCTGCAATTTTAGCAGATCCCCTTGATAACGTCACTCTGTCCGCACATGGTACTATGCATGACATTAGCAAACTGATACAAAGATGAAATATCATTTTTCTGCTTGGAATCATTGGCAAATATTAAAAACAGATCCAGCCCAATACATATCCCTGTGGTACGCCCCTCTTCACTGTACTAACCTTCGATAATGATAATACTGTTCGTTGATCAGAGCTGACACAAACCGTCATCCTCCTATCTGACAAATATGATTTAGTAAATGTATTAGCAACACTACGAATACCATAACACTCACAACATACACAGACAGATGTCGTGATCAAGCAAATCGAACGCCTTACTCAAGTCAAAGTAAAGACGAGACACCATCATTCCCATATACACCTGTTCTATTATGTTAAGCGACTGAAAAACGGCAGTTATTCTTGATCGCTTTGGCAGAAACTCGTGTTGGCCAACGTAGAACAAATTGTTTTTAATAAAATAGATACAAAACCTTTTCGAAAATTTTAGAGACAACCGATAAGATGGACACTGGTATATAATTCAAATATTATAATTTGAAGAAGTAGTCCATGCTATGGTGGAAACATACACAAAATACACATATCTTGGCACCACAGTTAACACGCAATGGGACCAGGCATCGGAAATACGATCACGAATAGAAAAGGCTCGAGCTACGTTTAATAATATAAAAAAGCTATTCACTAGCAAAGATATTTCTCTACAACTAAAACTAAGGCTAGTAAAGTGTTATGTATTTTCTGTTTTGTTCTATGGGGTGGAGGCCACCCTAAAGAAACTGGAATCCTTCGAAATGTGGGTGTATTGGCGCATTTTGAAAATAGCCTGGACAGACCACATCACCAACGTGGAAGTTTTACAGAGATTGGGGAAAGAGAAGGAAGTAATCTTTACAGTTAAGAAGTTGAAGCTCGAGTACTTTGGCCACATTATCAGACACGATAAATACCATCTGTTGCAGCTGATTGTGCAGGGCAAGGTATATGGTAAGAGGGGACCAGGAAGGAGACGACATTCATGGATGCACAACCTGCGCCAGTGGTTTGGATTGTCGTCTGTAGATCTGTTTAGAAATGCTGTGAATAAAATTAGAATAGCCTTGTTAATAGCCAACTTCCGAAACGGATAGGGCAGCAGAAGAAGAAGAAGAAGTCCATGCTTAAAGTGGAGTTGAAAGTATGGAAAAGAAATAATTTAATAGAATAAAATTCTTCAAGGGTCTCTACATGTTTCGAACGTAGAAACGTTCATCATCAGGAGACAGAAAATATATTTGGAGCTGATGGTTTTAGCAGAAAAGAAAGTGGTGTAGAACCTTAATGGAGCTTGTATGGAATTAAAACTTGAAGTGTAGAAAATACATAATATGAAGAAAATTGATGAAAATTAAAACATACTGAGTATGTAAGAAGTCAGTAAAGGTGGTCTAAACTAAACAAATAAACTGGGGAAGAAGAAAAAACCTTTCTAAAAAGAAGGTGTCCAAGATTATTTAAAAATTTTAAAAAACTTTTTATAAAACATCTTTAGGTGTATGTCTGTAAGACATTGTAAGGGTAAAATTGGTCAAAATAATGAAGATATCACAATAGAATTGCATTCCAACAACCCTCAGTACCCCACAAAACACTTTTGTTGGAATGTAATTCTATTGTGATATCTTCATTATTTTGACTAATTTTACCCTTACAATGTCTTACAGACAGATATACAGCTAAAGATGTTTTATAAAAAGCTTTTTAAAATTTTTAAATAATCTTCGACACCTTTTTAGAAAGGTAATTTCTTCTTCCCCAGTTTATTTGGTTAGTTTAGACCCCCTTTACTGACTTCTCACATACTCAGTATATTTTAATTTTCATCAATTTCCTTCATATTATGTCTTTTCTATCCTCCAAGTTTTAATTTCATTCAAGCTCCATTAAGGGTCTACACCGCTTTCTCTTCTGCTAAAACCATAAGCACCAAATATATTTTCTGTCTCTTGATGATGAACGTTTCTACGTTCGAAACATGTAGATAAACTTTGCTCTTGCAACCTGCAACTTTCCACCTTGGCGGTCTCTCATTTACCAACATTTTCTGGAAATCAAATCGTCGATTGATTTATACGATTTTTAAACGGTTCACACTAAATATAGACGCTGTGATCAAAACCTTACATGGGGAAGAAGAAATTCTAGATATAGTATCCCATCCCCATTGTCCAGCGATAAGCGCCCTTATTCCTCTGTGCTATGGACTGAACAGGTGGTCGTACTTTAAACCAAAAATACAATAGGGATTCTGACGAACTGCGGTGCGCAAAAATAAATGTTAGCTATCTAGCTGTCAATTCCACAATTGATTTGTATGTCTCCAAAGACGATGCTATCACTGCTATCTTTCAACCAAAACATTGACCGTAAAAAGTCGAAATTAGGACCGATAAATTGCCGTTTCGAAAACCGAAAATATTTTCACCCCTATGAAGTTAACAAACCGCCCACCGTAATGACATTTTTTAAATTCTTCGTCTTTTCGGTGACAACCAATAAATAACGTAGCCAAATCGGTAGTTCTTTATGCCTTTATGTGAGATTTGGGCTTGTATTAGGGACGTACCGTCTTAAATCCCCCTAAACACGACTTTACGGAAATTGAATGGCTTTTGGTTATTTTCCACTTTATTTGGAATTGAAAGGAATCCGTTATACCTAGTTTGTTTCCTATTGCCTTACAGCCAGTGCCGGCTCGTGACTAGCGAGTCAGGGGGGCGCTGGCTTTAAATAAAAAAAATTTAAATTGCCTATTATTTTCAAAAGTACCTGTCTGTTTTTTCTAACTTTCTCGTTGAATTTTAATTTCATCAGCATAAGCACTACTTAAACAAGTTAAAATATTAGTTTGTCATAACATCTCAAAACTTACCACATTATGACGATGTTTTGCACTATTTTCATGTTTTTTTATTTTCTCTGAAAGATGTTTTAAGTCCTGCACCCCATTTATAGTCCAATTATCATCCCCCTCAAAAAGAAGACACACGAAACAAAAAAAAAATGTTTGTCCTCACAACCGCATATCCAGGATTTTTATTATATATTTATTTGTCAAACTTACGCGTAAACTGTGCCTTACTTTTACATTTTGATTGCACTTGTACTATGTTCAATTTCTAGTAGCCGCCCTGCATTTTTTAAATCAATTTTTTCACTTAAGCTCAGAGAACTAAATACAAGCTTCTGTAAATCACTGACCTTCATATTACACGACATTTTCCAACAACAACAACGTAACTAATAAATCAAATCAAAACAAATAAACAAAACGTTAGCGCCTAGCGGCATCGACAGGCCGCCTCGCCAGAGGGCATCGCGAACAGCTGTTGTTGGGCGCGGAAAATTGGAGCTCATCGTGGCCGCTCGTTGTGCGATGTGTAGGTAACGTCACGCCTCTGTCGTCATGACAACTCGTCGAGAAGCCGCGTTGAATCGGGACGGATAATCGGTCGCCCGCGCTTAGTATAAAAAACATTGAGAGCGCGCAACTCGCTTGTCTATGAGTATAACCTACCCGTTGGAATAGGGCTATGTTTGGTTTGAATTTATGCCCGCGCTTAGTATAACCTATCCGCTGGAATAGGGCTATGTTTGGTTTGAATTATTTTAATGGATTGCTTACATACAATGCTTTATTGGTTTTTTAAGTAAGGTATTTTTGGATTCTGTTTGAAATAATTGCATGGAGGGCGGCGCCGTAGAGCCCTTCATTAACGAGCCGCCACTGCTTACAGCTAAGAACCCTCATTAAAAATGCGAGACACAAATTTTAGCTTACCGGGTGAACATATTATTTTTCCCCTGAAACCGTATCTTTTTAGTAACAATACAGGTAGTTTAAACACCATATAGATTGGCACACCCCTAATTTTACCTTTCACAATAGGGTCGTAAAATTGTAACAATAATTTAGAATAAATCTTCGGACAGTGGCGGTCGTTTAGGTTTGTATTTATGAAATATAAATTCCTTTTGTTTCCTGCCCGTGTTGTAAATATATTATACATACTTAGTAAAAACTTTATCTGATTTAGTTCTAGCCGATACTATACATTAACAAAACAAGGTGATAGTGAAAAATAGTGTATCGTTTTAAGAGAACAGGTCTGCCAAAAAATTTGACCGTTTCAACCCATTTTTTTAATGGAGTTACCTGCCTCTTAAATTGTTATATTATGGTACGTTCTTATTTTAATTTTTTTTTTGTATATGTAATTTTTAAGGTGTGCATAAAAGATTTGTATATCTAACTGAATTAATTTTATTCTCTCAATACAGAAACATTTCATACTTAGAAGAGTTAACAAATTAAAGGTCTAGAAAGGTGTCTTGATATGATGATACTTTTCACATCCTCATCAATTTGTATTGGTGTCCTTCCTGGCGACTGTTTAGGAAGGACTATAGTTCCAGATTTTCTTTCTCTTAGAAGCCTAAATACTTTTGGGGTGCCACGCCCTAAAATTTTGTTTTGACCTCTCAAAAATGTAGCTTTAAAGTATCAATTCAACAAAGTTTTTCCTGTTATTTTGAAATGGATAGATTTTTTTAAAAATATACCTATTTCATATATAACGTAACGCGAACGTTTTGACGTTTTTATTGTGATAAGCACTAATGATAATTATAATTTAATTTTTATTCTTTAATTAATTTCATAGTTCTGAAACTAAAGAATAAATTCCAATTTTCTTGGCTTTTTGGCTAAGTGGTCCATGACATCTTCAGCTATAGGTACAAATTCTTTATTAATAAAAATTTAAAAAATCGTGATTTTGTCTTACTATCTCTGGGGGGGGGGGGGTCCAGACCCCCTGGACCCCCCCCATATCTACGCCACTGGAGTCAACGCCTCGGAAGTCATATATGGTGGCTATTATTTTATTTCAAGAAAGTGTCTCAGAAAGCATCATTATCTAAATTTGCAAGATTCAAATCGCATGACTTTTTGAAATATTCTAGAGGATGGTCACCGTAAGTGTAGGATACTACAATGTACCGGGTGAGTCAACGATTGCGCGCGGAGTAATTTTAGGCCTTGAAGATAAGATAAAAACAAAATATGCTATAGCGAGGACATTAAATCTCGAAATATCAAAATATTTCAAAAACTATTAGAGATAGGGATAAGACGTTCTTCACGAAAGTTGAAGAGTTTATGACGAGCTATAAGATGACAGAAAAATATATAGGGTGTGTCGTTTAATAAAAGTGATATTTTTCAATTAGAAATTTTCTGACTTTGGTCCTAACTAGAAAGTAAACACCCTGTAAATGAGACGTCAAATATTTCATATATTCATGTATTTTTGACCTTATTTAGTAAGTATAAAAATTATGAATCGCTTGGAGTCAAAATTTAAGTAGCATTTTCACAACAACGAGATGCTTGCAAATGCAAAATTTTCATTATAAGTCGAATTATCTAAAAAACTATAACTCTTTCGTATAACAAACCATTAATAAAAATGTATGAAATAACACGTAGAATTAATAAATGTATTCAAATATAGGGTGTCCCATTTTAAAAAATTTAACTTTATGACACCCTACTTTTTGGGCGCACGCTGTATAATTCAAAATATTTTTAAAATGTGCCAGATATCCAACCATACCTTCATACAAAAGCTCATTATCGACAAATTTTATCTTCAAGTCCTAAAATTACTCCGTGCAATCGTTGACTCACCCGGTACAATTTAAAACGATATCCTGGTGCAATACGTCTCTAATAATTCCATTTTTCGTCGTTCTTGTTCAATATAGCCGACAAAGTATTGTCAAGACATTAAAACACCTATTTCTCAGGGAGCCTGGACATTTTTCCAAATCTATAGGGGATTTCGTTATATCATCTTTACGGAGGGAGATGTCACTGTGTGTGGCTTAAATTAGGGGGTGCGGTGAGGGGTGGGATGCACCTTTGGGGTGGCAGGCAGCGTGTACAAATGACGTCGGTGTTCGATATACAAAGCCTATTGAAATGCGTTCGAATCTGAAAATAATCGTCAGATCTGATATCGATAGTTTTCTAAACCATAACGGATATTTTCAGGTTCTTTTTTTATTGCAAACAGTTTTATTTTTACTCTGGAAAAATAGAGGCGATTGTTATCAGAACAAAATTAATGTTGATTATTAATGAAAAAGTCTAATTCCAATTGACGATATAATGTAAATGTAAAAAATATTAAATAAACATTTTGTACAGGGTGTCCGGGAAAATGTGGGAAATCTCCCGGATATGAAAAAAACACGTGAAAAGAATACTATAAGTTCATATAAACTTCTTTCATATCGGCCTCCTCTTCGGAGATATGGGCTCCCAAAGAGCTCCCATGGTATTAAGTTTTTGACACATAATTATTAAACCAACAGGTATATTTCTATTTTTTTTTTTCATATGATGTATATCAGGTAAGACCCTTCAAATTACTATCCCAGAAAGTGTTGCGAATTACTCACAGCTACAGGGACGGACTAGCTGTGACACTAATGTACCCATTTTTTTACGCCCTGTATGATAAAAACTTTGGGCAACGTTTTTTATATACCTTTAACTATTGACCAAAAATTAAGTACTCTTCATTCATGTCGCTAATCCTAACCGTTTTCGGAAAAACGTCATTTTATTGCCATCATGTATTAATAAGCAGTTAAAAGTGAACATTTATAAAGTATAGGAACAAAGATGTATAATACGCTAAATTAATATACATGATGTAAATATGTTAAAAATGACGTTTTTCCGAAAACGGTTAGGATTAGCGACATGAATGAAGAGTACTTAATTTTTAGTCAATAGTTAAAGGTATGTAAAAAACGTTGTCCAAAGATTTTATCATACGGGGCGTAAAAAAAAATGGTCACAGCTAGTCCGTCCCTGCAGCTGTGAGTAATTCGCAACACTTTCTGGGATAGTAATTTGAAGGGTCTTACCTGGTATACATCATATGAAAAAAAAAATAGAAATATACCTGTTGGTTTAATAATTATGTGTCAAAAACTTAATTCCATGGGAGCCCATTTATCTCCGAAGAGGAGGCCGATACGAAAGAAGTTTATATGAACTTTCATATTCGGGAGATTTCCCACATTTTCCCGGACACCCTGTATAATTAATTTGTGTTGGGCTACATGCTTGGTGAAACTGTTGTTCCATTACACAGAAGGTAAAAATAATAACTACTTGTTATGTTTCACAGTTTTAATCAGTTTCCTGACACGTGTTTCGGCCCTTGCGGGTCATATACGATCGATTTACTGAATCACACACTGAAACTACAATACAAATATAACAAAATTTGTATTGATCGCTCCCTATACAGCTGTTCGAAGATAGTCCGCGTGGACTTGACAAATCTGTCATCAAGTTTTTTTTAGTTTTTTTGTCTGTCTCAACTAAGATCGTATACACTTTACAAGAAAATACTAAATTCTACGTGACATTACAAAGGTATTTAGTTATATCATATTATGGTAACTAAATATAAACATGTCATATAATTAAAATTAGGATTGGAAGATTGAATGGTCAACTGTGGATTTTCCTAATTTTTAAATGTACAGTTACATATTATGTATCTGTTGACCATTCAATATTCTATTCCTAATTTTAATTTTATGACATCTTTAAAGTTACCATAATAAAATATGATATAAATACCTTTGTAATGTCACGTATAATTTAGTATCTTCTTGTACTCCTTTGCCAATGACCCGCAAGGGCCGCAACACGTGTCAGGAAACTGATTAAAATTGTGGAACATAACAAGTACTTAGTTATTATTTTTACCTCCTGCAATACATTTTTATTAATAATTGTAAACAAGAAGCACTCATCAGCGCTCAGCACATCGACGTTATTTAATGAAACTCGTATTTGTGGCATGTGAACAATTCACTTCAGTAATAAAATTGTCTATTGAAGACACTTCATTGTTTTTTCTTCACCGATGTTCTCACATGGTTTATTCATGGGATATGAAAAATAGAACTGAAAACTCGTCTGCACGCAGCCGGAATGTTAAATGCATAACGGAGTCGACAAGAATTTTACAATTGACCATTTGTCATTTCGATTTCTTTACTGTTTTTTAAACATTAAAACACATATCAACTTTATATCTTTTCATTTAGTATACACAGCGTTATGATAAAGAAACGAATCAGCCTTTTATATAGAGTACCGCCCCGGCAATGTGGGTGGACTTGGATTGCCCCCGTCTACCTATCAACTGCCCCAGAAAAATTGTTTTAGTACTCCCTTATACCGTGCGAGCAAAAATTATTTGCATCAAAGAGGGCTTGGATTAAAAAACGTAGGGCTTGGTTTAGATCACAATGATATGGGAACGATATATCTAACCAAATCTAGGTTAAATTTTTGTAAAATTCATATTATGACATGATATGCCAAACTAATGAGTAATAAAATAAGTAGACAAATACAAATTTATTTTTGTTGTTTACAAAATTAACAAAGTACTTAAGAATATTATATAGAAAGAAAAAGAAAAATAATTGCATAAATTGCTGAAATTGGCCACCGCCATGCTCCAAGCATAAATTCGCACGTCTCTTCATATTTTCGAAAGTGTTGACCAGCATCTCTGGAGAAATGTTGCCACATTCTTGGATAATCCCTTCTTGTAATTGTTCTAAATCTAAATGGACAACTGGTGTTTTAAAAATAGTGTTCTTTAAATGAGGAAAAACGAAGTAATCCATAACCGTTAAACAAGGTGCTCTAGGTGGGAATTCAATGTCTGATTGAAAACTGATCAATCTGTCGTCGAAAAAATTGCGTCAGTAGTTAATAGTTTCGGCGGCTGTATGGGCGGTTGCACCGTCCTGTTGAAAATATCCAAAACGTAGTTCGTCGTCAAGTAATTGCTTCACAAATGGATTCAAAATATTGTCTCTATACCGCTGTGCTGTAACTGTGTCATGGTGTCATGGAAAAAAATAGGACCAACAATTCTTCTTCGGGAAACAGCTAACCAGACGGTGCAATGTGGACTCTACAAAAGAATGGGGATTTTAACTACTCCACATGCGTGTATTCTGAGAATTCACATAACCGGAGAGGTGGAACCAGGCTTCATCCGAAAATAATGTCAGGTTTAATAAATCATTTATTTCCAAAAAAAAAATGGGTAAACCATTGAGAATAATTCCTGCGTCTTTCAAAATCTGCGGCTTGTATTTTTTGGAATACTTGCACTTTATAAGGAAATAAATTTAGCTGCTTCTTAAGAATAGTCCTGCATGTTCCATAAGATCTTCCCACTTCTTGGGACAGACGTCTTATACAATTTGTTGGCGTATTTTGAATTATTTCACGAACGTTTGCAACAAGTTCTTCTGTTCTTACAGATGGTCCTCCTGCTCCTTTTTTCTGTTGTATAGAACCTGTTTCCCTATAACACAGCCACGGTTCTTTTCAGGCAATGATAAAAATCCCCGGCAGTAAAAGCAACGTTAGGAAAATGTTCGTGAAAATCGTCCATGCACAAACCCGGATTGTATTGCCACTCACCATTTACTCTAACCCCGTTTCGAAAATACGCTTCAACCATGAATGTTTTTTGCTGTTCCGTAAAGCCCATTGTGTGAATTGTTCAAAAAATTGGAAAAATTATCGATGAATCAAATTACTTGTAACGACTGTCAAAGATGACGGAATAACTGATTGATTGTTAATTCAGGTAGTTACTAACACCCAACAGGTATTAAGCTTTACGGCTAAGCATTACGTCCTTAGATGCAAGGCCCTCTTTGATGCACATAATTTTTGCTCGCACGGTATATGTCTTCAGTAAGGCTCTCACCAAGGAAAAAAGGGCCGATTACCCTATTTTTAACAATGCTCTTGCAGACATTAGCCTTTTTTATTATACTGGGTGTGATTTTTTAAGAACCAGTGATAATTTTACTGTGCCCACAGTACTTGTAGTTTTGTCTATTAACCTGACCATTTAAAGAAAACGTAGTTTCATTTTAAAAACAAATTATTTGGGTAATTCCTACGTGATTATCTGTTAGCTTAATCAATATTTGACAAAATTGCTCTCGCCTTTACCGGCACGGAAAGTTTAATTGCTTTTTTTTGATGTCTTAAACTTAAATAGCAAATTATCATTGGCAATGTCAATGCCTTAAAGATTGTGACTTGAGTTAAGAACGTTTCTACAGTCGGGAAACATATCAATGTTGCATACTAGCATTAAAGTGTTAATATTTTGAATTCGGTTGAAGATAGGTTTATTGAATGATTTATGAAAAATGTCTAGAATTGATTGTAGAAAGTAAAAATGTTAAAATATACAATATGTTTATTTAAAAAAATTAAAGTTGATACACGAATCATTTTTATGATCCACCCTGTATATTATCTTTGATACAAAATTTTCTCTCGAATGATATTCGACAAGACCATAGACAAGCGAGTTGCGCACTCTCAAGGATAGATAGGCAACCTAACATACTAAATTGGTTCCCTGATAGCGCGACCGGAGGCGAAACTAAATGTAGTCGTGGTGGGGGTAGGCGCCAAGTAGGCGCCAACATAAAAATTTAAATTGTATTATTGTTTTATTTTCGCGCTTCTAACTTAACGGAAAAGTTTGAAGCGCGAAACATCTGATTCAAGTTAAAATAATTTGGGAGAACGAAAGGAAATTATACCAATGATATGGCGACAAGATTTATTAATATTAGATATTTACATAAATAGGTTTTACATAAAAAAACGGCTTACATTATTATATTATTATTTTCTGTAGATTTTTCTAACAATTCCGTGTTATATTCAAAGTTTTTATTTAATAAACTAGTTATTGTACCTTGTATTTCATTAGGTTGTGAAGTAAAGTTTCTTTCTATATCTTTAATAGCTTTCGCTGTACTTTCCAATCGTTGGGCGACATTAGTGAAGTCTTCAGGAGGTTCCACGCTTTTGTTAATTGCCTTGGTTTTTCTTCCCGATTTCTTTGGTCGCGACATATTAAATATATACCTATTTACGATTCTCAAACTACCGACTGCGCCATGTTCAGTTTATAAATTATATATGAATAATTATTTAATAATAACTTTATTTTTTATATATTTTACAAATCAATCATAAAATGACAATGACAACCTTTCAGCAGTCCAGGTAAGACTTCAGGATCTGTCACAACAAGCCATATTTTTATCTTTCTCGCACATATTATGCTGGTACAGTTTAATACAGAGAGAGAGAGAGGTACAGAATGTTGGCCATGCTCATCCTAAATGAATATTCTGTTCCTACCAACGTTAGGAGATGAACAACCTTATAAAACAAAATTTCTACACTAGCGCCACCAGCGACCGGAGGCTAAATTAAACGAACAGGGGACGACCTTTACCATTTAAGTTATCCTAGCCTGGACAAGACTATTTCACGAGAAAACAATAAAAACACACTGTTTATTTAGCAAACTCGAAACTCTATTTATTCATTACTAATATTAAACGTACAGTTGTTATAAGTAATAGTTTGTTCCTTCTTTTTCTATCAAAGCATGGTTTTGGGTATGATTGACTTGCATTTGAGAAGTCGAAGGTCCACATGCTTCATTTGTTGTTGTGAGATTTTCGATGAGCTTCAGATGATGACTAGGATCTAGCTGCAGATATGGTTTCATGGAATTTGCATTTAAGTGGCCTGTTAACATAATCAACTCTTGTTCCCTAACACCTTGTTTAAATAGGGCAGACACAGCGGATGATCGATGAGAATGATTTGTTATTTTATGCTTCTTCGTATCTATTCCAATTCTTTCCGCTGAAGTTTTGGTCTACTTAGATACAGTATTTATTCCTAGTGGAGTATTTTTGAACCAGCATCCCTTCTGCCAGGTTGGATGAACGTAGAGAAATAGTCTGTCTGTGGAACTGTTTGGTCCTTTTATTTTCCCAATAATTTTAAAAATAATCTTACCAGGGCATAGGTCTTTGATTAATTTCTTACCAACCATTTGCTGTTTGCCAATCTTTTTGACCCACCGTGAGCTGTCTTGGAAAATATGCTGTTATATTCAATTTGTCCGGTAAATTCTCCCATGGTATCAAACTCCTTTTGAAAATATTGAATTTTGTAATTTACGGCCTCATTGCCTCTCCAAGCTAGTTCAAATGACCAGAGATGGAAAAACTTTTTTTGAGCTTCATCGGGATTTTCTTCATTCTAGCTTTGCATTATTGTTAGTAAATCTTTGGTAGATACATAATGCTTTTGAATTTACTTTCCTCTCTTTTCCTGACCACTTTGGAGCTGCTATCTCTTTTCGTCTCTTGCCATTCGCGCATGTGTGTGCCCGCTTTTATATTATGGTTAACACACTGTTATTAGAAATTTATATTGCCATAGATTTATATGATTGTGATTTTTTGATTATTACTAGGAAAAGGTTAAGTGTAAGAATAGCAGATTCCCATGGTCTCTGCTAAACTTCGCCTTACTATACTACAATATTTATTGTATCCCTTACTATCTTTAATAAAGTCGATTATTATTATTATTATTATTTTTAAAGAAAATACCCGTAAAACGGTCAATCTTTATTTCGTATTCTGTAAAATACATTTCTTAAATCATTTTTGCTGTGGTGTTTCATATAGCCTTTACAGAAGATTCTTTGTACCCTTCTTCATATTAAAGACGTAATCTTCGAGGATTTTCGCCAGTTCCATCCCAGTGGTACATTTTTCCAGTTTATAATTTCTTACCATTAGAAACTCTGAGAACTGTGCCCAAATTGAGTTCTTGGATTTCTGTGTGGAATATTTTCAGCTATCGATTTTTATTTCTTGGATAGATTGGCACCCAAATCTGGCATTTTCCTTTAAATTGCTCATTTTGTATTTTTCAAACCAGGATGACATTTGTCAGACTTAACAATAGTTTTACCTGACTATCAAAATTATGCCGCTGACTATTTAACTAGAGTGTTTTACACTGGCAAAATGTCATAGCAACGGCCGGTCTTCTACTGGCAAAATTACTACCTGCACCTACCTGGACAAAATTCACATGTGATTTTTGCCGCGGCAAAATTTTGTCTTTTTTCTAGTTAAATAGTCATGTCGAATACCACTCGAGAAAAAATTGTGTAAGCAAAATTGTTCTCAAGGATTTATTTAAGTTTGTTGCTTTTAAGCAATTTCGCTCATGACATTTTCGACAAAATCACTCGCCTGACGGCTCGTGATTTTGTCAAAAGTGTCATTCGCGAAATTGCCAAGCAACAAACTTTCATACCTTTCGAAAATTTTGCCGACAAAATTTTATCTCTTGTGATATTATATATGAAAAACCATCTTGTTGATTTTGTCCAGGTGTATATAATTAAGAGTTTTTCCACTAAAAAACAGGCCGTTGCTATGATATTTTGCCAGTATAAATCACTCTAGTGAAATAGTCAAGAATAAAATTTTCTGACAAATTAATTAATAATAAAAAGTTTTCCATATAAAACGAGAATTCGGCCGGTCACTGTATTTATTGTTACCTGAAAAGACATTTTTATCGCAAGTTACAGCACTAATTAACAATTTTATAACCCCCCAAATTTACTGTATATTATCGGGGTTCTAATTAATTTGTTCTTTGTTTATCAAGAAGCTTATCTTTCGGAACGCACAGAATGCGGTTCAAAAATAAACTCTCTTTCATATTATCAGTTCGACTACTTAATTTAGCGTCAATTACGATACCATGAATTACCTGAAATTACCATCTGAGGAATTTTTATCTGATTTCGTTCTTTGAGAGGACCGAACCACAAAATTGGATCAAGAATCGTTAAAAAATTATAATTAAATCGGTTTTCGGCGAGGATGCGATCAGCTCATATAGCTTTATAATCTGATATTTATTTAGTGAGTTATTTTCAAAGACAGGTTTGAATCTTTTATACAACTTGTCGGGAAGCAACCCTTGCTACTTTGCAAATTTCTATTACCCTCGGATTTTTCCAACTATACAGTGTTTCCCATAACTAATATAGTTTTTTTATTTTTGTCCTTACTTGTTATTTTGTTAATAAATTGGGTTTTGGCAACCCTTTTTGTTTTAAACTTCAAAGGTTTTTCAAGTTCAAACCCTTACTGGTTTTTAGGTCTTAATTTTCTTATTTTGCACAACCAGCATCCCACTACATGCCCCTATTTTTTTCTATAATACTCTAGTTAATTCACACTAGTACTTTAGAAAATTAAAAAAAACCAACGATTTATCGAGTCCGGTAGACACTCGTTCATATTCGATAATTAAAAATCGAAAAAATGTAAAGAATGACATACACTGAGAAAAAAGGCTTCTATTCCTTATAAGAATTCACATACTCTTAATACAACTGTTTAATACTATATGTGACAGCAACGCGCTTATCTACTGCAATACAACGAAAATTGCTAAATCGTTGTTTGTGTAGTGATAATATCACGGTAATTTAGCCAATAGGAGATAATAGGTATGTAATTACATATAAATGCTACCATAGAATGGTTTATAGCCATTCATTGCTCTGAATACTTACAGTAATTATCAAGGTCTATTGGGGGTGTAATCTGGTTTTATATACTGTATTAGTTCCGACTGGCAGTTGTAATAAAACTTGACATTAATCATAATAATATTTGCTTGCTACGGTTAATAAAGCATATACTTACCCCTAAAAATCAGTACTGTAGTTCTCAAAAATTTAAATAGCTTCTAATGTGATATTGTTCTTGTGGTTTAACATTGCATATTATTATGATTACCTATTATGCAACATGGTTTACTGAGATTGGTCCATAGATTATAAAGTCCAATACTAATAATGGGTTGTGCGAAATAAGAATATTCTATTGCTTTATCTGACATGCAAAGTTTTAAAAAAGTTTTATACAAAGTAAAAATAATTGAATTGGTGCGATCAATAGAATTCAAATTCAGACAGGACAGCTGAAAGACTACGAACAACGATCTGGCCTGCGCAACAAATAAGTTAAAACTAGAGACCGACCAAAGATTCGGTTTCGGCTAGTTTCTGCCAAAAAATCTAGTTTCGGTGTCAGTTTCGGTTTCGTCCACAAATCGACGGAAACGCGGGTACTCCGAAAGTCAGTGGTCGTGAATTGTCGCGCACCGTTCGGCTAACTTTGGGTGAGTTCGTAGGAAGTGCTGCCAGATTGGAATGATAAATAATTGTTAATATAACATGAATAAATAGATATATTTGTTACATATTTCAATTATTGTTTTTTATTTCATTTAACACGAGTTCACTGTCCGTGTATGTGTAAAAATACATTAGATTTCAGTATACAATAGAATTTTTAACATGTATAAATAAGTTTCGGTTACGGCCGAAACTGAGACCAATGTCGAAGATTCGGTTTCGGCTGAAAATCTTGTTTCGATCGGACACTAGTTAAAACTAATACTACGGCGCGAGGCGATAGCTGATTGCCATGAACCCCCACCAACGTCTTGGTGGATTATAGGTTTTAATGGATAAAATTCGTTTTTGAGAATGCTGTTCTGCTTTATTAATTGTAGAGAAAGCGCTATACTGGAAACAAAGTACGTCGCATTGAGAAGATACAATTTATTTCTTAACAAAATTGTTGTATTAAAAGTAATTCATTATTCAACAAGCCTGTGCTGCTAATGGAACTGATTACTACCAATAAAAACACTATTCTAGCATATCTGGAGTTCATATAACACTAAAGCGGGTTTGATACACTAGCAATTTATTAAATATGGGTTAATAAAAAATAAGTCTCAATACAAACCATGTCTTAGCAACCCTGTTGTATTAGATCATTTTCCTCAGTGTAATAACAATAAATACCTATTTAAATAATTATTATGCATTTTTTCTTAAATGCAGAGATTCCAGAAATTGGTTGACATTACAAATATCCCTAGAAAATAAACTAAGCACATTCGTCGGAATCTCAATCGAATCATTTTATTTGTCTTCTAGCCAGAAAAACATATTTTTCTTTGTCTTTTGTTCAAGTGGTAGCATGCGTTTGTTTCTCTCTTGCCCACGAGATTATTAATCTCATTAATATTATTTGTATTTAATACTCTAGGACAGTGATTCCCAAAGTGGTCCAGGTGGACCCCCAGGGGTCCACGGAAGACTCGACGGGGGTCTACATTGGCGTGACAAAAAAATAGGGGTTCACAATTTGTAAGCGGGGGTCCACGAAAATTTATCTCGTTCAACATTTAATTGCCCTGCATGATGACTTCAAAATCGGATTTGAAGATATATTCTGACGATGGAAATACCACCATGGATCATAAATCCATTTGATGAAACGGAAGTGGAGGGTGTGATATTAAAAGAGAAGCTACTTGAGCTTAGCACGAATGAGGAGCTGAAGGAGAAATTTATTAAAAGAGGGTATCAAACATTTTGGCTGCAGGCAAAAATACCCGAAAAATATCCTGGACTGTTGGGAATTGCGAGAAAACTTTTGATAGCGTCTCCCTCGTCATATCTTGTCGAAAAAAGTTTTAGTGTCGTTACAAACGTTTAAAAAAAGGAGCAGAATGAATATCGCAGAACGGGAAGATATGCGGTTATTTCTAACAAAACTGAGGCCAAATATTGATAATTTGCTGTCAATCCATCAAGTACATCCCTCCCATTAAAATTATGACTATTTGGTGATTGTCATTATAGAAGTTACGTTACGTTATTAATGTTTAATTTTAATTTTATTACGACTGTTATCATATTACAATGTAATGTAAACCTTACAATGTAATATGATAACAATAATAATTAATAGTGTAATACCTAATTACTTATTTGAATAAATACAAGAAAATATACTATTTTTTATTTAATTTTTCCCACGCCGGGAGTTTCCTAAATAAAATAAGTAAGAATTGATTGGTTTCTTGTGCTGTGAGTAGATGCCAAAAAAGTAATGTTGGATGTAATCACTTTTTTGATTGGCCAACTTTTTTTTTTACATCCACTCACAGCACAATTAATTGACCAATTAATTGTCCAATCAATTCTAACTTTTTTTTCGAAAACTGTTAATTCATGGTTGGAACTCAGCTGCAAAGCAAATTTCCATAGTTAGATATAATTTTCACATTTTTTGTCGAGTTTTGGGAATATGGTAGAAATGTAGCTGCAGGGGGTCCACCGGAATCAGGAAATTTTTTAAAGTGGTCTATGAGAAATAAAAGTTTGGGAACCTCTGATCTGCTCTAGGAGGTGTTGTCCAAGCTCGCTTAGCCCCAAATGGGGACGTACAAAAAATAATCAGAAAATGCAAAATATCGGGGGCTTTCGTATTTTCATCTGGTGATTCTAAACGTCTTCCACTTTTGGTTCCCACAGGTGCTGCTACAATCAATGGGGCAATTTTCATTCACAATCCATCTTTAAATGCGGTTATAAGTGGCAAGATATCGTACTGAAATATTAATGAGGGCATTGTTTTGGATCAGGAAAAATATATTTTCACACTGCATAAGTGCATAATATTACATTACGTGAGCCATTCCTGTCGTTCAGTGATCATATTTTAAAGTTATTTATGTTCTGGTACATGATTATTGTGTTTGTATGAGGTGCATACATAATATTCGATATTATTTTGGTTAGCAATGCCTATACTTAAAATACGGGTTATACGTGTTTAGTTTTTTTTTTTTTTTTTTTTTTTTTTTTTTTTTTTAATTTTTATTTATAACTGACCCCTAAACAGTAATGTGTTTACTGGTACCAGGGCCTTAAATTTACAATTTATTGTATTTACAATCAAATATTATAAACTATACATACTATAAATTATTTAAATAGGAACTATTTTAGGTTTAAGTCTTTGATTGTAGGTACTTTCTGAGATCACGACGCATGCTTTCCTTGGTTGGTAATGCTGTTATAATTTCTGGGATGGAGTTAAATGCTTGAATGCTTCGGAAAATTGGCGAGTCCTGTGCAGTTTTAGTTCTTACATATTCATTTCTCAGTTGATTTTTTGTTCTTGTATTATGGCTGTGTGTTAATTTAACTTGCTTCAATTCTGTATTTGTTTTTTGAATTTTATTTTTAAGGTTGAATTCTCAACGTCATTCAATCTATTGCCAACCTATAACCTATTTCGCGTTGATTTTTTTAGTTTATTATTTTAATAACTAACATTTAAAGAAAATCAATATCGTCGGTATATTATTTAGGTAGTATCTAATATATTACAAAAATATCAATTTATTTCATTGCTAATTTTGGGAGAATTGTATAGTGAAAGAACAATGAGTGACAATGACATAATAATGTTAAAAAAAATCTTACACGATATTTTTCGCTATACAATTCTCCTAAAATAAGTTATGAAATTCCTTGATATTTATTAAATATGTCAATTATTACCTATAGAATATCAAGTCGATACTGATTTTCTTTAAATTTTGTATAAAATCTAGAAAACATAAATAAATCTACGCGAAATAGGTTATAGGTTGGCAAGCATGTTGATACTTCTACCTTGAATAAATTAGTTTCACCTGTTCACATGTTTTGATTGTATTTAATTTGCACTGTTTAATAGAAGTAGTTGTAGTATCCGCCACAGGCATGTAAGATAGGAAGACAAAACATTTCGTTCATCAAAAACCATTTGTTTACAATACTTCCAAAGTTTCGGATAAGTTAGAAAGAGATAAAAAAGAAAGAGAAATTTTTTTTAAAGCTGTCAAAGAAACCACAAAGAAACTCCAAACTGAAATAGGGATGATGTTCGGGTTTATTCGATGCATCGAAAACGTCGATATTTTCAATGCAATGTATCGTTTTTAAATGATGCATCGAAGCCATTTGAAATGTATCGATGTATTTTAATCTATGTACCGTCCGAGAAAAAATTATTTGCATTAAAGAGGGCCTTGCATCTAAGGACGTAATGCTTAGCCGTAGAGCTTAATACCTGTTGGGTGTCAGTAACTACCTGAATTGACAATCAATCAGTTATTCCGTCATCTTTGACAGTCGTTACAAGTAATTTGATGCATCGCTAATTTTTCCAATTTCTTGAACAATTCACACAATGGGCTTTACGGAACAGCACAAAACATTCATGGTTGAAGCGTATTTTCGAAACGGGGTTAGAGTAAATGGTGAGTGGCAATACAATCCGGGTTTGTGCATGGACGATTTTCACGAAGATGTTCCTAATGTTGCTTTTATTGCTGATGGGGATTTTTATCATTGCCTGAAAAGAACCGTGGCTGTGTTTAGGGAAACAGGTTCTATACAACAGAAAAAAGGAGCAGGAGGACCATCTGTAAGAACAAAAGAACTTGTTGCAAACGTTCGTGAAATACTTCAAAATACGCCAACAAATTGTATAAGACGCCTGTCCCAAGACGAACGCATGAATTACTCTCAATGGTTTACCCAAAATTTATTGGAAAGAAATGATTTATTAGACCTGACTTTTTTTCGGATGAAGCCTGGTTCCACCTCTCCGGTCATGTGAATTCTCAGAATACACGCATGTGGAGTAGTGAAAATCCCCGTTTTTAGAGTCCACATTGCACCCTCAAAAAAATTGGTGTCTGGTTAGCTGTTTCCCGAAGAAGAATTGTTGGTCCTATTTTTTCCATGCCACAGTTACAGCACAGCGGTATAGAGACAATATTTTGAATCCATTTGTGGAGCAATTACTTGACGACGAATTACGTTTTGGATATTTTTAACAGGACGATACAACCGCCCATACAGCCGCCGAAACTATTAACTACTTACGCAATTTTTTCGACAACAGATTGATCCGTTTTCGATCAGACATTGAAATCCCACCTAGATCACCTTGTTTAACGGTTATGGATTATTTCGTTTTTCCTCATTTAAAGAACGCTATTTTTAAAACACCAGTTGCAAATTTTGAACAATTACAAGAAAGGATTATCCAAGAATGTGGTAAAATTTCTCCAGAGATGCTGGTCAACACTTTCGAAAATATGAAGAGAAGTGTGAATTTATGCTTGGAGCATGGCGGTGGCCAATTTCAGCAATTTATGTAATTATTATTCTGTTTCTTTCTGTATATTCTTACTTTGTTAATTTTGTAAACAACAAAAATAAATTTGTATTTGTCTACTTATTTTATTACTCATTAGTTTGGCATATAATATAAATTTGACAAAATTTTAACCTAGATTTGGTTAGATATATCATCCCCATATCATTGTGATCTAAACCAAGCCCTACGTTTTTTAATCCAAGCCCTCCTTGATACAAATAATTTTCCCTCGCACGGTATTAGGCCTTAATTTTATTCGTAAAATAATTTAAGTACATTAAGTACATGGTATATTTAGTTGACATTTCTTACCGTTTACTAAATATAGTAACCTCTTTCTTAGTTTATTTGTATAGTTCATTCACTCCATGAAACATAATTTTACGTCAGGTAGATAAATAAATACACTAATGAAATTCAGATATTTTGTCGGATATTGCTATACGTATTGCATTTGCTAATGCTTCTGTCTAGAGTCTAGACATACTAATTTGCACTCGAAAAGTGAATTCTTTAATAGCAAATTTTCTTATTAATAAAGTTTGGATTTGCAGTTATAAACGAAAGTAGGTATAGCAAGGAAGAGACCGATGAAAGAATTACGAAAGAACTTGTAAAATATTTTTTCCTATTTAAAATCTTCACTTGTACCCCTTAACGAATGACGAACAATATTTGGGACTGTTGTTTTGCTTGGAATAGGTCTGTCTGAAAACATCGTAGAAAATATTTGGGCTACTCTACGAGAACTATTTTCCATGTAGTACCATTTTTTGAATAAATATAGAATGTAATTTACAATTGAAACCAATAAACCATTCTAAGTTAACATTTTAATTACATTTTGAAAACTGGTATCTAAAATTGGAAAAAAAATTCATTATTTAAAAAGAATTAGTCAAAATTTGAGTTTTTTTTCACAAAAAACAATTTATGACACTATAATTTTCCCTCATTTTTTATATTGTTCAACTATCTTATACACAGCAAATGATGGGGTCTTTAATAGACTCCAAGTTTTGCAAAATAATGCTATGCGTATAATTTTAAATGTGGATAAAGATACGAAAATCAATTTAATGTTAGAGAAACTTCAGTGGTTAAATGTTAAAAATTTAATATTTCTTTTGATTTGTACTTTTATTTTTAAAATACAACATAACTTACTGCCTTCTCATTTAAAAGATTTTATAACTCAAAATTTTGAAAATCATAACTATTCAACCAGGTATAATAAAGATTTTTGTCTAGGTAGGGTATCAAAACATTTGACATATAAATCGGTTTTCTGTAAAGGATTAAGTGAATATAATAACTTGAATATTTTAATTAAATCACAGACCTCTTTAAAAAAATTTTAAAAATCATTGAAAAATTATTTATTAAAAAACCAAATAGCTACTGATAGAAAAATTTTATAGGTGAGATTTTTAAATTAGTTCAAATATTTTATATAACTTGTTAAATTGTAGCACATTGCTAAATAAATCTTATTACGTTACTACTACTACTACTGCTACTATTTTATATAGATATAGTAATAAAAATTAAATTGCCAGAAATGCATAGGCGCACCCGAGAAGAGGGCTATTACGAGTACGAATTTTCATTGCAAATAAAATTTCTGTCTACGGCGTTAATCTATAATAGTAACATTTTCTCTCGGGTTTTTCCAGTTAGTGTTCAATTTTCTAAGTTTTCCTTGAAGAGGATACCTCGGGAAAGAGGGCGGACTCTCGGCCCCCTAGCTGCGCCCCTGACATCACATTAAACTAAAATCAAGTTCTATATATACTAATGCCCCGCTACATAATAAAGTTTTAAGGAATGTATCCCCAATAACACAAAGCCGTTTGTCGTCGTGGTTGTCTTCGCCGAGCCGTTGTTATGGTTTTTTGCTTTTGGGCTTGGTCCTCAGGCCGGACCTCAAGAACACACACACTGGCCGCCCACGACACCAAGGCGTTATTTTAAATAAATAGTTTTAGCACCGGACGATTTACAGGACATATAAAGACCATAATGTGAGAGGTCCAAGTCCGAGTGGAAAAATATAAATAACTAGCGTGTACCCGGCATGCGTTGCAACCCGCTGGTATAAATACAAACCCGATATATTAGTACCCGGCATGCCACTTTCTGAAATTGCACCCGTGCGAAGCCGGGGCGGGTCGCTAGTTATACATAAAAACCTTCCCCTTAAATCACTCTATCTATTAAAAAAAACCGCTTCAAAATCCGTTGCGTAGTTTTAAAGATTTAAGCACATATGAATGGGACAGACGGGCGACAGCGACTTTGTTTTATACTATGTTAAGATAACAAGATTGGGTTTTTACCATAGACAATTTACCTTTAGATAAGCAAACAATAATCACGAAAGTGGCAGCTTTATGACCTCGCGCATGTAAACAAAGCTAGACACTATTGGACATGCGCACTGCAACATTATCGTTTGACGAATGGGAAATAGACAGGTAGGGGCTTTAAAATTCTTGGCAAAAAATTGGACTTTCTTCTCAATTTTTGATCAAGTTGGGAAAAAGGTACTGATTTCTGGCATATTTAGTAGTAGCAAACCTATCAGATTTTAAGGATAGAAAATTGTTTTTAAGGTTTCGAATATAAAAACAAACAAAACCAGCAAAATAAGCAATCTACGGTGTTATCGCGTACCTAACCTCATAACTTGTATTGATTTTTACAATTTGGCAAAACCTTGGGTACGCGTAAAACGTTTTCAAGCAAAATATCTTGTTCAAGAATTTGAAAAGTGTTTACCCGAGAACTTGACCCGTGGAATACTGGCTTTATTAAAAGCTCAATGTCGAGGTGTACAGATTTTAAACAAAAAATTAACCAACCAGCAACTTTGACAGAATTAACTTTCTCACAATCAGACACAATTCACTAACTACACAAAAAGTAGAAATCCGTAAATATTAAACACCCACAATCCACAATAGCTAAGAAAACTACAAGGAATCCACAGAAAAACCTTAAAACACAACAACAAAAATGGCGGCCGAGCCGGTTCTGGAGTGTATTTGAGCATGTCGATAAAGTAGGACAGGCCGATTACACGAGGTTTGTGCGCATGCCCGATGCTGCTGAGAGGGAAGGCAGCTGACCGGCGGCGAGCCATGCGCTCGGATGTATTTTTTCACCCATAAAACGTAACCTTTGTTTGCGCAGGAAATAAGCTGTAAGTATCTTAAGGTAAATTGTCTATGAATTTTACTCATTATCACGTGCTAACTCCGGAACTTGGTAAACATTTTGGTGAAGTTCGGCCTGTGGTTTTTGCTGTAAATGACCCTGTTACAAAATCTATATAAACAACGTTGTATTCCTGCGTCTTTTAAAATCCGCGGCTTGTATTTCTTGGAATACTTGCACTTTATAAAGAAATAAATTTAGCTGCTTCTTAAGAATAGTCCTGCATGTTCCATAAGATTTTCCCACTTCTTGGGACAGGCGTTTTATAAAATTTGTTGGCGTATTTTGCATTATTTTTCGAACGTTTGCAACAACTTCTTCTGTTCTTACAGATGGTCTTCCTGCTCCTTTTTTGTGCTGTATAGAACCTGTTTCCCTAAACACAACCACGGTTTTTTTCAGGCAATAATAAAAATCCCCAGCAATAAAAGCGACGTTGGGAAAATGTTCGTAAAAATCGTCAATGCACAAACCCGGATTGTATTGCCGCTCACCATTTACTCTAACCCCGTTTCGAAAATACGCTTCAACCATGAATGTTTTGTGCTGTTCCGTAAAGCCCATTGTGTGAATTGTTCAAGAAATTGGAAAAATTAGCGATGAATCAAATTACTTGTAACGACTGTCAAAGATGACTGAATAACTGATTGATTGTTAATTCAGGTAGTTACTAACACCCAACAGGTATTAAGCTCTACGACTAAGCATTACGTGCTTAGATGCAAGGCCCTCTTTGATGCAAATAATTTTTGCTCGCACGGTATTTTAAAAAATATTTTTGTTCCGAAATCTAGATATTATCACCTTCTTACTTGGAATAGTAGATTCTGTAACGAGGTTGGAATGAAAATTCGATCCGAGTGGAAGATTCAGAACGCGAGCGTAGCGAGCGTGAGGAACCACGAGTATCGAATTTTCATTCTAACCGAGTAGCAGACTGTATTTTCTCCACGACCATCCAGTTCCATATCTGATTCATCCGATTTTTCACTCATTTTTTGCCTTGCACTAAAATTTGTCTAAAAATAATTATTACAACGCGGCCATTTTTATCTGACACTGACAGTTTCGAAATTCATGGCAACCTATGTCGTTTATATCAATTACAGAATATTCATTCCGTATCTTGTTATGGAATGAAAATACACGCAAAACGCATAAGAAGCAAGTGTTTCAGAATAAATATTCCAACTCAAGAGCGAGAATTTTTACATTCTATTATCAAAAGTGATTTTGGAATTATTGCATTCAGTAATGGTCGTGGAGAAAATATATTACGCTTTTCCATGAATTTTCTTGCTGCAAAAACTCCTCCATTGCGTCAGTCTGAGTCATGTGGAGTGACCCGTGAGAACGGAGACACCGCGGAGTGGCAAGAAAGACGCCGCGGCCGCGGGGGCCTTCCACTGATATTTTCTGCTGATCAAACAAATACCTGAGATCAGTGGGACAGTTTTATTGGGATAAATAAAACCATTAACAAGACATGTTTTTAAGGCGTCCACGACCACAACATAGCGCCAAGAAGTGTTAAATAAATTCTCGAGAATGCGCGTCTCGCTTCGTATTCGGGAGAATAAAGTCATTTGAGTTTGTTAAGAATTACGAGCGTTTAAAATGGAAAAAGAATTCAAAGAGAGTCGCGTATAACAGAAATTTGAACTTTTAAAACGGTTTAACTTGACAAATATTACTTTTTATTGCAAAAGGCTAATGCATTTTGAACATCAAGTAACGAAAATAACAAGGGGGGGGAGGGGGATTGCCAGGTAGTGCAACCCATTGACATATACCTGCGGCAAATTTATGGCTTTGCGCATGTAAACAAAGCCTAACATACATCCATAGATCGGCAGGTCCAGGCTTTAAAATGTCTTATACCGTGCGAGCAAAAATTATTTGCATCAAACCAAATCTAGGTTAAAATTTTGTCAAATTTATATTATGACATGATATGCCAAACTAATGAGTATAATAAAATAAGTAGACAAATACAAATTTATTTTTGTTGTTTACAAAATTAACAAAGTAAGAATATACAGAGAGAAAAAGAAAAATAATTACATAAATTGCTGAAATTGGCCACCGCCAGGCTCCAAGCATAAATTCACACGTCTCTTCATATTTTCGAAAGTGTTGACCAGCATCTCTAACTTGGAACTTGGATAATCCTTTCTTGTAATTGTTCTAAATTTGCAACTGGTGTTTTAAAAATAGCGTTCTTTAAATGAGGAAAAACGAAGTAATCCATAACCGTTAAACAAGGTGATCTAGGTGGGAATTCAATGTCTGATCGAAAACTGATCAATCTGTCGTCGAAAAAATTGCGTAAGTAGTTAATAGTTTCGGCGGCTGTATGGGCGGTTGCACCGTCCTGTTGAAAATATCCAAAACGTAGTTCGTCGTTAAGTAATTGCTCCACAAATGGATTCAAAATATTGTCTCTATACCGCTGTGCTGTAACTGTGTCATGGAAAAAAATAGGACCAACAATTCTTCTTTGGGAAACAGCTAACCAGACATCCATTTTTCGAGGGTGCAATGTGGACTCTACAAAAAAATGGGGATTTTCACTACTCCACATGCATGTATTCTGAGAATTTACATAACCGGATAGGTGGAACCAGGCTTCATCCGAAAAAAATGTCAGATCTAATAAATCATTTCTTTACAATAAATTTTGGGTAAACCATTGACCATTCCTGCGTCTTTCAAAATCTGCGTTTGTATGTATCTCTTGGAATACTTGCACTTTATAAGGAAATAAATTTAGCTGCTTCTTAAGAATAGTTCTGCATGTCCCACTTCTTGGGACAGGCGTCTTATACAATTTGTTGGCGTATTTTGCATTATTTCACGAACGTTTGCAACAAGTTCTTCTGTTCTTACAGATGGTCTTTCTGCTCCTTTTTTGTGTTGTATGGAACCTGTTTTCCTAAACACAGCCACGGTTCCTTTCAGGCAATGATAAAAATCGCCAGCAATAAAAGCAACGTTAGGAAAATATTCGTGAAAATCGTCCATGCACAAAGCCGGATTGTATTGCCACTCCTCATTTACTATAACCCCGTTTCGAAAATCCGCTTCAACCATGCATGTTTTGTGCTGTTCCGTAAAGCCCATTGTGTAAATTGTTCAAGAAGTTGGAAAAATTAGTGATGAATCAAATTACTTGTAACGACTGTCAAAGATGACCGAATAACTGATTGATTGTTATTTCAGGTAGTTACTGACACCCAATAGGTATTAAGCTCTACGGCTAAGCATTACGTCCTTAGATGAAAATTACAGAAATAAAGTAATTGAAATATAAACTTGAACATAGATTAAACAAACAACAAAATTAATCATCGCATTATCCGTTTAACAGTAGGTATGCAGCATATTTGGTTGTTTGTATATTAAAGAACCGATCTGTTTACACATCGTGTTTGCTTAAGAGGCCATGAGAAAGAAAAAGTATCCACTTGTCGGCCACAAAACGGCGTTAAAACACGTTTTGAGTTTTACTATTAAGCAAACAAAGGATTCCCTGAGAAACTACTACAAGCCGTTGCGTCGTGTATTTGTGGGTACTGTTTTGGTTCCCATAATCAAGTCTTCTGTATCCGTGGAAAAGCTGAAGAAAAGTCAACTATACTTTGTTTTTTTGTACATAATCTTAGCAAATCTTAACGAAAAGCTTTCAAAACACAAGTCGATTTTTTTTATTTATAGGTTCAACGTTAGAATGTTTGCATTTGCGAGCGTTATGGAACTGAAAAAAGGTTTTTACCATGCAACCATGCCAACCAAACAAATGACCATTTTTTAAGGGCCAATAACCTTTTGAGAATTTTTCATTTGCGACTTGCTTTTACATTATTTACTCAACCTCCTAAAGCTATCTGTTTTATTCGAATAGTCCCTGTATATTTTAGTGACGCTATACAGTGTGTATCAGAGAAATGGAATATATTCGAAAATAAATACATGGGGGCGTGTCGATTGGTATTTCTAGTTGCACATTTTTTCAATAAAACTTTTTATACAGGATGTGTCATGTAACAGTGGCCAATACTAACTTTCTTATTTTAAATACAATACCCTGTATATTATTCAATTTTTGGATTCTTCAATAAATTTTAGACATATTTTATGTACAATACCTATACCTATCTTCAACTGTTTCGGAAATATTAAATGTTTATATTATATAATAAAATGTATCCCCATAAAATGATACCTACTCATGAGCTCATGGAAGACGATTTTGATAGGAGAAAGTATTTTTGTGAAAAAATTATAGCAATGTTAGATTAATGTGATCCAATTAGAACACGTTTTGTTTTTTGGTGAATGCACCTTTACACTTCACGGTCATGCTAATCCTCAGAATTGCCGCTATTGGTCTAGGGAAAATCCTCACTAAATTAGAGAAGAACTTGTTTGTGCAGGAAGAGTTAGAGATTATGTCATAGGTCCCTTTTTCATTAATGGCAATTTAAATGGCGATAATTATTTAGCACTGCTCCAAAATAATGTCTTGCCAACTTTGACAAACCTATATCCTGATCCAGCCAACCCACAACTTCCAGCGAATATGATATAGTTTCAGCAAGATGGACCACCGCCCCATTACCAAATCAATGTCCGGCAGTACTTCCACCGAGTATTTTCAAATCGGTGGATAGGGAGGCGTGGATCGATGGAATGGTCAGCACGATCCCCTGATCTGACGCCATTAGACTTCTTCTTATGGGTCATGTCAAAAATATTGTATACAAAACTAAACCCCTTTTTTATTGAAAGAAATGCGCAACTAGAAATACCAATTCCAAATCCGAGCTATATTTCGGAAACGTCCCCATCATGTATTTATTATTGAATTTATTTCCTTTGGCTAATTTGACTGTATAATAGTTTCAGACGAAGTCATGTCAAATAGGAAATGTTCCCAATCCTACATATTCATCTTTTTTAATTTGAAGATCGATAGTTAAAGTAAAATTAAAATAAAAAATAAAAGACGATCCATTTAATACGTGTGAACAGTCTGTTTGTACAGAAAAGACAATTTCCTTTAAATTTGTTGGTATATAATTGCAGAGTAGAAAGCCTCCGCCTCCTTTATCGATATTTGGGTGGTCAATGGCAAGAGAACCGTCGGTTTTCTTCTTTTTTTCGACAACAATCTTCTTAAAAAGATGCCGCGTGAAATTGGGCATTAATTATATGTGAATTCGTTTTTGTGCCTTGTTCCGCACGATGAAATCCAAATACAGCAGATGCCATTATTTGACGATTTTTAATTTGAGACTAATATGTTTGTGTGTTTGTTAATTGAGAAGTTTTCACCAATGGCTAACGATATTTTAACCCAAAAGAAAAGGTAATTTCTACTAGTCAACTCCGTTAACGAAGCTGAGTAGCTCCGTTAATAAGAATTTACCTGGTTCTGGTGCAATCATTGCATTTTTACCAAATTTTACCTAAACATCTACCGTGCGAGCAAAAATTATTTGCATCAAAGAGGGCTTGGATTAAAAAGCGCGGGGGCTTGGTTTAGATCACAATGATATGGGAACGATATATCTAACCAAATCAAGGTTAAAATTTTGTCAAATTCATATTATGACATGATATGCCAAACTATTGAGTAATAAAATAAGTAGACAAACACAAAATTATTTTTGTTTTTTACAAAATTAACAAAGTAAGAATATACAGAAAGAAAAAGAAAAATAATTACATAAATTGCTGAAATTGACCACCGTCATGCTCCAAGCATAAATTCACACGTCTCTTCATATTTTCGAAAGTGTTGACCAGCATTTCTGGAGACATGTTACCACATTCTCGGATAATCCTTTCTTGTAATTGTTCTAAATTTGCAACGGGTGTTTTAAAAATAGTGTTCTTTAAATGAGGAAAAACGAAGTAATCCATAACCGTTAAACAAGGTGATCTAGGTGGGAATTCAATGTCTGATCGAAAACTGATCAATCTGTCGTCGAAAAAATTGCGTAAGTAGTTAATAGTTTCGACGGCTGTATGGGCGGTTGCACCGTCCTGTTGAAAATATCCAAAACGTAGTTAGTCGTCAAGTAATTGGAAAAGCAAATGGATTCAAAATATTGTCTCTATACCGCTGTGCTGTAACTGTGTCATGGAAAAAAAATAGGACCAACTATTCTTCGGGAAACAGCTAACCAGACACCAATTTTTTGAGGGTGCAATGTGGACTCTACAAAAAAATCGGGATATTTACTACTCCACATGCGTGTATTCTGAGAATTCACATAACCGGCAGACCAGGCTTCATCCGAAAAAAATGTCAGGTCTAATAAATCATTTCTTTCCAATAAATTTTGTGTACACTATTGAGAGTAATTCCTGCGTCTTTCAAAATCTGCGGCTTGTATTTCTTGGAATACTTGCACTTTATAAGGAAATAAATTTAGCTGCTTCTTAAGAATAGTCCAGCATGTTCCATAAGATCTTCCCACTTCTTGGGACAGGCATCTTATACAATTTGTTGGCGTATTTTGCATTATTTCACGAAAGTTTGCAACAAGTTCTTCTGTTCTTACAGATGGTCTTCCTGCTCCTTTTTTGTGTTGTATAGAACCTGTTTCCCTAAACACAGCCACGGTTCTTTTCAGGCAATGATAAAAATCCCCAGCAATAGAAGCAACGTTAGGAAAATGTTCGTGAAAATCGTCCAAGCACAAAGCCGGATTGTATTGCACTCCTCATTTACTCTAACCCCGTTTCGAAAATACGCTTCAACCATGAATGGTTTGTGCTGTTCCGTAAAGCCCATTGTGTGAATTGTTCAAGAAATTGGAATAATTAGCGATGAATCTAATTACTTGTAACGACTGTCAAAGATGACGGAATAACTGATTGATTGTTAATTCAGGTAGTTACTGACACCCAACAGGTATTAAGCTCCACGGCTAAGCATTACGTCCTTAGATGCAAGGCCCTCTCTGATGCAAATAATTTTTGCTCGCACAGTAGTTAATAGACCTTGATGTGACTTTTCATTTTACCCGATTACCAATTTGGATAAAGTATTATGTGTCCAATGGCGAAAATCTCCAATTTTTAAAGCTCCTCGATCGTAGCTTCTTAAGTGAAAACCGGCGAATAGAAAAGGAATGATTTTGAAATTTGTACCGAGCGATGCGGCACATCGGCCTCCAATTATATTCCCATAATTTGGGCGCTTTGTGATTTTTATAAGGCTTTGTGTTGATGGTAAATAAGTTATAAAACAAATAATATAAAAGGAAATAAAAATAGAGGTGTGACGTGTATTATAATAAAGAGGTTAAGTATCCACATAGAAGGTTGTTCGCATGCAAATTATCCTTATGGGTTATTACATTACTTTTCATACAAATTGAAAAAAAAACGAGAAAACATTTATCCAAATTTTGTAAATAATATTCATAATTGTAATAATTGTATACTATTAATATTCATATTACTCAATTTTTATAAATCATTGTTTTTATATGGCATAAATTATTACCATCCAAGGGTGGTAAGTTGACTTACAACCCGTCGTCAAGGGCAATCGATACCTTTTTGGTAATTGTTACTTAGGTCCTTTAAAACAGTGTCAAAATGCGTTGTTTACAATATAGGGATTAGAAAAAATATTTTCTAAATTCTCGCATAGGCATTGGACATCTGATCAAAAAATTCCTACCGTAATTTCTTGTAATTTGACCTAATTAATTTAACAGCCACTTTTGCATATTCAACCGACATTGCGTGGTAAAAAAAGCGGATTATAATTAAACGAGATGTCTGAAATATTTCAGTGCGAGTTGTGGCAAAGTTAATTTTGTGTTATCCACACTCGTGTTCTTATTATTTGGAAAATAATTACAGGCCAAACGTGAGCGCACCGTCCGAACGATTATGTTTTTAAACTGAAAACGAAAACGGTTTTGAAATTGTAATCATCAGTAGCGGCACAACAGTGCTGACATGCTCGACGGAATGTCTTACATTTTGCCCTGGTACTAAATCAGTTATCTACTTAACAGAAATGATACTGTCTTACAGTACCAGCAGCACTTCGCTTACATCTAAAGCTTCATAGGTTTCTTGTACCTCGGTATATTAAATTTCTATTGCACAGGAAGAAAAAATAATAACTACTTGTAATGTTTCACAAATTTAATCAGTTTCCTGACACGTGTTTCGGCCCTTGCGGGTCATTGTCAAAGGAGTACAAGAAGACGTGACATTACAAAGGTATTTATATCATATTATGGTAACTATAAATACTCCTTAAATACCCATAAATACCCCTTAAGTGACCATAAATACCCCTTAAATACCCAATACCCAATAACTATATTTTTTCATTTTTTAAATACCCATAAATACCCCTTAAATGACCATAAATACCTTAATTTCCCATTAAATTCCCTACATTGTACACCAACATTCCTAGGTGAAATCCCCCTCGTAACTTAACATTCGAAAAAAAGTTAGGAGCGGTTTTTATCCCCAAAAGAAGAGTACATTTCATGAAGACACGAAAAAAGTATGCCAAATTAAAAATTAACGCAGCCGTAGTTTTGTATTTTTTCAGCAAAAAACAAAGGCTCTCTGATACTGAGTTAATTCCAGTTAAAAAGTCCACCCTGTAGTTTGTCAGTTTCTGTTTCTTGGCTACGCCCCTGGTAATAACTAAGAGCACGCGTTCAGCTTAGGGCCAATTTGGTGGAGAAAAGGAAAAAAGTAAAATTGAGGTATTCTGCGTTTTAAGTTATCGTGTTTTTGCGGTCAATTTGCATAGAGCAGCTGCAGATACGCTTCTACACAGAGTACTGTTTAGTCGGGAATAAATTTGGTTAAATTTTGAGTTATGTGTGTATAAGATGGGGTCGACAAACTTTACAGAAAATTCTATTATTAAGTATTTTTGAGACAAAAATGCAACGTTTTTGAAAAGTACTATATAGTTTTACGAGAAATTTCCGGGGGGTTTCAACCCATCCTCCACAAGCGCAGCTTTCTTGTGCTGTCTTGTAGTTACCACGGCTTTTAGCCAATCGATCCTTGTATCGCAAACATCCAACACTACACATACAGTGTCACCATTTAAGTCCGCATCATATGGGATTTTTTTTGATTAATAGCTTTATTCTAAATTTGACTTTGGCATCAAGTTCTGCTTCGATCGAGATGAAAATTAAGCAACAAAATAGTGATCACGTAATTCGCATTTTTTCCAAAAAATAATTCAAAAGTGGGGTTATTTCTGAAAATATTGAAAAATGTTATTGAAAAAAGTTTTTTTAAATGCAGTTTCTAGCCCACATGCAAAATTTCAGCTGCATAAGATAATTTTGATTTTTTTACCCATATTTTGTAAATTGCACCACTTTTGCAAAATAAGACTCAACGCAACCTACATAAAACTTCTTAGTTTTGACAATGCTTTATTTTAGATACATTTTCTTTAAAGTATTAAATGTGTGTTTTTCTACAAAATCAAAATTGGGCTATTAAAATTTGGTCGCATGTTTTGCAAAGTTTATTTGTTTTTGACCCTGTATAATGTAACTTCATAAAATAAGTATTTTTGAAAACGTAGTTTGTGCCTGAAAGTATAAAATAAAAAATAAAGTAAAGGGGTTTTAAATTAAATCGTTGAAAATAGATAAAACTAAAATTTATTTTCCACTTAATGAACACTTTACTGATTACACTGTGTTCTTTTTTGTGTTAATATTAAGGTGTATTACTTTCAGACACAAACTACGTTTTCAAAAATACTTATTTTATGAAGTTACCTTATACAGGGTCCAAAACAAATAAACTTTGCATCACATGTGACCAAATTTTAATAGCCCAATTTTGATTTTGTAGAAAAACACACATTTAATATGGCGATCCGTTAAAGAAATTGTATCTAAAATAAAGCATTGTCAAAACTAAGATAAAAAGTTTTATGTGGGTTGCGTTGTGTCTTATTTTGCAAAAGTGGTGCAATTTACAAAATATGGGTGAAAAATCAAAATTATCTTATGCAGCTGAAATTTTGCATGTGGGCTAGAAACTGCATTTAAAAAAACTTTTTCTAATAACATTTTTCAATATTTTCAGAAATAACCCCACTTTTGAATTATTAATTTTATAAATTTAATAAATTAAAATTTGACAGATAATGCGAATCACGTGACTACTATTTTTTGCTTAGTTTTCATCTCGATCGAAGCAGAAGTTGATGCCAAAGTTAAATTTCGAATAAAGCTATTAATAAAGAAAAATCCCATATGATGCGGACTTTACTGGTGACACTGTATTTATGCATCTTCAATGATACGAGGTAATAATTAGACAATAGTTTATAATTTTATTATACAGACCTGTACATAGTTACACACAATTACTTTTCCTGTTTTTTGATTCGAATAAAACATGGACGGGTTTGGTTTTGTCACCTGTAAAGTTAATTTGATCCCATTTGTTCATTTTTTTAAACACAGACTTTTTCTTTTTGCCATATGCTTCTTTTAAGCATTTATCCAAAGCCTTCCAGTTTTCCAACTTGTATTCAAGATCTTCCTGAGTGTCAATTTCTTCCAAACGATTAATTTCTTGTTCTAAAATGTGCAAAGTTTTTTGTTATCAAACTTATCAACGACAATATTGATATTGTTTTAGAGCACACCTCGTGTTGGATTGACTAACTATTGTATTATATTTTGTGACGTTTAGCAAAAGCGTCAAATAGTTATTGATACTACAAGGGATGTAAGATGTAAGTAAATATACTTTACATCTCGTGAAGTATAATAAATTTTTTTCTCCTACCCGCAGAATTTATTTTTTGATTTTTATTAATTTAATTCGATACTATTCGTATGCAATTTTGGACAGCTTTGACCGGTTTCTATAGCATCATAAGCATTGTTATTTTAACAACAACGTCAAGCTGACAGTTTATTATCAAAAATTGAGAGAAATTGAAATTATTGATTTATATAACAGCCAAATGGATATAGAAGGATCAGCAAATATCGCTTGCCTGTCGCCACTGCCAGAAAAATCCAGGAAGAGGTATGACGTATCAATACTTCAAGAAATGGTGCCAAACAAGGACTGGTACTGCAGTTTCAGAAACCCTGCTTGTGGTGTACTTTCATAGAGGAAAACATAGATATTTCCAAGTATCCTAAACGTCGACCATTTTTAAATAGAAAAAATGACGGATATAAACTCAAAAAATCTGATGTGTTTGACAGGAAAGATGTAAATAAATTCCTGTTTGAAGCCCCCGATGATATTTATTTAATGATGAAGGTTGTAATGATAATGGGAATTGCTGGTACGTGCCGTTCTAGTGAATTCTGTGCAATGAAAATGGATAATGCTGAATTAAGGCATGAAGTCATATTTGTTACTATTCCTGATTCCAAAAATGGAATGGCACGTAAATTTATAGTGACTAAAAGTGACGATGAGGAGGTTTTTAATTTCAAAATAATTCGAAATTACATTGATATAAGATCCCACATGACGAATTGTAATCCTCGCTTCTTCGTGCGATATCAGAATGGAAAGTACTTAAACAAGCCTGTCGGAAAAAACTCGATTTCTTCAATTCCAAGTAAAATTGCTAAATTTCTGAACTTTCAGAACTTTAAGGAGTATACTGGACACTCCCTTAGAAGAACGTCGGCCACTGACTGTATTAGCGAATACTGGAGTTGATCTCTTTTAGCCCTCAAGTGACATGGCGGATGGAAATCTGCAACTATTGCGGAAAGTTATATAACGGAGACCGTCAACAATAAAAAGGAAGTTGCAAATAAAATTTTATACAATATAACGAAGCCAGAAGTATCTTGCAATACTTCAAGAGTAACAGAAAACTTGGTTAGAGATGGAGGAATTATGGAGTAAGAACATTTCATACAAATTGAGAAAAAGCGAGAAAACATTTATTCGAATGTTGTAAATAATATTCATAATTGTAATAATTGTACTATTAATATTCATATCACTTACTATTACTCAATTTTTATACATCATTGTTTTTATATGGCATAAAGTATTACCACCCAAGGGTGGTAAGTTAACTTACAACCCGTCGTCAAGGGCAATCGATACCTTTTTGGTAATTGTTACTTAGGTCCTTCAAAACAGTATCAAAAAGCGATGTTTACAATATGGGGAGGAGAAAAAAATAGTTATTTCCCTAAGACGGTGCGTCGAAAAGTTTCATTTAGCCGCTTCGGCGGCCGACTCGACAAAAACCTTAGAGTAGGAAAGCGCGTTGCTGTCACATAGGGGAGAGAGAGGCAAGAGTAAACAGGTGGGCAAGAGTAGACAATGCAATAACATTTCTAATTAATAATTTTTTCGCTGCCAATGGTCACAGTAGTGCAAACCATGTGCTTTCAGTTCCCTGTGCAACTTTGCTTTGAATTTACTAAGAAAATAAGTCGAAAATAAGGTAAATTAATTTTTAATAGTATTCCATGTAACAATTATTTGATAATTTAGATCGTTTAATCGCTTGTGGTAGTTCATTTTTACTTCCTACCATTTTTTTACGAAAGCTTTAAAACCTCACCTATAAATTTATATTGGTATATAACGTCGCCAGTGACGCGTTGTTAAAAGGGCTGGCTTATTAAATTTTTTTGTTTTTTGGGGCAAAAGCGAACACATGTGTTCACTCTTGCCCCGGATTATTTGACAGCAAAGGAAAAAGAAAAAAACGTAGATCCTAAAAAAAAACAAATAGTCAAAAGAAAAATATGTGATGAAGAAGGAGGTGTATCGGATATAAAAACAAAAAATAAAATGGTTAACAAACAAATCATAAGTGATACAAAGGATGAAATAAATGTATGTAATGAAAAAGCAGCTGGTGTATCTGGTATAAAAACAAAAAAGAAAGTAGTTAAGAAAATAAAAATAACTGATAATAAGAGGATTATTCCGAATGTATTTATTGTAGCGGTAAATATAGTCAGACAAATAAGAATTGGATTCGGTGCGTCACCTGTGGTTTATGGTCACATGAAGACGTGCAGTCGTTGCACCTTTTGATGACGTTTTTACTTGTGATTTTTGTCGTCCCACCTAGGATTTTCTTGTTGTTTGCTCTTGCCTCATACCAGAGGGGCAAGAGTAAACTTTTGCAGTTTTCAAAATATTTTTGTATTATTACTTTTTTATAGTTTAAAGCATTTATACATATATTTTTGTGTTACTGGTTTACCAAAGATTGTTCTATGCTAAGCAAGTTTATTTCAAGTTCTGCCTTATAATAAAAAAAAATTCAAAGCTTAAGTGTTCACTCTTGCCTCCCTCTCCCCTATAGTATTAAACAGTTGTATAAAATATGTGAATTATTTGTTATAAGGAATAAAAGGCTTTTTTTCAATGTGGCTTTTGGAGAAAACAAAAAAGTTATTTAAAAAACGTTATCAATTTTGATGCTTTTTAGCCACAAGCAAGAAAAAAATTACCTAAATTATTAATTTCTTCTTTAAGGCCAACTAGCGTATGAAGTTCGTGAGTTAAATCCTTAAGACTCCTTTTAGAATTTTCTCTATCAGCTTCGGTACATCCTCGCTTGTTGTAGTAGTTTCCATTGCGCTTGTTTATTTTTTTCGACGAATACGCTGTGAATTTTGATCGTTGTCTGTTCAATGGAATGACTCGAGTATTACTGGTGTAACACAAAAATTTATTGTAATTTTCCAAACTTTGAAATGGACCAGGGATGGTTACATTGATAGCGGAGTCTGATTGAAGTTTTGATAAAGGTGTGCCCATGAAAGTGACGTTGGATCATATTATTGACATTGACATTATTTAGTCGAATATTGTTACCTGCAGAAATCAGCTATTAAAAGAACACCACGCCAAAATTGATAAGATTTTTATTTAATTTTGACTTCAAGCGATTCGTAATTTTTAACCTGAATTACTAAGTCAAATAACATATCCACTATAAAATATTTAAGATGTGATTTACAGTGTTTACCTTCTAGGCCCAAAGTCAAAAAGACATGAGTGTACAGGGTCTTCCAACGAGGACTGAACAGGGGCTCATTTTTGAGCTTCCTTGTATTTAAAGAAAAATCCAAAATAGCCAATCGATGTACTTTTTCCTGCAGAATTTAAAAATGAAACCAAAAATTTATTTGAACCAGAAACAAAAGAGTTACTCTATGGATAAGGTGTTTTTTAAATGGAACATAGCTTTTTTTATACGATTTTTGGAACGAGTGATTTTTTTTTTGTCCGTTCTGATTAAAATATTTAATATTGTGACAGCTATTTTTATTAAATTTTAATGTTTTATCCAGTATAATTTAACTTTAACCTGTTTGAAACATACACTAGGTAATAAAGGTATAATCACCTTTGAATCCTTCAAAGTCATTTCGGCAATATTATAGTAAATTTGTAAAATGTTGAACATAATAATATTTGCTTGCTACGGTTAATAAAGCATATTATACTTGTCATTAAAAATCAGTACTGTAGTTCTGAGAAATTTAAATAGCTTTTAGTGTGATATTGTTCTTATGTTTAACATTGCATATGATTTATCTATTATGCAACATGGTGTACTGAGATGGTAAAATTCGTCCATAGATTATAAAGTCCCAATTTTAATGACGGGTTGTGCGAATTAAGAATCTTCTTTTGCTTTATCTGACATATACTTAAAAAAACTTAAATACAAAGTAAAAATAAATTAATTGAAACAGGTAATGGTACGATCAATAAAATTCAAATTCAGACAGGACAGCTAGAGACTCCGGACTCCGAACAACGATGCGACCTGCGTAAAAAATACGTTACAAGTAATAATACGGCGCGCGGCGATTGCCGATCGCTACGAGCCCCCACCAACGTCTTGGTGGATTTTAATTTCTAACGAATACAATTCGTTCTTGGGAGCGTTTTTCTGCTTTCTTAATTGTGGAGAAAGCGCTTTACTGGGAACAAAATGCGTCGCATTAAGAAAATACAATTTATTTCTTAACAAAATTGCTGCATTAAAAGTATAGTTCATTATTCAACAATACTGCTGCTGATGGAAATGATTACTACCAATAAAAACACTGTTCTAGCAAATCTGGAATTGATATAACACTGAAGCTGATTTGAGACACTAGCAATTTATTTAATATGGGTTAATAAAAAATAATCTATCAATACAAACTATGTCTTAGCAAACCTGTTGTATTAGATTATTTACGTTGGTTGGTTGGTTGGTTGGTTGGTTAAAGGCGGGGGTCGGGTTCGACGTATGGCCCAAGCTTCTTACACTGCAGCCTTCTGGCTTATTGTGCGCCCCAGTCTTGTTAGAAAAGATTTGTTCCTTCTATGAGGTCCAGTAGTTTTCTTCCAAGTTTGTCGTGCGGGAGGTTATCGCCACGTCGAATGTTTCCGAAGATTTTAAATCTTTTTCGGTTTAGCGCTTCGCAGCTGTATATGATATGGGAGGCGGTTTCATCCTCTTCGCCGCAAAGTCTACATTCAATGGGTCCATTATAGACTCCCATTCGTTGAAGGTGCTTTCTTAAGTGACAATGGCCTGTTAGTAGGCCTGTCACTTGCTTTAGCTGGGTACGCGTCAAGAGCAGCATTCCAGCTGATAGCTTCTTCGAGGGCCTATCGATGACGGCCCGTGCGTGTGCCTGGCCAGGTGTACCATTCCATCGAGATAGATGTTGTTTTTGTGCCCATCTGTCTAATGTTGTTTTGGTTGCCTTTTTTGATATTCCAAGGGCGGGTTCTGGGCCCCTGAAATTTTGAGCAGATCCGGTTCTTGCCAGTTCATCTGCTTTTTCGTTGCCTTTTATCCCTGAATGGCCAGGAACCCATAGGAGTTCAACCCTGTTGTTTCTGGCTGCCAGGTCTTTTAGGTCGTTAAGGCACTCCATTGTGATTTTTGATGTAAATCGGAAGGAGTTCAGAGCCTTTAGGGCAGCTTGGCTGTCCGACAGGATATGTATCTTTTGGTCGTGGTAGCCCTTTTCGATATTCTTTTGTACGCATGCTTGTATCGCATGAACTTCAGCTTGGTATACTGTGGCGTAGTTTCCCAGAGGGATGCTGATTTCCATTCTGGGTCTTTCCCCAAATACACCTGCGCCTACTCCGTTGGCCGTTTTCGATCCATCAGTGTACCAAACTAGGCCATTATTTACGTTAGTGTAGGTTAATTTCTTCTGAAGTTGTTAGAAATGTGCAAAACGAGTTTTACTTGCATTTAGGATATTGCCAAATAGTGAATGGACAATATTTTAAGAAATCAAACGTTGTGACGTCCTACTTATTGAGCGCATCCTGTATAATTGAAAATATTTTTAAATTGCGCAGAATATCTGACTGTATTATACAGTGTTACCAGTAAAGTCCGCATCATATGGGATTTTTTTTATAAATAGCTTTATTCAAAATTTGACTTTGGCATCAAGTTCTGCTTCGATCAATATGAAAATTAAGCAACAAAATAGTATTCACGTCATTCGCATTATCGGTCAAATTTTAATTTCTTCCAAAAAATAATTCAAAAGTGGGGTTATTTTTGAAAATATCAAAAATAGTTATTAAAAAAAGTTTTTAAATGCAGTTTCTAGTCCACATGCAAAATTTCAGCTGCATAAGATAATTTTGATTTTTTACCAATATTTTGTAAATTGTACCACTTTTGCAAAATAAGACTCAAACCTACATAAAACTTCTTAGTTTTGACAAGGCTTTAT
Source organism: Polydrusus pterygomalis (assembly GCA_963969555.1). NCBI lineage: Eukaryota > Metazoa > Arthropoda > Insecta > Coleoptera > Curculionidae > Polydrusus > Polydrusus pterygomalis. Next base: position 45,845,552 of record OZ018381.1, on the reverse strand, counting down.
TTCAGATACATTTTCTTTAAAGTAGCGCCATATTAAATGTGTGTGTTTCTACAAAATCAAAATTGGGCTATTAAAATTCGGTCGCAAAGTTTATTTGTTTTTGATCCTGTATAAGGTAACTTCATAAAATAAGTATTATTGAAAACGTAGTTTGTGCCTGAAAGTAGAAAAATAAAAAATAAAGTAAAGGGGTTTTTAATTAAATCGTTGAAAATAGATAAACTTTACGTTAAGTTAAACTAAAATTTATTTTCCACTTAATGAACACTGTACTGATGACACTGTGTTCTTTTTTGTCTTAATATTAAGGTGTATTACTTTCAGACACAAACTAAGTTTTCAAAAATACTTATTTTATGAAGTTACCTTATACAGGGTCCAAAACAAATAAACTTTGCATCATCATGCGACCAAATTTTAATAGCCCAATTTTGATTTTGTACAAAAACACACATTTAATATGGCGCTACTTTAAAGAAAATGTATCTGAAATAAAGCCTTGTCAAAACTCAGAAGTTTTATGTAGGTTGCGTTGAGTCTTATTTTGCAAAAGTGGTGCAATTTACAAAATATAGGTAAAAAAATCAAAATTATCTTATGCAGCTGATATTTTGTACGTGGGCTAGAAACTGCATTTAAAAAAACTTTTTCTAATAACTTTTTTCAAAATTTTCAGAAATAACCCCACCTTTGAATTATTTTTTGGAAAAAATTAAAATTTGACAGATAATGCGAATCACGTAACACGTAAATACTATTTTTTTGCTTAAAGCAAAGTCAAATTTTGAATAAAGCTATTATATAATAAAAAAAAATCCCATATGATGCGGACTTTACTGGTGACACTGTACCTATACATGTATAACAGAAAAACTTATCGTCAAATCTTATATCTTCAAGGCATAAATCTATCGTTCGCAATCGTTGACTCACCCTGTACTATGAAGCGCATATATTACGAATCTGTAGGCGCTTAGTTTTTAAATTCGGCAATTTTGCAGATGTTAAAGTTTATGGATGGATAATTAGTAAAACGTAGCTAATGTCCAGAATGTCCATAATATTGTCGATGTCCTTAAAATTTTATTATAAATAATGATGGGGAAATCCATGACTATTTACATATTATTATATTGTAACCTTTAGGTATTTTACTACCACCTCCAAAGTTTAATACTCAGGTAGAAACTCTGTTTTAAACAATACCTCATTGTCACTGTAAAATAATTTCGATCCCAAACCCCAGGGCAAATCTACATTTTTATTGAAGTCAACCCTTAAGTTAGTTTACAAATTTCGGAAAACCCAGAATCCCAGGTGCAAAATACGTGTCTGTCAAAGAATTAAGGACTTAGGTGGTGTGCTTATATAAATATTTATTTTACATTATTTATGAATAGGATAATGTTTGGGATTATTTTTGTGCCATTTGTAGATAAATAGGCTGCTTTATTTAGGTAAACCTTTGAATATCTACGGTCCGAATTTTTCAAATGGTTGAATGATAATAAAACTTACGAGTGCATCACCGCATAAATAATAAACCAAATGTTTGCCCTTCGCTGTCAGCGCTGTCACCGAATTTCTCCGAAACCGCACATACGATTTACTTTAATTCAAAAATATAGAAAGACCTATCTGCTGTAGCAGATTTTCCTATTACCATTTCGTTTTTAAAATATTCTATAATTTCTGTTAGTATAAAAAAATATAAACTTTAAAAATTATTTCCTTCCAAAGAAAGGCCATAATTAAAAATCTGCTGGGGGTCCAACAACGTTGGAACTCTGCTAATATTTGCTCACAGCCGAACGCTGCAACTATTTTTTTCTCCTTACTATATATATTGTAAACAACGCATTTTGACACTGTTTTGAAGGACCTAAGTAACAATTACCAAAAAGGTATAGATTGCCCTTGACGACGGGTTGTAAGTCAACTTATGGGTGATAATAATTTATGCCATATAAAAACAATGATTTATAAAAATTGAGTAATATGAATATTAATAGTACAATTATTACAATGATGAACATTATTTACAAAATTTAGATTAATGTTTTGTCGCTTTTTCTCAATTTGTATGAAATGTTCTGACTCCTTAATTTCTCCATCTCTAACCAAGTTTTCTGGTACTCTTGAAGTACTGCAGGAGACTTCTGGCTTCGTTATATCGTATAAAATTTTATTTGCAACTTCATTTTTATTGTTGGCGCTCTCCGCTACTTACATAACTTTCCGCAATAATTGCAGATTTCCATCCGCCATGTCGCTTGAGGGCTAAGGCATCAACTCCAGTATTCGCTAATAAAGTGGCCGACGTTCTTCCAAGGGAGTGTCCAGTATACTCCTTAAAGTTCTGAAAGTTCAGAAATTTAGCAATTTTACTTGGAATTGAAGAGATCGAGTTTTTTCCGACAGGTTGGTTCAAGCACTTTCCATTTTGATATCGCATGAAGAAGCGAAGATTAAAATTCGTCATGTGGGATCTTATATCAATGTAATTTCGAATTATTTTGAAATAACAAACCGTCTCATCGTCACTTTTAGTCACTATAAATTTACGGGCCTTTCCATTTTTGGAATCAAGAATTGTAACAAATATGACTTCATACCTTAATTCAACATTGTCCATTTTCATTGCACATAATTCACTAGGACGGCACGCTCCAGCAATTCCCATTATCATTACAATCTTCATCATTAAATAAATATCATCAGGGGCTTCAAACAGGAATTTTTAGGCGCGTATAGCACTTTTTGTGGGCGCTGAATTAAACTGAGCCGTCACGCGTACACCCGTCACGCGTAACGCTCGGCTGTGTTACGCTCGAATTCGACTCCTATATTGCCAACTGATCCGAATGAACGTTATATGAAAGAGCATGCCGCATCAGTCGCATTCAGTGTTGCCAAAACTCACGATCAATCGTGAGATTACATGGTTTTACTACTTACATACTACATAATAACGCAAGTTTTTTTTTACTTTTTAAGTTTTTAGAAATGTGTTTGGTTTATAAGCTTTCATTCTTTTCTTTAAACTAGGTAGTTTGACCCCTTTTAAAGAATTTTTAAAAATATTATGAATCTCACCATTTTAAGTATCCGATTCTTACGATTTGTCTTAGAACATTTTGGCAACACTGGTCGCATTCAGTATCGACGTGGAAACAGTGTGCGTTGTTTGTGTGTTTAAGATCACAAGATAGACACTTGTTGCGTCTCAGGTATGTTCTGGCATTTTTTTCATGGGTTGTTCAATTTTAGGAAATATATTTATTTGATATTATTAATTTCACCTTGTTGAAGTTTTCACTTCTGTCGTGTGGTCTTAAGCACTCACAATTTTTTTTGGGTTTATATCCGTCATTTTTTCTTTTTTAAAATGCTCGAAGTTTAGGATACTTGGAAATATCTATGTTTTCCTATATGAAAAGGGTGGATTTCAGCATGGAATATTCACACCATAAGCTTGATGGAGACTTTAAAAACAGTAGATATTTCGTGAAAGTACGCCAAAAGCACGGTTTCTGAAACTGCAGTAGCAGTCTTTGTTTGGCACCATGTCTTGAAGTATCTATACGTTGCTTCATACCTCTTCCTCGATTTTTCTGGCAGCAGCGACAGACAAGCGATATTTGCTGATTCTTCTATATCCATTTGGCTGTTATACAAATCAATAATTTCAATTTCTCTCAATTCTGGATAATAAACTGTCAGCTTAACGTTGTTAAAATAATAATGCTTATGATGCTATAGAAACCGGTCAAAGCTGTCCCTAATTTCATACCAAAAGTATCGAAATAAATTAATCAAAACAAATATATCTTGAAATAAATTCGAAATTAAAAGGATTATATTTATTTATACAATACTTAAGGTGTTGAAATGACTCTCTCTTAAAATAAAACATTCGGTTCGCTGGAAAGCCACACAGTTTTTTTGCGAGTACAATACTTTTTCTACGAGAAAAATAATTAAATTCTAACATAGTAATTAAAACCAAACCGGCAAATTATATCAGTACTAAGTTTTATAACAAAAACATTAAAACAGTATTTTTTGCTGTGATTGATAGTTTAATTTTTGTCTAATGCTACTTTGTTAAGTGGGGATTCCCATACGCTATTAAAAATCTCATATCTTTTTTTAAGCTAATTAGCGCCCTTAGCTTAAATAAACGTTGGTGAGAACTACCATTTAACACTGTGGTACTAATGAAAAGCTAAATAAGCACTACAATGTTGTAATGTAGTTTACACAGATCGTGGGCTGTAAGTCTTGAGAACAGAGTTTTTGTTTGCTTTTACACACGGGTGCATGGTAAAAAGAAGCGACAATTAAACGTACTTATATAATATACAGGGTGTCCGGAAAAAGGAGGTCAATCCGTTAACCATATATTCCTTAAGCAAAAAAAAAATTTAAAATGCCATTTTTTATTTGTGACCCTCATATTCGATATACACAAACAGCAAAATAAAAAACAATTATCAAATATTGAAAATAGGGGGAGGGGGGTTCCAGTTCTCCCTGGCCACCCCGATTTTTTAGTACGTGCGCTAATGACCTCCGAACTATATTTTTTCATGTAATCATTTTCTGTTGTACTTTAACATGATTTGTTGTATTTGTTTCTTTTCACATACTAATATATATATATAATTTGAAGAAATAGTCCATGCTTTAAGTGGAGTTGAAAGTAGGGGTGTGCAACAAAATCGATTATTCGATTAGAGATAATTTTTTTATCGATTAATCCAAAAAAAACCATTTATCGAGTATTCATTAATCAAAAATCAAATCAAAATCGATAAAAAAAATATTTTTCGATTAATCGATTAATTAGGTAGGTAAGTATCCGAAAAATAATAAAATTTACGATGTTTTGATTAATCGATTATTAATCGAAAAAAAAAAGATTTTTTGAATGTTCAATTGACCAAAAAAACTATTTTTCGATTATTCGAAAATATACTTAGGTATGTTTTTGGATGATTGAAGTTGCTAGTTACATATTATTGCTGTAAGTCTCTATATATTTATTAGCAACCCTATTACCCTGAAAATCGGTTAAAAAAATATTATAGCATATTATTGCTAGGGGTGTGCAACAAAATCGATTAATCGATCAATAATCGATTATTAATAAAAAAAACATTTTTCGATTAATCGATTATTTTTGATAAATCGATTATTTTCGATTAATCGATTAATAGGAAATAATCGAAAATCGATTATGTTTTTCGGTAATCGCACAGCCCTAGTTGAAAATATGGGAAAGGAAGAAAAAACTAAAAGTATTCCTCCACAAAATTTAATAGAATAAAAATTATTTAGGTGTCTCTACATGTTTTGAACGTAGAAACGTTCATCATCAGGAGACAGAAAATTTATTTAATGCTGATTGTTTTAGCAAAAGAGAAAATGGTGTTGAACCTTAATGGAGCTTTTATGGAATTAAAAAATTGATGTGTAGAAGTGACATAATATAAAGAAAATTGAGAAAAGTTAAAACATACTGAGTGAGTGAAAAAGTCAGTAAAGGTGATCTAAAATAACCAAATAAACTGGGGAAGAAGAAAAAACCCTTCTAAAAAGAAGGAGTCGAGGGTTATTTAAAATTTTTATAAAACTTGTTAAGTATGTCTGTCTGTAGATAAAATTAGTCATAGTATTATTATGAAGATATCACTTCTTTACTTCTTAACTCTTTAATTTAAATTTTTATATTTACAGATTGTAATGTCTTCATAATACATACTATGACTAATTTTATCCTTATAATGTCTTACAGACATACTTAACAAGTTTTATAAAAAATTTAAATAACCCTGGACACCTTCTTTTTAAAAGGGTTTTTCTTTCTTCCCCACTTTATTTGGTTGGTTTAGACTCCCTTTACTGACTTTTTCACATACTCAGTATGTTTTAACTTTTCTCAATTTTCTTCATATTATGTCACTTCTACACATCAATTTTTTAATTTCATAAAAGCTCCATTAAGGTTCTACACCATTATCTCTTTTGCTAAAACCATCAGCATTAAATAAATCGGGAGACAGACTCCCGATCATGAACGTTTCTACGTTCGAAACATGTATAGAGTCCCCTAAAGAATTTTTGTTCTATTAAATTTTGTGGAGAAAGACTTCTTTCCCATAATATATTATATAATTTATTTAAAATTCCAGAGTCCGTGAGGTCAGCATTTTTATTCCTCGCTCGTAATTATACCTACTCAAATTCGATTCAGTTACACCAAAATCGTTCCAAACTTTACTTTGTAGCCGCTATTAAACGCGGCTCTCTTTTGTTAAACGAAAAACGTGCCAAATTTAAAGAAAACATCCTTATTTACTTTGATTTACCGCTTATAATACAGTAAAAAATTCTGTTCTAGCGTCTCGTCTGTTTGGAACAAGGTGTGCTTCTTGAATACCAATTTGGAGATTACCTTACAAATTTCTCGATAAATTGTAAAAAGCATTCCTTGTCCAAAGGCCTTGCCCACGGTTCTAACAAATGTGTTTTCTAAGGGCTGTTAAAGTCAAGAAACAGGGGTGGCTTGGTAGATTTTTATTTTATTTTAAGAAATTTTTACAAGTTATAACAGTGCTGAAATTATTATACCAATTGAAATCGTCATCACAAAAGCAAGTAGCCATGAATTTTGGCCCTCAAGTAGGGTTGCCAAGTACCCTCCATTATCCTTTTTCACCGAAATGTCAGCCTTTTTCTAGTATTATCATATTGTCATAAAAAAACGTTAGTAGTAGTAGTAACATGTTTTATTTAGCAAAAAGCTACAATTAAATATTTTTTAATACATTTTTTAACACATTTTTATAGATTTATTTTTAAATTTTAAAATGCAACCTTCTTTTAACAAATACAGACAGAAAAGTTAAACATTTTGTAAATTGTATCAGATATTACGTATCATTTTGTTTTTTAATTAAATGTAATTTTAAAGTTTTTTTAAACAGTTTTAATGATTTTTGAGATTTAATAGAATTTTCCAAATTATTATATTTTATCAAACCTTTATAAAAAATAGATTTATAAGCTAATGTTTTAGACACTCTATCCACATAAAAATGTTGATTAGTTCTTGTTTTATTATTATGATGGTCATAATTAAAAGAACAAAAAATTTTTAAACAATCAGGCAATAAATTATTTTTAATTTTATGTATAAAACATATATACTAAATAAAAAATTTAATTTCTGACATTCAACCAATCTAAATTTTTCAACATAAAATTAATTTTCGTATATTTGTCACAATTTAAAATAATAAGCATTGCCTTATTTTGTAAAATTTGTAATTTATCAAATATTTCCTCACTAGCACAATATAAAATGGAAGACCAATAAAGAAGATGTGGAAATATAATACTATTAAATACAGTTTTTTTAAAAAACAAACTTAAATTAGAACGGATTCTTTTAAAATAACCTACTTTTCCGGCAATCTTGAATATGATACTTTTAAAATAATTAAAAAATTTTAATTATTTGTCCAACCCATAATTTTTTTTTGCGCTTTTGAGCTTTTTACCTCTATTGTACCCAGCATTAAGAGTTGAATTTTACATGACACTCGCCTCCCCCTCCCCCTCTCATCGTTAACGGATCGCCAGAAGTGCTGTGCCCCCCTAAACCCCTAAAAGTTGGCTACTCCACTGGTCATAGTAGGATTTTTTACCCTGTATTATCGCTGGTTATTCAACAAGTGACATAATATATAATTTGGTAAAAATCACGTATTACCATTGCGACAAAAGACTACTTTTATTAAAAATACGACAAACTACACAAAATATGGGAGCTATTTAAAATATACTTTACACTCTCACGCTGGCAATTGTCAATAAATAAGCTGGGTATATAACCTTTTTGTATATTTCAGTTTACTTTGACCGATTATTTAGCGGCTGTGTCATCACAGTCACAACTTTAAGCGTTGTCAAGTTGTATTAAAAATACTGCCACTTAATTATTTAATGTATGACATCAATGTAAACATGATTACTTAAGCTTGATTTATTTATCTCACGCGGTGCAAAGAATGGACTAACCCCCATAGACTTCTCATAGAATAGACCACATTGTTTACGTTTGAAAGAAATCAAAGATTCCAGTGTTCACAATTTGTCGTTCGGTTAGTCGTCGGAATACTCGTATAATATTATAATTTACGTTCGCGGTGAAGTACAAGGCCGCCAAAATGCCATGTGTTTTTAAATACAAACATCTAGATTAGTTCTCAGTGATTGGAAGGTTTGGCAATTTATTGTACCGTAATTAAAAGGAATATAGGTACTCAAATGGTATGATGATAAATGAAATGTATATTATTGGAAATAGGAGAGTTGATTAACCTAAACTGGTTGGTAAACGCTTGGTTTGTAGAAAAAGTTGACTTTAATACTCTAGTGAACGGTCACTACTGGCAACGTAGCGTGGTTCGTAATATGACAATCAAATTTGTTACTGTCAAAACCTAAAATATAATGGCCGATGATGTGCTCTGTAAGCGGGCGGCGGCTCTATTTTGTGATGTGGACCTTTTTTATCGGATTTGTCAGGTAGGCATATTGGTTTGTCAATTAATTTTCTTAATCCCTTGGAACGACTCGAGAGCACGAGCTTGGGAATTTACCGTGAGAAACAACCACCTTTTATTCACCGTTATAAAAAAGCCATCCCCACCGAATGTAAATTATCACACCAATTTCAAAATGATGCATTTATCTATAAAATAAATATAGTTTAAAAAAACTAAAAAAACACGCTTTAATAGATTAATCAGACTAAAAAGCGGAAAATAAATATAGTTTAAAATAATTCTTGAAATTCTTAATATTGGCAGAAAATAATAATGAACGATAAACATTAGTATTATTGTAAAAAAACCGTGGGCTGCTTTGTGCTATATTTTTCGTATATCGAGCACCCCTCGCTTTTTTCACAATAATACTAATGTTTATCGTTCATTATTATTTTCTGCCTATATTAGGAATTTCAAGAATTATTTTAAACTATATTTATTTTCCGCTTTTTAGTCTGATTAATTATTAAAGCCTGTTTTTTAGTTTTTTTAAACTAAGTATATTTATTTTTCATTTTTTTAGTTTGAATTATTGTTAAGAAAAAAAATTTTTTTGATAGATTGAGCTAGATTAGTAGATTATTGTATTGTCAGAGGTTCTTGATAAGTCTACAAAATTGAAATTAAATCTGACAGTTTAAAGTGGGTCAAAATCGAGTTCAAAGAAGTCGGTTACAAACAAACTTACATACAAACCCGAACAAACCCGATCGTTTATGCCGAATTATAAGATAAGAACGATATTTGCAAATTTTTGAAAATTCTGACATATTGACAGGTGTCAAATTTTGGCAAGAGAATTTTTTGCTTATTCTTTTCAACTTTCCACCGTCAATATACATACGATATAGCTTTTTCATTAATATCATTTTTTTAAAACGATTTGCATGACATTTTGACAGGAGAATTTTTTGCTTATTTTTCCCGAAGTCTCCGCTTCGAATACTATACAACCCCATAATTTGTTTCGTCAAAATCGCTTCTTCGTTTTATACCTGACAGCTGTCAAAATTTAACAGGAGAATTTTTTGCGTATTTTTTCAACTTTCCACCGTCAATATACATACGGCCTTATAGTTTTTTCATTAATTCAATTTTTTTTAAACGGTTTGACATATTGATAGCTGTCAAATTTTGACAGGAGAATTTTTTGCTTATTTTTCCCGAAGTCTCCGCATCAAATACTATACGACCACATAATTTGTTTTGTCAAAATCGCTTCTACGTTTTATACCTGACAGCTGTCAAAATTTGACAGGAGAATTTTTCGCGTGTAGATTATTGTATTGTCAGCGGTTCTTGATAAGTCTACAAAATTTAAATTAAATCTGACCGTTTAAAGTGGGTCAAAATCGGGTTCAAAGAAGTCGGTTACGGACAAACAAACAAACAAGCAAGCAAACATACAGGTTAAGCTAATAAAATCGTAATTCAAAAAAAAGTGTTGTCTGTTTCCTTCCGCCAAACCCATCCCCAGACGCGTTTCGCCGTTCTTACGGCTCATCAGTGAGGCTCAGTTTGGCAGAAGGAAACAGGGCTTAAAGACAAATCACTTGTCAGGATCGTGTTCGGTTCAGCCTAAACCAGTAATTCTAGAATCATGAAATTTCGAGTATGAGAATGAAGAAGAAATTTTTCAAAAATGAACCCCTAAGGGGGAAAAAACGGGGATGGAAATTTTCATAGGAATTTCTGTATCTCGGAAACTAAAACTCGTTATCGTGTACTCATAATGTACCGTTATAAAAAAAAGTATCTCGACGGAGAACTCTCCGACACTTTATATTATTCAAATTTAAACAAAGTGTGATCGCTGTAGGTAAATGTGTTTGTTGTTTAGGGTGGTCAAAGAATAATTTTAAAAGTTTCTGTGACAATGAGAAATGTTCGTCGGGATTAATTTGAGATAAATGTGGACTCTAGTGGCTTTGCGATCAAGATTTGAAGATAAGGGACCAATAATAAGTCAGGTGAAATGGGTTGGGTAAAGGATTTCTCTTCTCATGTGGATAGGAAGAATAGAGAAGAGACAAGTGCTGCTTTGTTGGTAAATAAAGGGCTTATTGAATTAGGTTCAGTAAAAAGACGATACCTATATAAGAAAAGTGTTTTATTAACCAGGCTATTTATTGGTTTACTATAATAATGGCCATTCTTATTTTATCAAACTGACTAAGCAAGAGTTTCCATGCTAAACAAGATTGATTGGAGTCTTCAACAAATACAACGTGACAAAGTATATACACACAATTTTTTTTTCAAATATTTTATTTGTGCACAAAGAAGGAACAAAACGAAGCCATTTGAATCATCTTTTATTAACATTAATAAAAGTTACAATGTACTAACGACTCAAAGCTTGAGAACTTTCCGTGGTATGTAAAATTGTATAAATATTTGCTATATTAGGAGATCATTTTGAAGATCGCATCTTTGCGGAAAGATGATGTTATGACCCCTGATGTTTATCGCCCAGGCAGGTATTCCCAGGATGTTCTTCAGTCGTAAAAGGTTATTTTTAAACTTGTTTAAATTTGAGGCACTTACATGATCCTAATATACATTACTGACATCTTAAGATAGTTTACTATTTGCTGATATGAATAAAAAAGTAGTTTTTTTGCTCCAAGTATATTGGACTCGGGGCAAGACAGACAACCCGTAGCTTTTAATTACACAGAATTCAACAAGTTTATATAATATGATCCTTTTTTCAGTCTGTATGACTACGGGAAAAAATTAATGAACATGACTTAAGCTTATAATAACTGGCCAAAAAGTGATCAAATCCCAACCTGGACAATTCTGGGAAAACTCCGCGGGCGATGAGCGTTGACAAGAAAATAAAACTTGGCAAAAAATGTATATACCTAGGTATAGGTCGAGGATACCTATAGAGAAAATATTGTTTCGGTTTATTCTTGAAACACCAAAAGGTTGTTACTGACTTGCAGATCAAGACAGGCAGTTTTATTTGGTACTTGGTACAGCAAATGAATTTAAAAGTCATAGTTTCTCCAACCATTTAGACTACCCTGGAGTCTTAGAGCGTTAACTATTGAAAACATTGGTTATTTCAATGAATTAACTAGACACCCGTTAAAGCCACTTAATGTTTTCGCAGGTTCACTTATCTGACCGTTCGTTGTCGTCAAAGCTGCTTTGACATGAGGGAAGCAACTGAGCATATTATCAACACCACAATGTCCACAATGTTAATTGGTAAAGATTGTGTCACACGGGGGATTTACACGAAAATATTTCATAATTTAATATTCTATTACATACAATATAATATACGAAGAATCATCGGAGATTCTGGTTTCGATTAAAACCCAATTTGTTCTCATTATTCCGAAATCTGGGGCCCCCTATAAAATCACTTATAGTGCCTAACACGGGCTCATCTAAATTTAACAATTCGAAATTTGCATGTTTGTTGCCAGAAGGGCCGAAAACGAATAAGAGATGCATCGACTCTCATATGCATGCGTATCCTATATACCTGCCATTATCATACCGATCTGCAGATCAGATTTGGCCGGCTCCTCAGTTATTGGCACTAAACAGTATATTTGGAGTGTTTCTGGCCGACGTCAGTAAGATACTTGTTATTATTTATGGGTGATTACAGCCAATTGGTATATAAATCCGAGAGTAGGGAGTACTCGCTATCAACAGTGGCCACAGGAATAACAGCAGTAGTCAAAATTACAACTGACTTTTCTAATATATTGATCGGAGTAGTTTAAAAATCTCTCCGCCTATTAACGATCTATTTGCCAGGCCCTATTTGACATTGACTGTGACCGATAAAAAGTGGAAATTCTGACTTCTTTGTTCACGTTTCATTATTTACGCAGAAAGATGTATAAGTATACGTCACATGCTTGGACCACTGTTATATTCCGACAACAAGTCATCGTCTTCGCCGAAAGAACCTATCTCTAAAATGCCGAAACAGTTTATCTGGGAATTATTATTATTATTGAAAGGATTCGTCATTGTTTTATGTTCATTGTTCGCATATCCATTGTAGGCAAACTAGGAGAACTCGAAAATAATGTATCCTTCCTCATATCTTCTGTGTTTCTGTTTTCTGGATATTGATTTTTAAATTGGAAGAAGAGAACAAGGTGCAATGCTTAACTGTGCAACTGTGCTCCTCTTGATATTTTGGAACCCTTTCCAACATTCATTGTTCTGTCCATATGAGAAAAACTGCTTTGTATTTTCACACTCGACCATAAAATCAGCGACATGACATTCCTGGTAGAATTAAACTTGACTGGTGACTCGATGCTTTTTGTCCACAACTGCCTTTTTTAGTCACATCGTCGGGATGGATTTTTGATAATTTTGATAATCACTAGCCTAATAATAATTTCCATCTGTATAATTCGACTTTACTATAGAATAATATGGCAAATTAGCGGTCTGATCTTTGCATAATGATATTGAGCCTAATAAATAAAAATGTAGCAATTGCTTTTTCTTATAAAATCGAAGTAATTTCTTAAAAGCCAATGAATAAAAACTAAAGTAATTGCTTAAAAGTGCAGGAATTGCTTCTAGTCAATGCTTTTTCTTAAAAGATAGAAGCAATTGCTATCGTTCGCTTAAAATGTGATGAATAAATTAAGGAATTGCTTTTTCTATTGTAGCGATCGCTTTCAACTTTTTAAGGTAGGTCGACCCCTGCATCATTTGGTTGGTAGCCAGCCAACTTTAGTTCTCCGCGGCATACACGTGCATGCGTTGCTCTTAATTTATGTCTTCAATTATGGCTAAATATATGAACGTCCGTAAAAGAAAAATATACAGTTTACGTAAAAATTGCAGATATGATGATTTCAGAAAGTTATATCGATTTTGGTTGGCAAATTATTTTTTGACTGATACTGGTAAAAGGCGAGGGGGTGCACTGTCGCCTTTAAATAAGATTAAAGTCTTTCTGCGGAAATTGTCGGCTCCGGGCTTTTAAAATTCTGTAGGTGAAGAACTCGGTGTTCACCAAACTACTGTCTGTAAGACATACACTTCTGTAATGGAAGCAGTTTTGGAGGAGGCCAATATTTGTATTAAATTTCCTACAAGTGCTGAAGCTGTTGTTGAAGCTAAACGGTTGTGGTCAGAGAGATTTATTTATGTTCCTTTAATCTGAAACTAATATCAATTGATTGTCTTTAATTTCTTCATCACTACTATCACTATCACTTTCCCCATTGTCACTGAAATCTGCCATATCACAAATATAAGTTTCCTATTTTCTACAAAAACGTAACAGATTACTATTGTACTAAATAAATAGACCAACGTTGTTGTATTTACTTCAACTCTTTTGCAAATTAGGCACCAAACTGAACATGAAATATATAATCTGAACAAGTGGATAAGCCACGTCTGAACTTGTGTTGAATAAGCATTTGCTACAGAGGTGTAAGAAAAACAGCAATTGCTTCAAAATTTTATTCATATCCAGGTCTAGCGATTACTTTTACTTATATTTTTTATTCCTTATAGGCTCATTGTCTCCTAATCTTAAAACTTTTACTTTCTACGAGCACAAGAAGAGGCCAATTCGTGCTTTGACCCACTGTTCTCGACTAGTGCATATCAGCTCGCAACGGGATCGTGTAGCTAATTGGGAAGAATGATAATTGGTGGGCGCTGCTGGTGCATCGGCGGCGAGTTTGTATCGCATGCGATATATCTCGGGCAGGTAGGAGCTGCCGGCTGATGGTCCGTCGGCCGGCCTGCAGCCATTGCATGAGCGCCAAGTCGCGCCGTCGAAGTACCTTTACTTTTGGAGCGTAGATAGGCAACAGAGTACTCGGAGCTTATCTATAATAGCTGTAAACTTATCTTGAGATCTGAAAGTGATAATAACAACCGGTGGATTTTGCTTTACAATAATAGTTTATGACGACAACAAAGCATTCTTCCTTTTTAGGAAAGGATCTTGAACACCGCGATATAGTGGCGTTTTGAAAAAGATGGGGATGACAGTACTATACGAGGGAGACTTACAATTCCAATCCACCTTTCTTTTTAAGCAGGTGTAATTTTCCTGCTAGATATTTTTAGTCTTACAATTACAATTCATTGAGATTAGTTCTAGACGCATCTAGTTTAAAAAGTTTTCCTAATTCATTGGGACCACTGTCAGTAACTTTGAACCCCCTTATACTTGAAGCCGATCTAATCAGTTTTAATTTATTATAAAATATAATCCTTAATGCCTAACAAAATCTACGTATATATACCGTGCGAGCAAAAATTATTTGCGTCAAACAGGGCTTGGATTAAATTACGTAGGGCTTGGTTTAGATCACAATGATATGGGGCGATATATCTAACCAAATATAGGTTAAAATTTTGTCAAATTCATATTATGACATGATATTATGCCAAACTAATGAGTAATAAAATAAGTAGACAAATACGATTTTTTTTTGTTTACAAAATTAACAAAGGTAAGAATATACAGAAAGAAAAAGAAAAATAATTACATAAATTGCTAAAATTGGCCACCGCCAATGCTCCAAGCATAAATTCACACTTCTCTTCATATTTTCGAAAGTGTTGACCAGTATCTCTGGAGAAATGTTACCACATTCTTGGATAATCCTTTCTTGTAATTGTTCTAAATTTGCAACTGGTGTTTTAAAAATAGTGTTCTTTAAATGAGGAAAAACGAAGTAGGTAATCCATAACCGTTAAACAAGGTGATCTAGGTGGGAATTCAATGTCTGATTGAAAACTGATCAATCTGTCGTCGAAAAAATTGCGTAAGTAGTTAATAGTTTCGGCGGCTGTATGGGCGGTTGCACCGTCCTGTTTAAAATATCCAAAACGTAGTTCGTCGTCAAGTAATTGCACCACAAATGGATTCAAAATATTGTCTCCATTCCGCTGTGCTGTAACTGTGTCCTGGAAAAAAATAGGACCAACAATTCTTCTTCGGGAAACAGCTAACCAGACACCAATTTTTTGAGGGTGCAATGTGGACTCTACAAAAAAATGGGGATTTTCACTACTCCACATGCGTGTATTCTGAGAATTCACATAAGAGGTGGAACCAGGCTTCATCCGAAAAAAATGTCCGCTCTAATAAATCATTTCTTTCCAATAAATTTTGGGTAAACCATTGAGAGTAATTCCTGCGTCTTTCAAAATCTGCGGCTTGTATTTTTTGGAATACCTACTTGCACTTTATAAGGAAATAAATTAAGCAGCTAAATTTATTTCCTTATAAAATGCAAGTACCTATGTATTATAATTTTGTAAACAACAAAAACAAATTTCTATTTGTCTACTTATTTTATTATTCATTAGTTTGGCATATCATGTCATAATATGAATTTGACATAATTTTAACCTAGATTTGGTTATATATATATATCGTTCCCATACCATTGTAATCTAAACCAAGCCCTATGTTTTTTAATCCAACTTTGATGCTAATTATTTTTGCTCGCACAGTACTTACCAAACAATGCCATGATTCTCCACATAAAATTACTTTCTTAGCCGTGTTGCCTCTGCCAGTTTTATCAAAAACTCGCGTACAACTTGAATATTTAACGTTGTTATTACTCATCCTTTCGTTGAAGGACTAAGGTTCCGGCTTTGTGGCAGTATTCAAATAAGGGTATATATTTCCCAACGGCCTCAAACCCTGCCTATCCCAGGATATAAAATACATTTTAAATTATTTTACGGTGTAAATCATTGCACTAATGGCGTCGCCACTTAGCTTATACCCACTCCAAAACCCATCAGATATAATTGAACACCTCGGCCAAATAAATGAATTCATTAGGTAGGTAAATGAATGTCCGAAATTAAATCTTAGGCAATTACTCTTTTAAAGTAAATAGCACACCGTTGATGAACGTTCCGACATCCTTAAAACGAGTTAAGACATTAATTTCAAATTTCGAGATTGTTAATTTAGATTTACTTTAGGTGGCGACAGCGTAGGTGGTCTCGGCTAGAGATGGCCTTGTTCGGATCGATATTTGTCGATAGCGTAGACGAATTTTTGGTATTTAAGCGGTCATTGGTTTAGGGTAGGCATTGCTTACCTAGCTTTCATTCTTACTCTCAGGAAACTCTCATTTTAAACTAAAAAAATACCTTTAACGTCAGAAATAACACATTTCCTATAGTAAGCAAATAGTACCTACTTGTAATATACTTAAAATGTAAGATACTGTAAAAAATATGCGTAAGGCATTGAATAGCAAACAAACACAAATAATTTAAATGTTGACCTATGGGTTTTTGTCAATATGTTTTGTAAGATAATAAAAAATTTAACTAAAAAATTTTGAAAGTATCATATCAAAAATGGCCGGAAAAGTATGTTATTTTAAAAGAATCAGTGCTAATTTAAGTTTGTTTTCTAAAAAACTGTATTTAATACTATTATATTACCACATTTTCTTTATTGTACTTAGTATTGTATCTTTATACATAAAATTAAAAATAATTTATTGCCTAAAAAAATTTTGTTCTTTTAATTATGACCATCATAATTATAAAACAAATTATTAATACTATTTTTCATAGGTTTGATAGAATATAATAATTTGGAAAATTCTATTAAATCTCAAATACCATTAAAACTATTTAAAAAAACTTTATTAAAAAACAAAGTGATACGTAATATTTGATACAATTTGCACAATGTTTAACTTTTCTATTTTCGTTAAAAGAAGGCTGCGTTAAAAAAATGCAATAAAAATATTTAATTGTAGCTTTTTGCTAAAACATGTTAGGTACTACTGTTACTACTACTACTAATCGTACTGTTTAACCGACATGCGCACCATTGGGAAATCAGTACCTATACTATTTTCTTGGTGTATGGTCGTTTGATTTAATATGTTTTCTTTAAAATATGTTATCGGTTATCCTGCACATCCTTACTGTCACTCAATAATACAGAAGTCATCACTAACTCGTTTGTATGATATAAAGGGGCATTATTTGTCTGGACTGATGGGAGTTCCATGATTTGTAGAATGCTTTATTGTGCAGACCACAATAGACAATAATGTGCCGGCAAGTTATTTTAATTTTGTATAAATCGCCGAGCGTTCTTTAGTGAAACATCATCTAATCCCTCGTAGTCGATGAATTTCTTCGGCGATGTAGCAGATAAAGTGTTAAATGTTTGTAGAATAATTTATTAACGTTAGCTTGTATACTGTCTGTATATCATCTATATTAAAATCTATACATACAGGGTGGGGATTTTAAATGGAACGCTGCTCATAGCAGCTCTGGGAATAAGATTTCTCTAAAATCCAAAAATTAACCAACTTTTTTTTCAAATCAGAAGACGCCACTTAAGCCACCTTTTTAGAATGCTTATTGAAGAAGGGATTGTATAACAGTTTAAAAAAAAGCAATTTTTTTCCTAACTTTTGAACCCACTTGGCCAAGTAAATGTTGCTTTATCAGAAAAAGTATCCAGTCTCAATCAATTTATCGGTTGTCCAATCCAGCCATCATAGCTTCGCAAAATTCTACCCTTCTATCTAAGTCATCCTCCAATAACTCTTGTACTGGTTGCGTTTTGAATGGTTTTATGCCAGTAGATTTTATGATTTTTAACACCGTTTCATGATCGATATTGTGGTCACGAGATTTGCCTTGCTGGTGTAATTGGGTTTTCTTGATAGATCAATATGATATCCAATTTAGTTTTATTTGATACACATGGCCCAATTCTCCAAAAAGCTTTTCAATTTCTCAGGAATAATTTTTCTTGTGGTACCGACTATATATACGGCTTACATGTCCCTATCTTCAATTTTTATTATCTTCCCAAAAAAATCAACTTCCAGTTAAACCGGAACAACTATATTTTCTGCTTTCGAGTTACATCCGGTTTAACCGGAAGTTGATTTTTTTAAGGAAGATAATAAAAATTGAAGATAGGTACATGTAAGCCGTTTTGCTCTAAGACATACTGTAAGAAGGTTATAAGCTGTCAAATTTCAAAAATGTCACTTTTCGAGAGTCAATATCTCGGAAACTATGAAGTATAGACTAATAATGCATTTAATAAAAAATAATTATAATTTTATGTGGAATTTAAAAATGTAAAAATATACAGGGTGTTCCATTTAAAAAAATATTCCAAAAGCGGACCCAGCTGTCATCTTGACATTTAAAGCTGTCATTGGTATGTCAAAAAGTGCAAGACTTGCTCAAATATTATCGTTCAAAATTTCATTAAAATATACCGAACGGTTTAGAAGTTAGAGGGGGGGGGGCGGACTTTAGGTCCTCACTGTATAGTTTTATATGTACTTATACAGTTTAAAATCTTGTAATTGCAATCCTGGTAGGGTGTGATGCCGAAAAAATGACTCACTTAAGCCTAGGGTTGTGGATTTGACCGGTCAATTTGTTTTTGGTCAATTGACAATTGACCAGTCAATTGACTGAAATAAATTAAAATTAAAAAATGCAGTGAATGAACTATAGGACTTGCCAAATTTCTTATTTTGTATTTTGGAAAAAATTAATTAAAATTAAAGTTTTGCTTATTCTGAAAAGTCTATTGCCATACCTAAATTTTATACAGGGTGGTCAAATGGATGATATAGTTAGGTCCATCCAGGTACACATTCTATAAGTGTATATCTCAATAGTTTATTTTTATATAACCATGAAAGCATAAAAACATGAACACTTCAAATAAAATATCAGACGGGGGTAATTAGGTAGCTGAATTATTACGAGCAGTAAAGTATGTAGCCAATGGTAAATTTTCATCTTCGGAGTCAGATTCTAGCTGCTCGGCTTCGGAAGACGAAGAGGCATCAGCTTCGGAAGATGAAGATAAATTTAAGTTGGGTATTCTTCCACGTTTATTAATTATATTTAAATTGTATTTAACATACACCAGTTTTCCAGATCGTGTAGTAGTCAGCCTATTTCTTAACTTATTATGGATAATACCCCATGTGGACCAGTTTCTTTCACAAAAAGCTGAGGAGGCCGGCATTTTTAGTAACTTTATAGCTACATCGTGAAGTACCGATTTCTTTTGCGAACTCTCCCACCAAGTTGATGGAGTAATATCCGATGATGTTTTACAAAGTGATTTGATACTTTTTACTGCTGTCCAAATTATACGATTATTGAATTCATTTGATGCTGTTTTAAAATTTAAAATTTTCCCAATTACTTAAACGAGGCAGACTATTGGGAATCCCAGAATCAGGTGTTATTGTTTTCTTAAATAACGGCGCTATAACGATACACTAAACATTATCCTGGGTTGTAGGAGGTAATCTGGACAGATCACAAATGCATAAATATTAAAATAAAATTGATATATTTTGACCGAATTTGACCGGTCAAATACGTCATGGTCAATTGACCATGCCCAACTCTACTTATGTCTATATTGATCACTAACATCCACAAAGCTGATTAACAAAATGGTTTAACGCCCTCGTTGAACCAAATAATGAAAGCTTACCTCACTTGTATCAAAGTTTAAATCTTATTTGGTTATAATATTAAGAAAAAAATATCAATTATCCTCTTTTATGCCTATCAACCACCTTAATACTCGGAGATCAAAATCTCGTCGCCTTTTAAAATCTAATTAATCTCGTCTCTTTTTAAGGACAAACTTCTAGTTTAGACGAAGATAACAAAGACAAATTACCGAAAGCGTTTTAGTCACACAGTCTCAAGTCCGGCCAGTTTGGGTGTTTGATCAGACCCGATGATAGATCGTTAGGATCGAATCATGGGCGCTTGGACACGGCTGGAGGCGCCGCTGGTCGAGGTGTCTGATGTGGTAAAAAATAGAGATGATTAATTAATTCTTTTATTCTTTAGATCTTAATAAAAAATCGCTTGCGTGGAATGATAATTTCGCCTGTTTAATTTACATTGTTTGACAAGAAAAGTTTGTCGTCATTTATTCCCGGTTCTGAATTATCGTGTATACTCACATACAACTATTGACGACATATACATTCGTACACTTTACCCATACATAACTCAATTACAACAAAATTGGGTAACCTTGCTGCTTATATATACCTGGATAGAACACCAGCTATATACATAGCCGTAAATTATTGTATGTACGATTTTTTACCATAAGTAATAATGGTTATTTCTAAATATTTTTGTGTTTAAATTACAGCCGCGAAATAAGAATATAATAATATAATACCAGGAAAACTACAAAAGTATAAAGCCAAACGGGGTAAATTTATTAACAAACAACAAACAAAATACTAATATTTAAATGCTGCGCCATTGGATTCTAACACTAATCGTAATCTTCTTGGCATTGACAAAATAATACTTCTGGTGTAATCCGGAGCTAGCCCTTCCCAAATTTCTTCTATTTTATCAAATAACTCTATTTCATTCTGTGGTTTAAAATTTATTTTGTACATTTTCTTTACCATCAATCCACCATTTTCAATTGGATTTAAATCAGGACTTCTTGAGCATGCACCAAGGCAGACATGTTACGTTGTTTTGTCTAAACCAGTTTCCTATATTTCTTGCAGTATGCACAGGGCAGCTATCCTGCTGAAATATAAAATTTCCTTCAAAAACTATCGCGGCAGAAGGAAAGAAAAACTGTTTCCAAAATCTGAAGATATATATTACCGTTTAGCATTCCGCCAATATTCCAGCATACACCTGCACCATAAACACCTATCCATGCCCACACATTAACAGAGAAACGTCCACTGGTTTGCATTTTTTGAGTATACTTCTCATCATATCGGGGAATTTGGTGGTCTATATCGTCGTTAATTTCACAAAGTGTCGTATCTCATTTATTGTAATTTTTCAGGACAGAGGTTTAAAGATTTTCGTAAGTTTTGGCTTTCGATAAAAGTAAAAAAGCATTTGTTTTATAATATTTATTCGGTCTTGTGTTATAGTGTTAGGAGTTTTTTTTGTAGTTTCATGATAAAACATATGATATGATTTTTTTACCCTGAGTTAAGAAGAAAAAAAAATAGATACGACCATTTGTGAGAATAAAATTTTACCTGTATGTTGAGATATGTCTTTGTTATTTATGATAAAATATATTATTTTATAATAGAAAAATAAGGCAAACCCTTCGAAATGAACAAATTTTATTTTAAATACCTAAACTAGAATATAAATATACAAAACTATCTTGACGTAGTATGTAAAACAGGTAAATGAAACTTTGCAGGCATTTTTATGCAAATATTAAGGCTACATTAATTAGCAAAAATACAAAAAGAAATATGAACACGTAAAAATGGGTAAAAAAAATCGTGAACATTTAATTTTTTTAATGTGGTAGTAAGTTTTTGTTTGTTAACTATTCCCTTCTTTCTTTGACTCGGTTCGCCTTCCTTTTTACTTCCTTCCACTTGATGCTGTTCAGGCTGTAAGTCCCTATTAACATTGGTTATTCTTGTAGTTTTTTTTTTTTAGTATACGTGTTGTATGGTAGTCACAATGTGGGTTATCCATGAAGTGATCGTAGCACAAAAGAATCCAACAACGATGACAGGAACTCCATACTTCTCCCTTACATCGGTAATATTTACAGGTGGCTGTATACGGAGGATCGGCATCGGAATCGTAAACAGGCTCTTCACTTATTTCACTCTTATTGTCAGAAATTGCCGTTTTCTGATTACTTAAAGATTCACTCAAAATCAAAGCCCTGATTTGGGCTAGAGGTACATTGTCCGAAGAATCCGACAAGGAATCGACATCTGAAATGTCCACGTGGTTTCTAAACTCACTCACAGACTTGACATCTAGCTTGTTCACTTCCTGCGTAGGTACAGGTACATAATCTGAATTATGTTCATCGAAAATATTAATGTCGCACTCCGTTAAGATCACTTTGCCATTATGCCACTTTTTTTCGTAAAACATTTTTACTTTAGTTCCTTTTTTCAATGCACCACGAAACATAAGTTTACTTGATAACACAACATTTTTTGTGCCATCCTCCCATAGTACAAGTGCATCCATCGTAAAAATGTATTAATCTCACCGTACAAATATTGCGTTATTGCACCCGGCTACGTTTAAAACTAGACTAAATGCATAATAATTGCCGTAAAATAAAAGACCCGTTCAAGTATAATACGAGTTCTAACTCGTCAAATTGAGATACGTCGGCGACCTGCACAAATCTATTTAAAAAGTAAATCTCACAAACCGACCTAACTCGAGTTAGGTCGGTTTGTGAGATTTATAAAGTTTACTATTATGAGATTCGTCACCGACCAAATGTTAATTACGAGAAAAGTATAGCAGGTAAAGTTACGACACTTTGTGAGATGAAAAAGGTTTATATAAGGTAAACGTTTTTGATCGTATCTCAAAATAGCGATTTTCTGAGATACGTCAGTTTGTGAAATTAACGACGATATGTTCGAATCCTTCTATTATATGTAGACCGAAAAGTTTTCTCATCGGAAAAGATAACATTTTGCCAAAAAAATCATTTTCTGGTAAATATTGCAAAGCAAACCCAATTCTTTGTTCATTATTACTATTTTAAAAATGGTTTGGATGCAGCTGCTCGATTTCTTAATTCGGAACATTGTCTTACTCGGCGTTGCGCGGTTCTAGATGAAGCAGAGAATCCTGTTATATGCATAGCGGATACTGTAGTTTCAAATGGATTTTGCCTTAAATACTCCACCAAATTTCGGCCTTCTTCATTTGATGATTTTCTGTTATTTAAACCAGACCCAATAGACCTTTCAAGTGTTTGATGATAGCGCTATTTTTTTACATTTCCTTGACCAGTCAGGTCAGATCAGCTATTTTTCCATAAGAACACCCTATTTCTACTAAACATATTAAGCATTCTTGTTATTTCAATAATACTTAAATGAGGCATTTTTAAATCAAATAAGATAATGACCAGGCTAGGATAACTTAAATGGTGAAGGTCGTCCCCTGTTCGTTTAATTTATCCCCCGGTCGCTAGTGGCGCTATTGTAGGAATTTTCTTTTATAAGGTTGTTCATCTCCTAACGTTGGTAGGAACAGAATATTCATTTAGAATTATCATGGCCAACATTCTGTACCTCTCTCTCTCTCTGTACCTGCATAATATGTGCGAGAAAGATAAAAATATGGCTTGTTGTGACAGATCCTGAAGTCTTACCTGGACTGGTGAAAGATTGTCATTGTCATTTTATGATTAATTTGTCAAATATATAAAAAAATAAAGTTATTATTACATAATTATTCATATATAATTTATAAACTTAACATGGCGCAGTCGGTAGTTTGAGAATCGTAAATAGGTTTATATTTAATATGTCGCGACCAAAGAAGTCGGGAAGAAAAACCAAGGCAATTAACAAAAGCGTGGAACCTCCTGAAGACTTCATTAATGTCGCCCAACGATTGGAAAGTACAGCGAAAGCTATTAAAGATATAGAAAGAAACTTTACTTCACAACTTAATGAACTACAAGGTACAGGGTGTCCAGTTTTCGTGTGTTTTCATATACCAGCTCCCTTATTATAAAAGATAGAAAGATGGGGTTTGCGGCTTACTGTTCTATTTTTTTATGAAACTTTTATTGCCGTAAACAAAATTTTCATAGCCCTCTCAGTTTCTGACATACAGGGTAATTTTCAAATTTTGTCATTTTTGACGCTCTCCTGTATCTCGATTATTTGATAACTTATCAATAAGGTAAAAATGGATTGTTATATAGTTTTTTATGTTGAATTCAGTGGCGTAGTTAGTTTTTTTCTAAAAAGTTTTGTTTATGAGTAATGACCCAAACTTATATTTTTTTAATGGGACACCCTATATATTATTTATTTTTCTTGTTCCTCTTTTTAAGAGCTTTTCAAAAATATATAATAGTCCATATTTATTTCTTTTAAAAAGGGACAATTTTAACTTTTTTTTGTAAAATTAATCATTTTTTATCTAGAATCCAGAAGGCCATGATCAATCATGGATAGACATGACAGAAAACAAAGGTTTGTAAATGCGCCATTACGGATTATTGTCAAATATTAAAGGTATTTGTTTAATTTTGTTAGTTTATTTGATATTTCTGTGAAAAATCATTTAATTATTTAACATGGCAAAAAAAAATAGATATTATGAAAATTATGAAAATCACGATATGTATGTTTGTTTTATCCGAGCTAATGAAGACGCGAACGCAGCCTCGAAACTGTATTTTAATAGGTAAGTTTCAAAACCATTTGTTATTTAGATACCATTATGTTTATAATAAAAATAAAAAAGTTTTAATCATAATTATTTTTATCGATTATTAGCTTTTTGATACATATTTAAATTTTTCGTAGATATCCAGTTGTTAATTTTTTTTTATTTGCGGGCATAGCCCTCTATTCGAAAAATGATAGATTTTACAAAAAAAGTTAAAATTGTCCCTTTTTAAAAGAAAAAAAAAATATGGACTATTATATATTTTTGAAAAGCTCTTAAAAAGAGGAACAAGAAAAATAAATAATATATAGGGTGTCCCATTAAAAAAAATATAAGTTTGGGTCATAACTCATAAACAAAACTTTTTAGAAAAAAACTAACTACGCCACTGAATTCAACATAAAAAACTATATAACAATCCATTTTTACCTTATTGATAAGTTATCAAATAATCGAGATACAGGGGAGCGTCAAAAATGACAAAATTTGAAAATGTCCCTGTATGTCAGAAACTGAGAGGGCTATGAAAATTTTGTTTACGGCAATGAAAGTTTCATAAAAAAATAGAACAGTAAGCCGCAAACCCCATCTTTCTATCTTTTATAATAAGGGAGCTGGTATATGAAAACACACGAAAACTGGACACCCTGTACAATAACTAGTTTATTAAATAAAAACTTTGAAAATAACAGGGAATTGTTAGAAAAATCTACAGAAAATAATAATATAATAATGTACCTAAGCTGTTTTTTTATGTAAACCATATTTATGTAAATATCTAATATTAATAAATCTTGTCGCCATATCATTGTTATAATTTCCTTTCGTTCTCCCAAGTTATTTTAACTTGAATCAGATGTTTCGCGCTTCAAACTTTTCCGTTAAGTTAGAAGCGCGAAAATTTGAATTCAAAGTAATAATAAAATTAAAATTTTTATGCTTGGCGCCTACCCCCACCACGACTATATTTAGTTTCTCCCCCGGTCGCATGTGGCGCTATCAGGGAACCAATTTAGTATGTTAAGTTGCCTATCTATCCTTGAGAGCGCGCCACTCGCTTGTCTATGATAATGACAATACTATGACAGACATCATGATAACAATTAACACGTTACAAAGGTAAAAAACTTGCATTTATTGTGTCACAATTTAGTGTACGAAATTATCTGTCGTCAACTGTACAATGTCCCTGTAACTTGAAGTTTGCCAGCACGGTATACAGGGTGGCCCTTTAGTGTGGCAAAGTACAATAGCTCCGTTACTATTTCAAATACATTAAAAATATTAATACAAAAGTTGAAGGGCAGTAAGTGACTTATAACGTAAAATTATTTTTAACTCTATAGGGTGGCTCAAAAAAGCGGAACAAGAAAAAATGTACTTTTTTCAAATGGAACACCCTGTATATTTTTACATTTTTAAATTCCACATAAAATTACAATTATTTTTTATCAAATACATTATTAGTCTATACTTTATAGTTTCCGAGATATTGACTCTTGAAAAGTGACATTTTTGAACTTTGACAGCTTCTAACTTTCTAACACTACGTCTTAGAGCAAAACGGCTTACATGTCCCTATCTTCAATTTTTATTATCTTCCCAAAAAAATCAACTTCCAGTTAAACCGGAACAACTATATTTCCTGCTTTCGAGTAACATCCGGTTTAACCGGAAGTTGATTTTTTTGGGAAGATAATAAAAATTGAAGATAGGGACATGTAAGCCGTTTTGCTCTAAGACGTACTGTTAGAAAGTTAGAAGCTGTCAAAGTTCAAAAATGTCACTTTTCAAGAGTCAATATCTCGGAAACTATAAAGTATAGACTAATAATGTATTTAATAAAAAATAATTATAATTTTATCTAGAATTTAAAAATGAAAAAATATACAGGGTGTTCCATTTAAAAAAAGTACATTTTTTATTGTTCCGCTTTTTTGAGCCACCCTATAGAGTTAAAAATAATTTTACGTTATAAGTCACTTACTGCCCTTCAACTTTTGTATTAATATTTTTAATGTATTTGAAATAGTAACGGAGCTATTGTACTTTGCCACACTAAAAGGCCACCCTGTATGTTTATTAAAAGAAGTCACTGTGACCTAAAATGTCTATTGATCATCGTTCAGACACAATAAAGGAATTCTATTTCCTTTAATATGTATAATCACTGTTTGCTTTAATCCATTTAAAATATTTTGGTATATAAAGATACGTATTTGGAACAATGGGGCATTCTTTTGTCCAGTCGCTAAGTTCCTTAGACCCAAAAGCCAGTCCTGCAATTTTTCCATCATTTGTCAGTGGCGCTCCTTCATCTCCATAACATGTTGCTACAGTTGCTGATATTTTTTTGATAATGTACCAAATAGAATTCAATTTTATCGTCTTAAAAATGTTTAATTAATGCTAATTGGTTTTAGTTATTAAAAAAATATATTTTTTCGTTAAAATACGTTATTATTACCAAGTACTTAAATATTGTTGTTCAGGCTGTTTACAATACAGGGTGTCCCAGCCTAGAGTGACCCATTTTAAATGCTTATAACTTTTATACCAGTTGTGCTAGCCACCTACGGTTTACGCCATTTCTTTTCTCTTGGCATAAAGTTTTTTCTAGTTAATACCAAATTTTGTCTACAATTATACAGTGGGAGTAAACACATTGCCTTTTTTCGACATCAAAATTTACAACTATTTTTAATGGAACACCCTGTATATTGCAACGCCATAATTAGGAGTCGTGTCCAAGGTATCCATTTACCAATAAAACATCGGACTTGTAACTTGAAGTTTTAGCAGCAAAAAATTAAAATAGAAATCTGGGTATTTTAGCAAACGTATTTTTTATTAGCATATTTACAACGCGAATAGGCAGATTTTAATTATTTTTTTCTGATAATAAAGAAATAAATATAAATCTAAAAAGACTGCTGTATATGTTGGCCGTTCTGTTCAACGCATTTATGAAGTAGAACCATTAAATGGTTGAATGAATTGTGTAACATATCCTGGGGAATCGCTTCAATTACGTTACGAATATTCCTCTTTAGATCATCCAAACTATGTGGAAGGGGGTTATAGCACCTATCCTTGACATAACCCCAGAGAAAAAAGTCTGGAACTGTCAAGTCAGGAGAGTAAGGTGTCCATTCTATAGGACCGGCTCTTCCTATCCATTTTGCTCCAAATGTCATATCTAGTGATGCTCTTGCTATTAAAGAAAAATTAGGTGGAGCACCATCTTGCTGAAAGTAGATCTCATCCAAGATACCATCCTGTATTAATTGTGGATAAAAGAAATTTTCCAACATATCAGTATACAGTTCCTGTTATCGTTGGCTCATTGAAAAAAAATGGTCCATATATTTTTTCAGCAGAGATTGCGCACCAAACTGTTACCTTTGGAGTATCTCGCTGGAACTCGTTAAATGCTCTTGGATTCTCTGATGCCCAAATCCTACAATTGTGCTTGTTACACCTACCATCTATGTGGAAACTAGCCTCATCAGACATAATTAACAGCGTATTTGGGTTAACTCTAAACAAGTCCAAAAGAGTTTCGCAAGTAAACAATCTCTTTTGATAGTCCTCCTGACGAAGCTTTTCAAATGTTTGAAGCTTATATAAGGAAATAATTTTAAACATTTTACACATCTCTCGCACTCACTTTTAGATAAATTTAATGCAGCCGCCATTTTTCTAAGAGATATTTTCTGATTATTAATTGCAATAATCTCATGGACCGCTAAAAGTCTGTCTAAATATTCAGGATTAAACATATTCCTTTTTGGCCTCTTGACCTCCAAGTATCCATGTATTGAAAATTTCTGATGCCATTTTTTAATAACGTTTTTGCTTGGCGGATTTTTCTGGAATCTAGTTTGAAATCTTCTTTGTGTCGTTATTATTGATCGGGTTTCGATATAAAAGATTACTGTTTTTGCTTTTTCAACTAACGAATAAATCATTTTCTTTAAAATACGTTATTATTACCAAGTACTTAAATATTGTTGTTCAGGCTGTTTACAATATTGTGTCAACTTTTAATTTCGCTACTCGAGACTTAGTCGAGGATGATGTTTAACAAAAATAACATGACGTTTTAAGATTTTTTAAAGCAATTAGAAGTAGTCAAACTCATTGATATTTTAAAAAATAAATTTTTCCATATTAACGGTCAAGTGCTCTAATTCAGTGATTATAGTTCTAAACCCGATCAATGGCTAAGTGCTTATAAAGTAATAATAATATAATGTAAATAATAATTTTAATTTTATTAAATATATTTAATCTGTATAATCACTGTTTGCTTTAATCCAATCCAAATATTGAGGAATGTAAAGATACGTGTTGGGTACTATTGGGCATTCCTCAGCAGGAACTGTAACGTTTTTGGACCCAAAAGCCATTCCAACAATTTTTCCATCAATAGTTAATGCCGCACCTTCATCTCCATAACACATTGCTACAGTACCCGAGGCACAAATAACATTATAGTTAATGACGTATGTAGGGTACTCTTTTTGGCACAAGGAATTATCGATAATGGTCACATTTCCTCCGTGTAGATATTGATGCTAAAAAAGGAAAATCAATAAGTAGAAATATAATAATACCACCATGTAACTTCTGTGCTGCCACCACATACGCCGAAGCAAGCGGAGTTTGTATCTAGTAATTAATAATGTTTTCTACACTGTGGGACAGTGGCGGCTCGTGGGGTAGAGCCACATTGCCATGGCACTACCTGCCCTCCTGTCTAGCGTCCTGCCCTTTACAAATTACCAAAACCTATTAAAATTAATATTCTCGTTTTTAAAGCAATTAGCAAAATAATTTAAAAATGGAACACAGTCGGGTGCAAATTTCCATCTAAAAGGAAGCTATTATGCGTAAAACGGTAACGTAGCTTTTGCGCCAAGCGCGACGAGGCACACGGGAGGTGACGAAACGCCATCACCTCAATAAAAAAACATTGGAAAATGACATTTAATGCAAGCATGCAAAAATCTCGACGGCGTAGCCAGGCTCTCTTCGTTTGACCGTTTGATGTTAGACGTTTCAAACAGCTGATGTTCGCGTCGCGTCCCGATTTGTTTTTTGTTTTCGTTCGGCCGGCTGATTTAATGTAGGGTTAACGAACTTTTTATTTTAGAAATACATAAGTAATTAATACTATTAGATTTTTAAAGGAAACTCCATTTTCTACCATTTCCTTAAAACAAAAATTGGAAATTAAGGAATTAGGACGACCGTTACCAGATTTAAATATAGAAAAAACTCGGGGCAGACATAAAGTGCGTTTGCGTTAATTTAATAGAAATAGTTATGGAAAAAATACTTGGGTGTGCGGTTGTGATGAATCTAATAGACTATTTTGTTTTATGTGTGTTTTATTTGTTGGGGAGCAAACTTGGTCCCAAAAAGGTACAGATGATTTGGTCCATATCTGGGACAAAATGAAGACATGAAAAATCGAAGGTACATTTAAACAATATATTTAATTTCAGTATGCTTGGTAAAATTAACATTAAAACTCAATTAAATTCTGCATATCACAATGAAATAATGAAGAAAAAGGAACAAATTGATAAAAACAGATACATATTAAACCAAATTATAAACTGCGTTCGGTTTTGTGGTGCATTTGAGTTGGCTTTGAGAGGTCATGACGAAAAAGAGACGTCGGAAAATAGGGGCATATTTCGTGAATTAATAAATTGCAGCTCAGAATTAGACAAAACTGTTAAAGATCATATTGAAAAATCGAAAGTATTTAAAGGAACATCAAAAACCATACAAAATGAACTTCTGGACTGTATGTTAGATGTGTATCATGATGAAGTCATAAAAGAAATAAAGGACTCTTCGTTTATCGCTGTTATCGCAGATGAAACCACTGACATTGCTTGTGTGTTTCAACTTGTTATTGTGTTTAGGTATATTCAAGATATGATTGTAAATTCATAAATTAAATTAGGTGCCTTTTTGCTTATTTTTCCTACTTCAAAAGCAAGTACTATTAACAAAAAAGGGCGTGGCACCCAAAATTTTTTGCCTGCTGCGCTAAGGATTTGCCTGGCCCTACTTCACTAAAATGGCACGAACCGCCACTGCTGTGGGATGGCTAGCTTTAGATAACTCACAATTTATAAGATATACATGATATGGCATACTGTCAAACCAACATCACTTCAATCTTCCTGTCATCTACTGAGTAGGTATTATACTAGGTACACTGAATCTGAATTACATATCGACACTAAATTTCTAATAAAGCAGATACAACCACAGCGGAATTTTACAAGATTTAGTTTGATTCAGTGAAATGAAAAGATAGAATTGGATTCGGATGCTTACAAAGATGATGTACAGTTAAACTGTATATATAGTTCTGGTTAAATAAAGTTTGAATGAATTTGCCCGTGTAAAAGTTAATAACCGAGAACTAAACAAGATCCTACCACACAATTTAATTTATTCTACTTCGACGTAATAATGTATTACTTATTCACTTCTTGGCATGCCGACCCAAAATATTTTTCTCCAAGCATAATATATACATTGAATATCAAACTATAAGAAGGCCATATAAGCAGATTTCCTAAATCTGCTACGTTAAATTCATATAGATGGCACAATGAGTCACCAACAATAAAGCGTGTTGATGCAGCCACTAACGACAAGCCTTTTCACTGCTAAATTAAAACATTGTTGCCGCCTGTCTGTTTGCACAAACATAACTTTTAATTGGACCCTAAGTCGTTGGGTTTTTTAAATTTATTTTTATAGCTTATCGCAAAACTTGATTTCACATAAGTACCTACACCTATCCTAGATTTATGTAGCTTACATTTATTTTCCTACCTATAGTATAGTCTAGACCTAAAAATGTCCCTATTTTTAATTGCTTTGTAGGATATAATATTTTCAACCTTTTGACGTTTTGTATATATATTTTGTATAACTTGGTTTTTATTTGCAATTATTACTACGTTTCAAAATGGTTAAAATAAGTGGGTTTTACTTTCTTACTTAAGAAAAGTCCAGTTTGTTTGTATTAGTGTATTACGTATTTTGCTATTTTTCGACAAAATAAAACCTATTTTAGTTATACTTGCTGTCACTTTTTATCTACTTTTATTTGTATAACATTTAACACCTAATGCGACGGTGAAATCATTATGAAAATCGGTCCAATTACCCCCGGAGTAATCAGCGTACATAAAATTATCAAAAACATACATTCGGCTGGAATTGAGAACCTCCTATTTTATTGTCTGTTAAAAATGCTTAAATCCCTAAAAATTCCAATAAAATACGATATGCGGCACGACATCACATCAGTGAATTTGCGACATCTGCTGCCGAGGCGCTGCATTTATAACTATAGATTTACGATCAACTTCACAATGGTGGCCAAACCGTCTCCAATACAGTCTAAAACAGGGTTGTCAAGTTTTCTCGAAGATCCGCTATTCTTATAGTTTGATATTCAATGGTATATGTAAAAACTACTCACAGCGGGGTCCCATTCCCGAATAGGATACTGCCATCCACTGATGTGACCAATCTGACCAATATTAACAGTATCATCGGAGAGCAGTTTGGCTGATTGAATTTTATCAGTAAACTCTACCGTGCTTGGTAATTTGATCAATGCGATATCATTTTCATAGGTGGTCGCATTGTATCCTTCGTGGTAGGTCACGTAGTTTACACTGGTTTCCAATAATACAGAACCTGTTTCATTAACTTGCTGAACATCCCAAATTCCGAGGTAAACATAAATCCCATGAGTCCTTAAAACGATATAATTTAAATTTTAGCTAAAATTTATGGTTAAATTATCAGACAAATTAGGTTTGTCGACTTGGTGTTGATGGTTGGAAGCCACACACAAAAAAATCTAGTATCCAGTTGAACCTAAAAGTTTCAAACTGAAACTATCATAGACATAAATAGGAGCAATGCTAAAGTAAAATTAAATAGAAAACACCTTAGCATCAAAATATAGTTTTAAATTAATACTACATTCTTTTAACTTGACTCTACTTTAGTTTTAGGGTAATAAAAATAAATGATCAACCTATCAATAATTGCAGTTGCAGATATAGTATACGTTAATATTGGTTTGATTCAAAGTAATGCAGATAGCATCAAAGAAATAATAAGGGTTTAGATTTTACTCAAGTTGAGTATAGAGACTGTCATTATGCTCGCTGTGAGAATACAAACTTATTTTTATTTTTAAACCCATCATAGTATATTTCACT
The DNA here is from genome assembly GCA_963969555.1 of Polydrusus pterygomalis. NCBI lineage: Eukaryota > Metazoa > Arthropoda > Insecta > Coleoptera > Curculionidae > Polydrusus > Polydrusus pterygomalis. Next base: position 45,812,434 of record OZ018381.1, on the reverse strand, counting down.
TTGACCACAATACTTATTTTTAAAACAAGTATAAGATTATCTTATTATGATGATAAAGTAATCTCTTTATGAACATAATTTTGATTAACTTGATGATATAATTTAAAACCAGTAGTAGTTTATAAATGAATATATTTTAGTCACGAAATAAAGCAAGTTAGTTTCAAAATAAGGCTATTTGTTTGAGCATTACTATAAGCTTGTTTTGAGAGTAGTTTTTTTTGTGTGCATGCTGTATAAGAGCAGATATTATAGTGCTGATCCGGTGATCTGATCATATTAATACATCACTGTTTGCTTTAACGTGACAATGCCTTTCAATAGCAGCCAACCACCAAAATCAAAGAAAACTATTCGTCGAACTTCAGTTAGAAAGAGATAAGACGTTACTTACTTGTGGGAGTTTTGATAAGTAAAACATCGTGCAGCAGTTAACACGTAATTTTGGGAAATTAGTGTACCACCACAAGGCCAAAAATTTAGTCCTACATGAAGATATAACTTCACTTGCCACGGACTAGTGTGAGGCTCTTCTACGGTTCCGTTAGCAACTCGCAGGGCCCCAAAAGACCCCCCATCGCTCAGTCCAAGGATGGTCAAATACAGGAAATTCGCTACTAAAACTTTCATGTTTTCTGAGGGATATTTAAGTACAACTATACTTAAGGTGTTGTATATTAGAAAATATAATACTTTTCTAATCTTTTTGATTAGGTAACAGACGCTGTAATCAAGATTTTATCATATTGGAATTTGTCAAGTGTTCCAGGTACGAGAGAAAATATATATCTATTAAAAATGCATGCTTATATACAGGATGTCCAAATTTTTCGCTGTAAATGACAATCAGTTTGCTATCTTCGAAGTATTAAGTTCTACTAGTTCTAGAAATTCGATGCAATAAAACTGTTATTGAAATTATTTTCTGAAGCTTAAATGAAAGGTAGTCTCATACATACAAACGAAGTTTAAATTAATATCTTATAGTACCTTTATTTTAGTGTGATTAGTTTTTTATGTTAAATGAATTACCTATTACTATTTTGCACAATCCGAACCACTAGTACTAGACATTACTTTGTTTCTAAACCAAGTTTGAATCAGTGAGTTTTGTGTCGTTTGGCTTCATTATTTTTTCTTTCCTGTCTTCATCTTACCTTAATACTACTGAGAGTTTATATACCGTGCGAGCAAAAATTATTTGCATCAAAGAGGGCTTGGATTGAAAAACGTAGGACTTGGTTTAGATCACCATGATATGAGGACGATATATCCAACCAAATCTAGGTTAAAATTTTGTCAAATTCATATTATGACATAATATGCCAAACTAATGAGTAATAAAATAAGTAGAAAAATACAAATTTATTTTTGTCGTTTACAAAATTAACAAAGTAAGAATATACAGAAAGAAAAATAATTACATAAATTGCTGAAATTGGCCACCGCCAATAGGGTTTCCGCTAAAAAAATGTCAGGTCTAATATATCATTTCTTTCCCATAAATTTTGGGTAAACCATTGAGAGTAATTCCTGCGTATTTCAAAATCTGCGGCTTGTATTTCTTGGAATACTTGCACTTTATAAGGAAATAATTTTAGCAGCTTTTTAAGAATAGTACTGCATGTTCCATAATATCTTCCCCCTTCTTGGGACAGGCGTCTTATACTTATACAATTTGTTGGCGTATTTTGCATTATTTCACGAACGTTTGCAACAAGTTCTTTTGTTCTTACAGATAGTCTTCCTGCTCATTTTTTGTGTTGTATAGAACCTGTTTTCCTAAACACAGCCACGGTTCTTTTCAGGCAATGATAGAAATCCCCAGCAATAAAAGCATCGTTAGGAAAATGTTCGTGAAAATCGTCCATGCACAAACCCGGATTGTATTGACACTCACCATTTACTCTAACCCCGTTTCGAAAATACGCTTCAACCATGAATGTTTTGTGCTGTTCCGATCAGCCCATTGTGTGAATTGTTCAAGAAATTGGAAAAATTAGCGATGAATCAAATTACTTGTAACGACTGTCAAAGATGACGGAGTAACTGATTGATTGTTAATTCAGGTAGTTACTGAAACCCAACAGGTACTTAGATGCAAGTCCCTCTTTGATGCAAATAATTTTTGCTCGCACGGTACAACATTTAAATGTGATAACTCGTGAACTCTTTCGCAACTTATTAAAAATACTTCCGACGATATTTATACACCCAAAATACCCGATACTTTTATTTTATTAAAGTAATTTCTCCATCAAGACCTATGTCAACTGTCAAAGCATTATCTCCGAGCTGCGTGTGCGGCGCTTACTTGAAATTAGTCAACGTCACTTCTAATAAATAGTAAAAAAACAATAAGTGTCAACAGTGCGTACCGGGCAACTCGTAAACTTAGGATAACTGATTACCAGACTAAAATAATTACGCTGCGACTTGCAGGTAGAGTCGGGGACTTCCAATAAGATAAGAATTGTGAACGGGGACATGATCAGGGGTGTGGAATTTAAATTGAATAAAATTGAATTAAAAAAGAATTAATTGGTTTAACCACGGATTAATTCTTCACAATGGAGGAGTTTGTTATATGCACCTTATCGTGGGCATACTTTGATTAACTACCGTGCGAGCAAAATTTATTTGCATCAAAGAGGGCCTTGCATCTAAGAACGTAATGCACTGTTAAAAGAAAAGAATCAAATTTAACTTTTTTTTTATGTCCCAGAAAGTCCACTCCCGTTTTTTTGTCAATTTAACTAAAACCGCTTCAGTCAATCAGTAACTCATAAAATATGTTATTACTATTTTGACATTAATCTGATTTTATTGTGCAGTAAAAATTACAACTTAATTAGTTAATTTGACACATTTTTTATGTTAGTATTAACTTCTTTTAAAATTTTAACTAAAAAAGATATTCATAATGATTATAAACTTTATCAAAGTTACTAGTGTTTGATTTATTTGAACCGTAAAAGAATTGCATGTTAATTTTAGTTAGCTGTTATATTAAAACGACTTCCAGAAAAGTTAGTTCTTAAAATCTGATTTTTACTAAACACAAAAGAGTTAAAATAACTATACATTTTAAGTTAAATTTGATTTATTTTAATTGATTATAAATTTTTTTGATTCTCACGTCCAGGATTTCTAACAGTGTGCTTAGCCGTATACCCTAATACCTGTTGGCTGTCAGTATCTATACCTGAATTAACAATCAATCATGAAGCCTGGTCTGCCTGTTTCCACCTCTTTGGTTATGTGAATTCTCAGAATACACGCATGTGGAGTAGTGAAAATCCCCATTTTTTTGTCCCACATTGCACCCTCAAAAAATTGATGTCTGGTTAGCTGTTTCCCGAAGAAGAATTGTTGGTCCTATTTTTTTCCATGGCACAGTTACAGCACAGCGGTATAGAGACAATATTTTGAATCCATTTGTGGAGCAATTACTTGACGACGAACTACGTTTTGGATATTTTCAACAGGACGGTGCAACCGCCCATACAGCCGCCGAAACTATTAACTACTTACGCAATTTTTTCGACGACAGATTGATCAGTTTTCGATCAGACATTCAATTCCCATCTAGATTACCTTGTTTAACGGTTATGGATTACTTCGTTTAAAGAACACTATTTTTAAAACACCAGTTGCAAATTTAAAACAATTACAAGAAAGGATTATTCAAGAATGTGGTAACATTTCTCCAGAGATGCTGGTCAGCACTTTCGAAAATATGAAGAGACGTATGAATTTATGCTTGGAGCATGGCGGTGGCCAATTTCAGCAATTTATGCAATTATTTTTCTTTTTCTTTCTGTATATTCTTACTTTGTTAATTTTGTAAACAACAAAAATAAATTTGTATTTGTCTACTTATTTTATTACTCATTAGTTTGGCATATCATGTCATAATATGAATTTGACAAAATTTTAACCTAGATTTGGTTAGATATATCGTCCCCATATCATTGTGATCTAAACCAAGCCCTCTTCGATGCAAATACTTTTTGCTCGCACGGATGTTTCAATTTTTGATTGACAAGTGCCTGTTACAGGTGGTAAGAAAGAAAACAAAACTCGTGAGCCTAGTTTTTGCTAACTCTAAAAGGAGGGGGTATAGAGATCTAGTAACCCCTGATACTTAAAAACTTGTGTGACTGTTCTGAGTTTCGTAAGAGTGAGGATAATATAGACACGTTAACAACATTTTTAAAGAATGGAAGAATGTTAATAAGGTGTCGATATTAACCAATTATTGGATCGACTTAAGAGACCAGTTTTATTGTAGCTTTCGCGAGTCCTTAGTAGATAGATATGCTTACACACAGGGGATATGAAACTTTGGTTTTAATTATTTTATCGTATTTACTTCTTAAGAATGTTTTGACATGTTGCTTAGCCCTTCCGATATTTACTATTAATTTTTGGAGCCCATACATTCCATTTCCCAACATTGTTTTTCTTTATGCTACACCACTGACCGGTCATCTTCGTAGTTCCGAGCATTCCAAGACGTATCAAACTATCTTTTAAACGTCTTAATTCTGTGACACCGAATATAAAACAACATCGGCTTATCGGAGTATCGGGCTCTCGTGACCACTAAAACCGGGACCGGACAGTCAATTATTTCTTAAACTGTGACATCTTTAATCTAATTACGGAGCTGGTTGGGCCCACCAACCGTATCTGATAGAGGTTGGGTGGGTTCGGGTTTGACTTATATCCTTGGTGATTTTTTATTTTCGTTTAAAATGGATTAGTGGCATTTACATACTAGTATGGCAAATATTTCTTGAAGGTGAACATTCATAAATTTATAAGTTCAATGAGCCTGATGAATAAAAATTAAGCAATTACTTGAAGCGATTACTTTTTAGTAAAAGCAGTTGCTTGACTAGCAAATGCTATGCAATTGCTGGATCTGGATATGACTATAATTTTGAAGCGATTGCTATTTTTCTTATACACCTCTGTAGCAAATGCTTATTCAACACAAGTTCAGGCGTGGCTTATCCACTTGTTCAGATTATAGATTTCATGTTCAGTTTGGTGCCTAATTTGCAGTAAGTTGACGTAAATACAACAACGTTGGTCTATTTATTTACTACAATAGTAATCTGTTACGTTTTTGTGGAAAATAGGAACATGTATTTGTGATATGGCAGATTTCAGTGAAAATGAGGAAAGTGATAGCAGTGATGAAGAAATTAAAGACAAGCAATTTATATTCGTTCACAAATTGAAGGAATATAAATAAATCTCTCTGACCACATGCAACCGTTTATATAGCTTCCACAACAGCTTCAGCACTTTTAGGAAATTTAATAAAAATATTGGCCTTCTTCAAAACTGCATCCATTACAGAAGTGTATGTCTTACAGACAGTCAGTAGTTTGGTGAACACCGAGTTCGTCACCTACAAAATATTGAAAGCCCGAGTGCGACAATTTCCGCAGAAAGGCTTTAATCTTATTTAAAGGCGACAGTGCACCCCCTCGCCTTTTACCAGTATCAGTCAAAAAATAATTTGCCAGCCACTCAACATTTTCGCAGTCAAATCGATATAACGTTCTGAAATCATCATAGCTGCAATTTTTACGTACACCGTAGATTTTTCATTTACGGACGTTCGTATATTCAGCCATAATTGAAGACACAAATTAAGAGCGACGCACGTGTATGCCGCGGAGAACTTAAATTAACTACTACCAAGCAAATGATGCAGAGGTCTCACCTACCTTAAAAATTTGAAAGCGATCGCTACACTAGAAAAAGCAATCTTAAATTATTCATCACATTTTAAGCAAACGATAGCGATTGCTTCTATTTTTTAAGAAAAAGCATTGACTAAAAGCAATTTCTGCACTTTTAAGCAATTGCTGGACGCAAAAGCAATTACTTTAGTTTTTATTCATTGGCTCTCAATAAATTACTTTGATTTTATAAGAAAAAGCAGTTGCTACATTTTTATTCATCAGGCTCATTGGCATGCAATTGTTGATTTTTATTATTAATTATCTATATACAAAACGGTTTCATGCCCTTATTATATAATCAGTGTAATCAGTGCTTTTTTACACTGGAACACATCGGATCTAATTAAGGAGCTGTATATTCTCTGGATTTACTTCAATCATTGTCATTACTTGCTTTGTCAATGATTAATAGATTTTACCTAAAAGCATTTATTCCATTTAGATATCAAATGTTGAAGACACAGTGGGTCGACTTAATAGTTAATAGCGAAGTATGTACATTGTACATATACTGAATACTCTTGTTACTCGACATATTCCGGCTTATTCTTTGATCTATTAGGTGCAGGTGGGTATGTGCTAGCAAGAGCTACTGAAAGAATTTAGTAAATTCTTCAGCATATAGAATTTTCAAAAAAACAAATCGAGCGTGCTATCAGCGCTTCATGTAGATGAAATGTGGTTAAATAATGCAATCATAATACCCATTGCAGTAATTAAGGACATATTTATTGAATATCTGCTTAAATAGTTTTTGCAAAGTAGAAATAGTACATACCTGTATATATAAACCGAATAAAACTATTCAATACCTCGATCGATAATATAGCAAATAAGTATAACAAATTTAGAAACGCTATTTAAGTGTCATTTCTGTCAGTTATTAGAATAAGCAAACAAACTTAATTTACTTAAGTGTGGTGATAGCAATCGATTTGGATGTGATTTATGGATAGGAATGGGCACTATTTTTAAAACGATTATTAAATAAAGACAAGCTTCTACAGAACAAGAAACATTTTCTTTTTCTAGTTCTGCTTTAAATCGCGCAATTGTAGGTATAAACATAATAATACATAATAATATATAGATATTTGGCAGTATATTGTCTTAAAACTGACATTTAATTTTCACAAAAAATATTGACACAGCTAATATTCCAAGTAGATATTTATATAAAGAGTATAATGAGGTAAATTGGAGCCAATCAAAAATCCTTGGACGTTCCATTGAAATCACAAATTATTTGTAAATGTTATGAAACCTGTTAGTTTAGACTGATCCTAAATTCTACCAAATAGATACGATAGGAAAATTGGAAAAACGATAGGTATTCTGAATCAGATCCCCGAAAAATAGAATCGAGTTTGGAAGAATGTCACTTGGCTATCTATTTGGTATTTATAAAGACATATTATGGGAGGGTATACCTACTTATACTTAACAAACTACTTTGGAGTTTTTCATAAAACTAATGGCCGTTTTGCGTCCAGCGATTGCTTAAAAGTGCAGGAATTGCTTCTCAGTGCTTCTTCTTAAAAAATAGAAGCATTGCTATCGTTTGCTTAGAATGTGATGAATAAATTAAGGAATTGCTTTTTCTATATAGTGTAGCAATTGCTTTAAACTTTTTAAGGTAGGTCGACCCCTGCATCATTTGCTTGGTAGCAGTCAACTTTAGTTCTCCGCGGCATACACATGCGTTGCTCTTAATTTGTGTCTTCAATTATGGCTTAATATGAACGTCCGTAAAAGAAAAATCTACAGTGTACGTAAAAATTGCAGATATTTATGATAATTTCAGAAAGTTATATCAATTTGACATGCGAAAATGTTGAGTGGCTGGCAAATTATTTTTTGACTGATACTGGTAAAAGGCGAGGGGGTGCACTGTCGCCTTTAAATAAGATTAAAGCTTTTCTGCATGCGGCAATTGTCGGATCCGGGCTTTCAAAATTCTGTAGGTGAAGAACTCGGTGTTCACCAAACTACTGTCTGTAAGATATACACTTCTGTAATGGATGCGGTTTGGGAGAAGGCCAATATTTTTATTAAATTTCCTACAAGTGCTGAAGCTGTTGTGGAAGCTAAACGGTTGTGGTCAGAGAGATTTATTTATGTTCCTACAATTTGTGAACGAATATCAATTGCTTGTCTTTAATTTCTTCATCACTAGGTACTATCACTTTCCTCATTTTCACTGAAATCTGCCATATTACAAATATAAGTTTCCTATTTTCCACAAAAACGTAACAGATTACTATTGTACTAAATGAATAGACCAACGTTGTGGTATTTACGTCAACTCTTTTGCAAATTAGGCACCAAACTGAACATGAAATCTATAATCTGAACAAGTGGATAAGCCACATCTGAGCTTGTGTTGAATAAGCATTTGCTACAGAGGTGTAAGAAAAACAGCAATTGCTTTAAAATTTTATTCATATCCAGATCTAGCAATCGCTTTTACTAATAGCATTTGCTAGTCAAGCGATTGCTTTTACTAAAAAGTAATCGCTTCAAGTAATTGCTTAATTTTTATTCATTAGGCTCAATTAGGTACATACTTCGCTTAGCTGTTTAAAAAAAGCAAATGGAAAGCATATTAGGGAACTCGTCCAGTAGGTACCAAGGGCGGATCCAGGGGGGGGTCATGGGGGTCATGACCCCCCCCCTGGGCGGTTTACATTTCAACATAGGTACGTAAAAACTATTGTGGAGCGCGCGAAGTGTTAACCAATTAAATTAGTAATATCCACCTGTTCCTCTTGGAACTGCTCGCTGTTGCCGTTATCGTTTGGATTGGATTGGAGCCAGGCGCGGATACAGGGGGGGGGGGGGGCAATGGGGGCAATTGCCCCCCCCCCCCCTGAGCAAGCAAAAACTTTTCGGGCACCCTTGTCAGTGTGGGTAGGCGAAAAGCCCGAACATTTTTTTTTAACTATACGTCCAAATTTTAACAAATTTAGTCAATAATTATGTGTTTTGTATTTCATATTTTTTTTGGACAACAAATTAAAATTTTATGAAATTTTTACTTAGAACGAATTCTCTGAAAGGTAAAATCACAAAAATTAACCCCCTCCTAAATGCACCGGGTTGTTTTTGTAATTTTGTTTTGTATTTTTTATTTTTCCCACTTGAAAACCAAGCACCATGATTCAAAAAAGGGCGTGGCACCCAAAAAATTTTTCCCTGCGGCGCTGTTTGACCCCCCCCCCAGAATTAATTTCTGGATCCGCCCTTGGTAGGTACCTACATGTTTCTGGAATAAGAATTAAAATAGGTAGGTATTTCTTATTTATTTAATGATGGAACTTCCTTCTGTGTGGAGTATTGGAAAAAAAATTAGGATGTCAGGATTGCAATTTTTAAATTCCTTTATCTAAATGAATCAAAACAAATTCAAACATAAAAATCCATAACAGTGAGTCAGTGGCCCTAGCTCACGTGCAAACGGTAATGGTAAATTTGTAAATTACCGCATGCATCGGAGAACAAATCACATTTCGAGCCCGCCTCTCACACCCCCTCCTCATCGATTCTCGTCATCTTATTGGCTGAAAATAAAACAACTTTTTTTCAGGTAAGCGGAACATTATTGCTTTTAACGTGCTTCGTGTTATAGCTGGATCGTACGAGAAAGGAATCCGCTTGCGTCGGATTGTGGAATAGAGTATAGCGAGAAGTTGGTGGAGGGGATGAAAAGAATACACCGACGAAGAACTTCATGAAAACATTCAGTGAGTTGGAATTTCAGTGTTAGCTCGAACGTTTCGTTGAGACCGTTTAGTTCCTGTTGCCTCAGGTATCGCGTGTTCGAATTAAAAAAAAATTGTGTGAAAAATACTTTTCGTTTGAACTAAATAAGTTTTTTGATCAGTGCTTTTTGGTTAGTTTGAGAGTTTTTTTTTCTGCTGGATAAAACCATGGGTAAGGATGTTTTTCGTGTTTTTCTTTGTCGCTTGACGATATATATTTCATATTATTTGATCATTTATTTGGGAGGGATATCAGTGGGTTACAATTGCATACGCAACATTACAACATATTATTAAAAACAATATCTACAATGACGGTTTAAAAAATTTATATTAATTCTACATATCCGTATAAACCATAAGATATAGGTAGGTATATGGTCATTATCTTTATTAATAGGTAGTTGGTTTTACCTACCTACTCTTATTTTGTTCCCCATTTATTTACATCTAAAAATGGTTGAAACTGTAACTATGAAATAGATTTGCGCCAGGTCAGGGACTCTTTGGACTTATGTAGAGGTATTGATTTTATGTATATTTTATAATGTAGTTGATAAAATACTCACGAAGGTTCATAAATATTATATACCCAGGTATTTTTAGGTATATAAAAGGAGCAGGCATATCAGTTTTAAGTGGATTAATCATTAATCTGAAAATCAACATATTTACATAATTTTTTTTTAGTAATTTAATTCATTATACCTAGGTTATTACCTAAATACTTTAGGAAAAATATAACTACCTAAAAAAATTTTAACTGAAAATTAATATGACCTACAAATTTTGACGGACATACGATTTACCTCATTTTAAGGAATTGATTACTAAATACCTTAAAAACACTACCTACTTAGTTTAAATGGCGAATTCTCTTGCCGCCCACTACTTTCCATTTATCTTATTATAAATAAGGTCTAGTTAGATACATCCCTGCCTTAAATCCATCCAAGGAAGTCAGAACTATAGCGATCCAATAAAATAACTAAATGTAAAATATCAGTCATGATTCATAACGAATGTTGACCTTGTCACACTGGTAAATAGGTAGGTACCTATATAACATTGTTAATCCTATCTGTACCTACTTATTAATTATACGAATATCATCCAGTCGTCAACCGGTTCCATCGCCATCATCCATCAAGATGCTGGAATAGTTTAGTATACAATTTTTAACACACTACATAATTTTAAATCAGTTTTATGTCATTTTATTATAACTACTGTACCTAGTATTTTTGACTGCACCTGTAGTTATCATTCACAATAGAAATTCAATTCCCAGCATCCGACAGATTACTTTCGTTTTTTCACATTACACTATACTGTTCAGTAAAAAAAATATCGAGGTCACCTCGTCTGCCTGCACTAACAGGTTCCTACAAGTCTCGTCGAATTTCTATGAATTTAGTCAGCGCGATTCATTTGGTTGACACGAGGGATTTCCCATGAATATCGCGTAAACGTCACTTACAGAACTTTTGCCAGATTGAAAATTCAAGTTTTAACCTGTCATTGTGTCTGAGTTTATTTTACAATGACGCCGCTAAACTAAACACTTTTATGTTATTATTATATCGTTTATTGGTGGTATTTATTTGAGTTTATTTAATTGCATGTGTTGTAGCATGTTTTAATTTAATAGATATATTTTATCATTAATATTGAGTTCCTACCACCAACCGCACTGATATTGCATGATCTAACTTATATACTTCTTCCATTTCCAAAATATATTGCTACTATTGCTGGGGATAGAGCGGGTTGCAAAGTCAGTGATTTGGTTATGCTGTTTCTATCGATACATAAAATATATTGCGTAACTACAGGCTTATGATAAAGAAACTGATCAGCATTTTATATAGAATACCCCCTCGTAATCAAAAATCGCTCGGACCCGTCTTCAAATTAGCACAATTAGGCACTAGCTCGTGACGTCACATACATAACCTCACTTTCGATGGAGCGACAAACAAAGCATTTTTACATTGAAGTTAATGTGATGTTTATTTTTCGAATTTTGTGCAATTTTTGGAACTTTTTTGATATTTTTAGGGTTGGGACCTTTATATCTTCTAGTTTAAGTGTTGTTATTTATATTTCATTTCATATTAAAACAGGTGTTTTATAATTTAATGAAATATTTAATTATTAATTTCACATTAAAAAAGGTATTTTATAATTTAATTAAACATTTTAACTATTTATTTCACATTAGAAAAGGTATTTTATAATTTAATGAAATATTTAATTATTAATTTCACATTAAATAAGGTATTTTATGATTTAATAAAATATTTAACTATTTATTTCACATTAAAAAAGGTATTTTATAATTTAATGAAATATTTAATTATTTATTTCACATTAAAAAAGGTTATTTTATAATTTAATGAAATACTTAATTATGAATTTCACATTAAATAAGGTATTTTATAATTTAATGAAATATTTAACTATTTATTTTACATTAAAAGAGGAATTTTATAATTTAATAAAATATTTAATAATGTAAGACCTATATATTTTTTTTATTTAGAAAAAAAAATAATTAGGTCTTACATATTAATTTTACATTAAAACAGTTATTTTATAATTTAATTAAATATTTACCTATTAACTTCCCACATTTTTATATACCTTGCACCTTGTAAAACCTCATGCAATCTGTGGCGCTACTATTTTCATGTTTTAAAATTTTTTCAGAAGATTCGAACGTTTATTTCAAAAACACTTAACGCTTGTCAAATATTAGATACAAAAAGAACGACTTATTTTGAGTACCATGTTCCCAAAAGGCCACAACAAACCTACATGCCTGTCACATTGTGATGTTAAATGTATTAAATGTTCAGAAACAGGATATGACAGAAACAACTTACAATTAGTTTTAAACGTTTTCATTCATTGTTTGTTTCTTTTGTTCGGGAGTAATAAAACACGCGCTCCAGCAAATGAATGTCATTAAAAATGAACTTACTACACATACTTGTATAGTAGGTACCTACGTACTTACGTTGGTGTTATTTTAAAATGCAGCTTGCATTTTTAAATTGTAACAATTTGAATAAGGTTTATTAAATAATACATATATCTACTTTGTTGTCGGTTCTATTCAGTGGCGGATCCAGGGGGGGGGGGGCAATGGGGCCCGGGCCCCCCCTAAAGCCCTTTGAAACACTGTAAATTATTTTTTAGTTGAATATAAAATACGTGTTACAAAAATTTGTGTTACGTTTTTTACAATATAAAATATAAATATACTGATTTATTTTGATTTTTTGCATACGGGCCCCCCCTTAGGAGTATTTCTGGATCCGCCAGTGGTTCTATTGATGCAAATTTAGCCGGATTTTGCTGATTACACTGAGGAAAATGATCTAATTCAACAGGTTTGCTAAGTAATAGTTTGTATTGATAACTTATTTTTTATTAACCCATATTAAATAAATTGCTAGTGTAGCATTGCCCGCTTTAGTGTTATATCAATCCAAGTGTCTTTATTGGTAGTAATCAGTTCCATTAGCAGCACAGTCTTGTTGAATAATGAACTAATTTTAATACAGCAATTTTGTTAAGAAATAAATAATTGTATCTTCTCAATGCGACGTATTTTGTTCCCAGTAAAGCGCTTTCTCTACAATTAAGAAAGCAGAACAACATCCCCAAAAACGAATTGTATCCGTTAGAACCTATAATCCACAAGACGTTGGTGGGGGTTCTAGTATTAGTTTTAACGCATTTGGTGCGCAGGTCCCATCGTTGTTCGGAGTCTTCTAGCTGTCCTGTCTGAATTTGAATTCTATTGATCGTACCAATACCTGTTTCGGTTAATTTATTTTTACTGTGTATTTACGTTCCTTTTAACTTTGCATGTCAGATAAAGCAATAGAAGATTCTTATTTCGCAGAACCCATCATTAGTATTGGGACTTTATAATCTATCGTCTCTAGACGTATTTTACCATCTCAGTAAACCATGTTGCATAATAGATAATCATATGCAACGTTAAACAACAATAACAATATCACACTAGAATCTATTTCAATTTTTAAGAAGTATACATTACTGATTTTTAGTGGTATCTAAGTATATGCTTTATTAACCGTAGCAAGCAAATATTATTATGATTAATGTCAAGTTTCAATACAACTGTCAGTCGGAACTAATACAGAATATAAAAGCAGATTACACCCTTTATAAAACTTGATAATTACTGTGAATATTCAGAGCAATAATGGCTATATACAATTCTACGGTAGCAATAACTCCTATTTCCTATTGTCTAAATTACCGTGATATTATCACTACACAACGGTCTAGCAGTTTTCGTTGTCTTACAGTAGGAAAGCGCGTTGCTGTCACATATTATAGTATTAAACAGCTGTATAAAGAATATGTAAATTCTTATAAGGAATAGAAGGATTTTTCTCAGTGTAAGCTAGTCTAATTTCCGTTGTTCCAAAAGTTGATACCTAGTTTCCAAAATAGTGGGTGTCAAAGTTATTAGAGGTCCTAGGTTAAAATCCTAGAAGAAGCATAAATCTTTTTCAATTTTAAAAACCTTGTCTGCACATAGATTAACATTTTTCAGTACTTAATATTTAATACATAGATTACAAACTACCATTTCTAAAAATTATTGAAATTATTATACCTATATATAATAATATTTGTCCTCTCTTGTTTTAATCAATATTTGGTAAAACAGCGCCTACATTACAGAATACCTAAAAGGTTTCCACTGTCTTTTAAATAAAAAATGAAAAAATAAGTTACTCATATTGCTCGACGTTTGTTCAAACATTATGTGGATTCCCATAGTTGTATCTACATCCACATCACACACCTTTGTATCGACAAGTTCATTTGTTAACCAAATACCATGGGTAAACAGATCAATTTATAAAACAATCCACTTTTTAGAACCCACAATCATCCGAGGAATTCGCTTTATCAGTGTGCTTAAGCAGTGGCGCATTCGAGGGGTGCAGAAGGCCTCCTGAAGCAACCAAGCAATTATTAGTGATAATATTTTATACTTTCCCATGGCTCTTATTGCATGGAGAAATAAAACCAAGAAAAACCATCCGATATAAACTTTTTACCTCTTATAATTGTATATATTATAATCATGACTTATCATAATTATAAAACAAGAACTAATCAAACTTTTTTTTTGTGGATAGAGTGTCTAAAACATTAGCTAATAAGTCTATTTTTCATAAAGGTTTTGATAGAATACAATAATTTGGAAAATTCTATTAAATCTCAAATACTTACTTATCATTAAAACTATTTAAAAAACTTTAAAATTACATTTATTTAAAAGACAAAAGGATACGTAATATTTGATACAATTTGCAAAATATTTAACTTTTCTGTCTGTTTTTTGTTAAATGAAAGTTCCGTTTTAAAATTAAAAATATCGGCGTTGTGGTCTAGTGGTCAGGCCTCACAGATCGAAGGTCCCGGGTTCGATCCCCGGTGCCGGCAACGTCGATGTTAAATTTGGAATTTGGTTTAAAGGTGCACCGCCGTCTTTCGGAAGAGACGTTAAACTGTGGGTCCCGTGTCATGGATGTTGGCACGTTAAAGAACCCTACCCTCGACAAAGAGGGATTCGGCAAAATTACCAGATAGTGTGTGACAAATTCCCTGGTGTCGGTGATTGGCCTCGTTGCGGAAATAGGCCGACGTAAAAAAAAATTAAAAATAAATCCATAAAAACGTTGTTAAAAAAATGTATTAAAAAATATTTAATTGTAGCTTTTTGCTAAATAAAACATGTTACTACTACTACTACTACTTACTATACTACTTCGCTCCTTGGCGTCTGCTACTTTAGTGATTATTATTTGCTTATCTAAGGGTACATTATTATCCCTGAGTGTTCCACACTGGTGTAAAGACGTGGCACTGTCTGTCTCCAAGCGGTAGCAAGTGAAAATGAAATATGTCAATTTTTGAATTTTGAGGTCTATATAATAGACAGGCTATCCAGCCACACAGATTGATGATATCCAAATTAAAAAAAAAAATTATTGATCACTTTTTGCAATGTAATTTTATTGTGATATCTTCATAATTATGACAATTTTATCCTTATAATATACAGGGTGGCCAACTAAGCGAGGTAAGCGGCTGTATCTCAGAAACCATTAATCGTACAGCTTTCGGAAAAAAAATTATATAAGTAAAGCGATCATGAGAAAATTCTGGAAATTACTTTCAAGTTCCTCATTTTGCCGCAAGGGGGCACAATTGAAAATTATTTTTTTTAATTTTAAATTTCTCCGAAAATTCCTATATTAACGTATAACTCTGATTACATCATTGGAAAGATTAGATAATTCTGCATCATTTTGGTTTAAGGCTCGTTGGCGTACCGACCTTGATAAGAGTGGGGAAAGCTATTGAATGTGTAAACATTAAAATCGTTGTAACTTCTAAACGACTTATCCGATTTTACTAAATTTAAGCTTTTTTGGAAGAAAAAGGTTAGTACCTTCAACCGTCGTATCCAATGGTATACGATAGTTTCTAATAAAATTGCTAGAGGGCGCAACTTGTAATAATAACAGTTTTTTTGATTTTATCCCGAAAATTCAAATCATACGGTATAACTATGACATCATATTCGGAAAGTAGATTAAATTTGCAAGAAAAAATGTAAAGACCGCAGTTCGATATTGTTGTTCGTTTCAGAATTATTGCCAAAATAATAATTTTTAATTCAAATTGCGCCCTCTAGCAAATTTATTAGAAACTATTGTGTACCATTGGATATGACAATTAAAGGTACTTACCTTTCTCTTCCAAATGACCTTAAATTTAGTAACATCGGATAAGTCGTTTAGAAGCTACAGCGATTTTAATGTTTACACTTTCAACAGCTTCTTCCACTCTTATCAACTGAAAGTGTAGAAATTTAAATCGCTGTAACTTCTAAACGACTTATCCAATTTTACTAAATTTAAGGTCGTTTGGAAGAGAAAGGTAAGTACCTTTAATTGTCATATCCAATGGTACACAATAGTTTCTAATAAAATTGCTAGAGGGCGCAAATTGAATTAAAAATTATTGTTTTGGCAATAACTCTGGAACGAACAACAATATCGAACTGCGGTCTTTACATTTTTTTCTTGCAAATTTAATCTACTTTCCGAATATGATATCATAGTTATACCGTATGATTTGAATTTTCGGTATAAAATCAAGAAAACTGTTATTATTACAAATTGCTCCCTCTATCAATTTTATTAGAAACTATCGTGTAACATTGGATAAGATGATTGAAAGTACTTACCTTTCCCTTCCAAACAAGCTTAAATTTAGTAAAATCGCATAAGGCGTTTAGAAGTCACAGCGATTTTAATGTTTACACATTCAATAGCTTCCCCCACTCTTATCAAGGTCGGTACGCCAACGAGCCTTAAAGAAAAATTATGCAGAATTGTCTAAGCTTTCCAATTATGTAATCAGAGTTATACCTTAATATGGGAATTTTCAGAGAAATTTAAAATTAAAAAAAATAATTTTCAATTGTGCTCCCTTGCGGCGAAATGAGGAACTTGGAAGTAATTTCCAGAATTTTCTCATGATCGCTTTACTTATATAATTTTTTTCCGAGAGCTGTACGATTAACGGTTCCTGAGATACAGCCGCTTACCTCGCTTAGTTGGCCACCCTGTACATACATATACTTGAAAAGTTTTATAAAAAATTTTAAATAATCTTCGACACCTTCCTTTTAGGAAGATTTTTTTTCTTCCCCAGTTTATTTGGTTTGTTTAGACCCCCTTTAATAACTTTTTCTATGAGCGTGTGAAAAGTTAAACTTTTCACACCCATTTCAGTGTGAAAAGTTTTACTTTAACGCACTAGTGTGAAAAGTAAATTACTTTTCACACGCCGGCACCGGGTGAAAAGCCTAACTTTTCACACGCTCGTACAAAAAATCTTGTATGATATACGTAAGAAAATATCTCGTTTAAGGCACTCATATGAATTGCGAAGCTCGCTTCGCTCGCTCCGCAAATTTTCATATGCGTGCCTTAAACGAGTTATTTTTACACTTATATCATAAATAGCTATTTTCACATACCTACTCAGTATGGTTTAACCTTTATTAATTTTCTTCATATTTTGTCCTTTCTACACATCAATTTTTTAATTCCATAAAAGGCTCATTAATGTTTTACACCATTTTATCTTCTGCTAAAACCATCAGCACGAAATACATTTTCTGTCTCCTGATGATGAACGTTTCTACGTTCGAAACATGTAGAGACCCCTAGAGAATTTTTATTCTATTAAATTTTGTGGAGGAAGACTTTAAGTTTTTTCTTTCTTTCTCACATTTTTATTAAGTTAGCAAGTTTCTTGAAACCCGTCACTGTTTCTAAGTTTACGGAAGGATTGATATTTTCCCATGGTTTTTGCTCCACCTAATTGAAATGAATAGATCGTTATAATAAAAATTTAATCTGATATACAACCTTATAAAAGAATAGATATAACTCCGTTTAACTGTTATGAGAAAATGGGGCATTGAACAATCAAATTTCGGCTAGTTTTTGTTGTGGTTTTATGACTTTTCGTATTTCTTAAATTTTATTTGGCGAATTTGTTTCACTTCGTTACGTCTGCTGGGCGTGAAGATGAATTTGTGTGAAATATCGAATTTTATTGATATATATATATTATATTTATTCGATTGAAGTGGTGAGAGTGAAATTCATCAGGAAGTGTTTTTCAAAAAAAATATTGTGACAAAAAAATGTGGGCAAATTTTGAGAAGAGCACGAATAAGACATGAGTGTGGGTTAATTTCTCCCAAAGTAATTAAAAATTTTCAAAACAAGTTTTACTTGCGTTTAGGATATTGCCCGTTATATTTTTTTATAAAAAAGACCACACCTTGTGTCCAAGCATTTTTCCAAAAAAAAAATTGTACCGGATTTACTGTTTATTTCAAGTAGTGACAACCTCACACTGTATTATAGGTCAGTATAATAGAAATGTGAGTCATAAT
Source organism: Polydrusus pterygomalis (assembly GCA_963969555.1). NCBI lineage: Eukaryota > Metazoa > Arthropoda > Insecta > Coleoptera > Curculionidae > Polydrusus > Polydrusus pterygomalis. The sequence goes on along the minus strand of OZ018381.1, from coordinate 45,793,865 downwards.
TACCAATCAGACGGGTCCGTTGACGTAAAAATGTGTTATTAAATAGTCTTAGGTAATAATTCTCTGCAATAATTGAAAATACCATTTGACTGACGAAATGTTGGTAAACCTTACAAAAAGCGGATCTTTGTTACTATGTAGGTGCATGATATACAGGGTGTTCATTTGAAAACTTCCCACCTCGATTTTCCTGCTTTAAAATGAAAATGTGGAAAATCGCTCGGACCCGTCGATTTTTATTTCGAGGGGGACATCTTTTGCGTATATTGTCAATCTTGTTACTTCAAGCCCCTAGGAGGGAGGGGGGGGTAAGATCTAAATCTTAAATGGATACCCCTATTTTATATAATTGTTTTGGATTCTGCATAAAATTCTGAACATTTTTTAATAAAAGCATTATTAGTCTATACTTAACAGTCTCCGAGATAATTTACTCTTGAAAAATTACATTTTTAAACTTTGACTGCGCCTTACAGCAAAACGGCTTACATGTCCCTATCTTCGATTTTTATTATCTTTCCAATAGTGTAGAACTTTCGGTTAAGCCGGATGTAAGAAATATAGTACTTCCGGTTTGACCGGAAGTTGACACTATTGGAAAGATAATAAAAATCGAAGATAGGGACATGTAAGCCGTTTTGCTCTAAGGCGTACAGTTAGAAAGCTAGACGCTGTCAAAGTTCAAAAATGTAATTTTTCAAGAGTCAATATCTCGGAAACTGTTAAGTATAGACTAATAATGCTTTTATTAAAAAATGTTCAAATATTTATACAGAATCCAAAAAAATTATATAAAATATGGGTATCCATTTAAGATTTAGATCTTACACCCCCTCCCTCCTAGGGGCTTGAAGTGACAAGATTGACAATATACGCAAAAGATGTCCCCCTCGAAATAAATATCGACGGGTCCGAGCGATTTTCCACATTTTTATTTTAAAGCAGGAAAATCGAGGTGGAAAGTCACCCTGTATAGTATTAAACAGTTGTAAAAAGAGTATGTGAATTTTTATAAGGAATATATGGCATTTTCTCAGTGTATAAGTACATAATATTTGCTTTTTCAATCTTTAGTTCTATCTTTAATAATGGAAAACTGGTTTTGGATTGGTTTTGATCGTATTGTAGGTTTCTTAATTTAAAGCCCCGCGCCAATTGTCATATTTCAATCATTATGACACTTTCAAACTGTCTCTAATTAATTAATATTACCTTATTAAAACGAAAATCAAATTTAAACGACTTAACCCAATTGATTCAGTCTTATTAAATTTAACCAGGCGTATTTATTACACTGATTTGCGTAACGCATCAAAGTTTTATAGGCTTATTTAATAGACAACTTGATTTTCTTTTAATACGGTCTAAAATTAATTGAGTTTAAGTAAAGTTAATACTACAGCGGTAAAAATGGTTGAGAAATTCAAGCCACGATAATTATTGAACAAATTATTATATTAAACTGTGTTAAGTGAATAAACGATTCTGGGTTGTTTTGGCTGTGTCTGCAGGGATGCAAGACGTTTAAGAGCTCTTTATTAGTATAATAAAACCAATTTTTGCAGTCTGCTGTCACCGAATTTCGAGGAAACCGCACATACAATTTACTTCCATCTAAAAATATTAAAATACCCTTCCATTTGTCATGTAGCAGATTTTTCCATTCAAAATGTACCATAATTAGTGTTAGTATAAATAGGCTAACTTAAACTTGATCCTTAATGGTATAGAAGCCAAATGTACAAATACTTATTGCTTTATTATTTCTAAATAAATAAATATGTTGAAATATGCCATGCATGGGTTTAGAAGGTTTCGAGTAAATGGTATAAATTTATGTCACAAGTAAAAGCGATAGTAGACTCCTAACAATGAAATACGCAGTGACCTACAACATCTACTTCATAGCATTGAGTTTACAAAACAGAAAGAAGTATTTCCAGCCAGCCCGCTGTACAAAGACTCAGACATACTAAATTTTATGGGAGGATAATAAAACAAATTATTTCTTTAAGAAATTATAAAAGGTTGTAAAAGTATCATTTCGTTTCATATACACACATCAATTTTCACTTGTTTCATTATTTTTTCTTGGGTGTTCCGAACCAATCCGTGGGAAAACATTCCATATGTCATCAATAGCAATTTCACAATTAAAATCTCTGGAATTACCATCATCAGTGACGTGGCCGCCATTTTATTTTTAAATAGTATTTCACTGCAATGAATAAATAAAGGAGAGAACGATGTGAATTAATTAAGTGAATCAATTTCATTAATACCTAATTTAATAAAATTATAACCGATACTACCTAACAAATTTAATTTAATGAATATATTTAATTTTACATAATTAATGTAGTAAAATTTTAACGATTTCTTAATTGATTTAATTAAATGTTACTTAATTAAATTTATGCTATTTTGTCCTAGAACTTAGAAATTTGGATTGACTTCTCATTTGGTCGTTAATGAATTTCGATTACATCTTTATACTTTTAAAACATTCTAACATGCGTTAATAATTGTATCCAAAAGGTGCATGGACTTCAGAGGTCTGTTTGGATTAATATTAATTAATTACAATTACATTAGTTAGGAACGTAAATAAGAAATAAATTAAATTATTACTCTAATTTAACTAAATTAATTAGGAATCTATCATTTTCGGCAATTAATTTCATTACCGTTGGTATTAACCATAAATTTAACTTAAAAATTAACACTTCTTTTCTTAAAATAAAACATGGATATTTGGATAATTGATTGATCCCAGATAGCGGAGGTGTGATTTGTATATAATAAAATATTAATCAAAAAATTAAATGGCGTACGCGTCACTGATCTTAAATATGAACCATGAAGAATAGGAAATTACAAGAGTTTGAATTCAAGCGTAACTGTGAGAATCGCGGCGACAAAATACTTTTAAACCGTTTTACAATCATTGGCGGTATTTTGTATTGTCACCCGATGGAAAAAGTTAGTCACGGACGAGCTGATGTTAAATACAAATACGGATTTTGTTAAAAAATCGGCCCCATTGTTATTACGCTCCAGTGATAACTTAAACTCCCTATTTAAAATATGCAATGCAAAAGAGTCGACACTTTAACTATGGACTGTAGCAGTGGCGGATTTAAAGAAAAAAAAGCGTTTGCCAAAAGAAAAAAAATACTAGTTCTGCTAACAAAACATGAATTGTTGGTTGCATGGGGCTATTCACAAATAATATACACGTCTTTAGACCCCTACACACACCTCTATAAACCTAGCAAAACAAGGTGCTCAAAATTGAAGATTTTTGTATGGAAAATTAGGTGCTAGTTAGGTGCTAATTAGGTGCTAACTTTAAAATTTAGGTGCTCCTATGGTTTTTGAGAAAATTATATTTTTGTGTTGTTCTGCTAGATTAACGTTAAGCTAGCACAACATACAAATAAGCTAATCAAGAACAAAATGTAGTACCAAAATTAGGTGCTTTTTTGGTGCTTATTGAATATCTAAAAAAAAATTAATTAGTTAAGGTTTTTTTTAGATATTCAATAAGCACCTAAAAAGCACCTAATTTTGGTACTACATTTTGTTCTTGATTAGCTTATTTGACAGTAATGTTCTGTTCTGCTAGCTTAACGTTAATCTAGCAGAACAACACAAAAATATAATTTTTTCAAAAACCATAGGAGCACCTAAATTTTAAAGTTGGCACCTAATTAGCACCTAACTAGCACCTAATTTTCCATACAAAAATTTTCAAAACGAAAATGTTTAATATTTGCTCTATATATTTGATTTTTCTGGCTTTGGGAATGTTTTTTGATAAAGAAATATAATAATTTTAAAGCACCTAAATAGCACCTTATTTTGGATAAATAAGTTATTATTTGTTAATCCTTATAATAAAACTGTTCTGGTAGCTCAGCGTCAACCTAGCAGAAAATGGCGGTATTTTTAAAAATCCCTAATTAATTTTTTTTTAGATATTCAATAAGCACCTAAAAAGCACCTAATTTTGGTACTACATTTTGTTCTTGATTAGCTTATTTTTTGACAGTGATGTCCTGCTAGCTTAACGTTAATCTAGCAGAACAAAACAAAAATATAATTTTCTCAAAAACAATAGGAGCACCTAAATTTTAAAGTTGGCCCCTAATTAGCACCTAATTTTCCATACAAAAATTTTCAATTTTGAGCACCTTGTTCTGCTAGGTTTATAGAGGTCCTACACACGGTTGAAGATGACTTAATAGGTGCGCGTACAGTCACCAATGTGCTTGCAACAACGACATTCGTGCGCCTGTATAGGGGAGACGGAATACCACAGACATTTACCTTTAGATAAGCAAACAATAATCACGAAAGTGGCATATTATATGGCCTCGCGCATGTAAACAAAGCTAGACACTATTAGACATGCGCACTGCAACATTATCGTTTGACGAATGGGAAAATAGACAGGTCCGGGCTTAAAATTTTAAGTTCTTGCTCAAGAAACTGTTAAAGTTGACTTTCAATTTATTTTTACGTGTAAACAACTCAAATTGGCCCCAAATTCTTCTCAATTTTTGATTAAGTTGGGAAATAAGATAGTGAAACGTGCATCGGGATAATCTGTCTTGGTGTGTGTTTCTCTTTATTTTCATACCTTGTTTGTGCATGTAGTCTAGCCCTAGTTTGATGTGTTTAAATTGATCATAATAAAATAAAGTTATATATCAAGATACATCACTACTCCATATCTACTGAAAATACGATATACCAGGTATTTTACCCTTATTTGGGCATAATAAAATCATACAACTGCTGTTACTAGTCATTGTTTATATTCCAATCCGAGTCACTAAAAGCACAAACACAACTAAACTCCACAAAAACTAGAAATCCGTAAATATTAATACACACAACAACAAAAAAGGCGCCGAGCCGGTACTGGAATGTATTTTGAACATGTCGCTAAAGAAGGACATGCCGATAATAAGAGGTTTGTGCGCATGCCCGATGCTGCTCAGAGGGAAGGCAGCTGACCGGCGAGTCATGCGCTCGGACGTATTTTTTCACCCATAAAACGTAACTTTTGTTTGCGCAGGAGATAATTTTAAGTTGTAGGTACGTATCTAAAGGTAAACGTCTATGCGGAATACACGTTATTGCATGCACGTTCATGCCTGTACACGAATGTATTAGGTGATCTACAGCCGTGTGTAGGGGCCTTTAGAGAACGAAAGAACATTTTGGTATTTATTATTAGTTGAGCGAATTCGCGCATCAAAAATACAAGCGAAAATCTTCAAACATAAGATCGTAATAAATCCTCCCGTTTAAAGCAAAGTTTATTTGTTTTTATAAATAAAGTATCTCACTTGCGATAAAGCCCAAAGTGCGTAGTAAAAAAATAGCTATTGTATATGCTATAAATTAAATATGTATATTTTGATACACCTTAATGTACACTATTTCACTTTTACAGCACTTAATTGGGGGGCTATACGTAACAGGTCATTATTTTACAGTGTTGTCAGTGGATTTAGTTATTAAAGATGTACCAATAATTTTGCTGCAACTTCTGTTTTAACTGTTGAATCCAATTATTATTTTCTCATTTCTGTCGATATTAAAAAGACAGCAAACAATAATCACGAAACTGGTAAATGTATATATGGCGTTGCGCATGTAAACAAAACCATACAGGAATAGACATGCGCACTGCAAAATTCTCGTTTACCGAATGGGAAAAGACAGGTCCTGGTTTTAAAATTTAAATTCAGGCTCAAGAAATTGTAAAAGTTGCCTTTCAATTTTTTTTTTCGTTTAAACAGCTAAAATTTGCCCCCAAGTTACTGCCACAATTTATTGTCTTGAAATTGGAACTTCTAATTTGTGTCCAAGTTGGGGGAAATGGTAGTGACTTCTGGTGTTTTCTTTCCAAAGTTTGTTTAAAAATGATTCGCCGTCGTGTTTTTAGTTCAAAAAGCAAGAGAACAAGTTTAGTTCGAAAAGCAAGAGAACAAACAGTTACCTCATCAAATCAAAAATAAAAATTCACAGATCTTGCATCTTACGCAAGTATCATAGGCGTATTGAAAATACCTACCACATACAGTGGCGAGAAGGAAACCATTATGTCACAGAACAGATTACTCCTATCTGTGAGTATGTAACGTGCCGCTATCACGCGTTATTATGACGGCATGGATGCTCCGATTTAGTTTGAAATAATAATTAAATTATTATACTTAGAAATGTGTAAATTATACTTAGAAATGTGTAAATTTGACTGTTTTCTTAAAATAAATATATAGGATAATCTGTATATGAGTACATATTGAAGAGAGCTCAAAACCACCTTTCCAAAAATAGCGACAAAATTATTTCTTTAGCTATACACAGCCATTTACCTGCTGGTCCTTGTACTCTTTGTTCATAAAATGTCTAAATCTTAAGTCGCCTATGAAATGTTTTGGATTGGTATATCCATTCTCCTCTCCCCCGACTTTCTGTGTAATACGCCAAGACCGCCGCGCTATTTCGCTTTGTTTCAGCGACATTCACTGTTTATTTTTTTCCAATTTTATCGAAATTGAAACAATCAAAAATGCTGTTACCATGATATCGACTAATATGGACACCTGAAAATTTTAAAAATTACGAAAACGTTATCTGATATCAATGAAATTTAGACGAATAAAATCTATTTGCACTGTCGTAGATTAAATTTTGAATGATATACGTTCGATATGAACTTTGTTAATGAAACTTGTGCAATTAATTTATACTGTTCATCGAACTAGTATCATTAATAACTATCTACTGACTGTTCTCAGACTTCTACTGTTCTCTCTCCCGGCCATATTATCTTAATATCAACAAATATAATAATAAATGCCGAAACCCAAAACAAAACAATATTAATACTCAACAGATGATGTCATCGATCCTGTGCTGCTCGGATATTTGTTTAGACTTCACCGCTGTGTTATTTATGTGCATGTCGAATGTCGCGTTGATTTTTTATGAAATATACCCGTATATACGCACCCAGTAGTATTTTCAATACTAAAAAACAAACAAAACAGCAATCTTCGATGTTGTCGCGTACCTAATCTCACGTCAAATATTAGTTGGTAACATTTAACAATTTGCCAAAAAACAATTAACGCCGTTTCTTGATCAAGAATTTGAAAATTTTTCGGTACCAGTCATTGTCTATACTACAAACACAACTACACAAAAATTAGACATACAAAATATTAAACATCCACACCGTTTTGTTGTTGCTTTTAAATAACAAAACCCACGACTAAAGTGTTTTCCTTTAAAAATTTAACTCAGCTCAGCAAAGATTTTTTCCTCCTCCTTGCCGCGGTTAAATATGCCCATCTACCCATAATATCTCATACGATGATACGATTTGTTCGCGATGCGTTGCTTTAACAACTTAGCTAAGCAAGGATTTTTACTGTGGTATGCTATTTAAAAGAAGCAAAAGGAAAGCACCTAATAGCAAAGAATACCCAGAAGATACAGAATGGCACCATAAATGATAAATTAATTATTGATGACATCAATTGTAATTTTTAATTTACGCTTAAATATCGATAAAAATCATTAAAACGGGCTAATCATGGCAACGTTGTGGCCAACGCATAAATTAAGAGCTGTGCGAGATGGCAGACGCGTGAGTCAAACGTGTTATTATTAGCATAGAAAGTCTGGGGACCCCCAATGGTCACAAGAAGTCCACTGACACTTCACTCTCGCGAATCAGCTGATTTTAGATATTTATTTCTGTAATTTTAAGTTATTATTTGGGACTTATGAATTATTGGATTTTTGAATATTTTATGCGATTTGGAATATAGCCGTCCAGCGATATATCTCATAATGTAAAATGATACCACGTTTTTTAGCCATTTCGTCGATTACACGTTTTTTAAAACGTGACTTATTTTCTTGCACTATTTTTAAAAGCTCTTATTTTAACATGCCATCTTCAAAGGGTATATTTAGATAAAATAAGTAAGTTTTCGAAAACATAATTTTAGCTCGCATTTTTTAGGCCTGTTGACAATTAATTAATTGCGTTACACAAATAGCGACCCAAATCCGCTCATGCAAAGAAGCAAGGTGAGGGCATGTGTAATAGGAATAGGTCATCGATCAATAATGTTATGTTCTTTCCGCGATAAAAGTGATTCTTACTCTCTTGATTAGTCAGATTTGAAGAAGTGATTAACATGTCTGGTGAATTAAACGGTGACTAGACATAATCCGGTTTGTTCTACTGGATTTCCTATATTATTTCCAAGCCCCCATTATGACATTAGTGAAAGCATAATTATTGATTGGTACGTTATAATAGGTTTGTTCCTACAGCGAATCCCCGACAACTTCATGACAATTTTCAAACCCACTTTACGGCGCAAGTCTGATTTCTGACCGGTTTCAAACTCTTGTAGGAACAGGCGTTCGAAATCAACTAACTTCGGTTCGGTGTTTAAAACTGAAGAAATTTTAAACGATGGACATAACCTCAAAGTTGTTATCGTTTTCATAATTGTTTTATTATTATTTCGTTAATTAAACTCGTTTGGCTCGGCCCAATAAATAAACTTAAACAAATTAAGTAACTTTTATAAAATGAATGAACAAAGTTATGAAGGTAAATATTTCTGAATCTTCATCAGATGACGCAATGTCGCTCATTTCTCAATTTAATAATAGAAAAAGTCTTATTCAAAAGCAAAAACCGCAAAAACACGTATAACAAAAATAGGTTATGTTATATGTTATGCTAGCGTTTAACCGCGCATGCTCCGGACATTTTACTGGCAAAAGATTCGCAAACTGCTCTGACAGTTGGCAAACTATCAGAGAAACGTGTAGGAACAGCGACTTTGGGTTTTCAAACTGTCCAAAATCTTTGTGGGAATACTTTTATATTTACTGCGCAGAATCCTGGCTGTCAAGGACTGTTTCTGATCGCTGTAGGAACAAACCTAAAGCATCACATTTAACGCATGTTAAATAATATACCTACTAATTATAATTCGGTTCACTCTTTGTTTCTAGTACATCTTAATTACCCATTTTACCCAATTAATTAAGCATACTGTAGAGACGCCACGATTTGCATTTCCTTCGAAGGTATAGTGTGGAAATGATTGCATTGCTGTTATTGTTAGGTTGTTTACAGTTGGCTTGAACTAAAAATAACCTGCAAAGCGAATAATATCTTTTGGGACTTTTTTCGCATTAGGTACAGTTGACGACATATAAATTCGTACACTCCACCCATACATAACTCAAATTTCCTTCAAAAACTATCGCGGCAGAAGGAAGAAAAACATTTTCCAAAATCTGAAGATATACTTATATTACTGTTTAGTGTTCCACCAATATTCCAGTATACACCTGCCCCGTAACCACTTATTCATGCCCACACATTAACGGAGAAACGTCCACTGGTTTGCTTTTTTTGAGTATACTTCTCATCTCATTATTTCGGGAATTTGGTGGTCTATATACTCGAATCCTTTCATTATAATATGTAGACTGAAAAGTTTTCTCATCGGAAAAGATAACATTTTCATATCATAATCATTTTCTGGTAAATATTGCATAGCAAACCCAATTCTTTGTTCCTTATCACTATTTTTTAAAAACGGTTTCGATGCAGCTGCTCGATTTCTTCAGTTCAAGATGAAGAAGGGAATCCTGTTATGCGCATAGCAGATAGTGCAGTTTCAAAGGATTTTGCCTTAAATACTCCACCAAATTTCGGTCTTCTTCATTTGATGATTTTCTATTATTTAAAACAGACCTTTCAAGTGTTTGACGATAGCGCCATTTTTTTACGATTCCTTGAACAGTACTTCTAGGTACTCTAAAATGATAAGCTATTTTTCCATAAGATCACCCTATTTCTACTAAAAATATTATTCTTGCTTTTTTACTAATACTTAAATGAGGCATTTTTAAATCAAATACGATAATGACAGATATGATAACAATTAACACACGCTACAAAGGTAATAAAGGTAAAAAAGTTGCATTTACAGTGTCAGTGTACGAAATTATCTGTCGTCAACTGTACCTTAGGGCAAAAAAATATCTGAAATGTAATTTATGTTACAAACATGAGGAAAGTACTATTTTTATATTTAGCTAGTTGCCTATTTTCCGGTCGGTTGTATTATTGGGCTACAACGCAGACGATGTAAACAGAAAATCTACGACTTCACCGACAGTTTTTTTTTGTTCCATCAGATCTTATATTTTTCAATTAGCGACCCATTTTTCATTGCCCGACTTTTTGTGTTTTGACAGGCGTAGCACCTCGGAGCCATATATAGCGGCCCAAAAATGCCGGCGCCTCTTGATAAAGCGGTGCGCCGCGCCGCATGTAATGACATTAACCTCTACCGGAGCGCAAATAAAGTTGAGACAAGGATTGGCGCCGTGTTGCCAAATTTTGCGTCCACATAAAAATAAATTTTATCAGTCGAGAATAGAATCGGACCAAATAATTACTAAATATTTAAATGACTCAATATTTTCGAGTTGGTGAATTGCTCTGCCATTTTTACTATTTAAGTTTTGAATTGTAATATTGTTACCATGGAGGTAGTGGTAGTAGTAACATGTTTTATTTAGCAAAAAGCTACAATTAAATATTTTTTAATACATTTTTTTAACACATTTTTATAGATTTATTTTTAAGTTTTAAAACGCAACCTTCTTTTAACAAAAACAGACAGAAAAGTTAAACATTTTGTAAATTATATCAAATATTACGCATCATTTTGTTTTTTAATTAAATGTAATTTTAAAGTTTTTTTAAACGGTTTTAATGATTTTTGAGATTTAATAGAATTTTCCAAATTATTCATCCTCAACCTTTATAAAAAATATATTTACAAGCTAATGTCTTAGACACTCTATCCACATAAAAATTTTGATTAGTTCTTGTTTTATAATTATGATGGTCATGATTAAAAGAACAAAAAATTTTTAAACAATCAGGCAATAAATTATTTTTAATTGTATGTATAAAGACACATACTAAATAAAAAATTTAATTTCTGACATTCAACCAATAAAAATTTTTCAACATAAAATTAATTTTTGTATATTTGTCACAATTTAAAATAATCCGCATTGCCTTATTTTGTAAAATTTGTAATTTATCAAATATTTCCTCACTAGCACAATATAATATGAAAGGACAATAAAGAAAATGTGGTTATATAATAGTATTAAATACGGTTTTTTTAGAAAACAAACTTATATTAAAACTGATTCTTTTAAAATAACCTACTTTTCCGGCAATCTTCGATATGATACTTTCAAAATAATTAAAAAATTTTAATTTTGAATCAATGATTATCCCTAAATGTTTAAAACTGTTTACTAATTCCAATTTTTCACCGTCAATTACAACATTTATATTTTGACAATTTAAATTATCACCCATAACCATACATTTAGGTTTTGAAATATTTAATTTTAATTTATTTACTTTTAGCCAATTTAATAATATATTTATCTCAGAATTTAGAGTATTAAGACCATCAAAAATATTTAAAAGAGGTTCAATAATTCCAGATGACATCTACCCGTTTCCAATCTGTTTTGACCAATTTGTTTGAGTGTTGTTGTGATTCGCCACCGGACTCTTTAATAAAGACTTCCTCAATCACTTCGTCACCTCGTCAGAAAGTCCTGGATGTCAGTCCAGGCATGTATGAGTGCTAGGGCAGTGACGCAGCCAGAATTTTGTATTAGGGGGGTTTTTCAAAAAAAAAAGAACAGGATTTCAAAATTTTAAAAACTAAAATTAAACCAGGCTCGATAATTTTTGAAACCAAAAAAAAAAATAGTAGGATGAAACCCATTGGAAAAGGAAGAGAATATAACAATAATAAAAGGAAAAATTATTTACGGGCGATTCGAGGTCGGGAAGTGGAAGGGGGTGAGTTTTTAAGGTTTGAAAACGATTTATCTCGATTTCCGGCAAAACTACAAGTCCTATGGAAAAACGTTAAATGGCAAAGTTGTAGGTAATAAAAAGATTTACAACTTTTATATTTACACTTTTTTCACATAACCTCAAAATTTATGTGAAAAATTAAAATAACCAAGTTTTTGGTTTTTAATTTTTATCTTTACAAGAAAAGTAAATTTGTTGAAAATTTACCTTTTTATGTCCCAAACACACTGTAATTTTTTTGATTTAAAATATTTATTTTTTCACCTTATTTTGACATAATATCGAAAAAGCACCCTGATTTTCAATCGAAAATTCTCACGTCAAAATATCTGCTTTTTTAAAAAAGTCTGTGGGCGTTTTGTTTGTTGAAATCTCCGCTTTCTGATGGTGTAAAAAATATATACATTACTATGGTAAATGTTCTCAAAAAATGCAAAGAAACGAAAAAAACTCGAATCCGAATTTTTTTTTAAATTATTATGTACAATTTTGAGCTCTTTATTAAAATTTATACTTTAATTACTCGAAAAACGTAAGATTCCATGTTACATTGATAAACAAAAAAATTACAAATCCATAAAACATAAAGATCGCAAAAAATATGCGAAAATAGATGTTCTAAATATAATTATTAAAGGTAGGATTTAAAGGAGATTTTATCACATTTACCATAGTAATGTATATTTTTTTTACACCATCAGAAAGTAGAGATTTCAACGAACAAAAAGCCCACCGACTTTTTTAAAAAAGCAGATATTTTGACGTGAGAATTTTCGATGGAAAATTAGGGTGCTTTTTCGATATTAAGTCAAAATAAGGTGAAAAAATAAATATTTTAAATCAAAAAAATTAAATTGTGTTTGGGACATAAAAAGGTAAGTTTTTCCAAATTTCGTAAAAAAAATTTTTTCTTGTAAAAGATAAAAATAAAAAACCAAAAACTTGGTTATGTGTAAATACAAAAGTTCTTTCTTTCTTTTTATTACCTACAACTTTGCCATTTAACGTTTTTCCATAGGACTTGTAGTTTTGCCGGAAATCGAGATAAATCGTTTTCTACCCTTAAAAACTCACCCCCTTCCACTTCCCGACCTCGGATCGCCCGTAAATTATTTTTCCTTTAATTTTTGTTATATTCTCTTCCTTTTCCAATAGGTTTCATCCTACTATTATTTTTTTTCACTTTTTACCATTTTCAAAGGCTTCAGCCCTGGTCTAAACCGTAAAAACCATCTTAGTCTGGGCGTCTGGGGGGGGGGGGGGGGTTTAACCCCTTACCCTCCCCCCCTCGCTGTGCCACTGTGCTAGGGCTAGGGGCTATGCCAGAGATGCAGGAAATGAAACAGTGGATTGTGGTGTCTTCCTGACACCCGAGGTAAATCGGGTGTGTTCAGGTTTGTAATCCAGCCCATCCAGACTTTTACCAGTGGATTTAGGAGGTGTCGGCGTCATCTTGCTATCAGGAACTGCAGCTCTAAGTTTGTTACCAACGTACTCGGAAAGTTGGTTGGCCCATTCCTTCTAAGCTATACGAAAAATACAATGTTTTAACATTCAATAACATTTATAGTAGTGTTGGGAAAAATTGAAAAATCGACTTATTTTAATAATCGACTACCGAGTATTCGAGTGATTTAAAAAATCGAATGATAATCGATTTTTTTCAGTCAAATTCTAATATTAATTATTGATATTGGCGGTTCATCGTTCATGTTGATATACAGCATTTGTATTGGGAATAACTGACTTGGTGTTGTTAATCGATTGATTTTTTGCGGATTATTAAATGTGGCGGAGATATTTGTGGATTTTTTGGCATGGTTCCCAGATCTTACAACTTACAATTTAATTTAACTAACCACTTGACTACTTGACCTTGAGATGTCACGATATTGCATAACTAATGATATTTATAAATACTGAATACTCACCACTATAATAAATCCTACTATACGCAGGCAACCCGTAATGCAGTATTTAAATCTAAATAAATCATATTTATTATCTTACGCAGGCAACCCGTAATGCAGTATTTAATATGAATAATATCGCCAATAATAACCGAAAACCACTTGATGTAGCCGCTCGCTACGAGATGGCTCTGGCCGCAGTGAGTGATTGACAGGCGGGCAGCAACTTTGGAGACGCGTTGAAAAATAAAAACCATATGTTCGTCACTCATTTCGTCACTCGAGTTATTTCCGAAGATAATCGAATTATTCAAGTGATTGAAATAATCGAGTGATCGGTTATTTTTCACTCGAGTGATCCATAGACAATTTACCTTTAGATAAACAAACAATAATCACGAATGTGGCAGTTTTATGGCCTCGCGCATGTAAACAAAACTGGGAACTATTAGACATGCGCACTGCAACATTATCGTTTGACGAATGGGAAAATAGACAGGTCCGGGCTTTAAAATTTAAATTCTTGCTCATATGCCACCATCGAGGGTTTATTTTACCCCTATTTGGGCATAATACGATTATACAACGGCTGCAACTAGTACTAGTCATTGTTTATATTACAATCCGAGTCACTAAAAGCACAAACACAATTCACTAACTAAACTACACAAAAACCAGAAATCCATAAATATTAAACACCAGTCCCACAATCCACGATAGCCGATCCGATAGCTGAAAACTTTAGAAAACTACAAGGAATCCGCAGAGAAGAGAAACCTTAAAACACAACAACAAAAATGGCGGCCGAGCCGGTTCTGGAGAGTATTCTTGAGCGCGTCGATAATTGTCGATAAAGTAGGACGGCCGATAACACGAGGTTTGTGCGCATGCACGAAGGTTCCCCGAATGAAGACAGCTGACCGACGAGTCATGCGCTCGGACGTATTTTTTCACCCATAAAACGTAACTTTTTTTTGCGCAGGAGATAAGCTGTAGGTATCTAAAGGTAAATTGTCTATGGAGTGATCCCATCACTAATTTATAGATATAATACTAAAGTTGGCAACCTTGGGCACCAAATCGTGGGAACCTGGCCGTCGTCTGCGAAGCGCGTGGGCTCGGAGTGCGAGTCCCACGCGCGGCACCCACCTTCGCACTGGTACCGCGACTCACAAAAATCCAGGAGTACGCGACGAAGAATGGTTCGCGAGGAATGCCTTTTGTTGGTACCAACGGGATGAATCATCGAGCACGCTATGGTTTATCAAATGTTCAGCGATCTCGACCTTATCTGATGCCGTACGTGTACGTAGATTAACATTTTTTTAGTCATTTCCTAGCACTTGATTGGGGGAAGTTAAAGCTTGGTATCTTCGAAAATTTACCTTATTAATTATTAATTTATTATTATTTATTAATTAAATATTAAAATAACCCGGGTGGACGAACTGTATTTATCACCCAATGTGTTGTATCTATCAATCTATCTATCTATAAATGTGTAAAAGATCTGACATCGTTCAATTGGAAGTGAAAAATTGATTGTATATGGTACTACTACAGAGCTGTCGGTAATTGAATAAAAATAATTGAAAAATCGTGTTCAATTACTTTTTAGTAATTGAATTAGTGTAATTGAATTACTTTTTGAAAATAGTAATTGTAATTGATTTTCCAATTATTGTGATAAAGTAATTGTAATTGGTAATTGGTTTTAAGAAATCTGAGGTAATTGAATTACTTAAAAGTAAATTTTAAAAAGTAATTGAATTACTCCCAAATAATTCAATAACATAAAAAGTAATTTAATTACTCCCAAATAGTTCAATTAGAATAAAGGTAATTGAATTATTCCCAAATAATTCAATTACATAAAAAGTAATTTAATTACTCCCGAATAATTCAATTAGATTAAAAGTAATTGAATTACTCCAAAATAATTAATTTACTCTAGAAAGAAAAAAATATTGTTTGGTTAAATCGCGGCTAAGGCTAACAGGAGGTTTCCTACGTTTGTTTTATTTCAACAAATAAATCATATTATATAAAAAAGACAGTAGTTGTTATTATTGGTTAATTTGTTAAAGGTAAGTAGGTACTTATCAAAGTTAGGAGATCAAGTTTAACTATAAATTTTGAATTTTTAAAAATTTCTTTCTATGATAAAGTGTGATAGTAGGACCTAGTGCTATTAAAAAAAATAATACCTTACCTATACAACTCTTTTTTTGTAAATTGCTCATATACCTACTAATTCAATTTTAAAAATGTAATTCAATTAAATACTTACCAAAATGTAATTAAATTACTCAGAGTAATTTATTTGCCAAAAAAGTGCCTATAATTTATAGATTCAGAGTAATTCAGTTACTTTAAGGGTAGTTCCATTACTATAAAGTAATTGAATTAGTATAAAAGTAATTGAATTAAACTCAGTAATTCGAATGCGGTAATTGATCAAGGAATCAATTACTTTTAGTGGGTAATTGGTAGTTTAAATATTTTTATCCTACTGTTAGTAATTGGTAATTGTAATTGATGCCTTTTTCGGAGGGTAATGGGTAATTGTAATTGAATTACTTTTTAAGAGTAATTGCGATAGCTCTGATGGTATATAAAGCAACTTAAGAAGTTTTTTTATGGCCTTTGACAATATAGGCTTAAATTAGTACTTTTTTAAGCCAGAAAACACAAGCAGTGCTTGTTTTCATGACTGATTCGAAAAGATCTCGGAAACAGATAATTTAGTGTTTAGCAGAAAAGGAAGTAATCGTTACATAGTCTTATTACCTCATTGTATTGTGTGTTATTTTTCAAGATAATACATCGGCAGGAAATGACTGCATATTTTATTGCGAGTGTTAATTGAAAGTTCCCACAGCTTGTCACAATAGCTAAATAGTCTTGGATTTCCTGAAAATAAATCTGCACTTGTGAATTAAGGATTACTTATATTTTTATTCTGGATATCATAAACAATTTAAAACATTTCTTTATGATATTATTTATAATATCTTAATAAAACAATAGGTACTCCCATTGCGATTTATTACCTGTTGAAAGAAGTATCCATCCTCTGCGGCACTTTTCTCTCTATAACAAAATTATTATGCGCTAAACATAGTTGCATTGTTAATTCCTTTTAGAAAGTTTATACCGTGCGAGCAAAAAGTATTTGCATCAAAGAGGGCCTTGCATCTAAGGACGTAATGGTTAGCCGTAGAGCTTGATTCCTGTTGGGTGTCAGCAACGAACATTAACAAGATTAATGTTCGTTGGTGTCAGTAACTACCGGAATTAACAATCAGTCAGTTATTCCGTCATCTTTGACAGTCGTTACAAGTAATTTGATTCATCGCTAATTTTTTAAATTTCTTGAACAATTCACACAATGGGCTTTACGGAACAGCACAAAACAATTATGGTTGAAGCGTATTTTCGAAACGGGGTTAGAGTAAATGATAAGTGGCAATATACAATCCGGGTTTGTGCTTGGACAATTTTTACGAACATTTTCCTAACGTTGCTTTTATTGCTGGGGATTTTTATCATTGCCTGAAAAGAACCGTGGCTGTGTTTAGGGAAACAGGTTCTATACAACACAAAAAAGGAGCAGAAAGACTTTCTGTAAGAACAGAAGAACTTGTTGCAAACGTTCGTGAAATAATGCAAAATACGCCAACAAATTGTATACAGCGTCTGTCCCAGGAAGTGGGAAGATCTTATGGAACATGCAGGACTATTCTTAAGAAGCAGCTAAATTTTTTCCTTATAAAGTGCAAGTATTCCAAGAAATACAAGCCGCAGATTTTGAAAGACGCATGAATTACTCTTACCCAAAATTTCTTGATTTATAAATTGCAGCAAATTATTTTTCTTTTTCTTTCTGTATATTCTTACTTTGTTAATTTTGTAAACAACAAAAATAAATTTGTGTTTGTCTACTTATTTTATTACTCATTAGTTTGGCAGATCATGTCATAATATGAATTTGACAAAATTTTAACCTAGATTTGGTTAGATATATCGTCCCCATGTCATTGTGATCTAAACCAAGCCCTACGATTTTTAATCAAAGTCCTCTTTGATGCAAATAATTTTTGCTCGCACGGTATATCACAAACGTAACAACAAATAATTTAATGATTGCCAGCTTTCTTCTAGGGGAAAAATGAATTCCCTGACCTCACAGCTTATTCATGAGATGTTCTTTTAAATACACTTATGGGAACTCTACTTTTTTTTATTAAAGCCTGTGCAGGCGACATACAATCTTTCATGAGATACTTAAATACTGTTATTTCTGATCTCTTGCCTTGCATGTCTATTGCACACCAATAATATAGCACTATTTGGGATACTCAGACCCCTGCAGTAATTAGATTTGCATCTTCTCAATCTGGAATAAATAGGTTTCTATAAAAATTATCACCGATGAAATTTTCCTCTTCAAGATAATATAGTCAACGATTATAATATGTATAATTCTAAAAGATATTAAGGCGATTACTAATGAAACTATATTATTTTCATCATTCACATAACCATTACGTCAACCTCCCTTGCACATATATATTCAAGTTATGGTATAATTAAGATTGATAACATCGTCATTACACAAGTAATTAAAAGAAATTTCTGAGTTGCTGCATTTCTAGCCAGCAGGAATTATTCGTCCATCTCACAGTCGGCCAGGAAACGCATAGTAAGCAGTGCTTTAATTACTGTACAACTTGTAAAAAATTACGTTCTGGAACAATGCTTGAAAATAATTAACCATTGTGAAAGTAGCGTGCATAATGAAAAAAATATGCGCTTGTTTCTTAGTTTCGTTTCTTGTAACAGGAAAGAAACTCTTTAAACGGGAAAGAAACTTTTCATCAAAGGCCAATGTTTTTATTTTGGTATTCTCTGTTGTTAAAATTGAGGGACTTACAAGCTAAACGAAGATCCCCATCGCAAGACACGTTAAACTTTTACAGCGAATTTGCAAAGTTTAGACCAGGGTCGATAATTTTTGAAACCAAAAAAAATAATAGTAGGATGAAACCCATTGGAAAGGGAAGAGAATATAACAAAAATAAAAGGAAAAATAATTTACGGGCGATCCGAGGTCGGAAAGTGGAAGGGGGTGAGTTTTTAAGGGTAGAAAACGATTTATCTCAATTTCCGGCAAAACTACAAGTCCTATGGAAAAACGTTAAATGGCAAAGTTGTAGGTAATAAAAAGATCTACAACTGTTAAATTTACACTTTTTTCACATAAGCTCAAAATTTATGTGAAAAATTCAAATAACCAAGTTTTTGGTTTTTTATTTTTCTATTACAAAAAAAAAAAATTTTTTTCACGAAGTTTGGTGAAAACTTACCTTTTTATGTCCCAAACGCACTGTAATTTTTTTGATTTAAAATATTTATTTTTTCACTATATTTTGACTTAATATCGAAAAAGCACCCTAATTTTCAATCGAAAATTCTCACGTCAAAATATCTGCTTGTTTAAAAAAGTCGGTGGGCTTTTCGTTCGTTCAAATCTCTACTTTCTGATGGTGTAAAAAAAATATACATTACTATGGTACCTAAATGTTCTCAAAAAATGCAAAGAAACGAAAAAAAACTCGAATCCGATTTTTTTTTTAAAATTATTATGTACAATTTTGAGCTATTTATTAAAATTTATACTTTAATTACTCGAAAAACGTAAGATTCCATGTTACATTGATAAACAAAAAAATTACAAATCCATAAAACATAAAGATCGCAAAAAATATGTGAAAATAGTTGTTCTAAATATAATTAAAGGTACGATTTAAAGGGGATTTCATCACATTTACCATAATAATGTATGTTTTTTTTACACCATCAGAAAGTAGAGATTTCAACGAACAAAAAGCCCACCGACTTTTTTAAAAAAGCAGATATTTTGACGTGAGAATTTTCGAGCTTTTTCGATATTAAGTCAAAATAAGGTGAAAAAATAAATATTTTAAATCAAAAAAATTACGGTGTGTTTGGGACATAAAAAGGTAAGGTTTCACCAAATGTCGTGAAAAAAAGATTTTTTTTGTAAAAGATAAAAATAAAAAACCAAAAACTTGCTTATTTGAATTTTTCACATACATTTTGAGGTTATTTGAAAAAGTGTAAATACAAAAGTTGTAGATCTTTTTATTACCTACAACTTTGCCATTTAACGTTTTTCCATAGAACTTGTAGTTTTGCCGGAAATCGAGATAAATCGTTTTCTACCCTTAAAAACTCACCCCTTTCCACTTCCCGACCTCGGATCGCCCGTAAATAATTTATCCTTTCATTTTTGTTACATTATTTTCCTTTTTCAATGGGTTTTATCCTACTATTATTTTTTTTTTTTCACTTTTTACCATTTTCAAAGGCTTCATTCAGCCCTGGTCTAGTTATATAAAGATCAATCACAAATAGTGGTACTGCTAGATAGCTTTAAACAGACAAGGATCTAATTTTCTATATAGATTCTATGAAACTGAACAGTGAACATATCGTTTGGCTACTTAAGCGATGCATTGCTACTGTGTGTGAAATATGAATCTCATAGATATTATTAAAACTAAGAATGGATCATCATGAAAGACTGATTAAGAGAAATCGTCTTTAATTAATGGAATCCCTGGTTGAATCAGAATCCGATGTGGTTTTAGCAGTTAATAGATTGAATTGCCATTCTCTAGCTTAAATTTTGTATTGTTTTAGTAATTAATTATGCAATTTTAAAGCATACATTTTAAGTTTGTAGAGGCCTAATGGGTGATTTCGGTTTTTAGTTTGACCAAAAATAAGGGGAGATATACCTATTTTTAATTACATACCTTGCCATTAAATAATAGGAATGGAACTGGCGTGATTATCCTCGTTTATTATGACCTACATTATACTCTCGTTAAAGTTGTCAAAATGCCTTAATTAATATGAAATTGGTTGAAATCAGTCCGTATTATAAATATTTGCATTTTTCATGAAAACGTAAGCAATTAGCTATAGAAAAGTTTAACACTTTTCGATTGACAATTACATTTTACATATATTGCTGATATAAAATACAGAGTGTTAGATGCAAATTAAACAAGTTATTATCATTTCAAATTTGTAATTATTTTGTCATACTCTTTGGACGCCGTGTATAAGTTACTGAAGAGTGCAACATAAAACTTAATCAGTTAGTAGACTTCAGTGTGAATTTGTTTTCAAAAAAGAAAATACATACAGGGTGTTTTTTAAGTATGTGGCCAAACTCCAAGGGGTGCTTCTTTAAGTGATTTTGAGAAGAAAAGTTCATATAAACAGTGGGTCCGAAAATGCATAGTTTTTACGATACAGGGTGTCAAACTTTAAAAAACAAATCGTTCGTAAATATATCAATACTCTTTTATTCGATTTTGTTGAAATTTAGTAATTCTGTTTGTAATAACAAGAGGATAATTTGGCCTCAATTAGATTAAATTTATTAAGTCCAGTGGCGTCCCGGAAGACAGTACCTATAACTAATATTTTTGACAAAAAAATTGCGCGCCACTGACTTTTTTTAAATTATGTATTTATCTTGCTTTGTTTTCGAGAAAAAAAAATGAAAACCACTTTATTGCATGTCCCCGGGACAAGAAGAGTTAAAAATTAAACTACTTACCAAACTATTAAGCAATTAAAATTACACGAATGAATTTTTTCGCACAGATTAAAACTGTTTTCGATAAAAGCAATTAACATAAAATAATCGCATAACGTAATAATTTATTACTGAAATGTTTAATTATGTATTTAACAGAAAATAAGACGAAACTTACAATAGTTGCTGAAAATGCCCTCCTTCAACTTCAATGCAAGCATTGGCTCGTCTTAACATTGATTGCCGAACTCGTTGAAATATTCCCGGCGTATGTCTTATCTGATCACATGAATCCCGTATCCTTTGCGTTAGTTCTTCTTCAGTGTTGACTGGAGCTTTTTAAACGAGAGCCTTTAAATGCCCCCGAAGGAAAAAATCTAAAAGATTTAAAGTTTAAATTTTTTACTCTTGTTGTCCCGGGGACATGCAATAAAGTGGTTTTTATGTTTTTCTCGAAAAAAAGGCAGGATATGAAAAAAACTCTGGAGATAAAATAGTTGTATTTGTAGCTGATTAATTCGAAAAATACATCATTTTAAAAAAAGTCAGTGACGCGCAATTTTTTTGTCAAAAATATTTGTTGGACTGTCTTCCGCGACGCCACTGGACTTAATAATTTTAATTTAATTAAGGCTAAATTAATTACAAACAGAATTGCCAAATTTCAACAAAATCGAATAAAAGGGTATTGAGATATTTAAGAACATCCGATTTTTTTTTAAAGTTTGACACCCTGTATCGTAAAAACTATGCATTTTCGGACCCATGTTTATATGAACTTTTCTTCTTAAATTACTTAAAGAAGCACCCCTTGGAGTTTGGCCACATACTTAAATAATACCCTGTAGGTATATAAGGTCCGCAAGAAAGTCCGCATCAAATGGGATTTTTTTTTATTATTAGGTATAGGTAAAAATTGAAAACGCAGTTAGTTTTTGCTTACCTAAAAACCAAAAATGACGTATACTGAAGCAGCTGCACGACTTGCGTTACCTGTCAAATTTGACATTTTTAATAAAATTGGTTCAAAAATGCCATTATTTATCAAAATATCGAAAAACTTTATTCGAGAAAGTTGTTTATTTAGGCATTTTTAGCCTCTGTTCAAAATTTTGACAGTCTAATACAATTTTTATTTTTTGCCAGGTTCTTGAAAATTTTGATCAACTCTCGTAGATTAACTTTTATACATCGATGTAAAACCATTTGCCTTTACTTCATTTGTAATCTTAATGCAATTTTGTGTAAAATTTTTGTTTCCAATTATTTATTTTGCTTCAAAAACTGAAATTTTTATTGATCAGTATGTAATGTTTTATGCAAAGTTTATCTAATTACATCAGTTTTGCCAAAACCGACGTTTCTCATTTTTCTTAAGTTAGTAAACAGATGTATAAAATGAAAATATTAGGAAGCTTTCGTTGAAATTTTACTTAATTAATATTGGATCAAAAAGAATAAATATTAATCGCTCGAAACATTTTATTTAACAAAAATATAGTTTAATATAATTAATTTAATTTAATAATAATTAAGTAAAATTTTAACGAAAGCTTCCTAATATTTTCTTTCTGTACATCTGTTTACTAACTTAAGAAAAATGAGAAACGTCGGTTTTGACAAAACTGATGTAATTAGATAAACTTTGCATCAAACATTACATACTGATCAATAACAATTTCAGTTTTTGAAGCAAAATAAATAATTGGAAACAAAAATTTTACACAAAATTGCATTAAGATTACAAATGAAGTAAAGGCAAATGATTTTACATCGATGTATAAAAGTTAATCTACGAAGGTTGATCAAAATTTTCAAGAATCTGGCAAAAAATAAAAATTGTATTAGACTATCAAAATTTCGTACAGAGGCTAAAAATGCCTAAATAAACCACTTTCTCGAATAAAGTTTTTCGATATTTTAATAAATAATGGCATTTTTGAACCTATTTTATTAAAAATGTCAAATTTTACAGGTAACGCAAGTCGTGCAGCTGCTTCAGTACACGTCATTTTTGGTTTTTAGGTAAGCAAAAACTAACTGCTTTTTCAATTTTTACCTATACCTAATAATAAAAAAAAATCCCATTTGATGCGAACTTTCTTGCGGACACTGTATTAAAAATGTAATCATTAAAATTGTTGTCGCAACATACGAAATATTTCAAAACCCGTAGGGTTGAAATTATTTAGAAAATAAAATAATTACCTACGGCTCGTCTCGAATAACGTGAATAACCCGGTATACGCACATTTAGTTCTGGTAAATAGAGTTAAAAAAAATTATTCAATAGGTTTTTAAAATTCGCCGCGCCGACTGGCGCTACGTTAACTATTTGTTTCCGCTCCGAAATTGTAAATGACACTCTATGACCGTGTAGAATTTTAAATCAGATTTCATCGTTAACAGGTCAATTGACTTCTTTGAAAATAATTTGACTGAGTCATTTAATAGAAAAATGAGTTTGTTGAATAAATTTATTCGGTGTCATATCATAATACACTGGCGGTGTGGGAGGAACAAATAACCGTTTTTTAAATATTGAGAGATTGATTTTATCTGAACCATTTGATAATGAGCCTGATGAATAAAAATTAAGCAATTACTTTTTAGTAAAAGCGATTGCTTGACTAGCAAATGCTATAAGTAAAAGCAATCGCTAGATCCGGAAATCAATAAAATTTTGAAGCAATTGCTGTTTTTCTTACACCTCTGTAACAAATGCTTATTCAACCAGTGGCGGCTCGTGGGGTAGAGCCACAGTGCCATGGCACTACCTGCCCTCCTGTCTAGCGTCCTGCCCTTTACAAATTACCAAAACCTATTAAAATTAATATTCTCGTTTTTAAAGCAATTAGCAAAATAATTTAAAAATGGAACACAGTCGGGTGCAAATTTCCATCTAAAAGGAAGCGATTATGCGTAAAACGGTAACGTAGCTTCCGCGCCAAGCGCGACGAGGCACACTGGAGGTGACGAAACGCCATCACCTTAATAAAAAACGTTGGAAAATAACCTTGAATGCAAGCAGGCAAAAATCCCGGCTGGTAGCCAGGCTCTCTTCGTTTGACCATTTGATGTTAGACGTTTCAAACAGCTGATGTTCGCGTCGCGTCTCGATTTGGTTTCGTTCGGCCGGCTGATTTAATGTAGGGTTAACGAACTTTTTATTTTAGAAATACATAAGTAATGAATACTATTAGATTTTTAAAGGAAACTTTATATAAAATATACTTGGGTGTGCGGTTGTGATGAATCTAATAGACTATTTTGTTTTATGTGTGTTTTATTTGGTGGGAAGCAAACTTGGTCCCAAAAAGGTACAGATGATTTGGTCCATTTCTGGGACAAAATGAAGACACATGAAAAATCGAAGGTACATTTAAACAATATATTTAATTTCAGTATGCTTGGTAAAATTAACATTAAAACTCAATTAAATTCTGCATATCACAATGAAATAATGAAGAAAAACGAACAAATTGATAAAAACAGATACCTATTAAACCAAATTATAAACTGCGTTCGGTTTTGTGGTGCATTTGAGTTGGCTTTGAGAGGTCATGACGAAAAAGAGACGTCGGAAAATAGGGGCGTATTTCGTGAATTAATAAATTTCAGCTCAGAATTAGACAAAACTCTTAAAGATCATATTGAAAAATCGAAAGTATTTAAAGGAACATTAAAAACCATACAAAATGAACTTCTGGACTGTATGTTAGATGTGTATCATGATGAAGTCATAAAAGAAATAAAGGACTCTCCGTTTATCGCTGTTATCGCAGATGAAACCACTGACATTGCTTGTGTGTTTCAACTTGTTATCGTGTTTAGGTATATTCAAGATATGATTGTAAATTCATAAATTAAATTAGGTGCCTTTTTGCTTATTTTTCCTACTTCAAAAGCAAGAACTATTAACAAAAAAGGGCGTGGCACCCAAAAAATTTTTGCCTGCGGCGCTAAGGGTTTACCTGGCCCTACTTCACTAAAATGGCACGAGTCGCCACTGTATTCAACACAAGTTCAGACGTGGCTTATCCACTTGTTCAGATTATAGATTTCATGTTCAGTTTGGTGCCTAATTTGCAAAAGAGTTGACGTAAATACAACAACGTTGGTCTATTTATTTAGTACAATAGTAATCTGTTACGTTTTTGTGGAAAATAGGAAACGTATATTTGTGATATGGCAAATTTCAGTGAAAATGAGGAAAGTGATAGTAGTGATGAAGAAATTAAAGACAAGCAATTGATATTCGTTCACAAATTGAAGGAACATAAATAAATCTCTCTGACCACAACCGTTTAGCTTCCACAACAGCTTCAGCACTTGTAAGAAATTTAATAAAAATATTGGTCTTGCCCAAAACTGCATCCATTACAGAATTGTATGTCTTACTACAGGCAGTAGTTTGGTGAACACCGAGTTCTTTACCTACAAAATTTTGAAAGCCCGGATCCGACAATTTTCACAGAAAGACTTTAATCCTATTTAAAGGCGACAGTGCACCCCCTCGCCTTTTACCAGTATCAGTCAAAAAATAATTTGCCAACCAGTCAACATTTTCGCAGTCAAATTTCTATAACTTTCTGAAATCATCATATCTGCCATTTTTACGTTGACTATAGATTTTTCTTTTACGGACGTTCATATATTCAGCCATAATTGAAGACACAAATTAAGAGCAACGCACGTGTATGCCGCGGAGAACTAAAGTTGACTGCTACCAAGCAAATGATGCAGGGGTCGACCTACCTTAAAAAGTTGAAAGCGATCGCTACACTAGAAAAAGCAATTCCTTAATTTATTCATCACATTTTAAGTAATTGTTTCTATTTTTTAAGAAAAAGCATTGACTGGAAGCAATTCCTGCACTTTTAAGCAATTGCTGGACGCAAAAGCAATTAGGTACTTCAGTTTTTATACATTGGCTTTCCAGAAATTACTTCGATTTTATAAGAAAAAGCAATTGCTACATTTTGATTCGTTGGGCTTATTAAGGGTGCCCTATAAAGCATTCTAGTTTTTTTTATATATTATATGGTTTTGACTTGCTGCAGGGAAGCATCTTGGTTAGGATTTGGGTTCGTAAAACAATCACCCGCGATAATTACAGATATACACAGATTGTTAAGACTCGATTCCAGCTCTTTGTATAATAATTTTTTGATACAGGCTATAATAATAATAATAATAAGATCGATTCACCGTAATGCATGCCAATTCGATAATAGAAAAGAAAAAAGGAAAAATTACGGTATTATATTGTAGAATTTGTATAAACGGCAAATCACTTTAGCACCGCATTTGTCTCCGTTGTGTTAAGTTCTTGAACCTAGTTCCCACGTAACAATTTTGTATTGAATAGTTGTCGGTGAAGAACTACGGCCGTCCTTCTATAAAATAAGCTGGGATTTATTCGAATGTGATGCGTTTATTAGTAGCTGCAGTGTGACCAGTAAAGTCCGCATCATATGGGATTTTTTTTTATTAATAACTTTATTCGAAATTTGACTTTGGCATCCAGTTCTGCTTCGGTCGAGATGAAAATTAAGCAAAAAAATAGTAGTCACGTGATTCGCATTATCTGTCAAATTTTAATTTTTTCCAAAAAATAATTCAACAGTAGGGTTATTTCTGAAAATATCGAAAAAAGTTTTAAGAAAAAGTCTTTTTAAATACAGATTCTAGCCCACGTGCAAAATTCAGCTGCATAAGATAATTTTGATTTTTTACCCATATTTTGTAAATTGCACCACTTTTGCAAAATAAGACTCAACGAAACCTACATAAAACTTCTTAATTTTGACAATGCTTTATTTCAGATACATTTTCTTTAAAGTAACGCCATATTAAATGTGTGTTTTGCTACCAAATCAAAATTGGGCTATTAAAATTTGGACGCATGTGATGCAAAGTTTATTTGTTTTTGACCCTGTATAAGGTAAGGGAACTTCATCAAGTAAGTATTTTTGAAAACATAGTTTATGTCTGAAAGTAATACACTTTAATATTAATTTAAAAAAGAACACAGTGTCATCAGTAAAGTGTTCATTAAGTAGTGGAAAATAAATTTTAGCGATGGGTAAAAAATCAAAATTATCTTATGCAGCTGAAATTTTGCATGTGGGCTAAAACCTGCATTTAAAAAAAAATTTAATAACTTTTTTTGATATTTTCAGAAAAAAAATCCCCACTTTTGAATTATTTTTTGGAAAAAATTAAAATTTTACAGTTAATGCGAATCACGTGACTACTATTTTTTTGCTTAATTATTATCTCGATCGAAGCAAAACTTGATGCCAAATTCCAATTTCGAATTAAGTTATTAATAAAAAAAAATCCCATATGATGCGGACTGTAGGTACTGGTCACACTGGATAGGTATGACAAATTTTAAAAAAAATCTGTGTTAGATTATGACGTTAGGACAAGGATTGTCATGTGGCTCATTGGGTTTATAAATTGGGGATAACACGTGTTGTTTTGCTTATTGGGTAGGTACAGGCTTTCCAGCCAATTTATCGATACTTTGGCGAGTCTACCAAATGAACGCCAATTATTGGCAAATTTGGCCATAATTATTTACAATGTAATAATTATCATGTAACAGGTTTTTTTAATTTGGCTTTCATCTGTACCGTAGCGAATAATATTAAAATGTAAATTTTTACAACAAGAGCAACCATAGTTCCATTTAATTGAATACTTCTAACTACTATATTAGCGATCCGTGAAGCCGACGTAAAGAAATAGCTGTGCAGACCATTGCTGGACTGTAATATAGTTAAAGTCCGGTTATAAGATATTTATTAACATAATAAGCAATGCTTTCTATCGACAGATAAACATAAATGGTTTTGTTTAAAGTATTTTGGTTCCGTATAAAGCCCATAATTCCGCAATGAGTTGATTGGTAATATCTTTACCCTGATTAGTATATTTATTAGCTAGTTACCGTTAATTTTTGTTAATGAATATGTTCAGACCGTGAAATCGCATGCGATTTAACCGATCCAATTGGATTTTTAATATTTTCCACTACTTCCACGCAGTTAACGCATGGAAATGAAAATATTTTGAAAATAGTTTTGAACGTTCTGCAATATTAGTCATTATTTGTGCTGGTCACGTTTGACCAAATCGCTTCGCGTCATTCAGTATTCAGTAATATTTACTTCGTTTTGATTCCAAAAAAATTTAGAAAAATAAAAATTACCTTTGTCGGGCTTTCATTGTCTTTATTTTTTTACTTAACACAACGTTTCGGTTAGTTAGTATCTCTAACCGTTTTCAAGTGTAAACTAAATTACAGCGTGTCTTCGGAAGTTCTTACCAAATGGGAAACTTTTTTATTATTAATTTTACGAAAAAAAAATTATTCTTTATAAAAAGCTCTGCATGGTCTAAAACCTAAAATGCAACCATCAAATATCGAAATTTTCCAGTCATATACGAGGTTTGTCAAAAAATGTGAATTTTTCCCAAGAATGGGATTTTTTCCCAGGAGTAAAGTATCTTTATTTTTGACATTATCAAAAATTGTTATTAAAAAAAGTTGATCAGAACTAAAAACTACGGCTAAATGTGCAATTATACGCATTTATGTTGAAAAATTATTTTATTGATTTATTATTAATTATTTAATTATTTAATCAATTTAATGCGTGTTATTGCATATTTAGACGTGGTTTTTAGTTCTGATCAACTTTTTTTAATAACAATTTTTGATAATGTCAAAAATAAAGGTTCTTTACTCTTGGGAAAAATTCTCATTTTTTGACAAACCTCGTATATGACTGGAAAATTTCGATTTTTGATGGTTGCATTTTAGGTTTTAGACCATGCAGAGCTCGTACGGGAAGAGGTCTTTTTGTTTCACCAATGTACGATTCAACGGTTAGAGATACTAACTAAACGAAACGTTGTGTTAAGTAACAAAATAAAGACAATGGAAGTTCGACAAGGTAATTTTTTTGATATTACTTCATTGTTTACCACCTTCAAACAAACATTCGTTTTGATAGTTGCGCATTTTACTAACTTTACATGTTTTTGTAGTGAACTAATTAATTATTGTATTTAAAAATGCGACAACTATTTTAAATTGTATGTTGTCCTAAATCTATCAAACAATTTTGTATTCATTTCTTTAAATTAAAAACCTTAACAGTTGATTGCCAGTGCTGTATTTTATTTTTCTAAATAGACGTACGCAAACACACATTTAGATTGGGATAAAGTTTTCCAATAACTAAAATAATTACCAATGAATATTAAATTTATTTATTACAGTAAGTAATTGGTTGCGAATTCCAGTATTAACATATTCAGCAGTTTTAAACACCGTCTCGGAATTTCTGGCATTTGGAATAATTTAAATATTGAATAAGCTTGGAATAAATACCTATAGATTGGTCGTTTGCGGCAACAAAAAATCGGTAAATCGACTGAATGCGTATGGTTCTTATAGGAGAAAATGCAGTCGTCTTTTAAAGCACCTTTTGCCGCTGCATTTTATACGATTCTACAACATACAGGTTGATTTTTGTAATTCTGGCCAAGAAAACGCTTCTACTGATTTAAAAAAAAAATAGTAGGATGAAACCCATTGGAAAAGGAAGAGAATATAACAAAAATGAAAGGAAAAATAATATACGGGCGATCCGAGGTCGGGGAAAGGGGTGAGTTTTTAAGGGTAAAAAACGATTTATCTCAATTTCCGACAAAACTACAAGTCCTATGGAAAAACGTTAAATGGCAAAGTTGTAGGTAATAAAAAGATCTACTTTTGTATTTACACTTTTTTCACATAACCTCAAAATTTATGTAAAAAATTCAAATAACCCAGTTTTTGGTTTTTTATTTTTATCTTTTACAAAAATTTTTTTTTTTTCACTAAATTTGGTGAAAACTTACCCTTTTTTATGTTCCAAACACACTGTAATTTTTTTGATTTAAAATATTTATTTTTTCACCTTATTTTGACTTAATATCGAAAAAGCACCCTAATTTTCAATCGAAAATTCTCACGTCAAAATATCTGCTTTTTTAAAAAAGTCGGTGGGCTTTCTGTTCGTTAAAATCTCTACTTTCTGATGGTGTAAAAAAATATACATTACTTAAGGACAAAATGGAAAGAAAATACGAAAAAAGTACTGGGGTATTATTATAAAATTGCTTTGTCCACAATTCAAGAAATCTACCTGTATAACAACTTTATAGTAGCTAAAAATTAGTAATATAATTCGCCACTCGCTGAGTCCTAGCGCTAAAAACGAATGTCAACCATCCTGTTGTAAAATTTATTGATTATTCTCGCTTCACATGCGGTCGATATTTTTATACATTCCTGAAATATTAGTTGGAAGTATTTTATTTTATATTATTTAATATGCCTGCAGGATACTGGTTTCCAACTGGGCCAAGTAGAGGATAATTTGTATTGGAAATTATCGATGTAAAACCTGAAATTAATAGTATAAAGTCCTAAGGTTTTATTGATTTATATACATATATTATGTACATCAATTCTGGTATATTTCTTTGCAGGTTTTATGGAGCCAGGTTTCTATTGTTACGTAAAGAAGTAACGTTTTTATATTTAACTAAACTACTTTGTTATAATGTGACTTTATTTAAAATATTAGTAACTGCAGTTTCGTAGCACTACTACATTATCAAACTGAATACGTTAAAACTACATAGGTTTGACATAGGATATTCATAGCAATAAAATACAAATAATTATTCATTTTTGATATATAATTAATTTGTGTTGGGCTACATGCTTGGTGAAACTGTCGTTTCATTGCACAAGAAGAAAAAATAATAACTACTTGTTATGTTTCACAAATTTAATCAGTTTCCTGACACGTGTTTCGGCCCTTGCGGGCAATTGTCAAAGAAGTACAAGAAGATACTAAATTCTACGTGACATTACAAAGGTATTTATATCATATGGTAACTATAAACATGTCATAAAATTAAAATTGGAAGGTTGAATGGTCAACTGTGGGTTTTCCTAACTTTTGAGGGTACAGATACATATTTAGTCCTAAATTAGAATTATGGAAGCGCCTGCAGGTATTTTGGTTTGATTATTGATAATGTCACGTAGAATTTGTATATCTTCTTGTACTCCTTTGACAATGGTCCGCAAGGGCCGAAACACGTGTTAGGAGACTAATTAAATTTGTAAAACATAACAAGTAGTGATTATTTTTTCTTCCTGTGCAATAATTATTCCTTAAATTAGTTATTTATCCTTAAGTATTTTGAATAGCCGGGAATTCCACAGATCTGTTGGGTCATTTAGTAGGTTTATGGTAGGGTTTTTATAATGTTTGTAAATTTCAATTGATTCTAAGATATTGTTTCTTACTTTTTCGAACATTATACCAATTTCTTCCTCTTTGA
This sequence comes from Polydrusus pterygomalis, assembly GCA_963969555.1. Lineage (NCBI taxonomy): Eukaryota > Metazoa > Arthropoda > Insecta > Coleoptera > Curculionidae > Polydrusus > Polydrusus pterygomalis. The sequence continues at coordinate 45,761,905 of OZ018381.1, read as the reverse complement.
CGTTTATTTGAGCCTCGATTTGAGCTATTGCATTCGGTACAACGTAGCCTATAAACTCCTGATTTTTTAAGGGGGGGGGGGGGTGTCTTTTGTTCGACATTGAAGAATAATTGAAAATTTTTCTGTGCTGGTGTGTAAACTGTAAAGGCTCTATATCATGGATTTGGATGCTGCAAGTTTGTGGGAAATGGGATGAGCGGAGTGATTAGGAATTTTTGTGTGTGTCTTTGAATGTGGGTTTTCTATAGATATCAAAGTGTAATTTATTATCTTGTTTTGCAATTGTAATATCCAGAAAATTGATTTTGCAATCTATTTCTTTTTCCATTGTAAATTTTGTAAAGTAAATTATTCATAACGTTATTAAATTTTGTTATAGCATCTTGGAAACATTTTATACAATTAAAGTACCTAATTATGACGAGTCAAGATATATCAAGAACACAGTCATTTACTTTTGTTATAACTGTTAAGGCACAATCTTATTAACTATAAATGAAACCTGCTAATCTAAAACGGGGTTTATTGCAAGAATTAGACCTTAACCTTTATTCTTTGTTGAGTAGGTTTACGATTCTAATTAGCAGGTTTTTTTCGCATAATTTGTTGGGTTTATAGGATAAAAAGTTAATTACATAAATTGATAAATTAATATATACGTTTTTACTCTGCTTGCAAAGAAAGTATTGGGGCCCTACATCAAGAAAACTAATTTCACTTTTTCGTCGATTTGTCTGTCTCGAAAGCTTAAAAACTGCTTGACTGGCAATGGCGAAATTTTGTATCTATGGATTGGGTATTAACCCTGTTCAAAGTTTATCATAATTTGGGTTCGCCATGTTGTACATGGTATCTAAATATACTAAGTGACATAGAAACCCGAACACCCAGTAAAAATGATTTAATTTTAATAATATTTTGTATACAAGTTTATCATCACAAAAGGAAGGTATGATTAACATTTTGCCTTATCAGTTTTACATTCCACAAACCCGAACAAACCCAAACAAACCCGAATAAACTTAGTCTGTCTTTAAAGATGGATTGAAATTTTAATCATTTCCTTACTATGACCCTCCGGATGTTTATGTAAAATATTATTGAAGTTAAATCATTTTTATGGGTGTTCGGGTTTCTATGTCACTTAGTATATCACAAAAAAAATTCAATTATATTTCGTTTAATTTCATTGCACATAGCTTAAAATTGTAGGTTTTTTCAACCTGTCATGTAGGTATAATAATAGAACAAAAGTTTATTGTTATTTTTTAAAATCTTAGTCACAATTTACATTATTTTGGGACATTCACTCCTTCCTATACTTCAACATTTATTGCCAGTCAAAACAAAACTATTTTTACATAATTAGTTGGGAAATTTTGTATGGGCGAAAATGTCCCGTTGTCATCTATTGTGTGTTGGCGGTTAGGTCAATGTTTGGCGCCAAATCAGCGTCGTAACAGCAATAAAAATTTTTTTTTGTTTTTTCCAATCGTCGCATACCCTCTAAATTAACTATTAATATTAATTTTGAAGAAGGAGTCCATACTCAAAGTGGAGAGTGTCCTTTTGACACGTGCTGCTTGCAGTTGAAATACGCTTTTATTTAACTTTAAATTTATTAATCGTATCACGTTCTGTTATAATTCGTACAAGACAAGCTCTTATTCTAAACTAACTCCCAAAAACTTCATCTAACAACCACTTGGCCTTTTTCCGACATGACATCATTGTTTTCACACATAGGCCAATGACCAAGGAAACAACCTATCAATAATATTGAGATTATGTATTTGTTTATTTAAACTCGATCTGCGTGTCTTTTACTAAACTTAAGACCACCTGCATAAACTTAATATAACACTTCTTTAACAAACAAAAAAAAAAGATGTTCATATAGTTTTTTTTTTTTTTTTTTTTTTTTTTAATTAAATCTATTAATTTTGCACACAATGTGCATGTTTTGACTCCTGACTCCTGCCGGGGTAACTATGTCGTAACAAGCCTGGTACCTCAACAGCATTTTACTTGAAGCTAAATGATGCTTTGACTTTTACGAAAAATAATTTTTCTTTTTTCTTTCCCTCCCATTTCACCACTTTTACATATCTCTATTTTGACTTAATATCGAAAAAGCACCCTAATTTTCAATCGAAAATTCTCACGTCACAATATCTGCTTTTTTAAAAAAGTCGGTAGGCTTTTTGTAAAATATAGATTTAATAATTTAATTAGATGAAATCCCCTTTAAATCCTACCTTTAATTATATTTAGAACAACTATTTTCTCTCTAATGTTGTTTGAAGCCGGCCTAGTTTTCGCTGACTACGTCCATGGTTCCACACCTTAAAAGCTACATCTACTTTGCAAAACATATCTGTGTAGTCACTCTACGGGAGTCGCACCATGTTAAATGTTTATAACCGCAAAAATTTGAATTATGCGTTTGATTCGGTGCCGTTTTTCTATGTAACGTTTATTTTACTTTTGCCGCAGAATAGGGAGGTGTTGAAGCATTGAATTTATGTAAAAGCTTGACGCAGCTCACTGTAAATAAAATGTATGGAGTTGCGTAAGGTAAGAGTAGTAGTTCGATTTTATTTGTTCATAACAAAACGGGCGGTGCAAAATAGAAAGTGTTTATCATACCAAAATATGTTGTGGACACTGTTTTTTTTTATTGGTTTGTGTTTCGTTTATTATTGCTCAACGAATGAAAAAAATTGTGCGTAAGTGCAAGTTTATTCAGTGCAAAATTAAAATGTGTATCATACCAAAATAAGTTATGAAAAAATGTTTATGCAATATTTAATTTATGGAATTTTTTAAGTAATTATTAGCAAATCAAAAACTTACTCTTGAGATTTAGGCATTAATGCATGCGAATTTAATTCTACGTACTAAAAAATTAGTAACTAATTATCATACAAAAATAAGTTATGAACTTTTTTTTTTCAAAATAATTACGAAAAATTAATTTCAGTAGTTTAAAACATGTTAAGTTAAAGTGTGTGTAGGGTAAATCAGCCAGTAGTTAAACGAACGTTTTTATTGGAATTAGGAAACTGAGACATTCTTAAATTTATTGTATATCTATTAACTTATGTGAGATTATTAAGCGCTGGCGTCATAATAGGCCGATCATCAACCCCTCAAAATTCGTCACTCCTGAAAACATTATTAATTCTGACTTAATGAGCGATAATAGATATTATTTACCAATATTTTTACATCATTTATAATTCAACAAATTCTCGAAATAAATATTATGAAGTGTGTATCACACTACAATAGGTTGTTGCCTTGATATTTTATTTGAAATATTTTTATAATTTTTATATCATTTGACAGCTGTCGCCTTTCGATTGACAAATGCCAATGTATCCCACCTAAGCAGTGTTCATTGTTCGACTATAATATTAAAATCGACATTATATTTCGCCGTTAATCATTTTTTACATTAAATAGGTCTCTAACTAAATTTGCATATACTTAAAGCTAGTCCGAGGCAAAGGCTTTAAAATATAATCCCATTAACTTTTGGGCGCTTTATTTTGTGCTTTATTTTCGCCGACGACTTAGCGCCCTATAATAAAAGAGATCAGCGGTGAGATGACATGTTCAGGACCGGAATCGGTATAGATTGTTGTAATGTTTTTTTACAGGCGGGAGTATTAAAACATGCTTACCAACCTATAACCTATATTTTTCATAGATTTTTTTTTAGCTTTAACACAAAATTTAAATAAACGTCTTCTGCATATTCTATCGGTAAGAATTATTGACATACCGTGCGAGTAAAAATTATTTGCATCAATGAGGGCCTTGCATCTAAGGACGTAATGCTTAGCCGTAGAGCTTTAATACCTGTTGGGGGTCAGTAACTACCTGAATTAACAATCAATCAGTTATTCCGTCATCTTTGACAGTCGTTACAAGTAATTTGATTCACACTTACACAATGGGTTTTACAGAACAGCACAAAACATTCATGGTTGAAGCGTATTTTCGAAACGGGGTTAGAGTAAATGGTGAGTGGCAATACAATCCGGGTTTGTGCCTGGACGATTTTCACGAACATTTTCCTTACTGCTTAGAACAATTACAAAAAAAGGATTATCCAAAAATGTGGTATCATTTCCCCAGAGATGCTGTTCAACACTTTCGAAAATATGAAGAGACGTGTGAATTTATGCTTGGAGCATGGCGGTGGCCAATTTCAGCAATTTATGTAATTATTTTTCTTTTTCTTTCTGTATATTCTTACTTTGTTAATTTTGTAAACAACAAAAATAAATTTGTATTTGTCTACTTATTTTACTACTCATTAGTTTGGCATAATATCATGTCATAATATGAATTTGACAAAATTTTAACCTGGATTTGGTTAGATATATCGTCCCCATATCATTGCGATCTAAACCAAGCCCTTTGTTTTTTAATCTAATCTTTGATGCAAATAATTTTTGCTCGCACGGTACCTATTAAAAAATATCATGGAATTTTATAAATTATTTTAGGAGAATTGTATAGCAAAAAATAACGATTTGATTCTCTCAAAATTAAAAATGAAATAAATTGTAATATGTCCATATTGATTTTCTTTAATTTTTAGTTAAGGAAATAATAAACTGAAAAAACAACGCGAAATAGGTTATTGATTGGCAAGCATGTTAATAGTACTACCTTAACAAAAATTGTAGCAGCAATAATTCCATTGGAACTTTTGAAGGCCACGTTGGAAGAATTGCAATGGGCCTTTTCACTAAATTTTGATTTTGGTAGTAGTGTATAAAGGAACAAAAAATAAAATTTTCTGTGTTTTTACTTTTCTATACTTTTAAGCCATAACTGAGAAAATAAATAAATAAAAAAACTCCTTGAATAAAAACACGGACTTAAACATACCTACGTCATCGCGCCGGAAGTTTGATGCACAGAGGAATGATAGGAATAGCCGAGTCGCTGGCTTAAAATATCAAGAATTCACAGAATCAGCAGCTTGACAGTGTTGCCGATACTCTCAAAAATCATTTATTATAGTTTATAGTACCAGTGTAATGGTAATTGACTAGCAATTATTAGTAATTATAATATACCAGTTTTCCATTCAATAGCTGCGGAATGAATTATTTTACCAGTATTATGTTTATATTTATTTAAAGTATCCAAATAAAGTTCTAAGAAGAAAGTATATTATTAAGATTATAAAACTTTCTACATATGGCAACAGCGGCTTAATTTGCCGATGGCAGTTCGACAGATCAGCATTTACGCGTGTGCGAGGTTAAACGCATGCGCTCTAGCAAGCTTTAAACATATCTACGTCATGAGTCGCGCCTGTTTTGAGATTTTCAAATTGGTTGAATTTTACCCGGTTTTCACTGTGCTGAAATAAATTAATGTTATGACCTAGCAATAGTTTTATTGATGAAAAACACTTATTATAGCACCGACTAAACAATTCAAATGCCAAATGTATCAAATTTAAGAATAGTGAAAAGGCCCATTTTTTGTAATAATTGTTCTTCTTCATTTACCTTATCCAAAGCTTTATGCAATTAGAATTAGTTACTTTATTTTTGACCCAGTATGGTTACATATTAAGATCTTATATTTTTTTAAATAAAAATAATACGGACCTATACCGAACATCAGTTAACAATTTTATAATATGATGCTGCGTATCCAGAGCGGGTTTTCGGTGTATAGTAGGCACCTGCCACTTGTCTTCGTGATTAAACTCAACCGATCTGTCTGAGAGAGTTAAGAACAACAAAAAAAAACATCTGGTCAGCAGCCTGTAACTTATAGCACGCGCTTACTACCTACCTATTTGGGTCCGCATTAACTTATTATTTGTAGAAATAAACAGGAATAGTTGTCCGAAATATCGGTTTGTGAGTATGTAACCTAGAATAATTTTAAATGATAAAATAATCGAGCATTGTGAATAGATTTATGCCTTAAAGATACGATTTGTCGATAATAAGCTTTTTGTTATGGTATAAATATACTTTGAATTATACAGGGTGCGCCCAAAAGGTAGGCTATCACAAAGTTTGATTTATTTAAATGGGACACCCTATATTTTACTAAATTTTTGAATTCTACGTGCCATTTCATATATTTTTTACTCTTATTGCCACATACGAGAAAGTTATAGTTTTTAAGATAACTCGACTTTTCTTGAAAATTTAGCATTTGCTGTAAATATACTTACTTAAACTTTGACTAAGGACGAATCATAATTTTTATCCTTTTACTAAGTCAAAAGGACATAATAATATCCACTATATCTGACTGCTTAAAAAATGGAATATGTTATATATTTTGTTTACATCTTATAGCTCGTATTTTCTCTTATCTTATAGTATTGTTGGTCAATGGATCTCAGTAGCCATGGAAAACAAATGAAAATTATGTTAGTTAACGGCATTGGGCATCAAGGACTGGATGTTTGCCGCTCTGATTGTTAATGTCGTCCACTAACATTATTTTCATTTGTTTTCAATGGCTACTGAGATCTATTATTGACAAAAGATGCTATAACGACATAAAATCAAAATATTTCAAAAAATATTTGAGATAGCGATAGGACATTCTTTACAAAAATTAAAGAGTTTTTGACGAGCTATACGATGTCAGCAAAATATATAGGGTGTTCCATTTGAAAAAAGTGACATTTTTTAAATTTGAAGTTTTCTGATTTTGGTAACGCCACTAAACCAATAACACGGCCCACTAGATTTTATTTTATTTTATTAGAATTTCATTCACCTGTCAAACTCCATATTTTAACAATTAAATACCATAATTTTATTGTGTGTTACCATGATTTTTTTATTGTTGCAAAAAATTATCGCGATAATTTTTTGCAACAATAGAATAACCATTAACAATCGTTTAATAATGAACAATTTAATTTTGAATGTTAATGTAAATGTGTAACATTTTTCTCGCAGCATCTCTTGCTGGTTTGAAAGAAATGTAAGTAAAAGGATCTATCTTCCTGTTATATTCGTTGTAGTACTTTTCTTTTAGAAGTTTTGCGGTAACGTTCCACATTGTTTTGACGACTGCTTCCTTGTACTCATAACCATTTTTCTTGCGCATATTGGCTCCTCAATCTTTCAATAAAGTCACCAAAACTTCTTCAACGGTGTCTGGACCTAATATCTAACTTTTTTCCTCGCAGAATAGTTGAAACTGCGACCATATATGGACTGCTTTGATCGTTTAGTATTTATTTATAGGCGTTAGATTTTCAATATTTTCATTTATATTTTGCATTGACTGCATTCCAAATCGCGACATTTTTTTGACAGACGATTGAAATGTTATTTGGTTATCCTAACAATGTTGTACAAGCTGCTTTTCTGTGACAATGACATAAAACGTTTACCTATACATGGTAAAGCAAAATCAGTTCATGAAATTCTCCTGATGCGAATAAAACGCGGGCATTGATAATAATTATCAATGCACTTGTTATATTATATACCGTGCGAGCAAAAATTATTTGCATCAAAGAGGGCCTTGCATCTAAGGACGTAATGCTTAGCCGTAGGGCTTAATACCTGTTGGGTGTCAGTAACTACCTGGATTAACAATCAATCAGTTATTCCGTCATCTTTGACAGCCGTTACAAGTAATTTGATTCATCGCTAATTTTTCCAATTTCTTGAACAATTCAGACAATGGGCTTTACGGAATAGCACAAAACTTTCATGGTTGAAGCGTATTTTCGAAAATTGATCAGTTTTCGATCAGACATTGAATTCCCACCCAGATCAATTTGTTTAACGGTTATGGATTACTTCGTTTTTCCTCATTGAAAGAACACTATTTTTAAAACACCAGTTGCAAATGTAGAACAATTACAAGAAAGGATTATCGAGGAATGTGGTAACATTTCTCCAGAGATGCTGGTCAACACTTTCGATAATATGAAGAGAGGTGTGAATTTATGCTTGGAGCATGGCGGTGGCCAATTTCAGCAATTGATGTAATTATTTTTCTTTTTCTTTCTGTATATTCATATACATATACTTTGTTAATCAACAAAAATAAATTTGTATTTGTCTACTTATTTTATTACTCATTAGTTTGGCATATTATGTCATAATATGAATTTGACAAAATTTTAACCTAGATTTGCTTACATATATTATCGTCCCCATATCATTGTGATCTAAACCAAGCCCTACGTTTTTTAATCCAAGCCCTCTTTGATGCAAATATTTTTTGCTTGCACGGTATGATAATTATTTCACTTTGTATTTCTGTCTGATTGTCAGCTGCGCAACCATTTTTAATTGTTACAAATTCATTATTTCCTCTTGGAAAATACATTTTAATTATCACAGTAAGATTTTCGAAATAAATCAAATTAACTTAATTGCAATTACCCACATCAACTATAAATCTGATATCACTACAGTTTCATTTTAAAACCTTCAATTATCTTTATAGGAGATAACAAAACAAATAACTCGATCAGCTTGAACCTAACCTCTAATTAACGTATTTAACGCGACAATGACTTGTAGTCAAAATCAATTTGTCCATAAACTCTTTATCTCACCGCATCGTTCGCGAGGCAACTCAATCATCTTTCGTTTAAACATTCATTTGTTATTCGTTATTAATCATCTCTACTTTTTTTAACTCCCGCGCCGCCGCCACGATCTATGGTATGGTGATTAAATCGGTGTTGTCAGTTGTTGCTTAAAATCCTCGATGGTTTACCAATTTCGTACAGTCAGTTTGTTTGTTTTTTAGTCAAGGCGCGGCAAAGAAGCTTCATGTACGCTTAGACTTTTTTGACGAAAATGTATAATTTTTTTTACTTTTAAATCGAGTTATAAATGTAGGGGAGAGCCGGGCATGTTCGGCATGGCGGGCAACGTCGTCAATCTCTTTATTTTGTTGAATGTCAAACCTACTTAAATCATGACATTAATTGTTGACTGTTTGAGACAATGATGTTTCTTGAATGATGAAAGAGTTTTGGACTTCCATTGTCTTTATTTGTTTTAAATCACAACGTTTCAACTGGTAAGTATCTCCAGTCGTCTTCAGGTGAATACTAAATAAGTAAAGTAACTACAGGACTATTTATACTAGCTAGGTGCACTGAAGCATAACTAAGGTGGGTGCAGTCATGCGTTCAATTGGCACGCGATCTTATCCTAAGATTACATCTATCTAACAAAGGTTTCCAGATATTTCTTATGTCTAATGATGGTTTACTAAAGCAGCCTGGGTTCTGGTGAATAGTAGCAGCTTGGTTTTGGTTCCTTACGTTGGATTTCAGCTTCTGACCACTTGATATGGTGACCATGTTTCCAGGCATGGTGAGCTGCACCTGACTTTTCGGTCTCTCCTTTTAACGTATTGTTTTTTGTGTTCTTTAATCCTTGTTTCGAGTGGCCTTAATGTTTCACCTATATAAGATTAGCCGCACTCGCAGGGGATCTGGTAGACGCAGTTTTTCCTATATTTTTGACTTGTAGGCTTTGTCTTCGTCAGGTGGCTTCTTAGGGTGTCCCTCGAGTTGAATAATGTGTTAATGTTATATCTTTGTCCTAGTCTTCTTATTTTCTCAGAAACTCCTTTGACATACGGAATATTGAGTGTTGATTGTGCGTCTCTGTTTGCTTCTTGCGCGTTGGGTCGATTCTTACGATTTTCCAATATTGTGGCAACTAATCTTGTGGGGTAGCCATTTTTGTTAAGGTCGGTCTTGATGTGGTGAGTTTCTTTTTTAAGTGCTTCTTCCGAGTTACAGATTGTAATAATTGCTCAATCCACGAGGGTTTTTACTATGCCATGTTTCGTATTGTTTTGAGTGATTTGATGTAAAATTGAGATACTTACCTGTATGCGTAGGTTTTCTGTATTGTCTGTACATTAATTGTTATTAGGTTATATAGGGTTAACGTAAGCGAATTAAGGTTATAGTCCAGACAAAAGAGTTTGTTGACATTTTCTTCTTCTACATACATTACGGTTAAGATCGTCAATACGCCTACATTTTTGTCCGTTCTAAATATATCTTTTCTTATTATCTATTTAAAAGATGGTACATAAATACACCAGAAAGTCTAAAAACGAATACAGTACACTTAGGCAAGTAGTTTTGGAATATAAAAATGGAAACCGAAAAAATCTTTCTGCTGTCGCAAAGAAATATAAAATACCAACAACTACTTTACAGTATTGACAAGATAAAGACATCCCAGGAATTTACTGTAAAGGTCGTTATAAATGAAGGAATCTTTATTCCGCCGATGTTAATCTATCCTAGAGCCCGAATATCTAAGTCCCCAGTTGCTTGTGGGTTCATTTCCCGTCACTATAGGATTTGCAAATACTTCAGGCTGGGGTGATTCAATTTTTTTTCTTGAATACATTAAATGCGTACGGCCATCGAACGATTGCCCTGCTCGTCTACTCGATGGTCATGGTAGGCACAAGTCATTTTCATCCAGTCATCTAAAAATATTTTAAAATCTTTTGAAAGATCTGATGGCATAAGTCCATTTAATTCAGATGTATTTTAGAAATGCGATTTTATTGGAACATCAGCTGTTTTCTCCTAACCAGTTACTGCAGGTTATATTATTTTGACAACAACAAGCCTGGTGGCTCTATTTATCTGGTACCTTCCATACCTTGCACAGCGATTGATAAGAAATCGGTGCAAATATCAGAAGGTTCGCTTCAAACTTAAAATAATTTTAATTAAAGAAGATACGACAAATCAAAAACAAGTTCCGACAGTAAAATACCTTACACCTTCGACATCTCGTGTTAAAATAACTGATATTTCTCCTTTGCCAAAGAAAGAAGCTTCGCATTCTGCATCAAAAGGTCGAAAACACGAATGCTCTGAAGTGCTGACCGATAATCATGTTTGTCGATATATTAGGAAGCTCATTGGGAGAAGTACTGGTACTCAGAGTCCTTCAACAAATAAGCTTCTACCCCCACCAATAAACGCCAACTTTTTCCTGTAGCGTACTTTAGAATCCTAAAATACTGTATGATTATTACTCTTACTTACTTCTAACCACATTTAAGGTAAATAATCAGTCTTCAAACACTTAGATTTACCATTGCTGGCTGCCTTGAAAGTGAGGGTAATAAGTATCACTTAGAAATAACAGTCTTGATGAAAATTAACATTAACAGCACTTAAAACTACAAATTATAAAGGTCCAAACCCTAAAAATATCAAAAAAGTTCCAAAAATTCCACAAAACTCGAAAAATAAAACAAAACAATCACTTTCACTTCAATATAAAAACGTGTTGTTTGTCCCTCCATCGAATGTGAGGTTATGTGTGACGTCACGAGCGAGTGCCTAATTATCATACTTGCCAATGTAATTTTTCTGTTTGTACGAAATACCTAGTGACCGATAGAAACCAGAAAATAATAAAATTGGCAATATGGTCCGAGGTAAAATAATGAACATTTGTTAATGGTTGTGTCGGAGGTCTGTAGACTGTAGGCCGCGGCTATTTGCGTCCTAAAAAACGACCGACCGATTTATGAAAATAAATCACCTTCTTGGCGGTTCCAAGGCGGTCTATCACTAAAAACCATGAATAATAATGGTAAGCATGCGGACCGCCGTACCACCGAGTGGACGCTGCAGGTCGTCTGAATGTGTGAGTTCTTTACCGGGACATCTTTAAAAATATGGCTGCCAATAAGCGAGTTCTTATTCAGCCAAGAGTCCAAGTATCGAGCCTAATGAATAAAAATTAAGCAATTACTTTTTAGGAAAAGCGATTGCTTGACTAGCGAATGCTATAAGTAAAAGCAATGGCTAGATCTGGATATGAATAAAATTTTGAAGCAATTGCTGCTTTTCTTAAACCTCTGTAGCAAATGCTTATTCAACACAAATTCAGACGTGGCGTATCCACTTGTTCAGATTATAGATTTCATATTCAGTTTGGTGCCTAATTTGCAAAAGAGTTGACGTAAATACAACAACGTTGGTCTATTTATTTAGTACAATAGTAATCTGTTACGTTTTTGTGGAAAATAGGAAACTTATATCTGTGATATGGCAGATTTCAGTGAAAATCAGGAAAGTGATAGTAGTGATGAAGAAATTAAAGACAAGCAATTGATATTCGTTTACAAATTAAAGGAACATAAATAAATCTCTCTGACCTCAACCGTTTAGCTTCCACAACAGCTTCAGCACTTGTAGGAAATTTAATAAAAAAATATTGCCCTTTTCCAAAACTGCATCCATTACAGAAGTGTAGATATGTCTTACAGACAGTAGTTTGGTGAACACCGAGTTCTTCACCTACAGAATTTTGAAAGCCCGGATCCGACAATTTCCGCAGAAAGAATAAATCTCTCTGACCTCAACCGTTTAGCTTCCACAACAGCTTCAGCACTTGTAGGAAATTTAATAAAAAAATATTGCCCTTTTCCAAAACTGCATCCATTACAGAAGTGTAGATATGTCTTACAGACAGTAGTTTGGTGAACACCGAGTTCTTCACCTACAGAATTTTGAAAGCCCGGATCCGACAATTTCCGCAGAAAGACTTTAATCTTATTTAAAGGCGACAGTGCACCCCCTGGCCTTTCACCAGTATCAGTCAAAAAATAATTTGCCAACCATCACTTAACATTTTCGCAGTCAAATCGATATAACTTTCTGAAATCATCATATCTGCAATTTTTACGTACACTGTACATTTTTCTTTTACGGACGTTCATATATTCAGCCATATTAATTGAAGACACAAATTAAGAGCAACGCACGTGTATGCCGCGGAGAACTAAAGTTGACTGCTACCAAGCAAATGATGCAGGGGTCGACCTACCTTAAAAATTTGAAAGCAATAATTGCTACACTAGAAAAAGCAATTCCTTAATTTATTCATCACATTTTAAGCAAACGATAGCGATTGCTTCTATTTTTTAAGAAAATGCATTGACTAGAAGCAATTCCTGCACTTTTAAACAATTGCTGGACGCAAAAGCAATTACTTTAGTTTTTATTCATTGGCTTTCAAAAAATTACTTCGATTTTATAAGAAAAAGCAATTGCTACATTTTTATTCATTAGGCTCATTGGATCACCTGTATCTACTATAAACCAAATTGCATTAAAATTTCTTGATTTGGGATATTTATACTATGTTTCTTAAAGCCTGACAGCGCACAGCTGAGGGTCATGCGTCGTAAAACCTCCTTAAACCATAAGCGTAACAATAACAGGTACCTGATCTTAAGTAATTAAATTATCTATTATTGCATATACAGATAGGTGGCCTATGTTATAGAATATTTCCAACTTCAAGTGAGGTCGTTTAGTTTTAGTAGGAAAGAACATTATTCTTCTTTAAATTCCTGAACACTCTCACTGCAATAGCGGGATTTTAAAAAGAAAATGAACAAGCTGTTTGTTTAAATGTTTGAAGATCAAAACACGCTTTTAGTTTAGAATATCTTAAAGTATGTGACTCTTCAGCCATAGAATGGAGACTCTGCCTGGTGAAGAGATGGAAACCGCTTCATCTATAGCAACAAAACACTTAAAGAAAACCTAAAATGTTTTGATGAATCTAGCGGGGTAACAGCCTTCAGCATTGGAATCTTGATAGAAATGTTGAACCTCAATAAATGTTATTTAACAAGTCGCGATGAACTAGGATGTTGTATTAGAGTGCAAAGAAGATTGCATGGACTACACAACAAAATCCAATCGAACTGTGTAGTAGTAAAGTGAGTAAAGTGCCAGAATTCACATTGAAGTATTATATTAGGCAAAAAAAAGGTAACGAAGAAAAAAGGAAACAAATAGGGCTTCAGAGGGATACAATCCATCCTTGATTTCTAATCTCCATGCAATTTTCCTTAGCATTCTTTATGTTGTTAATCACCTTACTTAAATATATAATTTTTTTAACGCTGCTTAATAAATTTTCTACCGAGTGCTTAATTACCATTTGCATTTTCAGCCTTATCTTGAGCATCAAGATCAATAGCTGCTTCAATTTATTTCAGATGGACTTTTTAATTCCTCCCGGTATATTCTCCGTATGGGCAATTCATTTAAGGGCCGGTCTACATATAACTCATCTCGATTAGATCGGAATGCAAAAGAGATTAAACGAGATACACGCCCTCTTGCTAACTAAATTAAAACCATGTAAATGAACACTCCAGATTAATTAAATATCGACCGGGGTATGGTATTTTCTTTATTAGGTTTCCAGGGATTTTTTTTTCGGTTTGGTAATTTGTTTTCGAGATATTGTGCCTGCTGAAGTTGCATTAGTGGATACGTCATGCATGGTATAAAAGTCCTTGTTAAAGTGTCTAGTAAATTTCTTTGCTGACTCTTCGAGTTTAAATTTCAAATTGATAGAAGTCAGTTCCACAACCACCTTGAAAGCAACCGTGAAACAGAAACATCGCCAACACTGCTTGAAGGTCCATGTCTCACGTGACTTTTTTGAGGTTAGCCATATGGTTTAGTATGTAATTTACGGGCGAAGTAGGTGTTTTAAATATTAAAGTGTTTATTTAGCTTGAAGGTACATGTGAATTAGTTTAAAAATATCACTAGTAGAAATAGTTCGTAAGTAGGTAGGATAGATACCTAGGTACTTATGTACTTAAGTACTACTTTTTTTAAAGTTGTTTATTTATCAACATGCCAAGCCCCTTGGCTGTTTAATAAAACCCCGTCGTAGTAACTTCGCATAGGTACGGCACGGCGCCGGTCGACAACCAGACATATTGCCGAAAAACTTTTGGGATTATAGGTAGCATAAGTAGCGGTTCTTCCATCGCTTCCTTGAACCGCCCGCCACTATCATCAATACTTTATAAGGTTATTGGTATAAAAAATAATAAAATGTATTGTATCGTATTTTTTTTTTATCAAAAATAATACAGACCTATGCAGAACACCAACTTGAGAATCTCAATTTTGTTACAGATGACTGGAAAACGATCAAGAAGCTTTAAATGTGCCGTCCACCATAGAGACCGAGAGGTATCGTCCGAAAACGACTTTCATTTGCTACTTGTCGAACCACCGTTTTTTCGTAGGTAAGTTGAAACCCCCATTGTAATATTTTCCAAGCCAAAATTACAATTTGGCAACGTAGCACGGATATACAAAAGATGCGCAGATTTAACCGGACAGTTTAATGGTTATGTTGGCCCGACAACTTAACTTTATGTTTTTTTTTCTAGTTTTAACGATAAATTATACTTAACTTCAATATTATTGACTTTTATTAGGTAGAAGTGAAATAAAAACCTTCACGATTTTTCTGCGATTCATTTTCGCCGTCACTTTTTTTTTTGTTTATTTTGTCACGTACAAATTTAGAGACAACGGTAATGTCGTCTGCTCTATTTCGAGACAGCCGATCTTTCGATCGTCTTTTATTTCGTTTTTCAATTGTTTCCGTTCCCCGATTTACTTGGGGCTTCCTGTCCGTTTTTCTGACACCGTGATGCGCCTCTTTAAATTAAACGCGGCCCATGGGCGGCACACCAACATTTTTGACAATTTTGGTAAACTTTTTACGCTGAATAGAACTGTGGTCTTAAAAATGTCGATATTTAAGAAATGCGGCCAAAAATATATGATAGTGGGATAAAAATAGACATAAAAAAGTATAAATGTTCGCATAAAAAAAATATGTCAATTTTTACCCTACTGTCCCCTATTTCTGGCCACATTTATAATTAAACATCGACATTTTTAAGATCACAGTTCTATTTAGGGTACAAAGTTGGCCAAAATATATAAATTTTAAATTTGTATCTACAAAGGTTTCAAAAATATTTAGAAAAACCATCTTTAGAGTTAGCCTCTTTAGAGGGTTTTAGGTTAGTAGTAATATTCAATCCCAAATTATTGACCACACCTATTAGGACACCGTGTATATTTAAAAAAAATATTAATGTCTATAAAGAACCTGGTAAATATTCACTTATAATCTCCCTAGCAGCAGTATTATTACCGATAATTTTTTTTAAGGTCACGAATGGTTTCGTTGATAGAAAATTATCCCGAGTCGAAGACGAGGGAAATTTTCTATCAACAAAAACATGAGTGAAATCGAGAAAAAAATTATCGGGAATTAATCCTGCTGCTTGGGAGATTCGGTAAGAAAATTTCATAAATTGGACTTTCTTTTAATGTTCCTGAAATTTTAGTAATAAACCTTAGTTACTAACAAGTAAAATCAACTTCTATTGTAAAAATACAGTGCGTCATAATAAACTAAACTCATCGGAAATATGTTTTTAAAGTAATATTTGAATTTAAAACTATAAAGACATTGGATTGTCTCACCACTTCGAAATGACTTGACATTTGAATTAAAATTAAGTCGTAGTAGTCGTACCTAAGAAAAATTATCACTTATAAAATTAGGTTAATAGGCTATAGACTATCGCGATAGTCTCCCGTTGCTATAAGCAACGTAAACAAAAAGGTGCATTCTAATTGGTTGAAAATAAATTTATGAAATTTTTTCACTTATAATCTCCCTAGCAGCAGAATTATCGGCAATAATTCTGCTGCTAGGGAGATTCGGTAAGAAAATTTCATAAATTGGAGTTTTTTTTTTATTGTAATTTTTTTTCTAAAATGCTACAAAAACATATTTCCGGTGGCTTTACTTAATTGTAACTAATTAGAGTTTTAGAAATGAAGTTCATTTTAGCCGTTAGTAACTCATTTTTATTACTAAAATGTGAGAAACATTATATAACAAATTTGTTATCTGAAATCCAATGTCGTTATAGTTTTAAATTCAAATAAAACGTTAAAAAACATATTTCCGATAAGTTTAGTATAATATGACGCACTTTATTTTTACAATAGAAGTCGATTTTACTTGTTAGTAACTAAGGTTTATTACTAAAATTTCAGGAATACATTAAAAACATTAATTCGTTTTCGCATAACATCTGAAATTACATGTCTACCTAGTTTCAAATGAATCTTAAGAAAACATATTTCCGATGAGTTTAGTTAAATTTTTGATGTGTCTCTTTTAGCCCCGGTGTTCGATATGCAAAGCAAATTGGTTATTATCAATAAAAATTATAAGTTAGCAACAAAATGTAGGTATTTTGATTTTATTCTGAGTGACTTTTGCCAATCGATATAGGTAAAGCACTTCATTTTTGACAGAAAAATTATTACTTATTAATTTCATTAAGTTAATAGGAACTAACAAAATTATCGCGATAATCTCCCGTTGCTATAAGCAACGTAAACAAAAAGGAGCCTTCAAATTGGTCGAAAATAAATGTATGTAACTTTCTCAGTAACATTTTCTTCAATACAAACAGGCCGATGTAATCCCATTACAAGAAATTATTTGATTGATACGTTGGTTTGCGATGACGTCGGTATTATTAGGTTGTCGGGAGTTTTTATCAGGTACCAACTTTTTTTCATTTTACAGTATACTAAATATTGCTCCGTTGGTATCTACGACACTGTTTTCTCACATATCACCTAAAACGCCTCATTTATTATGTCTCGATCTTCAAAGCGAGCTAGTAAATTAGACGAGACACAAACTGAAAAAAAATTTAATAACAGTAAAGCCCAAACATTGCGCCGTCAATTTCTTTTCTAAAATAAATAAAGGCATAAGATTAAGGTATTAGATAGTTCTTCTTTTAAGTATTTATTTCGGAAACTCATTAGGTGTTAAAGTGATTAAAGGTGTATAAGAAAAACGTATGTAACTATTTTTGTTTCTAAATATATTTGACTTAAAATAGAAACAGTGGATGTTCAACAAAGGATATTTTAGGTCGCATTTTACGCCTTCTACTAACTTCCATATTTTGTTAAGCAAGTTTAATTATACTCAATTGTGAGTCGGGGAGTCGGGGCCATTCCGTGGTAACGTGGAGGACCCGACCGAAATACCCTTCCAGCTGTCAGACATCACACAAACTTGATGACTTGCCTAATGAATACAAATGTAGCAATTGCTTTTTCTTATAAAATCAAAGTAATTTCTTGAGAGCCAATGAATAAAAACTAAAGTACCGAATTGGTTTTGCGTTCAGCAATAGCTTAAAAGTGCAGGAATTGCTTCCAGTCAATGCTTTTTCAAAATGTGATAAATAAATTAAGGAATTGCTTTTTCTAGTGCAGCGATTGCTTTCAACTTTTTAAGGTAGGTCGACCACTGCATCATTTACTTGGTAGCACGGTAGCAGTCAATTTTAGTTCTCCGCGGCATACACGTGCGTTGCTCTTAATTTGTGTCTTCAATTATGGCTGAATATATGAACGTCCGTAAAAGAAAAATCTACAGTGTACGTAAAAATTGCAGATATGATGCTTTCAGAAAGTTCTATCGATTTGACTGCGAAGATGTTGAGTGGTTGGCAAATTATTTTTTGACTGCTACTGGTAAAAGGAGAGGGGTGCACTGTCGCCTTAAAATAAGATTAAAGTCTTTCTGCGGAAATTGTCGGATCCGGGCAAAATTTATACTTACCTAGAAAGTGTAAATACAATAGTTGTAGATCTTTTTATTACCTACAACTTTGCCATTTAACGTTTTTCCATAGGATTTGTAGTTTTGCCGGAAATCGAGATAAATCGTTTTCTACCCTTAAAAACTCACCCCCTTCCACTTCCCGACCTCGGATCGCCCGTAAATTATTTTCCCTTTAATTTTTGTTATATTCTCTTCCTTTTCCAATGGGTTTCATCCTACTATTATTTTTTTTTGGTTCCAAAAATTATCGACCCTGGTCTAATAGGTTCTAATTCAGGATGTTAATTCTAAATATAATGAATTCGATTATAGTGAAAAGGCCGACTGTGTAACATCTGAGAGAGTTTGGTGGCTCTTCATTTCTGATTTTTAATTACCGGATCACCCACCTTAACAACATAACCAACCCCACTTTGCAAAATTTAATTTTCTTATGTTAAAATCATTCAAAATTCAACTGCACACCCAAATTCTCTGACCTCAATATTCTTTCTTAATTTTCCTCGTTATTTATTTTCTTGTTTATCGCTAATTAGCTAAACCAGGTCACCCATTTCCCCAATTATTATTTTTAACCTGAATTAATTAAAACATTTTTAACGCCATCAGTTTCCACTTGTTTTCCAAATATTTTTATTGAGTCCATTAATATAGGATTTCAAAAGATAAACGTGTCACAATGTCTATATGATCGCTTCAGTCTGCCGGTCTTTAAATAAACTTGAAAAAGCAATATCGTCTAGGTGTGTATATGCGATGTTTGCCTTCTTTTATTCCTCGATATTGATTTTTTTTAAGCTCTAGGGTAAATAATAAATTTATTCGAAAGAAAGTGCCTGAATATTACCTTTCCTATGTTCGATATCGTGACGCAATACGGAAAACTCTAGAGCTTAGCGAATCATTGCAATTTAAATAGGTGTACAACTAAGAAATAAGTAAAAATCAAGCGAAGAAAGATGTGAAGATGAAATGTTTTAACTTAAACGTTATAAAAAAATGTTTATCACACTCAGATTTGCTGGATTATACAGGGTCTCCGGGAAAATGTGGGAAATCTCTCGGATATAAAAAAAAACACGTGAAAAGAATACTACAAGTTCATACAAAATTTCTTTCGTATCGGCCTCCTCTTCGGAGATATGGGCTCCCAAAGAGCTCCCATGGAATTAAGTTTTTGACACATAATTATTAAACCAACAGGTATATTTCAATTTTTTTTCCATATGATCTATACCAGGTAGGACCATTCAAATTACTATCCCAGAGTTGCAAATTGCTCACAGCTGCAGGGACGGACTAGCTGTGACACTAATGTGCCCATTTTTTTTACGCCCTGTAAAAAAACTTTGGACAACGTTTTTTACATACCTTTTACTATTGACTAAAAATTAAGTACTCTTCATTCATGTCGCTAATCCTAACCGTTTTCGGAAAAACGTGATTTTATTGCGATCATGTATTAATATTAAGCAGTTAAAAGTGAACAATTATAATTTATAGGAACAAAGATGTATCTTTTATTATACGCTAAATATACTTACCTACATGATGTAAATATGTCAAAAATGACGTTTAGCCAATAGTTAAAGGTATGTAAAAAACGTTGTCCAAAGTTTTTATCATACAGGGCGTAAAAAAATGGGCACATTAGTATCACAGCTAGTCCGTCCCTGCAGCTGAGAGTAATTCGTAACACTTTCTGGGATAGTAATTTGAAGGGTCTTACCTGGTATACATCATATGAAAAAAAAATTGAAATATACCTGTTGGTTTAATAATTATATGTCAAAAACTAATTCCATGAGAGCTCTTTGGGAGCTCATATCTCCGAAGAGGAGGCCGATACGAAAGAAGTTTATATGAACTTGTAGTATTCTTTTCACGTGTTTTTTTCATATCCGGGGGATTTTCCACATTTTCCCGGACACCCTGTATATAAAATGACGGTTAAAACCGTATTTGTCGTAAATGTCAAAAATGACTTAATCAGTTAAGGTTAAGCTTATATATCTATATTTATTTACGTAATATAATTCACGAACAAAATGATTGTTTAATAATAAAAATTTTAAACTCGTAGGTACATTAAGTTTCGAAATATATTATAAATTCTTGTGCCGTTATAATATTATATAATGAATTTTTTTTTAATTTTAGGATGGTTACTATTGTAGCAGATGAGTTCCTCACGGACGAACGAGATAGGAAGTATTATGCTGACCGCTACACATGCTGTCCTCCCCCTCTTTTCATCATAATCATTACTTTAGTCGAAGTAAGTAAATACTATAATTGGCTAAATATATTTTATACGCTCACCACACAAAATTCATTATCTTTTCAGGTTCAGGAACTATGAATTTTGGGTCGTAGATCACGAATCTGACGTTTTTCGCCAGAAATGATTAGTTTTTGAAATATTCTTTCTTAAAATGGTTGTTCTTAGAGGTTAGGATTTTAAACTCGTATAGTAAATGTGACTTTTGGTTAAGAAACCTCTCTACTACCTACCATAATTCCTGAAACAAAATATCAATTTTGGTGTGGTGAACATAATATATTAAATATTTTCCTTATTTGAGAGATTGAACCTTAAGGTGGGAGTATCAACATGCTTGCCAACCTATTATTTATGTTTTCTAGCTTTTACACAAAATTTAAATAAAATCAATATCGACTGCATATTCTATGGGTAATAATTGACATATTTAATAAATTTCATAACTTATTTTAGGAGAATTGTATAGCGAAAAATATGGGGTTCTTTCACTATACAATTCTCCCAAAATTAGCATGGAAATAAATAGATATTTTTGTAATATATCAGATATTACCTAAGTAATGTGTCGACAATACTGATTTTGTTTAAATGTTAGTCAATAAAATAATAAACTTGAAAAAATAACGCGAAATATGTTAGAGGTTGGTAATGGATTAAATGACTTTGAGAATGCCACTTTAATAGTATATTAAAGTACACGTTTCAGAAGAAGCTGTTTTAGCGCACGCGTCTATTTTAAAAACGAGCCACAAAGTGGCGAGTTTTTTTATTGACACGTGCGCTAAAACGCCTTATGAAACATGTGCTTTATACATTTTTTTCTATTTCGCCTTTTATAATCAAGAAAAATACATTTTAAAAAGAAAATAAATCCTTCAAATTTTGTAAATTTTTATGTCTAAATTTTATGTTGGTAATACTATTTTTTATCATAGTAGCCTCTGGACAACAAAAATTATTTTGCAAACTGTAATTTTTTGATTTATTGACCCATTTTCACCACGAGATTCTAAAGTTATTTTAGCGATATGAGATTTGAAATTGGACGGAATATACGTTGTGTGACCCTTGTACATTCGGAACATATACAGAGCGTTCGGAAATTCGGGAGATTTTGCTACTTTTTTTCGAATTTCAAAAGACGTGATTTTACGCCACTGCATTGCAATTTAGTATAGGGAAGATGGAAAATTCAAATAAAGTTGAAGTTAAAATCAACATTGGAAGGTTAGTAGATTGAATTTTGGATAGGATTTGGCAGAAAATGATAGCTTGAAGCATCTACAAAAGATTGATTTATAGATTTATGCAACCAACATACATGACTGTTATCCACACAGAATAAAAAAGTAAGTTATCAAGCTATTTTTCCTCTGCGAAAAATGGGTTTTCTCGTAAATCACAAAGGCCGCGCAAGTCAATAAAATAAAACATTTAAATGTTACCAACATCAAATAAAGAAAAAACGCGTATCGAAATAGCTTCATTACGATACGCAAATGCGTATTGAGCTTATTATGAACGTGAAATAGAAAAACAATATTTTAACTGTTTCAAAAGACAAATTGACACCCTTGACGAGTGAATGAGTTGGTCAAACCCTGTATCTAATCTAAGTTCATTGATTATACATTTTGTATATGAAGCTTTATTGTCAAATGATATGATCTAATCATGAATTGGTCAGTAATTTAAATTTGTTTAAAGTGAAGGAATAGCAATTAAAATACCCGTTGACAACTTCCAATACCCTGAACTGATGAAACAGAATTTTAAATATAAAATTAAGGTGCCAGATTTACTGCCTCGTGTCTAACAAGTACTATAGTAAAATCAAAACAATTTCCGTTGCACGTCATCAATCAGATGATAATTGAAAATCGGTCAGGAAACATAAGAAAATTAAATTTGGGCAAAAAATATATAAATTTCATGCGATATTGAATGTAAAAGAAACTTAATGTATTCTTCTTTGATACTAAGCCGCTTAAAGGAAATGATTTTTAAATTTAAGAGGAAGTAACCCCTTTTACCACAATGAAAATTGCCGTTTTGCTGGTCAAACGAAAATAAAAAATAAAAATTGGTATTTAGAAAATAAATTCTACTTTAAATACCCCATCCAGAAAAGTAAATGACGATCGAAAATATTCCCAAAATTTTTTTTAGAAATTTTTTTTATTTTTAGTAATTTTGTAATATCTTAAACAATTCCTTATTGGTCAAAAGCAAAATGACTTTCCCGGGTGTAGAATCTTGTACCAAACAATTTTTCTTAAAGCCATTTTTCAATATCGGCCTTACTTTTTTCTCAAAAACGTTGGGCGCGTAAATCCACTTTACACGCTTAAATTTACTTTTCTTCTTCTTAAACGCGGTTTTACCACAATTTTGACAAGTGTTCAAAAAAGAAGTGCAATTTTTATGAAACCACATCTGGCATATTATGCATTGTAACCAATCTTCTTTCTTTCGGGTGCTGCTGTAGCTTTCTCCACATTCTGAACATTAAGTGTCATCTATCTCGGAAAGGGTTTCACTTTCCTCCAAAAAATAAATGGCCATCTATCCCTATACGTATGGTGGCCATCTCTCCCAAATGCTAGAGAGAGATGGCCAACGTGACAAACAAAATCCACTGCATGCTTTTAACGGTTTTGAGAGGTTAGAATTATCGAATAAACATCGTACTCACCTAATATGTTAAAATTACCGGTAAATTTTCTTCCACACATTCACAGTAGTAAGTACTAAGAAACTATTATATAATTTTGCAAGGGCGCGATAGTATTTTTATTTTCTGAGTGCTCTTAATGTGCTTTGAGGTGGTCGAAAACACACTGGCCGTGTGTACATATAAACGTTGGTCGCCGGGAAGGACACTCATTGAGTTTTAGCTGTTGGTCATCTCTCCCGGGTGGCCATCTCGCCCGACTTTACCCTACAAAATAAACCAATATTTCCTCACATTGATTTCAAGGAAGCAAAGGTAGAATAGACTTATACAGCGTCCGCAAGAAAGTTTGCATCAAATGGGATTTTTTTTTATTATTAGGTATAGGTAAAAATTGAAAAAGCAGTTTTTGCTTTTCTTTTCTTATTAGACGTATACTGAAGCAGCTGCACGACTTGCGTTACCTGTCAAATTAGACATTTTTAATAAAATAGGTTCAAAAATGCCATTATTTATCCAAATATCGAAAAACTTTATTTGAGAAAGTTGTTTATTTAGGCATTTTTAGTCTCTATACGAAATTTTGACAGTCTAATATAATTTTTATTTTTTGCCAGGTTCTTGAAAATTTTGATCAACCCTCGTAGATTAACTTTTATACATCGATGTAAAACCATTTGCCTTTACTTCATTTGTAATCTTAATGCAATTTTGTGTAAAATTTTTGTTTCCTATTATTTGTTTTGCTTCAAAAACTGAAATTGTTATTGATCAGTATGTAATGTTTGATGCAAAGTTTATCTAATTACATCAGTTTTGCCAAAACCGACGTTTCTCATTTCTCTTAAGTTAGTAAACAGATGTACAAAAAGAAAATATTGGAGGCTTTCGTTGAAATTTTACTTAATTAATATTAAATTAAATTAATTATATTAAACTATATTTTTGTTGAATAAAATGTTTCGAGCGCTTAATATACAGTGTGTGTATAAAGTCTGGAAACGGCTTAATAACATCACAATTTACTGGCCGATTTAAACCAAATTCGGTACAGTTGTGTAAGAGGATCTAACGCACCGAATGACGATATTGGCGTTGTTGCCAGCTTTTTAGTTTGTCTGGAATTCGAACGAATTTTATATTTTTAAATATAACACCCAGTATATTTTTACATTTTTAAATTCCACATAAAATTATAATTATTTTTTATTAAATGCATTATTAGTCTATACTTCATAGTTTCCGAGATATTGACTCTCGAAAAGTGACATTTTTGAACTTTGACAGCTTATAACTTTCTAACAGTACGTCTTAGAGCAAAACGGCTTACATGTCCATATCTTCAATTTTTATTATCTTTCCAAAAAAATCAACTTCCAGTTAAACCGGAACAAGCAGGAAATATTGCTTTCGAGTTACATCCGGTAAGTAAAATTTCAACGAAAGCTTCCTAATATTTTCTTTTTGTACATCTGTTTACTAACTTAAGAAAAATAGGAAACGTCGGTTTTGGCAAAACTGATGTAATTAGATAAACTTTGCATCAAACATTACATACTGATCAATAACAATTTCAGTTTTTGAACCAAAACAAATAATAGGAAACAAAAATTTTACACAAAATTGCATTAAGATTACAAATGAAGTAAAGGCAAATGGTTTTACATCGATGAATAAAAGTTAATCTACGAGGGTTGATCAAAATTTTCAAGAACCTGGCAAAAAATAAAAATTGTATTAGACAGTCAAAATTTCGGACAGAGACTAAAAATGCCTAAATAAACAACTTTTTCGAATAAAGTTTTTCGATATTTTGTTAAATAAGGGCATTTTTGAACATATTTTATTAAAAATGTCAAATTTGACAGGTAACGCAAGTAGTGCAGCTGCTTCAGTATACGTCATTTTTGGTTTTTAGGTAAGCAAAAACTAACTGCCCTTTCAATTTTTACCTATACCTAATAATAAAAAAAATCCGATTTGATGCGGACACTGTATGCCGAATATACATGTGCAATTGAATTTTCTCTAAACAGTTTTGCTTTCACCAGAAGCAGAAACACTTTAGAATTAAACAGACCAAACACAAAAATAAACTCGGAAAGGTATTTGGAAACATCTGCTCATCGGGGTGCTTAAGGTAAAATAGGAAGTAATCAATCGCAGGTCTCGTGCTTCTCGCTTTCGTTTCTGCATTTCGGGAAACACATGTTCCAGGGTACTTCTCGCTCAACACAACGATTTATAACGTAAACCTTATTTTAAATACAGGGTTCCCCATTTAAAACGAAACAGGCTAAATATCTTGTTCCACGTTAATTTAAAAAAAAAACGCTCGGACCCGTCGATTTTTATTTTGAGGGGAACATATTTTGCGTATATTGTCAATCTTGTTACTTCAAGCCCCTAGGAGGGAGGGGGGGTAAGATCTAAATCTTAAATGGATACCCCTATTTTATATAATTTTTTGGAATTCTGCATAAAATTATGAACATTTTTTAATAAAAGCCTTATTAGTCTATACTGAACAGTTTCCGAGATATTGACTCTTGAAAAATGAGATTTTTGAACTTTGACAGCGTCTAGCTTTCTAACTGTACGTCTTAGAGTAAAACGGCTTACATGTCCCTATCTTCGATTTTTATTATCTTTCCAATAGTGTCAACTTCCGGTTAAACCGGAAGTACTATATTTCTTACAACCGGTTTAACCGGAAGTTCACACTTTTGGAAAGATAATAAAAATCGAAGATAGGGACATGTAAGCCGTTTTACTCTAAGACGTACAGTTAGAAAGCTAGACGCTGTCAAAGTTCAAAAATCTCATTTTTCAAGAGTCAATATCTCGGAAACTGTTTAGTATAGACTAATAATGCTTTTATTAAAAAATGTTCAGAATTTTATGCAGAATGCAAAAAAATTATATAAAATAGGGGTATCTATTTAAGATTTAGATCTTACCCCCCCCCCCCCCCCCCCCCCTCCCTCCTAGGGGCTTGAAGTAACAAGATTGTATACGCAAAAGATGTCCCCCTCGATATAAAAATCGAGCGTTTTTTTTTTAATTAACGTGGAACCAGATATTTAGCCTGTTTCGTTTTAAATGGGGAACCCTTGTATAGTGCATCATTTGTTGTGGAACAATGAGAAATGATTCTTCTCTCTAAAAATCCGATAATACATTATGTATTGCTTAAATCCAACTCAGTAGAACTTAGACTGAACTTTCTCTAATAAAATACGTACGTTTCAAAGCGTATTAATTGTATGTCAATTGGACATGTCTGGCTTAAGTTCAGAAGTCCAGATAAAATCCAGAACAATAGTAGGTAATAAGAAGAGACCCGAGATGTTTTGAACTGTGGTTAAATCAGTATAGTATAGAGAAAGAAAGGAGGTTTGTCCATAACTTATTAAATACTAGCGTGTACCCGGCATGCGTTGCAACCCGTTGGTATAAATACAAACCCGAACAAACCCGATATATTAGTACCCGGCCTGGCACTTTCTGAAATTGCACCCGTGCGAAGCCGGGGCGGGTCGCTAGTTATACATAAAAACCTTCCCCTTGAATCACTCTATCTATTAAAAAAACCGCTTCAAAATCCGTTGCGTAGTTTTAAAGATTTAAGCATTATAGGTAGGGACGGACAGACAGCGACAGCGACTTTGTTTTATACTATGTTAAGAAGATTCTTCACAGAAACAGAAACGTTTTAACAGTCTTTAACTTACTTGTAAAAACGTGGTTAAACAAGATAGATTAAATATCAAATATTGACGCTGCTTGGGTCTGGTGTTTTTAACGTTTTATTTTAGTCCCAAAGGTCTCCCGATTACACGTTGTCGTTTATTTTTACGGAAAGAAACTCGGTTCTGCGAAAGTTCCTATTTTCGATATTATTAGGGCACGTGCTCTGTGTTTCTACCTTCACGACGTCTGTCGGTAAACATTTACCCCAAATTTGGAATCCCGGGAGTTGATCGACTTCGGCATATGGCGAAACAGACTTAAAATGTGTCTAATTAAGAAGCGGTTTCGGGGTGCTACCATATTTAGATCGTTTTTGTGCTTATCAAGAAATTAATGAAAATTAACAATGATATGAATTATGAAACGTCAAATGTATGGTTAACCTTTTTGCTCACTAACCGCTATGCCAGATGGTTAGCTGACCACTACCAGTGCAAAACCAAACGTTGATGTAAATATTTGACAAAATCGTCTTTTGACTATTTTTTACACTGAACCATACAAAATATTTTAAAAAGCCTCGATAGGATTCAATATACATTTTTTTGTTTTGCGGTGTAATTTTATTGAAGCTATATACAGTGTCACCAGTAAAGTCCGCATCATATGGGCATCGAGTTCTGCTTTGATCGAGATGAAAATTAAGCAAAAAATTAGTAGTCACGTGTGATTCGCATTATCTGTCAAATTTTAATTTTTTTCAAAAAATAATTCAAAAGTGGGGTTATTTAGGAAAATATCGAAAAAAGTTATTAGAAAAAGTTTTTTTAAATGCAGTTTCTAGCCCACATGCCAAATTTCAACTGCATAAGATAATTTTGATTTTTTACCTATATTTTGTAAATTGCACCACTTTTGCAAAATAAGACTCAACGCAACCTACATAAAACTTCTTAGTTTTGACAGTGCTTTATTTCAGATACATTTTCTTTAAAGTAGCGCCATATTAAATGTGTGATTTTCAACAAAATGAAAATTGGGCTATTAAAATTTGGTCGCATGTGATGCAAAGTTTATTTGTTTTTGACCCTGTATAAGGTAACTTCATAAAATAAGTATTTTTGAAAACGTAGTTTGTGTCTGAAAGTAATACATCTTAATATTAAGACAAAAAAGAACACAGCGTCTTCAGTAAAGTGTTCATTTAGGTTAACTTAACGTAAAGTTTATCTATTTTCAACGATTTAATTTAAAACCCCTTTACTTTATCTTTTATTTTTTACTTTCAGGCACACACTACGTTTTCAAAAATACTTATTTTATGAAGTTACCTTATACAGGGTCAAAAACAAATAAACTTTGCATCACATGCGACCAAATTTTAATAGCCCAATTTTCATTTTGTTGAAAATCACACATTTAATATGGCGCTACTTTAAAGAAAATGTATCTGAAACAAAGCATTGTCAAAACTAAGAAGTTTTATGTTGGTTTCGTTGAGTCTTATTTTGCAAAAGTGGTGCAATTTACAAAATATAGGTAAAAAATCAATATTATCTTATGCAGCTCAAATTTTGCACGTGGGCTAGAAACTGCATTAAAAAAAACTTTTTCTAATAATTGTTTTCGATATTTTCAGAAATAACCCCACTTTTAAATTATTTTTTCGTAAGAATTTAAATTTGACAAATTATGCGAATCACGTGACTGCTATTTTTTTGCTTAATTTTCATCTCGATCGAAGCAGAACTTGATGCCAAAGTCAAATTTTGAATAAAGCTATTAATAAAAAAAAATCCCATATGATGCGGACTTTACTGGTGACACTTTACTACTACTACTTAATGTTCTTTATTAAACTGTAAGTTAAAATACACAATTCAAAACTTACAGCTCAAATGGCCATCGACCGGGGTCCTTCAGCCTTTGATACTTTATTAACACACATTATGGGTATTACCTACATTATTAGATCATCCAAAAGAAAAGGCTGGTGGCAACTTTCAACAAAATACATCGACTAAATAATTCTGATATGAGCCCCTTTATCATCATTTCTTTAAAGACCAAAAAGTACCGACATCGATCAAAAAGAATTTGTCTCGTATAAAATCTCCTCACCTTTTAAAGAGACGCTCCTTTTAATTTAAATACTTCTGTCTATATTTAGAGATCCTTGGTGTTTATTTCATTTAAAAAAAAATACTCTAAACATTATTTTTCTAAAAAGAGTGTTTACACAATGGGGGTTCAGTGTCATCATTTATGGGGAACTTTTATGCCCTTATATTAGAAAATCACGTTCGCGATCGGCTTTCCAAAGCCGGATAGGTGGATAATTTGTCACGAGGCACGGCACATATCGATCGACGTGAGAAGCAGCTTTGCAGCATTGAACGACAAATAAAAACAGTGCTGCTCGTGGCAGGAAAATCGATTTGTACTATATTACGTAAAACCAAGTGGAAATTTTTACAGGAATATGTGGTGGATGGTAAATGAAGCAAATTCTCTCAAATCCTGTTATAGCTAACAAACAGGAAGCAATTGTTTTCGAGTATTTCGTTTAATTGTTTTGTCAGTAAGTAATTCAAGATTTTTAAAACTGAAACTGTGAAAGTTTTACATTTCTTTCTCTATGCGGAAAAGGGCAAAATTAAATTTTGAAATCTATTCCCCACATTTTGCTTAGACAGGTGGTGTCCGTTCGTCCAAGTTCATGCATTTTGGTTGCATTTAAATCTGCCTATGTGGATTTAAAGGAGCTTTTATATAACGTACACCCAAATTAAAAACCAAAAAAATACTTCTTCCATTAAACCTTTCTACAGTAAAATCCATTCAAGTGGAAAATTGATATCAACTTTGCAAACGTCATTTTATCTTTAGTTTGCCTGAAAATCGTCAACAACTCGGCTTGTTTTCTCGATAAGAAGCATTGAAGCAAAATGGGTTTTCCCCGGTAATAGGAGAATTATTGTTCAGGAAAACTTTAAATGTATGTTTACAAAGGCTGACGCAATCAAGACGTTTATCCGTTTGGGAAACTCCATATATAATTACAAAAAAAAAAGGATCGTTATCTAAAATAAGTTTACATCTTTGGAACAATAATATTAGACCGGGGTTGATAATTTTTGAAACCAAAAAAAATAATAGTAGGATGAAACCCATTGGAAAAGGAAGAGAATATAACAAAAATGAAAGGAAAAATAATTTACTGGCGATCCGAGGTCGGGAAGTGGAAGGGGGTGAGTTTTTAAGGGTAGAAAACGATTTATCTCGATTTCCGGTAAAACTACAAGTCCTATGGAAAAACGGTAAATGGCAAAATTGTAGGTAATAAAAAGATCTACAACTTTTGTATTTACACTTTTTTCACATAACCTCAAAATTTATGTGAAAAATTCAAATAACCAAGTTTTTGGTTTTTTCGTTTTACCTTTTACAAAACAATTTTTTCACAAAATTTGGTGAAAACTTGCCTTTTTATGTCCCAAACACATTGTAATTTTTTTGATTTAAAATATTTGTTTTTTCGCCTTATTTTGACTTAATGTCGAAAAAGCACCCTAATTTTCAATCGAAAATTCTCACGTCAAAATATCTGCAAAAAAGTCGGTGGGCTTTTTGTTCGTTGAAATCTCTACTCTCTGATGGTGTAAAAAAAATATACATAACTATGGTAAATGTTCTCGAAAAATGCAAAGAAACGAAAAAAACTCGAATCCGAAATTTTTTTTAATCATTATGTACAATTTTGAGCTATTTATTAAAGTTTATACTTTAATTACTCGAAAAACGTAAGATTCCATGTTACATTGATAAACAAAAAAATTACAAATCCATAAAACATAAAGATCGCAAAAAACATGCGAAAATAGTTGTTCTAAATATAATTAAAGGTAGGATTTAAGGGGGATTTCATCTAAAAAATGTGACTGCTGCTATTTCTTTTTACACCATCAGAAAGTAGAGATTTCAACGAACAAAAAGCCTACCGAGTTTTTTAAAAAGCAGATATTTTGACGTGAGAATTTTCGATTAAAAATTAGGGTGCTTTTTCGATATTAAGTCAAAATAAGGTGAAAAAAAAATATTTTAAATCAAAAAAATTACAGTGTGTTTGGGACATAAAAAGGTAAGTTTTCACCAAAGTTCGTGAAAAAAAAAATTTTTTTGTAAAAGATAAAAATAAAAAACCAAAAGCTTGGTTATTTGAATTTTTCACATAAATTTTGAGGTTATGTGAAAAAAGTGTAAATGCAAAAGTTGTAGATCATTTTATTACCTACAACTTTGCCATTTACCGTTTTTCCATAGGACTTGTAGTTTTGTCGGAAATCGAGATAAATCGCCCTTCCACTTCCCGACCTCGGATCGCCCGTAAATTAGTTTTTCTTTCATTTTTGTTATATTCTCTTCCTTTTCCAATGGGTTTCATCCTACTATTATTTTTTTTTTCACTTTTTACCATTTTCAAAGGCTTCAGTCCTGTTCTATATGTTATTGCCAACATTTTAACTTTCTAATAGGTACCCAGTCTCTATCGCCTTAATTAGTCTTTTAACTCACTTTCCTTTCGAAAGATTTGGCCATAAAATAATGTGCCAATTATTTTACATATTTCTGCCCTTTTCAGACGCAATGGGGATGATTCTAATCAATAAAATGCATAATTCCAACAACCCCATAAAGTTGTTTACGAAAACATCCCTCTCAGACATTCGTCGTCTGAAAGGTCGTTAACTCGAGACTACTCTCTTTCCCTTATTCCGAAATAAATGGACCTTGTATTTCGACACATTGGCCCTAATTTAATGCGAAATAGGGGAGGGACGAAGATAATAACCTCAGCCCGGACCCTGTTCCAGCTGCTGTTTGGACGCCGGATCGCACTTTGTTTCCGAAATATCGAAAAGTTTCGCTTTGTCATCGAGATTTTGTTTTTGTGCCACCGGGTTCCGCTGCGATATTTAATTTGGGGTGAAATTTGGGTATTGTGTTTGAGTAGAGGTACACTTTTATCGTTTATAATAGGCATTTTTGTATATATGTTTTTTTTACTTTAATATCTTGAAACCATATTACCCTTATAACTTGTTACTATCAGTGGCGGAACAACGTAGCCACGGGCCCGTGTGCGAAAACTTTGCCGGGCCCCCGTTATGATACGGAGTATTATTGATACCTAACTATATTAATTTATGAATTTTGAATTTTCCTACGAGGTGCCCATACTATTTCTTCTGCAATCGAAAAGAAAATAGAATAAATACAAAAATAAAATGATTGTGCCTAATAAAAACTTAATTAAAAGTCATTATTCCAGTATTGTTAACCGTTGCTAAGCAATGAGCCATAATATATCGATACGAGAATATTATATTCTCGGCCTAGGCCGGGAATAATATATTCCCGTATCGTTATATAGAAATTCCTAATCCTAAAACTAAAAATAAAGGCCGTTTTATGTGATTATTGTTAGGTACTATACTATCTATAAAAGAATTGAGTAGAGTAGTTTTGCGGATACGTTTCCGGAGTATTGCATTTTTTTTTCTATGAGAACATTTTGTTTTGCATTTTTATGTTTTTGTGGCTCCGCTCCCGGGCTACTTTTTAGCCCGGGCCCGTGTGCTTCGCACACCTTGAACACCGGTAGTTCCGCCACTGGTTACTATTTACAGTGTCCGCATCATATTGGATTTTTTTTCAATTTTCAGTTGCATAAAATAATTTTGATTTTTTACTCACCACTAAAATTTATTTTCCACTTAATAAACACTTTACTGATGACACTGTGTTCTTTTTTGTCTTAATATTAAGGTGTATTACTTTCAGACACAAACTACGTTTTTAAAAATACTTATTTTATAAAGTTACCTTATACAGGATCAAAAACAAATTTGCAAGATTTGCATCACATGCGACCAAATTTTAATACCCCAATTTTGATTTTGTAGAAAAACACACATTTAATATGGCGCTACTTTAAAGAAAATGTATCTGAAATAAAGCATTGTCAAAACTAAGAAGTTTTGTGTAGGTTGCGTTAAGTCATATTTTGCAAAAGTGGTGCAATTTACAAAATATGGGTAAAAAATCAAAATTATCTTATGCAGCTGAAATTTTGCATATGTTAAGTTAATTATTTGATATACCCAATTATTTTTGAACAAATAAAGCCCTTTTTTGATTGATTGATTGATTGAAATTTTGCATGTGAGGCTAGAAACAACATTAAAAATACTTTTTTCGGTACTTTCAGAAATAACTCAAAATTGGTAATTTCTGTGTTATGACGTTATTGCAGCAAATGATGACTGTAGGTACTGGCACAGAAAATATAGCTACGCAACAGAACGCTAATGAGAATAGGAAGACAGGCGACAAACGAAAACGGCCGCGAATGGTTACTCGAAAGGTTCGAGGTGGCGCTGCGAGTAACAGTACAAGCATTTATCGTATTCCGCCGATTTCGCGCTGTTCTGAGAAAGAATTTATTTGGTGATGTTGCCGTTCAGATACACTCTTGCAATTCGATTTACACTTACTTGGATTTTCGCAAGTTTATTTATTATTTTATATCATAATGCGGTTTATTGAATGACAGACCTATCAAAATAAAAATAAAAATGTACTTACATATAATATAACAGAAAGGGTCACATAATATAATAATAATAATAATAATAATAAAGGTCGCAAATTTTTTTTTGCATTATGAGATGTCGATGTTTTGGGGGTCCCTAGATGACGGAGAATGATAAAATTTTGTATATGGATTAAGTATTAACACTGCTTCAAACCTGTTATAAGTAATTTGATTGTGCTATACCAGCGCGTTATATGGGTATTCTGTGATCAGAGTCTAATAGATTCAGGGTAAACAGCTAAAAATGTATATCGACTATCGAGCAACAAATAAAGTGCTGGGCAAAGGTGGGTATTTGGCAATTTTTTAAATTGGAATAACTTTTTTATTTTATTTTTGTTATTCTAATAGACTAAAAACCGATCAAAGTTTTGTTTTTTACACTTTTCGATTTAACTATCTTTAAAAAATAATCGACATCGATTATTAGCGACCCTGTTGAAATATAAAAGTAACGCTGACTAAGAGCTTATTCTGTTTATGGTTTATCTGAATGTCGAACCGATTTGTTTATGTTTCGACGATGGCGGTTCCATTTTCCATTTTCATGGCGTAATTCGAGACGTAATATTTGTCAAGGGTTCTTTCTGTTTGTTTTAAGAAAGAACAGTAAGTTAGAGTTCAATTATTGTCTATCACAATAATTCACAAGCCCGGTCTTTGTAACCATTCGTTTTTGTTCGTAATAAAGTATTTTACATTTTACCTGAGTTTCATAATTATTTCTCTTAGTACCACCACTTAATCTCAACAGACCCTGTATATAGTGTAAAAAGTTATGTTAACCAACATAAAATATTTTGTAGAAGTTCTTTTTTAATTACGAAAAACAGTGGTTTATTTGAAAGATTTTAATGACGAGTTCTCTAATTTATGAATTTAGTTATTTAAAATCACAGCATTTTATTTTGTCCCTGTAAAAATTAATAATTTTTTATATTTTGGCTAGTGTCCGACCGAAACAAGATTTTCAGCCCAAACCGAAACCGAACCTTCAGCCTTGGTCTTAGTTTCGGCTGAAACCGAAACTTTTATACATGTTAAAAATTTTATTGTATACTAAAATCTAATTTATTTTATATAGGACGAGATCGATCTTGGGAACGGATTGAACTCTTCCCACCTAAAAAAAAAGGTCAACAGCGAAAAAACATTATTTATATAGACAACACTGCCTACGAACTCACCCAAATTTAGGCGAACGGTTCGCGACAATTCACGAACACTGAGTTTCGGCGCGGCCGAAGGTTCGGCCGATTTTTGACCGAAACCGAAACTGTCACAGATTTTTTGGCCGAAACTAGCCGAAACCGAACCTTCGATTGGTCTCTAATTTTGACATTGCTACATAATGAGAGTTTAAAACCTTGCCGCTAATAATGTCGGAGAGACTTCAAACGTTTTCCCGGAATGCCGCTTCCTATCGGCGTTTTTTCCGACGGCTAAAGTGGTAGATCAGAGAGGTTTACCTTTTACCCTCTTTTAGACAAACCAAGGTTCGCCCCCGCTACAACAAAAACATACATTTTATGCGAAAGCCACCTCTATAAATTAAAATCAACCAAATCAATTAAGGCTCCTTGATCTTACAGACTGCGAAATTACCTACTACCAAAAATTATTAAGTTATTATTATATACGGGGTGTCCACTAATTAATGGTACATAGAAAAACCACAGACTCCTTAAGTAAAAATATTAGGATTTATTCATACATACATATATCCGAAAGTTGATTTTAACTGAGGTAGGTTAAAGAAAACTTTATTTTCGTTTTTCTCCAATAACTTTAAGAAAAACTGACGTTTTTTCAAAAATTTTGCATTAAGGGTTTTTTTAGGTCGAGAAATTAATTCTTTTATGAAATTTTAATGTACAATGTAGGGGGCGCTCTCTGCGGTATTTTTCGCACATTTATTAGGTCATAACTTTTTTGTGTCTCAGTGTATTTAAGTTTTTAATGAAGATAATAAAAACATTATATTTTACTTGCCTGAGCTAGTACACTGAATAATTTAAATGCAAATATCTCTGAAACGGTAACTCTGTAAAGTATTATTTTCGTTAAAAACTTAAATACACTGAGGCACAAAAAAGTTATGACCTAATAAATGTGCGAAAAATACCGCAAACAGCGCCACCTACTTTGTACATTAAAATTTCACACTCAAATAAACTTCTCGTTCTAAAAAAAAACTTAATTGCAAAATTTTGTGAAAAAACGTTTTTCTCAAAGCTATTGGACACAAACAAAAATTAAGTTTTAACTTGTAACCCTGTATCTCAGTCAATATCAACTTTCGGAT
Source organism: Polydrusus pterygomalis (assembly GCA_963969555.1). Classification (NCBI taxonomy): domain Eukaryota; kingdom Metazoa; phylum Arthropoda; class Insecta; order Coleoptera; family Curculionidae; genus Polydrusus; species Polydrusus pterygomalis. The sequence goes on along the minus strand of OZ018381.1, from coordinate 45,725,743 downwards.
GTAGATAATTAAGTATGATTAAATGATAATATTTTTTACATAATGAGTATGTGGTTTTTCGATATACCATTAATTAGCGGACACCCTGTATATCTATAATATAGATAAATACCCAGAAATAAAATATCACCAGCACTTTTTATGCGTTCGGATTCGCAATTCAAGTACAGCGGTAACTAAGACTTAAAAACTAAGATTTAAAAAATTTTAATTTTAAACCCGCAATCTCTAAAATAAATTGTTATTTTTTAAGGGCAAAGAGACATTATACCTAGATAAGATTTTTAAAATAGTCAGTTAAACTGTAAATAACTACCTTTCAAAATACCTATAACATGTATTTATTTTAAACTTGGAGGAATATTCAATTTAAGGCTTTCCTAATGTCATTATTAAAATACCACAAATTCAAAGGAGATCCGTAATGAGAAATATTTTGGCTCTTGAAATTAGGTGGCCTTATACTGTTACATTATTGTCCGACATTTTTTCACTAACGTGGCAACTTTAAGGATTGTAATTATAAGAGATTGGATCTATTTAGTGAACATTGAAAGAATTCAGTCAGCTTTATAGGTACCTATATAAAATATTAAAATTCCCACAAATGCAACGTTCAATCGTTATCGGTGAAAAGTCTAAAATTTATATAATAGTTTGACACACACAAACTTTCCGTTTTATCCAGTTCCAGTAGGTTTTTTATTTTATATTTACTTTCAATGAACATTAATTTTCCAAAATAATGAACTTGCTTGTTCTAGAACCAGAACGCAACTTTAAATTGTAGTTTAATTATTTTACTGATTATACATTATACAACTCAATGTACCAGGTGGTGAAATAAGCGAGGACGTAGGCTTTATCTCGGAAACCATTATTCGCACAACTTTCGGAAATATTTTTTATAAGTAAAGTGGTCAATAGAAATTGCTGGAAATTACTTTTAAGTTCCTCATTTCGCCGCAAGGGAGCACAATTAAAAATTGTTTTTTTAAATTCTAAATTTCTCTGAAAATTCCCATATTACGGTATAACTCTGATTACATCTTTGGAAAGCTTAGACAATTCTGCATCATTTTGGTTTAAGGCTCATTGGCGTATCGACCTTGATAAGAGTGGGAGAAGCTATTGAAAGTGTAAACATTTAAATCGCTGTAACTTCTAAACGACTTATCCGATTTTACTAGATTTAAGCTTGTTTGGAAGGGGAAAACAAGTATCTTCAATTGTCGTATCCAACAGTACACGATAGTGTTTAATAAAATTGCTAGAGGGCGCAATTTGTAATAATAACAGTTTTTTCGATTTTATCCCGAAAATTCAAATCATACGGTATAACTATGACATCATAATCGAAAAGTAGATGAAATTTGCAACCAAAGATGTAAAGACCGCAGTTCGATATCTTTGTTCGTTTCAGAGTTATTGCCAAAACAATAATTTTCAATACAAATTGCGCCCTCTAGCAATTTTATTAGAAACTATCTTGTACCATTCGATACGACAATTGAAGATACTTACCTTTTTCTTCCAAACAAGCTTAAATTTACTAAAATCGGTTTAGTCGTTTAGAAGTTACAGCGATTTTACTGTTTACAATTTTACTTGATAAGAGTGGGAGAAGCTATTGAAAGTGTAAAGATTAAAATCGCTGTAACTTCTAAACGACTTATCCGATTTTACTAAATTTAAGCTTGTTTGGAAGTACCTTCAATTGCCGTATCTAATGGTACACGATAGTTTCTAATAAAATTGTTATAGGGCGCAATTTGCATTAAACATTATTGTTTTGGCAATAACTCTGAAACGAATAAAGATATCGAACTGCGGTCTTCACATCTTTTGTTGCAAATTTCATCTACTTTTCGATTATGATGTCATAGTTATACCGTATGATTTGAATTTTCGGGATAAAATCGAAAAAACTGTTATTATTACCAATTGCGCCCTCTAGCAATTTTATAGAAGAATATATAGAATATTGTACTGTTGGATACGGCAATTGAAGATACTTATTTTCCCCTTCCAAACAAGCTTAAATTTAGTAAAATCGGATAAGTCGTTTAGAAGTTACAGCGATTTTAATGTTTACACTTTCAATAGCTTCTCCCACTCTTATCAAGGTCGGTACGCCAATGAGCCTTAAACCAAAATGATGCAGAATTGTCTAGGGTTTCGAATGATGTAATCAGAGTTATACCTTAATACGGGAATTTTCGGAGAAAAGTAGAATTTAAAAAAACAATTTTTGATTGTGCCCCCTTGCGGCGAAATGAGGAACTTAAAAGTAATTTTCAGCAATTTCTCTTGACCACTTTACTCATAAAAAATCTTTCCGAAAGTTGTACGATTAATGGTTTCCGAGATAAAGCTGACGTCCTCGCTTACTTGACCACCCGGTACATAATTCCCATATAGCTCGAGAGGCTTATGATAAGTGATAAGCCTTTGGGATTATCGCTTTTGGTGGAACGATTGTTACTGTCATGGTAACACATTATCAAATATTTAATTGTGACCTAATTTTTAAAAAAATGTCAAACCAAACGAGATTTGGAAGTGTTTCGTTGTCCGAAGTGAATTTGAGGCCAAAAAATACAGAAAAATCGCACTGGAGTAAATAATATTTATTATAATAATTGTAACTTTGTTATCAATAATAATAAAAATGAATAATTATTCAAATTATGGTTCGTTATATAATCTTTTGAATACCACTCGATGTTTTGGGATTACCTAATACTTTTACCTGGCACTCAACGAGTTACCATCAGCAACACCACTCCTCCAAAAGTATTATTCGGTAATCCCGAAACATCTTGTGGTAGATATTACATTCGATAATTACTGAGTATACAAAAATATGGCTTTTAAATATTTTGTTAACTTCCAAAGGTTTAAGGGTATTTTCGTAAGCTCCTCCCGATGCAGTTATTCCGTAGCTTAACAGAGACTGAACTAAAGCAAAATATACTGTTCGCATACAACTTATGTCAGATATTTTTTTGATATGTTTGAACAGATAAAATAAGGACCGAAGTTTCTTAGTAAGTTGCTATATATGATTGTTCCATTTTAAATGATTATCAAATAATATTCCTAAATAATTAACAGAGTCAGATTTTTCTAAGTTCCAAATCTAAATGGTAAATCGACATTTATTTGCTCATTTTGCGGAAGGCCTGAGATATTACTTGCAAAGGGTAAATACTTGGTTTTACTTAAATTGATGGTCAACAAATTATCATCCAACCACCGCACAATTTTTTGTAAATTACAATTAATTTTTTGTTCGACTCCTTTCCATGTGTTACTTTCAACAAACAAAACTGTGTCATCCGCAAAAGATATTACTTCACCAGTATAATTCTGAATTAACAAATTATTTATATAAATGTTGAACAGTATTGGACCCAATACTGTCCCTTTTGCTGTACACCATACTTAATTTCCTGTAAACTACTAAATTCTTGTTTTACTTCAACTTTTTGTCTACGATTTAAAAGATAGCTGCTTAGTAGGGAAAGTGCCGGATCGCGAATTCGAAAATCATATTATAAGTAAAAAGTAAATGTAGAAACTGCATAATTTTATCCTGTACACAATTTAGGCACTAACAAATTGATGTTTATGTAATTCAATTTGGTAGGAAATTCTGCAAAAAATTTGCTTGCTTTTACGAACTTAAAATTGTCAGTAAGTTTGACGTTAAAAGCATAAAAATTAGCATAATAATCCTAAAGTACACCTACCTATATACTTATATTTCAACAAAACTGACAAAAGTTATATGTAAGTATATACATTTAACGTAGAAATAAAAAAGTTGACTTTACTTACCTATAGTTAATGATCTAAATAATTCCATTGGAACATCCCCATCCTTTAACTGGCCCTGTACCTACTTACATTTTCGATATATTTTTAAAAACAAACATTTTGGAAGTACTATATTATAATATATTTGTTTTGTTTCACTTATAATTGGTAAACTTAGTGAACCAAGAAATTCGTTTTCATCACAACCAAAGACTTATTAAAAAATTAATCTTAATAGTTATTATTGAAGTAGGTACCCATTAATAATAGACAAACACATATGTCGCCTACACCGCATTGCCTGCGGTACACCTACTTTATATAATAAGAACATTTTTTGTGGTAAACCCCCCCCCCCCTAGGTGGAATTTCTCGCTGCGCCACTACTTAGTCTGTGTTGGCATTAATTATCGCCTAAATCTTTTCCATGATAATAAAATATGTTGTATCAAGGCTTTAATGTTGGTAATACATAAATTTAATACACTCTTTAAAATCAGCCCTTTAAATTTTATAATTCTACATTTTCTATAAGATGTACATACTTTGATTTATTAAAATACTTTTCCTCACATTTAAATACACAACGGTACATTTGGCAACGTGGGACTTGCACGCACGACATCTCTTAGGAAATCTTCCCATAGAAACCGCCTGAATCTTGTAGGGAAGCCCGCTGCCGGCAGCCGGCTTCTTTTTTCGGGGGCGATTTGTTGCCACGTCTCCATCGTTCTGTTGCGTAGCTATATTTTCTGTGGTACTGGTAATAAAGGTATTTTCGTAAGCGCAGAAACTTTTCTTGCGTTAGTATGTATCACCTGAGTGTACTGAGATAGATACACATACATACCTAACGAGAAGTCAGATGATGGTAGGTTTTACTTTGCAGTATTACATACTATATAGCTTTGCGTATATTCCGTCGTTGTATGTACACGGTGTAAAAACATGGTTATTAAACTCATTAGATACGAAATGTTCATTAATTCGTCAATCTTCGCTAATTACCGACTGTAAATAAGAAACTGCCGTTAATATCGAGCAAAGAGCAATTATCACTGTTGTATATAATTGCCAATCAGAGACGGGCAAGTGCCGAAAACAGCGGCTAAAGCTTATTAAATCGAGTGCCAATAACGAAAGCTTATTTGGAAAACTAGCAATTAAGTATATTATTATTTATTGGAGTGGTGAATTATTTTTTAAGCAGTGATAGCATTGGTATATAAGTTCCTTTAATAAAATAATAACATACGTATTTCGTCATTTTTCCAGAATCCACCTAGGGGTTGAAAAAAGGGGTACACCCCTTCTATTTTGAGACTGTGCATATAACTTTCTATAATTTTAAACTATGTTGCTGAAAATTGCAAGTACCTACGTGTTTTCATGTATTGGTAAATTTGTCCCTTAGGGGTGGAAAAGGGGTATAAAAGTTTATTTTGGAAACTAACCCCTTCTATTTCTACCCCCTGGTGGCAAAATTTCCCAAAACATAATTATATATACAGTGTGACCAGTAAAGGCCGCATCATATGGGATTTTTTATTAATAACTTTATTCGAAATTTGACTTTGGCATCAAGTTCCGCTTCGATCTAGATGAAAATTAAGCAATAAAATAGTAGTCACGTGATTCGCATTAGGTATCTGTCAAATTTTAATTTTTTCCAGAAAAAAATTCAAAAGTGGGGTTGTTTCTGAAACAATCGAAAAAAGTGATTAGAAAACGTTTTTTTAAATGCCGTTTCTAGCCCACGTGCAAAATTTCAGCTGCATAAGATAATTTTGATTTTTACCCATATTTTGTAAATTGCACCACTTTTGCAAAATATGACTTAAGGTGGGAGTATCAACATGCTTGCCAACCTTAAACCTATTTCGCGTAGATTTATTTATGTTTTCTAGCTTTTATACAAAATTTAAAGAAAATCAGTATCGACTTGATATTCTATAGGTAATAATTGACATATTTAATAAATATCAAGGAATTTCATAACTTATTTTAGGAAAATTGTATAGCGAAAAATATCGGGTAAGATTTTTTTTAACATTATTATGTCATTGTCACTCATTGTTCTTTTACTATACAATTCTCCCACAATTAGCAATGAAATAAATTGAAATTTTTGTAATATACCTGGTACTACCTAAATAATGTACCGACGATATTGATTTTCTTTAAAAGTTAGTTATTAAAATAATAAACTCAAAAAATCAACGCGAAATAGGTTATAGGTTGGCAATAGATTGAATGACGTTGAGAATTCAACCTTAACGCAACCTACACAAAACTTCTTAGTTTTGACAATGCTTTATTTCAGATCCATTTTCTTTAAAGTAGCGCCATATTAAATGTGTGTTTTTCTACAAAATCAAAAATGGGGTATTAAAATTTGGTCGCATGTGATGCAAATCTTGCAAATTTGTTTTTGATCCTGTATAAGGTAACTTCATAAAATAGGTTTTTTTTAAAACGTAGTTTGTCTGAAAGTAATACACCTTAATATTAAGACAAAATAGAACACAGTGTGTCATCAGTAAATTGTTCATTAAGTGGAAAATAGATTTTAGTGGTGGGTAGAAAATCAAAATTACTTATCTTATGCAGCTGAAATTTTGCATCTGGGCTACAAACTGCATTTAAAAAAACTTTCGATATATTCCGAAATAACCCCACTTTTGAATTATATTTTGAAAAATATTAAAATTTGACAGATAATGCGAATCACGTGAGTACCATTTTTTTTTTGCTTAATTTTCATCTCGATCGAAGCAGAACTTGATGCCAAAGTCAAATTTCGAATAAAGTTATTGATAAAAAAAAAATCCCATATGATGCGGACTTTACTGGACACACTGTATATTTTAACAGGGTATGCATAGTATTTCTATAATTTTCAGCAAAATAGCTTAAAATTATACATAGTTATGTGTACCCCCTCAAAATAGACTACACCCCTTTTTTCAACCCCTAGGTGGATTTTTAAAAAATTACCAAACAAGTATATTATTATTTTAATAAAGAAACTTATATACCAATTTTTAAACCTCCGCCAGTCCTGTAAAAGCCTTAATAGTTCCTTCGGCAAGCACGTAGTCAGGGGGGGGGGGGGGGACCAGGGGGTCCGGACCTCCCCCGAAATTCTCAGAAAAATTTTTTTTTTTCAGCAAAATAGGAAAATAACACACAATATTATACATAACTTAAAGAAAATAATTTTTAAAATAAAAATTTAAAATTTTCTATACCATAACTTATGGGCCGTAGAGTAACTGGAGATACTAGACATCAAACTAAGCCGATTAAGTCATATAAGTTTTTTCGGGTTGTTACTCGTTCTAGAGATACAGGGTGTTGAAAGTAAAAGTTTATTCTCGAAAATAAGCCCTAATTTTAAAACGGTTTAATGAATCGAATTGAAAGTTGGCAGTATTATGTTTTTATGAGCAAGAAATAAGAATTTGTAGAAATTTTTAAGTTTCACACTAGAGGGCGCTAGTTGCATACACTGGGCTTCATAAATCTATGATTTTTTTCTTACCTGTGATATTAGGTGTTTTTCAATTAAAGTTTCTTAAAGAAGGGCATTTTCTGAGTCAAAAAGGTGTACTTAATTGATCTTAATATCTTTAACGGTTTTCGAGATATTTCCCTTTAAACATCCCAAAGCATAAAAAAACATAGTACATAATTAAATTAATATTTTAATTATCACAACGCAATAAATTCGAAACAGAATAGAAAGAGAGAAAAACAAGAAGCTCACTTTAGTAAATGTTGAAAGTGACCACCGTTGACCTCAATACACTTTATTAAACTTTTAACTAAATAAATAACAATAATAATAATAAACTTTTACTTTCAACACCCTGTATCTCTAGAACGAGTAACAATCCGAAAAAACTTATAGTACTTAATCGGCTTAGTTTGATGTCTAGTATACCCAGTTACTCTACGGCCCATAAGTTATGGGACACCCTGTATATAATATCTACGTTTTTTTCGGGTTAGGCTATCGAAACTAAGAATTTCCAAGTTTCGAGAGTAAAAAAAAGGGCTTGGCACCTAAAAAATTTTTCATCTGCGGCGCATTTTTTAAGAAAGAAAGAAAGAAAGGCCACCCTCATCAAAATCCGAAATACGGCACTGCCGGACCCCCCCGAATACATTTCCTGGCTACGTGCTTGTCCTTCAGTGCTATAATAAGCAACTAATCCAGTAATTTTGCAACAGTAGATACTGTAAGGGTAAGCCACTTAGAGAGCACCCCAATAGAATAAAAATGCAATAACTACGCGCACAACCAAACCTGTTTCGGTTCACACGTTCTTATTATAATATGATGACAAACATTAAGGCACGTAAAAAATAATTAACAAGCCCAAAACACTTGTTAGGAGGTCGTTTGCATAGACTCTTGTTAGTCCAGTTAGATTTTACTATGAGATTTTGTTTATCAAAACACAGAGGTCATAAACCCGTTTGGTTTTGCAAAGATATTTAAAAAAAAAATGTAATATTATTTTCGTTTTCAATTAAATTAACGCTTTTTGATTCGTTTATTGAATGATACATGTAATTCATAAACACTATTAAAATGTGCTGAAAACATTGTCTGTAAGTAGGAGAGAGGCGGTGAAAAAAACTTACACGATACGTTTTCTATGAACGTCCCTAAACGGTCAATGAATGAAACAGCGTCACCGTGGCCTCAGACCAATGTCGTGGCGGTCATATCTTTGGGGGCCGGATCTCTTACTGCAGCGTTGTCATACTGCACTTTTTATAAGATTTTAAACAAAAATTTTAATTTCCCACATCATTTAATTACGTGTATTCCAAAATGCTCTGATTATCGGCCGCTAGTCGACTGGACTTGACATCCTGTTTCGATGGCTAGGTTCTACCAGCCACTTTTATGTTTAAGGTACCCAGAGATATTCTTTAATACCTAATTCTTGTATAACAACATTCCGATGTGCGATGTGCGATTTCCTGACCAGGCAAAAATATTGCGAAAACTGTAATGTCTAGGGGACCCATATATATTTTGCACAAGAGGGCGACCCCTTGAATTTTCAACGGGGTATGCCCTAGTTATATTAGCCATGCTGGCCAAGGTGATAAATAATGTATTAATTGGAGTTTACAAGATTTATTTTTAGACACATTTGTGTATAAAATTTACTGTTAGTAGTAGAAGGTAATGACGGAGTAGTACTGACTTACGTATTCTAAGAATTTAAATAATAATTAATGTATGTTTATACATTTAGTTCATACTTCATTATAGATTTTCTCCGCACGCTTTTAATCTATACTATTATATAAAATTATAGATATAGTGACTGACTGACTGATATGACATTGCGCATGTGGGCGGCGGAGTCTACGCGACGCGACGGCGAGAACCTCGTCAAGTGGCGCCGAGAATTGGAATGTGAACTGGATTCATCAAAACCCAGCCTAAACCCTTAATCTTAGAATTATGAAATTTCGAGGGTGTCTTCTCTTTATAACGTAGGCATCCCTTAAGAAGGGATTTTTCGAAAATCAACCCCTAAGAGAATAGAAACCCTACAAAGTATATAGTGATTTACAATTCCCACCAGAACTATCGTGCGAGCAAAAATTATTTGCATCAAAGAGGGCCTTGCATCTAAGGACGTAATGCTTAGCCGTAGAGCTTAATACCTGTTGGGTGTCAGTAACTACCTGAATTAACAATCAATCAGTTATTCCGTCATCTTTGACAGTCGTTACAAGTAATTTGATTCAGCGCTAATTTTTCCAATTTCTTGAACAATTCACACAACGGGCTTTATTAAACAGCACAAAACATTCATGGTTGAAGCGTATTTTTGAAACGGGGTTAGAGTAAATGGTGAGTGGCGATACAATCCGGGTTTGTGCATGGACGATTTTCACAAACATTTTCCTAACGTTGCTTTTATTGCTGGGAATTTTTATCATTGCCTGTGTTTGTGTTTAGGGAAACAAGTTCTATGCAACACAAAAAAGGAGCAGGAATACCATCTGTAAGAACAGAAGAACTTGTTGCAAACGTTCGTGAAATAACGCAAAATACGCCAACAAATTGTATAATACGCCTGTCCCAAGAAGTGGGAAGATCTTTTTCAGCAATTTATGTAATTATTTTTCTTTTTCTTTCTGTATACCTATTCTTACTTTGTTAATTTTGTAAACAACAAAAATAAATTTGTATTTGTCTACTTATTTTATTACTCATTAGTTTGGCATATCATGTCATAATATGAATTTGACAAAATATATATATCGTCCCCATATCATTGTGATCTAAACCAAGCCCTATACGTTTTTTAATCCAAGCCCTCTTTGATGCAAATAATTTTTGCTCGCACGATATAAGATACATTATGAACTATGTTCTGCCGTATTTTGAAGAACATTTTCTAAACCCTACAAAATATATTATAGTGATTTACAATTCCCACTATCCCACCAAAACTACCTGCACGGCTTATTAAAAAGTACAGTATAGTTTTCGTCCAATGCGTCCTGTATCCCTCCAAAGAAGAATGTATAAACCGATCTCATTAAAACATTGTAACGCGAGTTCAACTCGCTCTTCATCGTTCACTATTCCAAATTAATCATTTCGTTTACTACTTTTCATTAAATAACTAAACAATATCTTAATTAGGAAAAATGATTCGACCATATTAAGTAAATTAAATCCTTAATGAAACAATGGGACAGTTACAATAATACAATTGTGAAATCCGCCAGTTTCCCACCAGGTAATTGCCTTTCTAAGTAAAGATTAGTAAACCTTAAACAATTAAAAAAAGGTTCACATCGTTTTAGGTCAAAACGAGTATATATGGGTGTGTATCTATACATACGTTTATTTACCTTATATTGAAATACAATTACTATAATTTATTTTAATAATTGAATTGTTATACGGAGCAAAATAGTTTTTATTAGGTTGTTTCTGTATGATTTATACCTTTATACCCATAAATTATGTACGCGAACATTTAATTTATATATTATATGCAGTTTAGCGGTAAATCACAGTATGGTACTGAATATGTCGAGCATAGTGTCAAGACATGGAGTGTAACGGTACGATGGAACAGGACCTCGTCTCGCCATAATACGCATTTTTTAATTATCGACCTCTGTCATTGTATTAACCGGAACCAAGGATTCAGTAGACAAGAAATAAGCTCAATTCAGTCTCATTAATGTGAAAAAAAATACGCCATACAATTTTGAGCCAATATTTGAAGGTATAGTCAAATCTGGTCTTCTCATGCGGGTCCAAAGGTCACCGGTCATGTAAATCAATTCGAAATTTCCAGAGCTTATCAAAATGTTGTGAGATTATGTAGGTATCAATATACCTGGACGTCTATTCTCGAAATAGGCGGATGATAATTTCAAGAGAAGTGATTACTTTTTCTCTTAAAAATGTTTACACTGTATTCTTGAAACTTAAAATGACTATTCATTTCCATGACGATGTGAGCATATGATTTGAATTGTTCCTTCTCGCGAGAGAGCGTTCACTTCTCTTAAATTGGAGAATAGACGTCCTGGAGAAAAGAAATATAGTTTTATTATTTTAACTGTCGTGAAGATAGCCACATATAATATTATTATTTTTGCAACAATTATGTACATAATAGTACAAGGGTGGCGGTGGCGAACCTTTATGATTTAACGTGCCATTTTTTCTAAAGACATGTTTAATGAGGCCATAGACGTGCCGACAAATTCGTAATATAATAATTCATAGTAAACTTTGTGATCGGTGGCGTGCCCAAAATTTTATGTCGCGTGCCATCAATGGCACTCACTATCTGTGGCTGCTCACATAAAAATCTACGGTTACAGTATTTTTTATAGCGAAAACCCAACTTTTTTAATAATTTTGATAACGATTCAAGTCCGATTTCCAAAACACCTCGAATTTTTAAATTTTCTTTTAAAACTGGAAGAGTTACATTGGTTTTTGATCTGTATAAATCATAAATCACGTTCCGAACTCCCATTTTAATATTTTCGCTCAAATCTTCAGTCTTTGGCTTTCTTCGTTTACATTTTTTAGTATTCTTCGGTATTATATTATGCTTTCTTTCATGCACATTCTTTAAACTAATTCCCAGTGCTTTTGCTACGGTTTCCTGCATATTGGTTGGCGAATTTTCACCTTTTCTTTCATTCTCGAAATAGTTTAACAAATTAAGCACCATTTTTTTTACTTGGGGATGCAAAAAACCAGAAAATTGCTTTTTATCGTTCATATTGTCACATTAAATTAATTGTCAACGTCACAAAACTGACATCTTTAAATCAAGACGTAGGTGGCAGGTACAAACTTTTGTGAATCGCTGAAAATAAAATACATAATATCCTATATACTTTTCTTTTATGTCAAAATTGCATAAGTCTGTCATATTATGTGTCTTACGGCTTTTATTTGGATAGTATGATTAAAGGCAATAAAAGAAAAGAAAAATTGAAAGTATTATGTATTGTTAAATCGTAAGACCCGCACAATAATACCGGATCCGACTATAGCAACATTTACATGGGGTTTCCCATCAGTCTGGCGATGCATCAGATTCACCCGGTAGAAACTGAATCCACGTTGTCTGAACTGAAACCATAGCCGATTTCGTCATATTTACACTTACACTTTACATATACATAGAGTAAGTACCCCCCTTAAGGTTTGTGTCTACAGTATAGATGTAGAATGGTGTTTATAATGATTTAATTTTTGTTTCAGCTGGGATTCTTCATATACTACTCAGTCAGCATAGGCGAATTAAATCCAGCCGGCCCGGTTCCCATAGAATCCGTTTTTATCTACCGACCTGATAAAAGATTAGAGATATGGAGGTTCCTATTCTACATGCTACTCCACGCAGGGTAAGTTAAAAATAAAATGACTGTGTCCTATTTTTCTGGTACTGGCGATCTTAATGGGTAAATTTTCTTTCTTTTAACTAAAATTTCATTCTATAAGCAAATCTAAAAAAAAAATGAAAAAAAAAGGTGTAAAGGAAAAGTGTATGTATTTAATAAATTGGTACGTACCTTTATTAAGGTGGGAGTATCAACATGCTTGCCAACCTATTTCGCGTAGATTTATTTATTTTTTCTAACTTTTACACATAATTTAAATAAAATCAATATCGTCTTCATATTCTATAGGTAATTATTAACATGTCAAATAATTAAAATATAGACGCATCTACTCAGAAGAAAATAAAAATGATTTTCTGAAGAGATCAAAATTGGTTAGAGGTATACAGGATTGAAAAAGGTAATGTAAATAAACAATGGAATGTATTTATGGATAGCTTTAAGATATTATTTAATTACCATTTTCCTTTAATTTTATGTGTTAAAAAACAAAATTTAAAGACACCTGATAATCCAGAGATTATACAATGCAAGGGTAGGTTAGATGTATTGCTATCTTTATCAAGACACAATCAATTGTATAAAGAGATGTATAATAATGAAAAAAAAGTGTATGACAAATTATTAGTTACGTCACGTGCGAAAAAATATGAAAACAGAGTCAAAAACTCTGATAATAAGACAAAGTCTATGTGGACAATCTGTAAAGATATAAGTGGGAAAGCAAGAAATGTAGTAGAATTAGGTTTTGAGGGAAGCCCCGATATTATCGCCAGGGAGTATAATCAACATTTATTGTCTATAGTGCCCGATCTTCTTAATAGTTTAATTAACGTACCTTTCAATTGTGACATAACAAGAAACGAAAATTCCATGTTTTTAACTCCCGTAACACCAGAAGAAATTTGTGAGTTAGGTAAGAAAATAAATAATAAACATAGTTCTGGTATCGATAAGATTCCAGCTAGCATTGTAAAAGTATCCGTCTCTGAATTAAAACATGTACTTTCCTATTTAGTAAATAATTCATTTGAGTTTGGCATTTTTCCAGATAATCTAAAAATAGCACTTATTAAACCATTGTATAAAAAAGGAGACCCTGAAAAGCTAGACAATTATAGGCCTATCAGCTTATTACCAAGTTTTTCAATACTATTTGAATTAGCCATGAGCAAAAGATTAGTCAGTTTCATGAAAGATCGTAATTTATTTAATAAATGCCAACATGGTTTTACGGAAGGCAGATCAACACAAACTGCAATTTTTCAATTTTTTCGAGCCATTATAGAACACCTTGAAAGGGGCGAGTTGGCGCTTGGAATGTTTCTTGACCTCTATCTAAAGCCTATGATTGTCTAGACAGGGAAATACTTGTTAGCAAACTTGAAATGTATGGAATTAGGGGAAATGTAAAAAAATGGCTTGTCTCATATGTTAACGATCGAAGACAAACCGTTACTATTACTAAGGGAGATAAAAATTGTAAGTCAGAAATATTAAATAATGATGTAGGCATGGCACAAGGTAGCATTTTGGGCCCTCTTCTTTTCATAATATTTGTCAACGACTTGGGTTTCATAACAGAATATAAAAACCAGCATATTGTCAAATATGCAGATGATACTAATTTAATTATCGGAAATAAGTTTTTAGATGATCTTTTAATAAAAGCCAAACTCTTTTTTAACCTAGTATCAGATTGGTTTTCAAAAAATAGATTAATTTTAAACAAAGAAAAGACCAATATAATTTTATTTAAACCTAAACAGTCAACAGTTCAAGGACCACCAGCTTTAAGCATTGTTAATGAAGAGTTAATTTTCTCAAAGGATGTAAAATTTCTAGGTATCAATATCAATGAATGCTTTGACTGGTCGGTCCACTTGAACAATTTAATAAAAAGACTAAACTCCGTTTGTTATGGAATTAGGGTCGTTGGTAAGTATAAGAATGAGGAAATAGTTAGGATAATGTATCATGCTAATTTTGAATCGTTAATAAAATATGGAGTTATATTTTGGGGAAGACACAACACGACACAACACATTTTTGTGGCTCAAAAGCGGATAATAAGAATTATGGGTAAGATGGATTATAAGCAAAGTTGTAGGGGCGTTTTTAAAAATAAGCGTATAATGACAGTTTACGGGATATATATTTATGAATGTTTAATGTTTTTCTTTAAGAATCAGGAACTTTTTAATTTTAAACAATCACATTCTTACCCCACAAGAACAATGGATGTTAACTACCCAATACATCGACTGACACTTACAGAAAGATCTCCACATTATATGTGTTTAAAATTATTTAATGCCTTACCAAATAGAATTAAAAAAGTAGATTCGCAAAAATTGTACAAAAGAGAAATTAAAAAACTACTTATTGATTTAGAACCTTATAGTCTAGGTGAATTTTTCGCTTAAAAGTTTAAGGAAAACAATGTACTTTCTTTAGCTGGTGACTTCATTTCATTTTATGTTTTTTGTATTCATGATTTGAAATAAAGAAGTTTATTATTATTATTATTATTATTATTATTATTAAATATCAAGGAATTTCATAAGTTATTTAAGGATAATTGTATATCGAAAAATATCGGTTAAGATTTTTTTTTAACATTATTATATCATTGTTTTTGCACTATACAATTCTCCCAAAATAAGCAATGAAATAAATTGATATTTTTGTAATATATCAGATATTACCTAAATAATGTGGCGACGATATTGATTTTATTTAAATCTTAGTCAATAAAATAATAAACTAAGAAGAACAATGCGAAATAGGTTATAGGTTGGCAATAAATTGAATGACGTTGATAATTCCACCTTAATGGCTGGCATTGCATTTTAACAATTAGAAATTATATATGAGCCTTAAAAACATAACTTTTTAGATTATTATTTCCTTCTCATTGTTACTATGCACGAAAAAGTCTTGTAGAAGAATCTTGTAATTTGTTTTAAAAGTATATTATTAGAAATTTGAAAAATTATGTTTATAGCAAATTACACAATAAAAACCAGGATGCGTTTAATAAAAACCTATTGTTTAAAGGCAGGATAGCGTAAATTATATAATTCAATTCACTAATTAGAAGAAATTGCTTTAAATTATTCGTTTCTTAAGTGACGGATAGTGACAATTCTGTTGTTATGTAACACAAATATACTTTTTCTACTACTGTATAAATAAGCTAACTTTCGGGCCCTAGCAACACGAAAGAAAACGATAGTAAATGTCACAGTTACCTGAATATTATCCGTTGCTAGCTACGAAAGTAGGTTGCTAGCTACGAAAGTAATACTTTCGGTGCCAGGACAAAAAATCGAACTGACAGTACTCAAATAACTAGTTGTCAACAATACTCAAATAACTAGTTGTCATGGATTATTTTATAGGTGAAAAAAAAAATGTATTTTATCATTTTAATTTGAATAAAATCAAAGTTTATTACTTACTAATATATCAATGATCAGAGAACAGTAGTAAAAAAAAATTAATAGATTACACGATTCGAAAGCCTTTTTTGGTGGTCGGAGGTATTAAATCACTTCGGCTTTGCCTCGGCAATTCAAAAACCTCCTCACACCAAAAAATTAACTTTCGCATCTAGTAATGTAAATAAAATCTATATCTTATAAGCCTTAAAAAAAAACTCTTCTTTTGTCTATATTTTTGGGTTAGTTAGTATCTCTAACCAATGAAGCTTGATGGCTCCGCCTACGTGCTTATTGGAGTGTGAAGTTTGAGCTGTTGGTTTTGGACAAGAAGAGGCTTCCAGATATTGGGGATATCTATAATACTTGGTTTACTTGGTATTGGTATTTTGATCTACAAAAGCTGCTTCTTTGAATTTTCGTTTTCTCCAGTGCTGTTCGTTTCCAAAACCTTGGCTTCTGACCACTGTATAATAGAAGGATAGAACCCAAGGTTTTAGACACGGAACAGCACTGGAAAAAACGATTCATCAGATCAAAGAAGCAGCTTTCATGAATCAAAATACCCATATATTTAGTAAACCAAGTATAGATACACCCCAATATCTGGAAGCCTCTTCTGGTCCAAAACCAACAGCTCAAAATTCACACTCCAATAAGCACGTAGGCGGAGTCCTCAAGCTTCATTGCACATGGATAGTATTTAAGACAGTAGCCTTAGAATTGTAATTTAGTTTACACTTGAAAACGGTTACAGATACTAACTAACCAAAACGTTGTGTTAAGTAACAAAGGAAAGAGGAAAGACAATGGAAGTCCGACAAGGTAATTTTTTTGATAATACTTCATTGTCTAGCACCTTCAAACAAACATTATACCTAAGCCTTACTTTTGAAAGTAGGTATAAATACGGAGATGTTATTGAAAATAATATGTTGTATCGCCCAAGCGAGCACTCCATCCAAAATTTTCAAAAAATCAATAAGAATCCTATTGAAAACCAAAACTCGCCCTTCAAAAAATAAATAACCTTCGCTTATATTCTAAAAACTTATTAAAAAATAAAAGAAGAACTCTTTTTTTACATGATCGTAATAAGCTGTAATAGATGGGTTCAAAAATACTTAATTCATCCATTTCTACATCACAGTTAATTTTCTTGAAAAAGACATAATCCAAGAATACTAACCCAACGAAAATCTAAAAACAGGGGCAGAATAGAACTATACTAGAGTCGATTCACTCAGTAAACCTGCAAGATGGCCGACATGTCATATGACAAAATATTCCAGCTAAATAAAATAAATTTTTGCATTTTCAATGACTTTTGTCATATGACATGTCGGCCATCTTGCAGGTTTACTGAGTGAATCGACTATATAACTTTCAAAACCATAAAGTAAACAAAACAGAAAAAACTGATTTGATTTTGGTGATCCTGCAATTTTCCATGTTCACTTGAGATCACTTTGACGGTAGTGGCAGGCATATGATGACAGATAACATGTCGAAACGTAGTAGACACGCGACGCCCTTAAAATTTAAAATTAATTGAATAAGATGTTAAAAAGGAAAACACAAACTACAAAGTTTCTTTCATCATTTTATGTATTGTAATATATTTTAAGAGTTTGTGTAATTTATACGAAGCAAACAAACTCCGCTTGAAGTTAGTCGGCTTTCAAAGATACCGACTTGAACCACGTTTATTACTAAAACAATTCTTTAATTTATTAGAGCTTTGTTTGAAATAACAATTTCTTTACCACCGCGGTCTCTTAAAACAATATTTATTTTTATCGTGTTCAGTAAACGATTTTATTAAAACATTTGCGGCTGGAAAAAAGCATGTTTTTATATTCTTAAAAAAAATATAATGATATTAGAATAAAATTTATATTTACCTTTTTTTTTGTTCCAGATGGCTACATCTCGGCTTCAATCTAGTCGTCCAACTTCTCGTAGGCCTACCTCTGGAGATGGTCCATGGTTCGAGCAGAGTCGCCCTCATCTACATGGCCGGAGTAGTAGCCGGGTCTCTAGGCACTTCCGTTTTTGACACTGACGTGTACCTAGTGGGAGCTAGTGGAGGGGTCTACGCACTATTAGCCGCTCACTTAGCCAATGTACTGTTGAATTATAATAATATGCAATGTGGGATACTAAGGCTGTTTGGGATATTTTCGATAGGTAAGACTTATATAATAATAATAATAATAAGTTTATTTCAAATTTAATAATATAATAAATATGTTTATGTTGTCTTCGATAAACTTATTCTTCAATTCCCTGAAGCTGAGCTTGTTAGGGGCAAATCTTATTTTTTGTTTTAATATGTAAAATCATAAATCATAAATATGCATTAAAAATCAAGTTTTAAAGTAAAAATGTTAATTTATAGTATAAACGCAGCTTTTTTGAAGAAATATATTAAAATTATTAATTTATAATTTTTAAGTAAAAAATATTACTTATAATAAATTATTTAGAACAATATTAATTAATTAAAGCATTTCTAAAAATATTTTTAAATTGTCTGTTTTTAATATCCATGTTTTTATTTCGACTTTAAATTTTTTTAATGAAATCAATTTTTTAATTTTTGTTGGTAAATAATCGTTTAAATAAAAACATAAATTTTTGAAATTTTTTTGTCCTATGGACTTATTTATTTTAGGTTTTATGGTTATTTCATTTTTATGACGTGTATTATGATTTTTAAATTGTATAAGGTTTTTATTTTTAAACATAATATATATTAAGATGTTATAAATGTAAAGTTGTCTTATGTTCAACTTTTTTGTTTCTAAATATAATTCTTTTGAAGGATAAAGATAATCTTTATTGAATATAATTTTTAGAAACCTTTTTTGTAATATTTCTAATTTTTTAACTAAAGTTCTATTTATTCCTCCCCAACTTAAAATTCCGTAATTTAAATGAGTTTTAATATAATATTTCCATATTATGTCTTATATTTAAAAATTTTTTAATGTTTTTAAAAATCGGTAGTAAACTTCTTAATTTTTTAATTAAGTACCTATTCTATGTGAAAATTCCAATTTAATTTACTATCAAAAATAATTCCCAAATGTTTTATTTTATTAACTTTAAAAATTTGAATGTCTTCATTTATTTTAATACTATTCATATTTTGTGGTAGGTTATTTAATAAAATTTGTTTTATTAAAATTAATTGTTAACAAATTGTTATCAAACCAATTTTTTATAATTTTAAAATCTTTTTTAATTTTATTATTTAAGTTTTCCCAATTTGTATCGGTATAAAAAATTGTAGTATCATCTGCAAAACTATGAATTTATCCCTCGCATTTTATACTAAATAAGTCGTTAATATAAATATAAAAAAACAATGGTCCTAAAATTGTTCCTTGAGGAACACCATACTTTTGGATAGCTTTTGTCGTTATCTATTTGAACATAAGTTGGTATATATGTATAGGCAATAATACCATGGATATATTTATTTATTACCTGGATCCCCCCTTCTGAATCCCTAAAGTGTTTGAATAAAATAATCCTAACTAAATTTATTTTGTTGCAGCATCCTGTGACGTAGGCTATGCAATCTACTCAAGGTATGCTGAAGAAGTAATGGGGCCTCCAGTGTCCTACGTGGCGCATCTAACTGGAGCCCTAGCAGGGCTCACCATAGGTCTTCTAGTACTGAAAAATTTTGAACAAAAATTGCACGAGCAACTTCTATGGTGGATAGCGCTTGGCGTATACGCCGCTTGTACGATATTCGCCGTTTTGTTCAACGTTATGAACCCGACAGTTGAACAAGTGGAAAATTTGGGAGACGGGGTTAATAGTCACTACGTCTACAACCGTTTCGGGGTGTAAACGCAGTCATTTTGATAGTTTATCAAGATTTTTGTAAGTTTTTGTACATAAACCTGTCTTTTGTACTGATTTTTAGGTTAAGTCATAAACAATTGTGATGCTGAGGTATTCTTGAGTGTTTTCTTGTTTATTGTAAGGTACAGGGATTTACAGTAAGTCCCTAAAATTACAAATTTAGTTTAATACTGCTATCATTGCCGTACCTATCATGTTTATGAAAGTGTTTGGATATTATTATAGGTAATAGTACTTTTCAGAATTGATTTTGATCGATTCCTGTATAAAAAAAACTCAAGAGTATTTTAACAAAAGTTTGTATATAAGATTTTGTATATACTTTACGTTATGTTTATTTATTTATAATTTAAAGTTTATACCAAAGACTGAAAGAGTAAATCCTTTAATTTACTTTAAAAACGTTTGAAATTATTGTCAAAAAGCATTTCGTTTTAAGTTCCTATTTTTAAAGTTTCCTTTGAGCGGTAGAACAGAATGTGTAAGTTTTCTTTGCATTTTTTTGCAGAATATGCTGTATTCTGTATTTTGTATTCCACAACAATGTATTGACAATAATTTCTCTTTACCTTAATTACGTTTTTCTTTACTATGAACATTTTATGGAAATTTAACTAAAATGGTATTTGGTTAGATATTGTCCTCTTCTCCAGTGTCCTCCACTGGTTTTGAGATAACATCTACATAACATAGTACCAATTAATAATAGGGCGCTAACACTTATATAGGTACTAAATCTATACGCTGTGGGCCAAATTAAAATTATTTTTTTACCCCTAACCTGTTTATATACGGTTTCCGCCGAAAAGTCTGCACCATTTGGAAAACTGTTTTATGCGTTTTTTTGCAAATCTGTTTTTGGCATTAGAATCTGCACGACCCAAAACAAAACAAAGGCTTAAAACTTTTGACTTGTGACGTGTTTTACACCTGTCAAATGTCATTTAAAAGTTTCACACTGGCGAAAGTGCCATTTTTTTTTAGAGATACGAAAAAACGTTGTAAGAAAATATTGTTTGTCGTCATATTTTGAGTATATACCCAGATTTTTGTTTAAAAATTTACATGTCAAATTTTTTTATTTTTTTGCAAATTCAACTGTCGTCTTTTTTCGAGATAACTAAATTTTAAAATGCAGATAGTCTGATTCAAGATATTATAAATAAACTGAAACAATAGATTTAAAAAAAGACGACAGTTGAATTTCCAAAATAATTTTAAAACAAAAATTTGGGTTTAGACTCAAAATATGACGAGAAACAATATTTTTTTATACCTTTTTTTCGCATCTTTAAAAAAATTACACTTTCGCCAGTTTGAAACTTGTAAATGACATTTGACAGGTCAGAAGTTAAAAGCTTTAAGCTTTTTTTTTAGTTTTGGGTCATACAGAACCTAATGCCAAAAACAGATTTTCAAAGAAAAAACGCATAAAAAAGTTTCCCATATGGTGCAGACTTTTCGGCGGACACTGTATATTATTATCCGGTTATCCAATTTTGGTTAAAAACAATTAGACAGTGTCGTACCTACTAAATTGTGCTAATACGTTTTTGCGGTAGTTATCGAAAATACTTCGTTAAAAGCCAAACCGCCTAAAATCTTAGAAAGTTCAGTGTGGCCCACGGTATATACAGGGTGATAGCTATTTAAAGGACCACCAAAAAAAGTGTCATTTAAAGCTTTTGCATAGGTATTCACTAATTTCATCGCCGACAATTTGGCAAGCTTAAAATATGTTTTTTCTAATTTAGTCAACTTCGTAAAAATTACTGTGTTTAAAAAATACCAGTAGGTAGTGGTCAATTAAATAGCTACGACCCCGTATTACATCGGTAACAGAAAAAAATATAAATACAGTGACTGGCATATAGGGAAGAATTATTATTATTATCTCTGCAAATAGATTTTAATTATAAAAATTGATAATATGCTGACTGTTAAAATAAGCTATTATTATTATAATAAGTACGTGTTTCGATGTTTTGGGAAATTTTGCCCCCTAGGGGGTAGAAATGGAGGGGTAAGTTTCCAATATAAACTTTTATACCCCTTCTCCACCCCCTAGCGTCAAAATTTCCCCAAAACAATAAAACATATTATACTTGCCCATATTAGCCCGTTTCATGCCGGTCCCTGTATGAAAAATATTTTTCCCCAAAAAAAATTATTTCCTGACGATAATGTTCATAAAATAACTTTTTACAATGTTTTGTTACAACTTAAAAGGTAGAAACTTAGTTAAGATTTAAAATTGTTTTTTCTTTGCTTACGTTTATGTTTTTCGTCTTAACGTAAATAGTGGCAAAGTGTTCATTTCCTGAGTGATATTATTAAACTAGTCATACAACTAGATGTTTAAGTAAAGTAAAGCCTACCAAAGAATGAGCTAGTTAAATTATTATATATACACAAATACAAAATGCAAATGCCTTTATAACAGTAGGCCTTAAAAATAAAACTTAGCAAATTCTTCTTGGTACTGTACAATTCTTGTGGTTTCTGCTGAAACTAGCGAACTTATTGAAGCCGACAGATATGCTGACGATAAATTTGGAAAATTTCTAGTACCTAAATACTTCCAGAGGTATCCGAAAAAAAAATCATTAACGTTTGTATTTTTTAGAGCTTGTCTTACCTAAAATTGAATATCTTTTTAGAAATAAAAGAGAAAACTCAAAATTCCGGGTGTAAAATAAGATTTTAATGGCCATGAAACAAATGTACGTTTGATAAAAACATTTCTGATGATGGCGCTCGAAATACGAAACGTCGCACTCATAATTAGTAGATATAGGTATAAGTACTAAGAAGATATTTGTTACATTTTATAAATACGGCTCAACGTTCACGATATATCACAAAGAAAATATTAATGTATTTTTTTACACTCAGGTAGAAAAGCTTCACCCAGTTAAATGTTTATAGTTTTTTATTAGAATAAAAGTAAGTTGCATCATGTCCTCGAGTTTTTCATTGATATTGTAAAAAATTACCTTACAAAAATGAAAATAAAAATACTTTTTGAAACTTACTTACATTTTTCTTATGTCCCAATGTCCCTTTGTAAGTGTCCTTGTCCATGTTTCGGAGGTTATAATCAAAAAGTGGAAGTTATATAACTGTTTCAATCTAGTTTAAAGGAGTTTTACTCATGCTTCAATATTATCGAAACTAGAAATTGTTCTATCTGAGCAATTTGACTCAATTTGAAACTATTGGGAATTTACCAGTGCACCGCAAAACCACAGAAAAATAAAGGGTCGCAAAACGTAGCAACGTCTGGCTCCTAGCGGTAGCAGTAGCAAGTCAA
Organism: Polydrusus pterygomalis; assembly: GCA_963969555.1. NCBI lineage: Eukaryota > Metazoa > Arthropoda > Insecta > Coleoptera > Curculionidae > Polydrusus > Polydrusus pterygomalis. The sequence continues at coordinate 45,702,355 of OZ018381.1, read as the reverse complement.
AATATGAGAATGAAATGTCAATTTTGACGTTAGAATGATAAAAAAGTAAGGACTGAGCCAAGGTCTCTAAATAGTATAGAGACCTTGGGACTGAGCCACTCCACTACACATTTACTAAACCATATATATGTCGTAGGCTGATAGTGAAATCCGTCATTTCATGAAGCGCCGGCAGATTGTGTAATTCCGTCTAAAAGGTATATTGATAACTGGTTTGTTCGTTGTTCCCCAGAGCATTTTTTTTTTAATTAAATTTTTTCAACTAATATTATTTTAAAAAATAAAAAAATGCTCTGACAAACCCGAACAAACCAGTTACCAATATACCTATTACACAATCTGCCGGCGCTTCATGAAATGACGGATTTCACTATCAGCCTCAGGGACCCGGACCGAAATGAAATAACGGTTCCGTTCCGGTTTCGATTCCAGATGAAATAAATAATTTGGGTTCCGTTACAGTTCCGGTCCCGAAATGATTATTTCGATTCGGTTCTTACCAATTTTTAGGGGTTCCGGTCCGGTTCCATACAAACTAGGATATTTCGATTCCGATTCGGTTCCGAAAAATCAAAGGCAAATAAATAAATACCTGTTGTATTGTATAGTTGTATTCCTAGTACTTGAAGTAGCTTGAACAAGTAAGTTCGTAGAAAATCAAAGAAAACAAGTAAACCAACGGTAAAAATTATTCTCAAAGACACTCATCACAGATAACAAAAAAAAATTAGGTTAAGGATAGTGTTCCCCACAGAACAGAAGTCACGGAATAAACTCAAAATTAAACAATATCCGATCAAGGCCAAGTATCACCCTGAAAACCGAAAAAAACCAAAAAACCGTTATCATTTTTAGAGGTTCCGGTTTTGCACCTAAAATTGTTTTGCTAGTAAAATATGTGTTCGGTTCCGATTCCGATCCAAAAATAATATCTATTCCGGTCCGGTTCTTTGCAGTTAACGGTTCCGGTCCGGGTCCCTGATCAGCCTACGACATATACATCCGCAGTAATAGATACTGGATTACCGCAATTTTTAAGACATTGACCGGCACACCTTTCTTTCCTCTGTGACATTAAACCAACACGTGAGCTCCAGCTTTTTCAATGGAAAACGCTAGTGTCACATTTTGAGGTTATGCATAAGAAATTTCGTCATTACAATGAGAAAAATTAAAAAATACTAATTTGTTCCGATATAATGGTACGAAATGTGTTATCAGTTAAAACGTATTTTCTATGGTAAATAGGTAGAAACTAAAATTTAGTTATTACTTCAATTACCATAACTGAAAAGTGTACTTTATTGCAAACATGATTCGAAGACTGTGTCATAGTGTTCTAGAGGGAACTTTCCAGGCTCCCACGGAAACGCTAATTTATCCGCAGCCTTTTACCAAAGCAGACACGGTACATTTTAACTGGCTAACAAGTGCAACACCCTGCTTTCCTGTTACTGCAGCAAGTATTAAAATCATCACCGAACCCAAGCAGTTTTATGAAACAATTTTAGATCACTGTAAGAAAGCCACGGAACGAATTACTTTGGTTAGTTTATATCTTGGAAGTGGCGAGTTAGAGAAAAAACTGGTTAGTGCTTTAATGGAAAATGAGAGTTTTTTAATGAAAAAATTGACAATAAATGTATTGCTAGACTATACAAGGGGAAGTAGAGATAAGAATAACTCAAGAACAGCTCTGCAGCCTCTTTTGCAAAAAAATGAGACTAACTGTACTGTTTCTCTTTATCACACTCCTGTACTAAGAGGTTTATTAAAAAAGTATATGCCTAATCGTTGGAATGAATTGGTAGGTCTTCAGCATATGAAACTATACATTTTTGATGACACTCTGATTATAAGTGGTGCCAATTTATCCAATGATTATTTTACAAATCGGCAAGATAGATATTTTGTTATTAGAGATAAAAAATTGACTGATTTCTACAATGGATTTGTACAAAAAATACAAAACTTTAGCTTAAAAATGGATAAAGAAAACAATGTAACTTTGTCAGATGATTGGCACTGTTCACCTTATGAGGGCAGTCAGCAGGAATTTGTTGATAAAGCTGGAGATGTGGTGGAACAATACTTACTTAGTTCTAAGAAAGAGCAGAGTATGTGTAGCATGGAAGGATGTGGTAGGAACATTATTAAATATAATAATATAACAATAATATTCATTATTTTTTTTTTCAGACACTTGGATTTTTCCAACATTCCAAATGGGACAATTAGGAATTGAACAAGACTCATATATAACAGACAAAATTTTGGCTGAAGCACCCGAAGGTGGAAAACTAAAAATAGCAACAGGATATTTTAATTTAACTAATCAGTATATGAACACTTTAATTAACAATTCCAAATCCAACTGTGAAATTATAATGGCACATCCAGAAGCAAATGGTTTTCTAGGGGCTAAAGGGGCTGCAGGCGGAATTCCATATGCCTATTCTTTAATAGCGCATGAATTTAGAAAGCAGTATGAAGATTGTGGACAGGGATTCAGAATCAAGATACTGGAGTATTTACGAACTGGATGGACATATCATGCAAAAGGATTATGGTGAGAATATTCGAATATTTTACATAAAAATGTTAGTTTCTGGTAGGGTGGTAGATAATATCTAGGTATTTTTATTTAAAAAGGTTTATTATATTTTAGGTTCTATCCATCGAAGAGTGAATACCCTTGTATGACTATTATAGGTTCTCCAAACTTTGGAGAAAGATCTGTTACCAAAGATCTTGAAACTCAGTTGGTAATTGTCACTGAAAGTACTGAGTTAAAAAGAGAAATGCATAAGGAGTGTGAGAGGTTGTATCAAATGGGACTTCCTGCGGAAACTAAAAGGAAAGTCCCTTTATGGGTGTATGCCTTTGTATTCCTTTTTAGGAGTTATTTTTAAACTCGTTTTTAAAGAAACTGTGATTTTAGGTTCTGTAATATATTTGTTGAGAATATTATATTAGTAAAGTCGTTTTAAGTGATTTTTGTTTTATCATTTATGGGAAAATGTGAACAGCCAATTTTAAGACAGTTACAATATAAAATGATCTATATTTGGTATAAATACATAACATCTTCCTATTGCACAGGGCACAGCATCACCAATAAAAACTTTCCAAAAATATGGCAACCTAACTATAGGCAACCAGTTAAAGTTTATAAACAAACCATTTTTATTTTTAGGTTATGACTTTGTTTACACATAAATTAAAGTTCTTTTCCATTAATTCCATTTGTTTTCCATACTATCTGCTTTCTTTATCTACACGCTAATTAATTCCGCAACGAATTATTTTTATCTGTTTTTATTAAAACAGAAAACAGGTAAATCTCCGCTTACCACCAGCCACAAGACTGCACAAGGTTATCTCTAGTCAACTATCAAAATCAAGAGTATTCAAAAGCTCATGTCATAGTGATTCTTAATTTTTTAAAATCTAAAATGATGTTTGTTTAGTGTTTATCCGGAAATGTTTAGTTTAATTACTTCGCTGCTTCCCAATAGAGTTGTTCAAGGAATAACTGAGGCATATTTTAAAGGTACGCATCTTGTATAAAGAGTCTTAGACATCCGTTCAGCATTTGGCCTGTATATAGTCTGTCAACAACCTGTATCATTTTTACAAACATATCCTTAATTTCGCATTACCTAACTATTTAGATAAGAAAATCTATTCGATAACCTTTTATTAACTAACTAATTTGAAAATTGGCATTGATTGTCAAGAGGTTAATAATAATTATAACCTAGATTTTATATAGCAAAATACCTAATTATTGTAAACACTTCTCCTAATCCATAACTATCCTACCTAAGGAACTAGAAATAGTTCCATGATCCTACCTAATATTGAATAATAAAATTTAAGTTCGCCCCAAATTTGTATTTTGTATAGGTAACTATTAAACTGGCTTATCTGTTGATGCCTTTTAAACGGTAATTTAATGCATTTAACATCACTTTATATTACCATTCAGGAGAGTAAGAAAGGTAAAAGTATTAAAAGATTTTACTAACTTTCAGTTTCAGCTTTAAGAAACGTTGGTTTTCGAGGAAGCCATAGTTCCCACATCAAAGTTATTTTACCAAAAATGAAGGTTACTGTGCTGCCAGCTTTGTCCGACAACTATATGTACTTGGTAAGTATATTAAAGAATTAAAAATCATCTTAGCTATTATTCATTTATTTGATAAGTGCTTCTTTATATTTTACTAACTGTAGATTTCTGATGAAGTTACTAAGGAAGCCGCTGTTGTTGATCCTGTAGCCCCTGACACTGTTTTAGAAGCTGTAGAGCGAGAAGGAGTTCAGCTAACAAAAGTCTTAACTACACATCATCATTGGTATGGAAAGATCTCAAATAAAATTAATCAGTGAAACTCGACTGTTAATATGGTTCTGTTAAATAATTTAAAAAAACTTTTCTAGGGACCACGCAGGTGGTAACGAAGAAATAGTAAAAAAATCAACAAATCCTCTTAAAGTGTATGGTGGTGACAAACGAATTGGAGCTCTAACAAATGAAGTAAAACATGGAGATACATTTAAACTCGGTGATATTGAGGTTGAATGTCTTTACACCCCTTGTCACACCACTGGGCATATTTGCTATTATTTTAAAGACCCGAAAGGCAAATCTGCTGTATTTACAGGTAACTATACCTGTATTTTACTACTGATAGAAGTTGGGGCGATAGCCATTTAATTTTTTAAACAATACTTAAGATACTTCATTTTAACCAAACCATTCACAAAATTTATCTGTTATTTTTGTTTCTGGTTTTAATAATTTATAAATTAAAACTTTTTTAACTTGACACCAGGCTATTGTTCCTTAAAAAAACTATTCTATTCTATCCCTTTTTGGATAAAAGGATATATTGATCAAAAAAACTATGATATTTCATGTAGGTGTACTACCTACCTAATCTAATCATTTTTAGGGGATACACTTTTTGTGGCCGGGTGTGGTAGGTTTTTTGAAGGTACCCCTGAACAAATGTACACAGCTCTGGTAGAAAAATTAGCTAAATTACCTGACAACACATTGGTGTTCTGTGGTCATGAATATACCCAGCAGAATTTAAAGTTTGCTAGGCATGTAGAAGTTGAAAACAGAGATATTTTGAGAGCAATATCTAGTGCTGATGAAAAAAGAAGCAAGGGAATACCGACGGTGGGTTACTGCATATTTTTATTTTCCTAAGGGCTGATGGATATGTTGAATGTTAAGCAAAAAGGATTTAAGAGAAATAATACCCATAATAAAAGATGAATTTTGATCAAATCTCACTAATACACTCAATTTTTTGGCATATTTATTTAAACTGTTTTAAATAAAAATTTGTTTACTATTACAGGTCCCATCAACCATTGGCGAAGAAAAACGTATAAACCCATTTATGAGGGTCATGATGGGGTCAGTACAGAGACATGCAGCTTGCGCTGATGCCGTCTCTACAATGCAAGCAATAAGAAAAGAAAAAGATTCATTTAAAGCCTAATATATTTCTGTTTTGGTGTATATTATCAATTTCAGTAAAAATTTTTGTATATTAAGGATGTTGGAATAACGGGTAAAAATTGTATTGTCTAATAATATTACAATTACAAAAAATCATACAATTTTTATTTACAAAAGCTTGATTGGGTGTGCTAATTGTCATTTTACATGCTTATATAATATAAACTAAAAGGTTTCAATGTGTGTAGGCCACACTGAAAAATAAAAAGCTATCTTACTATCTTGTAAAACTTTTACTAAGTAACTTGAGAAAGCCATTTTTGTAAACTACCCTAAAAAACGAAAATAATTGCTAAAAAATATAGATTTTGTACCCCTCTGCATGAGAGTATATTCATCCCTTTAAACATTACTGTCATCAAATATTCTATATTGTTAACAGAAGCTTCTGTCAACTTAAAAATATCACACATTTCACGGAAAATTATTTAAAATCTATTTGGTTTTTTTGTAGTCCTCCATCTCAGCATTATATTTTTCTTTTGATCTCTCATAGCGATCCACATAGACCTAAAACAGGCATTTAGATACTTTTTACCAAATACTGACAAGATGGAGAAGGATTACTTAATTATTGTACTATATAATATGTAACTGACTACCATAGCAAACCAAAGCCCAGAGTGGTGAACAAATACTCAATACCTGGTCCACCATCCTTTAGGTAAGACAAACTGTAATACATTTATCTTACTTATTTCTAAGTATTTTATATTTTGCCTCGAAAAAATATATGTTTACACCATCTAAATTATTCAGAAATCCTACCTTTTTCTCAGGTACAGATAACGAGTTCCATTTCAGGGCCAATTGCCTAGTTAATTCTTGTTTTGTAGGCTCAACTTCACCAGGTTTTAACTCTGCAGAAATTTGCTCCATTAAAACTTGCCTCTGCTCTTGGCAAAACTGGAAAAAAGGATTTGATGGTCGTTTCGGAGCATTTGGATCTCTCTCAGTTTTAGAAACTTTCTTTCGGGGCGGTCTTTTGGTAGTTTTTGCTTTTTCAGATTTTTGTTTCTCAGGTTTTTCTTTAACAACAGTTTCTTCAGTTTTTTCTTGTTTAATTTCTTTTTTTGGTATCAACAATTGTAATATTGCTGGTTTTACATCTTCCTCTTCTTCAGAAAGGACATCCGGAGGAATGACAGACCAGTCTTCACCATGAATATTTAACAGCCTTTGCCTTAAATATATTTCAGTTATAAAGATGCCAAAATAAGTATCGAAAATAGTTACCTAAAAAATTGGACTTCCTTGTGCCTTCTTTTAGTTATTTTATTTACTTCTTGTATTCGAAACACCAAAATTTCATTGGCTCTTTGCAATTGTGCACACTCTTCCAACAATAATTTATACTTATTATAATAAAGGTCGTTTTGCTGATTTTCTTCATACGCTACATCATTTTCAGATTCATCTGACATCATTTTTGCGATAGTTCAATAACAATTAATTTTCAAATTATTTTAGTATTTAAATAAATATTAAAAAAAGTAGGGTTATGATGTTTATTTTTAAACGTCAAATTAAAAGCCGAGTTTCTTTTCGCTACTTTTTAAATAGCAAACTCAACGGAATAAGTTGAGCGTTCATATTCAGCAATCAAGAATAATATTATTATTGGGGAAAATTTGACTTGATTGGTTGATTAACCGCCATTTTTTAAATGGCGGTCGAATTGACCAATCACGTCACACTTTGATCACCGTATTCTGTGACTTTGATATGAATATATTATGAAAATACACATAATCTTCATGAACATAAGCATAAGTCCGTTCAAGAAATCCATACTATTCATCGCTATTTTAACATTTTCCATTAGTGTCCATAATCTACATAAAAGTGCAAATTTAACACCGGTACGCTCTTGTCGAACGCACCCCTACTTTGAAGGACAAATTTGCACAGAGTAAAAAGGGTTTATTCTGTTCCCTTTTGACTTGACTTTTGTCAAATCAAATGAAAAATCTGAGGTTATCTCTGCGCAAGTTCACAGTTTTTCACTTTTCCTTTCGCCTGAAAGCTTTTCCGCCTATTTCACGTTTTCCAGTTGTAAATTTTTTCGAGACGAAGCACCGTGTATACTGATTAAGTTATTAATTAAATCGAAGTGGTTTCAAAGTTACAAAACCTTCCATTGGCAGATTTATTTTACCTATACGTTTACTATATTCAAATACTTGGGTCCTTTTGTTGCAGCTGCGGTTATCGATCCCTTCTTTCGCTGACTTTATTAGCATCATGCTTGCCGTTTTCTAGCAGTGTTTTGGTGTATTTTGAGGTAAGTTTATAAATAGACCAAATTATGCTTGTAGTTTCTTTGTTTACTTTTCATTGTCTCCTTTGTTAGTCACATCTTCGTTCTCCATTATCTAAAGTAAGAGTCAAAATGCAGCTTGTGCCAGCAAACTACATTGTTTTACTATTCATAGAAAAACACCCATTGTAGGGAATTATAGGTTCCTTATATTATAAATTACAGTAGGGCAGTTTGTAGGTACCTACCTATCCATCTGTTGCAATTTTATAGTGCCATAAATGCTGGTGAGACTGACTTATTAAACTGAGACCTCCACTGATACTTTGTACCTACCTGACTGATTCCAGCAATTTTTAGTAAAATTTATGTTAATTCTTTTTATCCATGTCACTGACTGATAAGCAGATAACCAAAACTTGATTAGAAACAATCAATGAAAATATTACAATAATTAATCTTTCCAAAACTAATAGAACATACTTAATTACTCTAGCTGTTCCATGTAAAAAATCTACTGGCGTCTGACCAGTGCTGGTATACCTATAAGTAAAATATCTGAAAAATTTGTAGTAGGTAACTAGTAAATTTTGTGTTTTATATTTCAAATTGACAGGTACAGGTTTTATGAGTTTAACAAGTAAATATGTTTTAGTAAATGTACACCATTTATTTATATACTTATACTAATCGTTTCCAGAGCTCAAAAAGATTCTTACTTACATGAAACATATTTCCATTTTATAAAAGGGATGTTGATAAAAGCATCTTAACCGTGTCCATTATATTAAACCTTGCTTTCTCTTTCATATTATAAGCAGTAACTACTTAATATGTGGAAGAAAATAATAACATGCCTATTATTAGGTAATAAGTGAGGTAATAAGCCTTTTTTTTTTAAATTTAATTATTGAATAAACCCAGGAATAAACTATGTACTTATATTAAGACTCCTGTGATGCAATGTCATATTTAAGTACATTTTGATTTAATGATAGAGTTGTAAAAATTTTAGTAAGGAATAAAATTAAAGTATAAGTAGGTACTTAACTTATCCGCTCAATAATTATTTTATACTTTGCTCATTTTTAATAGTATTACTTTATTATTATGGTCAATGCAGTAGGCGAAAGTCCGATAAAACTGCTTTTTGCACAGTATACCTATGTATGAGTGTTTTATTCTTTAATGTTTTATCAAGCTTGTCCTTGTTCATTTTTATTTTATACAAAACCAAGTCACAATACCTACGTTGTCACTGCATGTTGCCGGCACTTTATCACAGTACGTTGACAACACGTTACAGTAAATATGACATGTTATCACAGTAAAAGTTGTAATTTCTTCGATTTTTAAAGACAGATGTCAACATAGACTGGTACACAAAGGTTGGAGTAATATATAACTTTCAAAGTAGAGTACTAACTTTTAATGCAGAGCTAGTACTTGAAGTTGGTACTTATGTAGGAACTTTACTTTAACTCCAGGAAAAAATATTTTATTTTTAAGTGCAGGACCATATATACTTTATATAATTCTTAAATTTTCGTGAATATGCTAACTGCCATCCATTGTTCTGGAATATACAACGTAAATGAGTCACTACAAATCCAACTTATATATAGTAGTAACACATCGCGAACTATTATGTTGCTGACGCTCGAAAAAAAGGTTTATTTTAAGGCAATATCTGTGTATCTGTTACTGTTGTATTAAAAACATTTTAAATTTTGTACAGAATCGTACTAACTATGAGTCAGTTTATATGTTAAACTTAATTATTTAAGTTATGTTACTTTTTCTCTTTGTAAAGAGTTTAAGGTATGAACAATTATTTAATCCGCAACATAACTCAATTATATCGGATTTTTTTAGTTGTGTTGGTATTGCAGTGACCTCGTGCACTGAGGGTCCCATATTTTGATTTTTATAAAAATATCATGATATTTTCGCACCCTGATTTGAATGTGAAATCAGTATTTTTTAAGTTTTAGTAATGAAAAACAGAATATCTTTACTCAATACATTTTCTGTTCGAATTACCTTAAACTTTGTAATAAGTGAAAAAGGTCTTGAAAAATACGTTATAATCTTATAGGTAAATATTTGTTTCGTGGATCTAGTATTTTCTTAAATGGTCTACAATTTTATTTTTATTATATCCTAAAATAAGTGTGTAAAAGTGAAGTGATTCAAACATTTAAATTTTTTTTTTACCTAATATTACATTTTTAAGTTTTTTGTTTTGTGTTTTTAACAGAATATCCGTTGAAGTTTGTGACGTAAACAAGGCACCGAAAATTATAAATGGAGTCGAAAGTACCAACAAAACTTCCAATCGGCAAAGTCAATACAATCATGAAAAGTTCTTCAGATGTTGAAAATGTCAGCAAAGAGTCATCCGTGATCATGTCAAAAGCTGCTGAAATGTTTATAAGGGCGCTAACTCAAGAAGGTTATCATGAAACCAATAATGGTAAAAAATTAGATTACAAACATTTAGCCAATGTTGTACACACAGATGAAAAGTACAATTTTTTAAGGGATATTTTGCCCAAAAAAATAACAGTGCTCGAATTTAAAAATATCATGGAAAGAAAATTGGCAGCAGAGAGGGGTAGTGACGATGATGGAAGTTCATCATCAGATGATGATTCCAGTAGTAGTGGTAGTGAAGACAGTGGGGAAAGTTCTTCAGAGTAGGCCAACATTTAAAAAAAAGTATTTTGTGGTATTTATTTACTAATTTGATTGTCAGTTGTCACTAGAGACGATTTAATCAGCAAGTTTTTTTAAAATCACCAGTTCCGACAGTGGCGGATCTAAAGTGCTTTGATAAGTTGGGACCTAAAGGGGCCCATTCACTAGGTAATTATCGGGCAACCAGATTGACAACCTATTCGCTTGCGATCGAATTTCCAAAATATTGCCCCGTTACCCGTTAGTGGCATGGTTGGCTGCCCAGTGGTTAACCGAAAAAGACTCACTGGGTAAAACTCTCGGTAAAACTCAATTGCCAAGAAATTTTTAAGCGATTTGATCGCACAACTTGGTTGCTCGGCAATTGCCCAGTGAAGGGACCCCTTAAAATCTAGTGCGGTTCACACTAGACTGGATGTCAGACACTGATGCCTCTGTCAAATATTATTTTCTGATCATGGATGTTGCTACATCCTATATGTAGAGAATTCACAGTTTAAACAGTATAAACTTAATATGTAAGTGAGGGAATACCTAAAATGTCTCATTTCTTTCCATTTAACTTATCACTCCACTTCAAGTATGGATTAAATTTCTTTAAATAATCGTTGTGTTTAAAGAATGAAGAGTGGGGAGAATATAAACCTCGTTATGCTTCGCCTTTAAATCCGCTTATGGTTCCAGTGGTTCTCATTTCTTCAATTTAAGGGACTGTTTTTTATTTACATTGTCACATTAAATGATATTTTTCTATACAACTTGTTTTACTTCAACATAAAGGTCACACGTCTTTTTATTAGCATTGTAGAATTGATTTCATCAAGGATTTCATAAAATATACCGAGTAACATAAAACGTAAGTTACGAATATTCTTTCGCCATTTTATTTTTAATTCATTTTTCGTTTTTTTTTCGTGTAACATGAGCTTAACATAAGCAATTCGGGTTTCAGGAAAAAAGTATCATATAGAAGATCTTTAGGAAGTATTTCATGTTACATAGGACCTTTCATATGGTAAATGGAGCTAAATGATTAATAAAATTAAACACAATCGTGGCCTTGGATGCTTTTCTAAAAGATTTTCAAAATTAATAGATTTCTATCATTTTAATTTGTCTTTCTATATTCCAAAAACTGGGGTACCACGTACCACTTAACCTTTAACAAATTGATATTTTGTAATTTAAAAACTAGCAAAAATGAAATATAGTATACAGGGTATTTCATTGAGGGTGGCTAGAAGAGAGCTTTGGGAAAAATATCATCTTAAGGTAGGAGTATCAACATGCTTGCCAATCTATAACCTATTTCGCGTAGATTTATTTGTTTTCTAGATTTTATACAAAATTTAAAGAAAATCAGTATCGACTTGATATTCTAAAGGTAATAATTTACATATTTAATAAATATCAAGGAATTTCATAACTTATTTTAGGAGAACTGTATAGCGAAAAATATCGGGTAAGATTTTTTTTAACATTATTATGTCATTGTCACTCATTGTTCTTTTACTATACAATTCTCCCAAAATTAGCAATAAAATAAATTGATATTTTTGTTATATATCAGATACTACCTAAATAATGTACCGAAGATATTGATTTTCTTTAAATGTTAGTGATTAAAATAATAAACTCAAAAAATCAACGCGAAATAGGTTATAGGTTGGCAATAGATTGAATGACGTTGAGAATTCGACCTTAAGGAAAGTAGGCAAGATAAATTGCTGGAAATTATATCTAAGATTCTTACTCTACCTCTATAGGGCACAATTGTTGTGGTCAAATAAAAACGGCAGTTTTCACTTATAGTCTCCCTATCAGCAGAGTTATCGGGAATCAATTCTGCTGCGTGGGAGATTCGGTAAGAAAATTTCATAAATTGGGTTTTTCTTATTGTAACTTTATTGCTAAAATGCTACAAAAACATATTTACGGCGGCTTTAGTTAATTGTAACCAATTAGAGTTTTAGAAATAATAGTTATTTGTTTCACTAGGCAGAAAAGCACAAGATTTAATGCCGCGGCTGGTGTTTCATAGACGAGGCGCAGCCGAGGCTAGGAAACCAGCCACGTGCGCTAAAACGCCTTATGAACCACGTGCTTTATACTATTTTTTCTATTTGTAGTTTTTTCAATAAAAAATACATATTTAAAAAGAAAATAAATCCGCAAAATTTTATGTCTACATTTTATGTTGGTAATACTATTTTTTATCATAGTAACCTCTGGACAACAAAAATTATTTTGCGAACTGTCATTTTTTGATTTATTGACCCATTTTCACCACGAGATTCTAAAGTTATTTTAGCGATATGAGATTTAAAATTGGACGGAATACGTTGTGTGATCCTTGTACATTCGGTACATATACAGAGCGTTCGGAAATTCGGGCGATTTTGCTAATTGTTTTTTAATTTCAAAAGACGTGATTTTACGTCAATTTTTCAATTTCAATGTTACCAACATCAAATAAAGAAAAAACGCGTATCGAAATAGCTTCATTATGAACTTCATTTCAAGTTCATAATGAACTTATTATGAACGTCAAATAGAAAAAGTTCTTTTAGCCGTTAGTAACTCATTTTTATTACTAAAATGTGAGAAACATTAAATAACAAATTTGTTATCTGAAATCCAATGTCTTTATAGTTTTAAATTCAAATAAAACTTTAAAAACATATTTCCGATGAGTTTAGTTAAATATGACGCACTATATTTTTACAATAGAAGTTGATTTTACTTGTTAGTAACTAAGGTTTATTACTAAAATTTCAGGAACATTAAAAACATTAATTCGTTTTCAACCATGACATCTGATATTACATGTCTACATAGTTTCAAATGAAACTTAAAAAAAAAACATATTTCCGATGAGTTAAGTTACATTTTTGATATGTCTCTTTTAGCCCCGGTATTCGATATATAAAGCAAATTGATTAGTATCAATAAAAATAAGTTAGCAACAAAATGTATTTTGATTTTATTCTGAGTGACTTTTGCCAATAGATATAAAGCACTTCATTTTAGACAGAAAAATTATCACCTATTAATTTCATTAAGTTTAGGAACTAACAAAATTATCGCGATAATCTCCCGTTGCTATAAGCCAGTATAAGCGACGTAAACAAAAAGGAGCCTTCTAATTGGTTGAAAATAAATTTATGTAATTTTCTAGATAATATTCCCATTTAAGTTGTGAAATAAATGCTACCATGGTAATGCTACTGAAACAGTAAAACTATCCATCTTTTTGGTTTTATTCTTAAAAATTAATTCCAGCAATATTTCTTGCCCTCTTTCCCTAAAACGATCTTTTTCCCAAAGCTGTACGATAATTTGTTTGTGATATTTGGTACCACCCTTAGTGAAATACGATGTATATTGCATGAAACATTCAGTCCAATTTTTTTTCCATATCTATTCTGAAAACTGGGGTACTGACCTTACAAATTGATATTCTTTTAATTGTGGAATTTGCAAGAACGGAAAGGTCATTAAATTATCTATTAAAAAATACTGGTACTCAACCTTATCTTAATTCCAATAATATATATTTTGGTTAGTGTTTACATGTATTATATAGTGTGTCCCAAATTCGATGGTCCCCATTGGGATGTCGATGATATAAAATAATGGAAAAAGTAACTGCTAAAAAATACAAGACATTAGATAATTTTGACTATCTGGTCAAAATATTCTCCAAAAAAGTGTCTTATAATAGTGTGCCAGTTGAATAGCTATCAGGTAACGAACTATTAACGAAAACCAGAACAGACAATTGTGGGGTTTTCTTAAATATCTATCTTAAAATTCAAATGTTGCGAATTTAAAAAATAATAATTTAAAAGCGACCATAGATTTCACAACCTTCTCCAATTAAACCGTTTTAAACATCGAACATTTAAGCACCGAATTTGGTACACGCTGTAAATAGCATGTTTAACCAATGTCTCTTATCTGTTTAAATGTTTAAAATATTTTTGCTTGTTTAATGACACGACTTTAGATTAAGATTCAATTTTTAACTAATTAGGTCAAATTCAGGATAAAAAATTATTTTTTTAATATACCTAATTCTAATTCTCATATCCGATATACAATGAGAGCCAATACCAAGAACCGTGAGAAAGTTACGATTTATTTTTATTGTACCTCGTGTGACCAATATATTGGGACACGACCATTGGCGTGACTAGGAGGGGGCAGCCCCCCAGCTATTAGTTGGTAGGATACTGATATGCCTATATAATCCGACAGATGTTTAGGACTAGTAACTTTAGAAACCGGTATAATATTGGCGGTCTTCCAGGCATTCGGAAAATAACCTGACAAAAGATCCTATTAATTATGAAGCAGATAAAGGCTGTTAGATAATGAGTTATATAATGCAGCATTTTTAAATGTATGCCATTTCCAACCGCGTTGCTTTTTGAACTGGTAATATTATTAATATCTATATACATTAGTTACTTAGGATTTCTCTGGGAGGTAGGTAGGTAGAACGTGTATAGGAATTAAATGAAGGATTCTTTTGGCTCAGTAAAATGACTGATGCAAATTGTGAATATGGACACACCATAAAAAGTAAATAAAATTAAATGGAATGGACTAAGTCTGGCGCTACTTCGACATCTAATACTTGTTCTTGATCCCACCAATTCCTTATTATTTTTTCTGTATGTTCCACCGATTTCTTCCAGTACTTCTGATTAATATGATCCAACGAATTTTGCCAAACTATTTCTACTTGCAAGGAATTAAGACCATCACCTACATGTTTTTCATAAAACGATTTTTAATTCTATCGCATTAACGGCAATGATACGGCGGCAGTCGTTGAACCTCATGGCCATATTCACGCAATAATAATATTTCATCTACATGCAGCGTATATTTTGGGTGATTTGAGAGACTGCCATTAATAGTTCGGATTTTAACATATTTGGTAAAGGATTTTGGTTGTGTTTTTTAAGCCACTCATAAATATCACTTTTTTGCCAAGATGAACTAGGTTTTTCATTTAAAATTCTTGAATGATATGATTTGTTGTCTAATACAATTATAGACGGCTCATCTAAATTTGGGATTAATTGAGCTTTCAGCCATTTTTCAAACATTTCGCAATTACTATCCTCGTGATAGTCAGAACTTTTTGATGTGGAAGAAAAAATAAAGGTTGCACCTGGAACATATCCTGTTACAGAACCGGCATCTAAAATAATGAATCGCTTTCCCGTGCCACATCCCTTTTTGCTTTTAACGCTTTTCACAGATCCATGCTTCGTTTAAAAATACTACTTTTCTAAATTTTGATTTGTAATTTTCCGTATATTTTCTTAAAAAAATCTAATCTCCGGTTACCGTCTTTTTTATAGCGAAAACCTATTAATTTTTATAACGATTCAAGTCCGATTTCCAAAACACTTCGAATTTTTAAATTTTCTTTTAAAACTGGAAGAGTTACATTGGTTTTTAATGTGTATAAATCATAAATTACGTTCCGAACTCCCATTTTAATATTTTCGCTCAAATAAGCTTTGGTTTTGTTCGTTTGCATTTTTTAATATTCTTCGGTATTATATTATGCTTTCTTTCATGCACAATTTTCTGCACAGTCCTTAAACTAAGTAATTCCCAGTGCTTTTCGTACGGTTTCCTGCATACCTATTGGTTGGCGAATTTTCTCTTTTTCTTTCATTCTCGAAATAGTTTAACAAATGAAGCAACATTTTTTTTTGCTTGGGGATGCAAGAAACCAGAAAATTGTTTTTTATCGTTCATATTGTCACATTAAATTAATTGTCAAAGTCACAAAACTGACATCTTTAAATCAAGACGAAGGTGGCAGGTAAAAACTTTGGTGAATCGCTGAAAATAAAAAAATACGTAATCCTTTTCTTTCGTGTCAAAATTGCATGAGTCTGTCATATTTGTTTTACGGATTTTATTTGAATAGTCTGATTAAACGCAATAAAAGAAAAGAAAAATTGAAAGTATGTCTTTGTTAAATCGTAAGACCCGCACGATAAGACCGGATCTGACTTTATATTGTTCGGATTATTTCACATAGGTGTAGAGTCCGCAAGACGTGACAACCTCTGCCTCCTGGTGGCAGCAAGTGAAAATAAAATATAACGTTTTTAAATTTTGACATTATAATTAAAAAAAAATTACATTATAACAAAACAATATAAGATGACAGTAATAGATAATATGCGGTCAATTGAGACAATGTACGTCCCCCCTTACCTACGCCACTGCTTTGCATAGGTACTTAAAGAATGCGTCTGACAGATATAGAAAGGCTGCCAAAATTTACTAAATTTTAAGGACAATAACTGATTAGAAATTGTAATTTTTCTATTATCATTTCGTACGATATAATAATTAATAATAATAAAGGTCTTTATTTGTTTGTACAAAAATATTAATTTATTGTTTTACCCTGTACAACTAGACGTTATCAAAGCCCGCCAATGAATTTTGATAATAATTGATAGCACAAAGACGAACTACTTGTAACTTAATTCATCCTTTACAGACATTTGTATAGCATCTAGCAGTATAGGTTAAGTTTCAATCTTCAAATCGTAGTGATGTTTCTATAATAATTATAGCCTAGTGATAAATAAAAAGTGACCAGTAAATTAAAATGTTTTAAATTTTCATTTCAATAACAAGTATTTTAAACAATATATTCTTGTATACATAGTCGATGTACAGTGCTTTGTTATAAATAAAGAAAAAATGAGAACGATAGGTGTTGTCGGAATTCCACAAACTAAGATAGTGCTTAATAAAACTATTTAAACATTTTGTTGTTGTTGTAACTTGTAACAGTTGTAGTGTTGTTTTTACTGCGAGGGCAACCTACTATATTTTAAAATGAAGGTAAGAAAGAGATTATAAGTTATTAAGTTGAAGGTGTGTTATTTATTGTCCCTAATAAGAATCATTCCTGAGAGTTGTAAAAAGTGTCTAAAGCAAAGAAAAATCGCTGCGGGTATCTTGTATTTTCTTATTTTTCAATTGTTCTCGAACAGTGATACACAGCGTAGCTAGGGGGGGGGGGGGGGGGGTTCCGGGTGACGGCTTTTTAGGGGTGACACCCGCGCGCATGAAACAAGGAAAATTATAACAAATAAAAAAGAAGTTGCAAGTTTGCGCGTGCTTAAAGAAGTCTATTTCCTGACTGAGTTCTAGCAATAAAGGTATTTTAAACAATTTGCGACTTCTTGTGAAAGACTTTTTTTAAATAATCTTTGTAGGTTCCACAATGATACAAACAGAAAAAATGTTTTCGATAAAATAATTAAAGTGTTATCGCAGCTGTTAAAACCAGAAAATAAAGCTTTTAATTGTTTTTTAAACCCATTATGTATGTCACACTAGTTGATCATAAAACGATACGCTGCCCATAGTTTTAAGTTAAACATTTTTTTGGATAAATTAATAAAACAAAAAACGAAATTTGGTCGAATTTGCTCATATTTTCTACTTTTATTTATTTTTAAATCCAACCTTTTTTAACGTAAAACTGTAGGTTATTATACTCCAAAGATCTTCAGATGAAACGAAGAAGTAACGTAACGAAATATTGATCAAAAACGAATTGGTGATTGCGCCACTATAGTATTTTCCCTTAATACAGGATATAGAACACAATAAGTTCTTTAATCGTTATTAAAATAGATGGCCAAAAAAGCAATACAATTTTCTACATTGTCTGGATTTAGTTCTGTTTTTTAACTCATTAATAGTGTTTATAAATTTTGAACCATAATCATTATTTTGTTCAGAGTCAAAATGACCTACACTGAAAAAAAAGCATTTTATTCCATATAAGAATTGACATATTCTTTAAACAACTGTTTAATACTATATGTGACAGCAACGCGTTTTCCTACTGTAAGACAACGAAAATTGCTAGACCGTTGTGTACCTAGTGATAATATCACGGTAATTTAGCCAATAGGAAATAGAAGTTATTGCTACCATACAATGGTTTATAGCCATTATTGCTCTGAATATTCACAGTAATTATCAAGTTCTATTGAGGGTGTAATCTGGTTTTATATACTGTATTAGTTCCGACTGGCAGTTGTAATGAAACTTGACATTAATTATAATAATATTTGGTTGCCACGGTTAACAAAGCATATGACTTACCACTAAAAATCAGTACGTTATAACTAATACTACGGCAATTGACGATTGCTACGAACCCCTACCAACGTCTTGTGGGTTATAGGTTCTAACGGATGCAATTCGTTTTTAGGGACGCTGTTGTTCTTTCTTAGTTGTAGAGAAAGCGCGTTACTGGGAACAAAATGCGTCGCATTGAGAAGATACAATTTATTAGCATACATTAATTTTAACCCTGTGCCGACCAATGAGAATTATGTAGGCGTGGCTTCCAAGGCGCTAAATTTAAATTTCTATTGCAGTATGATCGAGGTAAAACAGTGTTTTGTATAATTCCAGCGCATTCACCATATATTTGATTCTGTACAAAAAGTTAAATTTCCAGTAATTTGTTTATCTCGGTTAATCATATTATTCCTGATTGTTATTAAATTATCGGTTTTAATTTATTTATATTAAAACAAGATAAATACTTTTCCTTTAACTTTATAATAACTAGGTACCCCTATTACCTTCGAATAGGAACATAATTCAATAAAACAAAAAAAAATAGTATAAAAACTTAAAATTTATTTATGAAAATACTGTAAACAGTCGAGAACAAATAAAACAATATATTATTTAAAAGTAACTATATTAACCATATGAACCTAAGTATAAATAAGTATGGTAAAAATGAAATGAACTAAACCGAACTAAAATATTTAAAAAATTATGTAAATAAATAAAGGCCTTTTGCACTGAACATTCAGTTTTGGATTTCATCATCAGATCAGTGTACTATAAAAAGGTCTGGGCTTAATCTTTATATAATGTAAAATTAGGAGAATAGGTATTGATTTTAATTGAAGTTCGTGCATCTTGAATTATTCTGTCATTACTAACTCCGCCACTCAATTGTTCGATGATGATATTTTGTTGAGTTCTCGTTAGCCTTTTAGTTCGCAATTCATCAGCATGCCCTATGTGTATTTCAGTAAATGTTGCCATAACTGATCCTAGAAATATACAAATATATTGTGAAAAAATCTGTACAGCCAATCGTATATCATTCTACCTTGTTTCATCATTTTGTCCAGAATAATTAGGATGACATGTACCTATATTATGTTATAAAATATTGATGCAATAATTTGACAAACACCACCACAACATAAAAAATGTCTTTAAACCGAAAATATTATTAGGTAACAATATTTGTGTAACAAGTGGCAGGAAAAGAAAAATAGGTAGGTACCATGAGAATATGACTTCATATTTGGAGGACCCGGGTATAGTTTTTAGACACATGCATATATTTACTTCACTCAAAAATATGGAATTAAAAATATTTGTACCAACATTATTTTATAATTTGTAATAAATTACCTTGATTGGAAATTTTCACGACTATTCTTGAAGGGCAAACTCCTCGAATTCTTATACTTCCCCCAGCTTTCATATTACGTTTTTGGCAGGTACTAACACGCCCTTAAACAACAAATATAATAAGACAAAATTTTATATAGATACTTCTTGTAAAAAACAATACCTGTCATATCGCTCTTCGGTTACAACTGTAGTATTTATATAAGTACATCACCATTATTTGGATTTTTATTTTTCCTATGACACGCATAGTCAGCTTCCTTATTCTCCAATTTTTTCCACGCTTCAAATTCTTCAATGTTCGGAAACGTTAAAGAAGACTCTTTACAATTTACTTCATGAACTTGGTTTAAATGCCTTGTAAGGTCGCTGTGGGACAATAACTTCTTTTCTTCGGGACACATTGGGCACAAAATATGTTCAGTTCCATCATTTTTAATTATCATCTGATGGAAGTTCTTCAGATGCCTATATCTTGCAGACTTACTGGCAAATTTTTTCTGGCAAACTTCACAAGTTGGTTTTACCCTACAAAATATAAAATGTAGACCTACTAAATTTAAATTTTGGGCATTAAAAACATACCTATCTGAATCCATTGCTGTTATCTGTTACCAAAAAATAGGTTATATAGCAATAAATATTGCTTTTTTAGAATTCTGTGGGCAATTTGCATTTTAAATACTAATCTTAAATCAATGATCTGCAGATCATTGTCTAAAATAATCACAAAAAGCTCTACAAATTCTACAAAATCTAAACAAAACCAAACAGTAAACAAGCTTGTTGCGCCAAAAGCAAGCCGAGTGGCGAGAGTGAGAGAGACACCGAGTCTCCACGATGTTATCTCGATGAGTCCCGAAGCACGCTGTTTGTGATTGGTCGGCACAGGGTTAAAATTAATGTATGCTCAATTTATTTCTTAACAAAATTGCTGTATTAAAAGTAGTTCATTATTCAACAAGGCTGTGCTGCTAATGGAACTGATTACTACTAATAAAAACACTGTTCTAGCAAATCTGGAATTAAATAACATTACAGCGGGTTTGATACACTAGGAATTTATTTAATATGGGTTAATAAAAAATAAGCTATCAATAGAAACTATGTCTTAGCAAATCTGTTGTATTAGATCATTTTCCTTAGTGTAATTACATTTTTTTTATATTAATAAAAAGTTTCTTATCGTTTTAACAATAGATGATCTAGATTTATTATGTTGTTAAACATAAATTAAAACCTTTTATAGACTTCTTAAAGCTTATCCAAGCAGGGAAAGCGGTACTTCCCTCGCGTCCATGGACCCCACGTGACTATATCTAGTTCTCGTCATTACGAGAGTATCATTACCGTTTTAAACAACCTCAACGTTATTTGTGCTTAATTGTTGAAACGCTCTTCTTCTAAATGTTAAAGTTACCAGTAATTTCTAAATAAAATTTCCCAAATATTAAATTTTTTTTGTGATTTTCAATTGCCTCTTATCCAAAGTATCTACAGGATTTATTTAATCTTTGCTATTTATATAGACGGAATATAATTTACGAGTTTGCTTATCAGCTTTAAATGATTATAAGATATGTAGTTGTGATTGTAAAACATAAAATATAATTGTTCTGTCATATTATTACGAAAAAAAATGAAGTTGTTGACCCCATCATAAAAAGTTGGCAACTACTGAGTTTATTTTACATGTGTTGATGAATTGTTGAAGTTTATACAAAGTTCTTGTACAACAGTCCTTCTTTTTCCTATTTTATTTCCCATATTTGCTTCTTGAAAAAAAATACAATTTATTAAAAAAAATTACCTAATTATTTGCACGAAAAATCATTAATAAAAAAAACATTTGGACGTCATATAATATGTAAATTGAATATAAGGTTACTACAATGGCCATAGTTACAATTCTTGTTTTTATATTGGACAACAAAAGGCCATTCGAGAATAATTTTTATTAATAAATTTTGCATGCCTCCGTTCTATATGCGTCGACTTCATAACAGTTTACATAAGGGGGTCGAATTTTCAAACACGTTTAATAAAAAAGAGCAGTAAGTTTTAATTTTTTCATAGTTTTTAGTGTACATTACATTTCCCTGACACTTTAAACCGGTGTATATTTCCTTACCGAATGAACCGAATGGGTCCAAAATAGAAATCATTATTGTAAAATGCTCCTATCGAAATAACAGGTACAGTTTACGACATATAAATTCGTACACTCCACCCAATGCCACCCATACATAACTCAATTACAACAAAATTGGGTAAAACGGGTTTCTCACCTTGCTGCTTATACCTGGATAGAACACCAGCTATATACATAGCTGTAAATTATTGTATGTACGATTTTTTACCATAAGTAATAATGGTTATTTCTAAATATTTTTGTGTTTAAATTACAGCCGCGAAATTAGAAAATTATAAAATAATACCAGGAAAACTACAAAAGTATAAAGCCAAAAAGGGTACGAACAAACAACAAACAAAATACTGAAAATACTAATATTTAATTGCTGCGCCATTGGATTCTAACACTAATCGTAATCTTCTTGGCATTGACAAAATAATACTTCTGGTGTATTCCGGAGTTAGCCCTTCCCAAATTTCTTATATTTTATCAAATAACTCTATTTCATTTTGTGGTTTAAAATTTATTTTGTACCTTTTTTTTACCATCAATACCCAAAAATTTTTGATTGGATTTAAATCAGGACTTCTTTAGCACCAAGGCAGACATGTTACGTTGTTTTGTCTAAAACAGTTTCCTATATTTCTTGCAGTATGCACAGGGCAGTTATCCTGCTGAAAAATAAAGTTATTTCCTTCAAAAACTATCGCGGCAGAAGGAAAAAAACATTGTCCAAAACCTGAAGATATATATTACTGTTTAGTGTTCCACTAATATTCCAGCATACACCTGCACCGTAAACATTTATCCATGCCCACACATTAACGGAAAAACGTCCACTGGTTTGCTTTTTTTGAGTATCTATACTTCTTATCATATCGGGAATTTGGTGGCCTATATACTCGAATCCATCCATTATATGTAGGCTGAAAAGTTTTCTCATCGGAAAAGATAACATTTTGCCAAAAAAAAAAGCATTTTCTGGAAAATATTGCATAGCAAACCCAATTATTTGTTCCTTATCACTATTTTTTAAAAACATTTGGATGCAGCTGCTCGATTTCTTAATTAGGAACATTGTCTTACTCGGCGTGGCTCAGTTCTAGATGAAGCAGGGAATCCTGTTATGATACTGCAGTTTCAAATGCATTTTGCATTAAATACTCCACCAAATTTCGGTCTTCTTCATTTGATAATTTTCTATTATTTAAACCAGACCCAACAGACCTTTCTAGTGTTTGATGATAGCGCCATTTTTTTTACAATTCCTTGAACAGTACTTCTAGGTATGTACCTACTCTAAAATGATCAGCTATTTTTCCATAAGACCACCTTATTTCTACTAAACATATTATTCTTGCTTTTTCAATAATACTTAAATGAGGCATTTTTAAATCAAATAAGATAATGACAATACTTTGACAGATATCATGACAACAATTAACACGTTACAAAGGTAATAAAGGCAAAAGACTTGCACTTACAGTGTCACAGTTTAGTGTACGAAATTATCTGTCGTCAACTGTCATCATGATAACAATTAACATGTTACAAAGATAATAAAGGTAAAAAAGTTGCATTTACAGTGTCACAGTTTAGTGTACGAAATTATCTGTCGTCAACTGTACATAAAGTACTGTAAAAAAATGGATACAAATGTTTTATGGTTACAAAGTAAGTATTTATGTAAAAATATTTTATTTTATCTGATGTTGCTCGAGAAACAGATACTTGACCTTAAGATTGTATGAGGCTCGTGCTCGTGTCTACTGTGTGTCGTGTACTTAAAATGTGAAATGAGTTATTTCGTGTGAGTATGCTATTGTTTACGTCACAATAATTTAGTTTATTTGGACAAAACTAAATCTTCTCACAGTTAAACTTCTTTATATCTACATCCGCCCACAGGCGCGTAACTACAGGGGGACCGGGCCCCTTCCAGACGTCGCCAAGCCGCCCCCCCCCCCCCCCCCAGAAAAAAACGCCTGACTTTGTAAGCTCGCTACTCTCCTCGCAAATATGGGCGTTTTCACACTAGCCGACACGATACCGACACGACAACGACACCGGTGGACGCGTAATCTCATGTAAGTAAAGGGAATGCTTTCACACTTGCCGATATATCGTTATCGTGTCGATTCCCTATACTTACATGAGATTACGCGTCCACCGGTGTCGTTGTCGTTGTCGTGTCGGTATCGTGTCGGCTAGTGTGAAAACGGCCTATAGCATCAATTTTTACATAACAATTAACGTACATGCGCGGCGATCCCGATCGACCCGATCCGATTCTCCGATCCACTAACGAGAGACAGCCTTAAATCACCGAGAGGAGAACGAAAATAATATCTCTCATCTCTCGTTAAGTAAAAACCAAATAACTGATATGTTTTTATGATGAATGACCGGCTTTTCTCATTTTGAATGTGCGCCAAGGGCAATATTCGTTGAACTTTGGGCTTGTTTATTCAAAAATGAAATCCCTCAAGCTTCGCTCTCGGGATCTAACCAGAATCCACATGTCCAAATTCAACTAGAAAAATTTACAAAAAAAGTTTTCGTGACAGCTGAAAAATCTAACCGATAAAAACGAGGTCTTGTGATATTACTGAAATTGGGCGTGGTCCAAAAAAATTTCGCCTGCGGCGCACTCTCCGCCAGCCCGTATGTAGACGAGCCGCCACTGCAAGTCACAATAACAGTCCCACCCTAGGCCACCCCCAGGTCAGAGGGCTAGTTACGCCACTGATTGTACAGCGTTAGATATCGTTCTTCATTGAGGCTCTCATCATATTTTCAACAATGCCCGCTTAGACATTAACCTTTTTCATTATACCAGGTTGATTTGCTATGAACCAATGAGAATTTTCCTATGCTCCGTATCCGTAATTTTGTCTGTTAACCTGACCATTTAAAGAAAACGTAGCTTCATCGGTCAAGTATCATGCGTTCGTATTAGCAAGGCGGCCACCGCAATGTTACATGTTTTCTATTTTTCACATAAGCTTACGATGCTTGAAATGGTTTATTAAACCTTACCAGAAGAACTGTTCGGTGTTAAAAATATCTAAACGGGCCAATGTGCTCTTGACGGTGCCCATCTCTTCTATAACACGTGTGACACAAAAATACTCACTCTACACTCGACGGCACAATAAAATGAACTGAGTAAGGATATTCAAGTAGATGCGGGCGAGGAGCTGGGATATTTTTGTTAACTTAAGTAATGCATTCCTTAGTCTGTGCGTCGATAGGCCATAAAGGGAGACCTCATAGAAGGGCGGAGATGCGAAAAATAATTAATTAGTTAACTACATGTATTGAATTGAAAAATACATAAAATAAAAGCGCGGTACAACCCAAACGAATTTCCACATAAAATTATAGTATTTGCAGAATTATACCGTTGACTCTTACTGCCAAAAATAAACTATACCTGATTAAACCCTATTGTATACGCCTCAACCTCTTGAAAGGGGATTAAATGGGATCAGGGTCGGCTTGAAAATGTACCTACACCACATGATTTATTTTTATAATTTAAAATAAATATTATTTTTAGTCTTAGGTAGGTACCTATAATAAATGTAAAATAATGATAACAATTAAGGATAATTGAAAATAATATAATTTAAAAGTATAACTAGGATAACAAGTACAATAAAAATTAATTAAATTCTAAAAAACTATTGATAATTTATTCAAAATTTAACTTTGCATCACTATCTTCATCTAAGCCTAAACTTATAATTAAGGGTTGAACATTTGTAATCATACAATTGTAAGAATTTTCCACCTTACGTACGTGCTGTACACAGTTTTTCCAGCTGTCTGCAGAAATTTTTCTTACTTCGTTTTTAATTAATTCTACTACAGATGCATTTAATGTAGGAGAAATATTATTTCTCCTAATATTGTATTTTAATTGGTGCCATATTAGCTCAATAGGATTGAAAATACAATAGTATGGAGGAAGACGCAACACTGTATGTCCATTTTCTGCTGCAAGTTTGTCACACTCGTATTCCTTATTTATTTTAAAAGCTTTTAATACTTCTAGCAGTTCTCGTTTTTTGTAAGTTTCTTCAAAATATAAATCATTTTCAATCCTAAAATTTTGAATTTCTGCTTTTGTATTATTAGAATTGGGAATGATTTTTGTTTGCCGACTATGATAACTAGCATTGTCCATTACAATGACTCTATTTTCAGGTATATTTTTAAGGAGTTTATGTTTAAACCAATCTTCAGAAAGTTGTGCGTCGGTATCTTGATGGTAATCTAAAGAAGAATCTGCTATGTTTTTAGCTGAAAGCAACAGACAATTTGGAACAGACCCGTTCTCTGAACCAGCATGTAATATTGTGATTCTTTTGCCTTTATTCGATGGTGCCTTTGTTTGGCATTTTTTGGAAGAATCATCCCAACCTTTTCTTGGAGTGTCATGGGTATCGAACCATGTTTCGTCAAGGTAAATAATTGGACGATTTTCTTTTCTAAATTGTTTAACAGCTGTTAAATATTTAAGTCTCCATTCCCGTAAACGTTGAGATTCCATTATTGTTTGTCTTTTATTAATGCTTCGGTATTTAAAACCCATTTACGCAATATTTTCCTAAGGCTTGAAAGGCAACAAGAGATATTTGTTTCGTCTTTAATCAGCCGCTCTTTGAGGGAAATCAAAGTGGGTACAGTTTGTGCCTCATACATTTGGTAAATCTTTCTTCTTAATAAATCCATGTTATTTTCGTCAATGCTTCTAAATGTGCCAGAATCACTCCGATTTTTTCTAGGATTAACAGGTTTAAGTACTATGTCTTTTACCGAAGATAAAGGAGTTTTTGTCAAAGTAGACGTATCTGCTAAAGTATCCATCGAATTAAAATTTCTACTCAAAGATTGATACACATTTTTAATTATGAGTTTGGCATCGGTAGATAAATGCTTTCTTTTAAAGATGCCCCCCTATCAGCACAATACCAAGAACGCCACATTCTACCACTAATAAGCCTAACTAAAAATTACTCGCCGGAAAACCACCAAAGACTAAAATTATTAAAAATCAGTTTGTACTTATATATGAATCAGGCATAGGTATAAATTGAATTTGTACCTGGTCCGGCTCTGCTTGAAAAGGTTTTAAAATTTGGGATTTCATTATTTATTTTATGGTCAAAGGGATAATGAGGGTTTATTGCAGTCAAAAGATCAACGGTATAATTCTACAAATACTATACTGAATAATTTCTGTCGGCGAAGCGAGGTCACGCCGACAACACTGATTGATCTGTCATGTGTCATCTAATCATATCATTTGCTCTCTCATACTCACATAAAATACCATTGTAACTTGGCGTGAGCCAGCACTGAATATTATTATACGATAAAAGTCCTGTTATCCCAGTTAGTTGCAGTTTATCATTATAATAATGAAATAATGCAGAAAAATAACTGTTAGGTACATAAAATTAAGTGCCTTGAAATTTAATTTAGTTAATTAACCATACGTTAGGCCTACGCTTTTATTTAACCACTTATTGCGGTAAAAGCGGCAAACTTATTCTTAATAATCGTATAAAAGTTCCAATTTAAAAAAGATGTGTGAATATAGTGTGTAGCTTATAGCCATTTGACGTTTTACAAGTTTTTTGTATCTAAAACTAAATTAACTTTGTGGTAAAATGAACTTTGACGAGCTTTTACAATTTTTTTTGTAAGTACGAAATTTGTTAGTTAAATGAATATTTACATGTACAGGGTGTCCCAAATTCGATGCTTACCATTGGGATCTCGGAAGTTATAAAATATACAGCAAAGGTTAAATTGGGGCAAAGTTGAATAGTTTGTAATGTAAATGCTTTAAAGGTGTCTAAAATCTCCGCGAGATGTCGCCATGCACTGCATCCTCTCGGCTGATCGCCATATTTACTAGATTTAAGTAGTATACACGTTTCTTTATTTCGTTAGATCCGAGCCTTACTGATGAGCTATGATATGGCAAAACGCGTCTACGGATGGATCTGAGATCTGACGAAATTAAAGGAAACAATTTCTTCTGTTTTTATATTAAAAAAAAGGCTGATTCGTTTCTTTATTATAACCCTGTATAATAAAATAATAATCTAGAAATATTGGACCCTATTTTTTGTTTATTTTGAATTTAGCTACAAAAAAGCCAACTTTATGCCGCCGAAATTGTCTCGTTTTACCGTGCGAGCAAAAATTATTTACATCAAAGAGGGCTTGGTTTAGATCACAATGATATGGGGACGATATATCTAACCAAATCTAGGTTAAAATTTTGTCAAATTCATATTATGACATGATATGCCAAAATAATGAGTAATAAAATAAGTATAGACAAATACCAATTTATTTTTGTTGTTTACAAAATTAACAAAGTAAGAATATACAGAAAGAAAAAGAAAAAGAATTACATATATTGATGAAATTGGCCACCGCCATGCTCCAAGCTCCAAGCATTAATTCACACGTCTCTTCATATTTTCGAAAGTGTTGACCAGCATCTCTGGAGAAATGTTACCACATTCTTGGATAATATGGACTTTACAAAAAAATGGGGATTTTCACTACTACACATGCGTGTATTCTGAGAAGTCACATAACCGGAGAAGTGGAACCAGAGGCTTCATTCGAAAAAAATGTCAGGTCTAATAAATCATTTCTTTCCGATTATTCCGATAAATTTTGGGTAAACCATTGAGAGTAATTCCTGCGTCTTTCAAAATCTGCGGCTTGTATTTCTTGGAATACTTGCACTTTATAAGGAAATAAATTTAGGTGCTTCTTAAGAATAGTCCTGTAGTTCCATAAGATCTTCCCACTTCTTGGGACAGGCGTCTTAATTTGTTGGCGTATTTTGCATTATTTTTCACGAACGTTTGCAACAAGTTCTTCTGTTCTTACAGATGGTCTTCCTGCTCCTTTTTTGTGTTGAATAGAACCTGTTTCCCTAAACACAGCCACGGTTCTTTTCAGGTAGGGAAATGTTCGTGAAAATAATCGTCCATGCACAAACCCGGATTGTATTGCCACTCACCATTTACTCCAACCCCGTTTCGAAAATACGCTTCAACCATGAATGTTTTGTGCTGTTCTGTAAAGCCCATTGTGTAAATTGTTCAAGAAATTGGAAAAATTAGCGATGAATCAAATTACTTGTAACGACTGTCAAAGATGGCGGAATAACTGATTGATTCAGGTAGTTACTGACTCCCAACAGGTATTAAGCTCTACAGCTAAGCATTACGTCCTTAGATGCAAGGCCCTCTTTGATGCAAATAATTATTGCTTGCACGGTATAATAAATAGCTATATAGCATTTTGAATTTTTATATAATATTTTTTTTTTGTTTCAGAAAAGTCTTCAGCCCTTGTGGTTAGCCCTTGCCCCGTATGGCAGAACAGGCAACTTCTCTTAACCGCCTCTGGCAGCCTCCCGTGTCCACCACACGTATGAAACTCAATTCAAGTGTCTATCGTCTCGCGTCATTACGCAGGCAATTTTCTAGAGATCTTCAAGAATGGCACAAAGTATGGACACTAACGCCTCAGCCGACGAAAATCTCGGCCAAAACGATAGAAAAATAAGTGAGAATAAGTTTCGTGATAGTGCTGTTCTTGTTGGTAATAATAGTGTTGTTCCATCAGCGCCCCTAGTGTCAAACGGCAATATTTTATGCCCCAGTAGAAGTAACAGTAAGATACATAGCGAAAATGAGTCCTCTAAAGAGTACAAAATGGAATTGTATCTCAACGAAAAAAATGCCGGGAAAAAGCCCAAGTTGGAAATAAACCCTTTTTTTGATGGTGAACGAGAAAAGCTTCTTAATAACACTATAATTATGCCGGCAGAAGATAACAAACCAGTATTACATGTTCAGTTTAACCACAAAGATAGTGATTTATCCATTAAAAAAGAACCACCTCCACCTCTGTCACTTGCGTCGTCAGATGGTTCAAGTTCTTCCTCCTCTAGTTCGTCTTCCAGTGAATCACTGGAATTATCCGAAGCAAGACCACCTGATGGGGGCTGGGGATGGGTAGTGGTCGCAGCTTCTTTTGTAGTTAATCTGATAGCTGACGGAATCACCTTTAGTTTTGGAGTAATATTTGTAGAGTTTTTAAATTATTTCGGAGAAAATCGTAGTACCACAGCATGGGTCGGGGGATTATTTATGGCAATGCCTTTACTTTCAGGTCCCATAGCTAGTTTTTTGACCGATAGGTATGGATGTAGAAAAGTAACTGTGTTCGGAGCAATACTAGCATCGATAGGGTTTATCATTAGTTCTCAAGCAAATAGCATGCTGGTCCTTTGCATAACTTTCGGTGTTATAGCGGGCTTTGGACTTAGTTTATGTTATGTAGCGTCCGTTGTGATAGTCGCCTATTATTTCGACAAAAGAAGATCTTTCGCCACTGGCCTAGCGGTTTGTGGAAGTGGCATAGGTACCTTTATTTTTGCACCATTAATTCAATTACTTTTAGACGAATATGGATGGCGGGGAACCACCTTAATATTAGCAGGTTTATTTTTAAATATGGTTGTTTGTGGCGCACTAATGCGGGACTTGCCTTGGACATCGGAAAAGCAGAAGTCTCTTGCCAAAGAAAGAAAGAAAAATAGACATCTGAAACGAAAGAAGAGGCTTATGTCAGCAGATTCATTTTCTGTTAGTACAGGAACGTGTACCGCAAGTGTCTTGCAACCTATCATAGAAAATAATGAGGAGCAGGAGTTCGAGGCACAAACTAACAGGCTATGTAGTTCCTTAATTCATTTACCCACGTATATAAGAGATGATGAAAAAATTCCTGAGGAAGTTCTAGAGCTTCTTGCTGGAAATAAAAACATCTATAACATCTTGCTTGCGAACTATCCGAATCTGTTAATTCCCTCAAGAAGTTTTAGTGATTCGGGTCGGCTCAACGAGGCAACTTTGATTTCAAAACATGCTAATACAACCACACAGCTGTCGCCACCAGTATTACCACCAAAAGACGAATCTTGGTGGCTCAAACGTAACGAAATGTCCCCCACTTCACCGACACAAAAAACATTACCACCAAGAAAATTACCGACGGCATTTTTAAAAGATATAAGGATTCATAGGCTTTCGGTGACGTACCGAGGTGCCATGTTAAATTTGAAGAGATACAGGCTAAGGGCAAGTTCATGTCCGGACATCTACAGGAACTCGATGACCACAATAGCCCAAGAAAAGGTGCAATGGTATGCTGGATTATGGGATTTCTGGGATCTGCTGGTAGATATGTTTGATTTTTCGCATTTTGCCGATCCGAAGTATTTGGTATTTGCA
Organism: Polydrusus pterygomalis; assembly: GCA_963969555.1. Lineage (NCBI taxonomy): Eukaryota > Metazoa > Arthropoda > Insecta > Coleoptera > Curculionidae > Polydrusus > Polydrusus pterygomalis. The sequence continues at coordinate 45,670,862 of OZ018381.1, read as the reverse complement.
CTATCAAACTTTCTGCTGTATACTTGGTACGATGTGCCTTATGTGTATTTAACCGACAATGCTATGCAGCTGGGATACTCGGAAAACGATGCGTCGATGTTAATATCGATTATTGGAATTATTAATATGGTTGGCGAGGTAAGTCTTGGATATTAAATTTAACACCTTTTTTCATTTTAAAAGTTATTTAACTGGTGTCATTATTAAATGCATTCCCTGTTAAGGCCAAGATAAAAGATGCTAATGACCTGTATAGGAGAGAACGGGGCATTCGGCAATAATTTAAATCAAACGTCATATTAGAAACAAATTTTTGTAGGTTATAAAATGATTCGGGAATAGAAACAGCATTATAGAAGCACGTTTTACTTACAAAACAAAATTAAATATCGTTCCTTCAAAGAAAATATGGGGAAAATATTTAGTAAAAAAAACTTACCTAGAAGCCAGTTTTTATTCTTTTCTTGCTAAAATTGGTATGATGCACCAATAACGTGTTTATTATAATTCAGGACGCGAATAAGAAAATTGGTAATACTGCGTACTCCCTAAAAAACGCGGGAAATGTAAATAGATTTTAGAATAACTTAGGTGGCCGAATGCTCCCCGTTCTCCCCTATAGCTGGAAGATAACCTTAATTATTTTAATTTTATTATACAGTGTGTAAGTTGGAACCATATGGAACACTTTTTATTATTAGTTTAACGAGAAAAAGATATTCTTTTCAAAAAGTTCTGCATTGTCTAAAACCTAAACTACAATTAGGTATCAGATATATTTTTTTTTAGTCATGTACGAGGATTGTTAGAAAATATGAATATTGTTCAACACTATGTAAAGTACCTTTATTATTCACAATATCAGAAAGTGTATAAGAATTAAAAACTATGTTCTCATAAGCAATTAATATTTTTAAACTTATCTACTCCAAAAAATATTTTATTTCTATTTTTACAAATTTGATATATTTAAAATCTGATTGTTGCCTTTAAGATATAAAACTTGTTATAAAGGATAGCTTCTTTTTATACAACCAATAATAAAGAAGGTTTCTACATGGCTCCAACTTAAGTAGACCACATTGTATTTGATTTCGCATAATATTGAAGAAAAATGGACGTGTTTTTTACTTGACAAAGTAAATAAAACAATTAAACCTAATATCACTTATATGCATGATTCATAAAAAATACTATAATAAATTAGAAATGATCACTTTTTAATGCAATTTTCGGGGGGGGGGCAGTTTGCAGACAGAGGAGGGAAATAAAATACACCACAGGCAAATATTCTTTGGGTACCACGCCAAAAAAATCTATTTGGCCTATCAAACACATTTTCCAAATACCCTAAATTTTTTTTAAATAAAAAAATTAATTTTTCAAAAAATCATTACTTATATAAGGTATAAGCTTGCTTTCATTGCCTACCTTATTTAATAATTCACAGCCCCATAAAAATAATAAATAAATTTTATAATATACGCTAATGTATGTGTTAACCTAGAGACAAATTCCTTATTTCTAAAATTCTCTTTCGCAGATTTTTCTCGGATGGGTCGGAGATCGATCTTGGGCGAATGTCAGCATCATCTATGCGGTTTGTATGGGCCTTTGCGGCGGGGTCATAGCCTTGGTCCCCCTTATTACGGACTATACCAGTTTGTGCTTTGTTTCGGGGGCTTTTGGATTTCTCATCGCTGCCAATTATTCGCTGACGTGCGTCATTCTAGTCGAGCTGATAACGCTGGATAGGTTCACGAATGCCTACGGACTCCTGCTGTTGGTGCAGGGCTTCGCGAATTTGATTGGACCGCCCCTGGGAGGTAAGAAATTATGCAGTAATTAAATTATTTTCAAATTAACTAATTAAAAATATCCCCATAAAACTAAAATTACCATTTTTTTATACCCATCATAACATATAGTATTGGCGATATCATAATAACTTACAAAATACATAAAAACATTTAGTGATTTCCTTTTAATAATTATTCCTTTTTAACGGACTGAGACGCATTAAACAGGCATTATTACGATTGTTCATTATTCTGTTTACCCCACTGTTTTGACCATATCAAGTTCGATGATGCTGAGGATCGATGTGCTGTTTTTCCACTTGTCTTCAAATGTTGAAATAAATAATGTTCTCATTATTTTGTTTTAAGTACTTGCGTTTATTTCATGAACATTATTTTTTCCTGAATACTGTAAAACATTTTGAAAGTAATAACAAATAAAATGTTCATTAACATTTGATATTATCATAATTAATACTGGTGGTTTCGTTAAGGTAAACATACACTATGACTAAAAATTAAGTACTCTTCATTCATGTCGCTAATCCTAACCGTTTTCGGAAAAACGTCATTTTTAACATATTTACATCATGTATATTTAGCGTATTTCAATAAAAGATACATCTTTGTTCCTATAAATTATGTTCACTTTTAACTGCTTAATACTGCTTATACTACTACATGATGCCAATAAAATGACGTTTTTCCGAAAACGGTTAGGATTAGCGACATGAACGAAGTACTTAGGGTATGGTCCGAATATCACCACCAGTAACCACGGTTAACCTCGACAAATGACAGATCAACCATAAAAATCCGGTTATATTCGGGACGAAAAATCACCATGTTCGTTAAAATCATAACCTTTAATTTTGAAAAGTTCACGACAGACTGATAATTTACAGAAATGCTAAATACACTCACTTATAATTTCATTGAGATTCATTCTCTTAATAAATTACCAACCATCGGCCAAATATTTTGAAATTAAATTCATAACAATATTTTATAATGACAAGTGACAGGAGAAACCACTTGTAACCGGCGTTTAAAGCCGGTGAGCATTTTGACATTTGGGTGATGTCATATCCGAAAACCGTGTTCCAAAATAAACCTATTTTTTGGTTACCGCTATCATTTGGTTAAATACGGAACGCTAAACCACGACACTAGTTACTTTCGGACCATACCCTTAATTTTTAGTCAATAGTTGAAGGTATGTAAAAACGTTGTCCAAAGTTTTTATCTTAAACAAAATGGGCACATTAGTGTCACAGCTAGTCTGTCCCTGCAGCTGTGAGTAATTCGCAACACTTTCTGGGATAGTAATTTGAAGGGTCTTACCTGGTATAGATCATATGAAAAAAAAATTGAAATATACCTGTTGGTTTAATAATTACGTGTCAAAAACTTAATTCCATGGGAGCTCTTTGGGAGCCCATATCTCCGAAGAGGAGGCCGATACGAAAGAAGTTTATATGAACTTGTATTCTTTTTACGTATGTGTGTGTGATTTTCCGTGCACATGCTCGTAGAAAAAATAAGATTTTATATTTTCTAATTGATTTTTTTCTCCTTTCAGGTTGGATATACGACTTAACCGGCACTTACCACATGTCATTCTATTTAGCGGGCCTGTTTATAGCGATTTCCGGAATGATATTGTTAATAATACCGATAACTAAAAAGTACACACGATTTATGCGAGATAAATCATCTTCCGAACTGTCAATAAAAGAAACGTCACCTAACGATAATAAAAATAACGATTTTTCTTCGTTACCACAAACGGAGAACCATCGGGAAGTTTAATTAATAAAGAAAAGTATTAAACGTTTTTTTGTAAACGTTTTTTTGTTGAGTTTCAGATTTAAAAATATTGCAATTTCGACAAAAAAATTCTACGGATTTTTTTGAATAGGAAAGGATGTAGATCGATTAAACCTTTGAGTTATCAACACGTCTAGTAACTTGTATTTGTGGGCAAAATGCTAAATTTAATTACCATTTTAAAAATAAATGCCCTGTACGTTGTGGCATATTATTAAAAATACAAGACAACCTCGAAAGAAATATACACTGTGTCCTGAAAGGTATATAAATTTGTGTCTTATGCCCACTTACCACAAAGCTACAGCCCCCTAAAGGGGGTACTCTGAAGATGATTTTCTAAATATTATCGAAACCTTTGCAGACGTAACGGCGCATCCAATTATGTCTTGCCGACAGTACCTTTTTTGCAAAATATGTCAAGTTTTTCTAATTTGACATGAAAAAGTATAAAAAATGTCTATTTTTACCCACTATCTTCTATTTCTGGCCACATTTCTTAAATAACGACATTTTTAAGACCACAGTTCCATTAACCTGTATAAAGTTTACCAAAATATCTAAATTTTAAATTTGTATCTACAAAGGTTTCGAAAATATTTGGAAAAAATCATCTTCAGAATACCCAATTTACTGGGCTGTAGCTTCGTAGTAAGTGGACATAGGACACAATTTTATATAAAGTTCTTACTTTATTTTTAACCAATCTACCCAAATTATTGACCATACCTATTAGGACATCCTGTTTAGGCTTATATAACGCTTGAAATCGGAAAGTTAGCTAATGATTATTTCTTTAAACTTCATTGTCATGACGATTATTTTCTTTAAAATGGGACTCTTTAAATTGATGCCATTACCTTGGAAAATTGGAATTATTTTAAAACAAGAATTTCTATGTTTCTGAAAAGTTTTATATGTATATATGTCTCACCTGATGTCATTTTTCATTTTTACAAAAAGACGTACATAGCACAATTTTAACGAACGAGATTTGTAAAATACATGAAACTATCAATAAATCGACACCAATGCAGATTTATTTGGAAATTATAAAATTAAATACCCATTTTTACCAAAATAATTGATCTGTCATCAAAGTTTACCACGTAAAAATACATAAAAAGCCGCTATGAAAGTGTTTCTTCTAAAGCCCAAACTGAACGCATGTACAACTTTTTATAGTAGAGATAATAATACTGATTTTAATTTCATATTTTTTTATACATTTTACTAGGAACTGTGCTCACGAAGAAAACATTTTTCTTTAATTCAAGCTACAACCTACTGATTTATATCAGGATAATGAGCTTTTTCGCTATAATCGAATTTAATATATTCATTATTGATATCCCAAATTAGAACTATACAAAATATATCCCAATAATTGAAATTTGTTTCGAAATAATTATTTTTTTTATTACCGATTGCGAATCTTTAACTTAACTTCGTTATTAAAAATCTCAACATTTTTGAACTTAAATAATTTAACAAGAGTAAGACAGTTTTTGTCAATATAGTATTATATACATATAGATGTAGACAATTTCAGATATATTTCTGTAACCCAGACTTTAATTAAAGCTTGCTTATTTGGTTTATGCTTTTATACAGTGATCGGCTTCTTTAGGTACTAAAAAAAAATCCCACACGTGGCGAACTTTATGGCGGTCACTGTATAGTACGGATTAGTGCGAAAGGACCTTTATACCATTAAATATTTATATTATTAATAACAAACAAACAAATGTGTAGTTCAATTACCTAGATTTTCTCTAAAGTTTTGTGCATACATATGTTCAGCAACACCAAACAACAACATATACAAAATATAAAGTCTTAAATATCACTCCTTAATTTTTTATATATAATTAAAGTTGGCCGTGTGACGTCACGTAGTATGAATAACCCGCTTTCGTGCTATATATTGTAGTACGCTTTGACGTCACAAGCGAACTTTAATCGCTTCTATTTAATCCAGAGGATTAAAAAAAAACATTTCCTTGTGAACTGTGGGTCTTTTGATGATATTAGCTTGCACTTAAGGTGGAATTATCAACGTCATTCAATTTATTGCCAACCCATAACCTATTTCGCCTTGTTTTTCTTAGTTAAAATAAAATCAATATCGTCGGCACATTATTTAGGTAATATCTGATATATTACAAAAATATCAATTTATTTCATTGCTTATTTTGGGAGAATTGTATAGTGAAAGAACAATGACATAATAATGTTAAAAAAAATCTTAACCGATATTTTTCGATATACAATTCTCCTTAAATAACTTATGAAATTCCTTGAAATTTATTTAACATGTTAATTATTACCTATAGAATATGAAGACGATATTGATTTTATTTAAATTTTGTGTAAAAGTTAGAAAAAATAAATAAATTTACGCGAAATAGGTTATAGGTTGGCAAGCATGTTGATACTCCCACCTTAAGAGCATTATTTTTCAAATTTAATTTTCATGCAAGTCCCCTAATACGCGGGAATTACGCAAATTTTTTTTTTAGTTCGTGATTTTAAACTATCTACCACTAGTAGGTATGATTTATTATTTTTTATAACACAGTTCATAAATGTTTTTTTAAGAATATATGAGCCCTTATTAATATTAGTTTCTAAGTCAGGTTAGCGAACTACCAACCTCTTTCATATTATGTAAATATTGTAGGTATACTTTATTCACATAAACATTGGAATATATAATTTGGCATTACTATTTTTTTAATAATTATTATATAATTTGGCATTACTATTTTTTTAATAATTATTATCCATATATCTAATGCTTTTAAATTTTGGTTTGTTTTTAATTTACCTTGATTATACTATATCTGGTATAGGTCCTAACACATTAGTACCTCTGGTATAGGTCCTAACACATTAGTACCTAATGAATATTAATTTTTACAATTTTTTTAAAAACTTTCTATTTAAAGGAATGTGTTGTGCAATATATTGATATTATTTTGTGTTTAAAATTTTGATGTTACAATTTATCTAAAATAAAAACCAATACAGATCATCCCTACTCTATAATAGTTTATTGATTAAGTTTGGGTGGCCTTTTAAACTTTTTTATGTAAATTATTTTTACTCAGCTAAGTATATTCCCATTAAGGTCTACCTCGATTAAATGTTATTTATTATATTATATAGTGTGTATTAGCCAAATGGAATAAATTCGATTATAAATACGTGGGGGTGTGTCCGAAAAAACGCTCGGACATGTCGATTGGTATTTCTTATTTTAAATGCAACACCCTGTATATTATTCAATTTTTGGATTCCTCAGAAAATTCTAGACATATTTCATGACATGTACAATATCGTATACTGTTTCGGAAATAATAAGTGTTTTCAGATGTATTGCAAAAATTAACAACGCACTCAAAAACTAATAAGTAGGTAATACTGTTTATTTTTTGATAATGTAAAAAACAAAACAAAAACATTAATGTAGGAGATGCTGAAATGCTCGCCACGAACGTCTGGACAACATTCTAATTTTAAATTGAACAGAAATTTCTTCTAATGTTACTGAAGATCTCGGGCGTGACTTTTCAGGATATTGCGTAAATGTTCTTCTCTAATCCAGTGAGGATTTTGCCTAGACCAATAGCGGCAATTCTGACGATTAGCATGACCGCAAAGTGTAAAGGTGCACTCATCAGAAAACAAAACATGTTCTAATTGGATCACATCGTTGTCTAACATTGCCATCATTTGTTCACAAAAATACGTTCACCGATCAAAATCGTTTTCCATGAGCTCATGAGTAGGTATCATTTTATAGGGATACATTTTATTTTCTTGTAATGTTTGAATAATCGATGAATGGCTAACATCGAACATTGGGGCTGTTTTTCGACTAGAAGTATGTGGGTTTTTCTCAAACTCAAGCATAATATCTAATTTGGTATCATCACATCTGTTTTACATGTCCAAGCTGGCGAAAATGCTTTTCTATTTTACTAATTTTCCCTTGAGTTATAGGCGTCAAATTTGCAAATTTTTCATGAAATAAGCGAGCAACTTCCATTTGTTTCCGTATTTTATCTCCAGAACCATTCATCTGTAGAATTGTTATTTTGTGCATTTCTGTTAAATAAACCATTTTTCTGATATGCCAGTTAACGAAATTCAAACGGCTATAACACTGACAACTACTGTCATGCAAACAGACAACAATTTGCTAAGGTCGGGAGTTTTAAACAAAAGTAAACAAAACTATTTATGCCTTTTTTAAAATTTCATATCAGTAAAAAGAAACGCTAAAATGCAATAAATCTGAAAACTCTTAATATTTCCGAAACAGTTGAAGTTAGGTATAGGATATTGTACATGAAATATGTCTAAAATTTTCTGAAGAATCCAAAAATTGAATAATATTATAGGGTGTTGCATTTAAAATACGAAGGTTGGTCGTAGTTACATGACACACCCTGTATAAAAAGTTTTTATTGAAAAAAATGCGCAACCAGAAATACCAATCGACGTGTCCGAGCGTTTTTTCGGACACGCCTCCATGTATTTATCATCGAATTTATTCCATTTGGCTGATACTCTATATAAAAAATGTTTACTTTATTTTATTATATATATTTTTCTTCTATTTTTACATTTTTTTGCCAATAATTATTGTAACAATGATGTCCTGCATTCGTTTATATTTTGGATAACTTTTATTTTATTTTATATTCTTCTTGTCTGTACGCATAATGTTTAAAAACATGTTAAGAAACAGAATATAATAGAAATATTTTTTTTGGTATATTGTGAGATTAAACATTTTTATGGGAAAAATTGACATACTTTCCCTATACTCCATAGAATGATATTTTTGATGAATTTAAATGTAGAAGGCTGTGTAACTTTAGTTGTAGAATGTAACGTTTTGTTTGTTATAAATTTGAGGTTATTTGAATTAACTAAACCAACGAGGATCAAGCAAAGAGAGACATCATCATTCATAAACGTATTTTTGCGCCCGGCCGACATCATCATTATATGGCATGTCCATGAAGACTTACTTGTAAAATGATAATTCTGGCACTACATCGTTGACGACGTTGACGTCTTGTAGGCTTGTTTTGATTAAGAGAATGAAATGTCTATCTTTCTTTATCATCGTTAAATTAAACCGTCATCGACCCTAAAATTGTGATGCTCAAGAACTTTTTATTCTTAATTCGATTTTTAAGAGATATTCTCAATGTAATCGTGAGGCATTTAGCCAAATATGGCGCTTTATGACTAGAAATGCCCGCCATAACCATTTTCGGTTAGGTTAGGTTAGAGGGGCAGACCTCTGGCTTATGTCCAAACAGTCTCACGTAGTCCTATAAGGACCGTTGTGGTACCACACGTGTTCCGCGGAACCTATCCGCATCAGCTTCCTGATGGTTAACGCGATCGTAGAAGAATCTTGACAGCTCATTTAAACCAGTCACTGCTGTTAATAAACTTAGTAAGTCGACCCAGTTGTAGGCTGCTCACTTCCTTCAGATCATTAAAACGTGGTTCGCCCAGGGCATTGAACCTTCTTCTCGCGAGGTCGGGGCATTCACACAAGAAATGCTGAATACTTTCCTCCTCTTCTTCATCTCTGCAACTTCTGCAGAAGTCGTTAGTTGGTATTTGCATACGTTCAGCGTGAACAAACCCGAACATGCAATGTCCGGTGACTACGGCAGTGATGTTTCTCAGGTCCTTCCGACTGTGTTGTAATAACGCTGCGGTTATCAAGTAGGGGCCGCAATTGCATGGAGCTGCTACAAGTTGTTAGCTCTGTCCATGTTCTTTGTACACAAATTGTTTTGTTCACGTATGAAATCCAGAGTTTTCTCAATATAATATATACAATAAACAATGATAAGAATCAAATTAAAAATAAAAAGGTTACAGTGCAATAAATTGGGCCCACATTTTAGGTGTGGTGTTTTTTTTCCGCGGAGATTACATTTTTAGTTTTGTTGTGTTGATGTTAAAGTGTTTACCTTAACGAATATTAAATTTAAAGAAAAAAGGTCAATATAAAGCTTGTTTCAACTTGATCTTATTTTCTACTAAAATTTTGTGAACTAACCTTTATAAAAGTATCGGTGACCTTCGTAAGGTGGTCCTCTACTCGTTTTTTAAACGTCCATTTTTAATTTTCATCGAATCAGTTGCATAAACGAATTAAAATCAGTTATTAACTTCCAAAAATAATCCCTTTTGGTATTCAATTTTTAAATTCAGTTTTTAGGATATGGTCATCTTATTTGGGTCACCCTGTATCTATACATTGTTCCAAGTAAAGTTTAATAAGAGAAATATTCTTCAAATATCTCGATTAGAAGTAAGATGAAGCCAAATCCGTACTTTAATAGCTATTTAAACAATCAGGCACCGCATTATAAAATCGTGTCTATAGTTTTTACCAGTTAAATATAGAAATTGAGGGTGAGTCTTTCAACTAAATAAAGTTGATTAGCGATACCTGTGATTTAATCGGCAAGATTTCCGAAGTAGAATACGATAATTTAGGTACTTTTTGCAATTTGGATAATCGGAACATGCGTACTAGAGTTTACTAAAATAGTATTTAAAAATTTTCCTGGCCTTTTACTATAGAATATTTATTCTATAGTTATTATAGATTATAGTGCTCTTCTATACCGGTAAAGCAGTATTGTATAGAACTTTGAAAATTTTATTCGGACAATTATTTTTTAGAACGATAGTATTTGGTTTTGTTCGTGTAAATTCGATATGCAGACAAATGGAAAAGCGAGGACCAAGAAAATTTCACTTTTTTTTAAATTGTGCTGATTTCTTTAAAATTAATTTTTTTTGACGATTGTGTCACTAAACACGTTGTTTTTATCTATGGTAGTCCGGTCCAAAAAAACCATAACATATGATATATAATATAAGGTATCTGCACTGAGCAATCGACTGAATTTATATTGCGTACTCAGCGTTGATATCCTAATTGTACTCTATGCTTTTCCATTTATACAGTGTAACCAGTAAAGTCCGCATCATATTGGATTTTTTTTTATTAATAGCTGTATTCGAAATTTGACTTTGGCATCAAATTCTGCTTCTATTGAGATGAAAATTAAGCGAAAAAATAGTAGTCACGTCATTCGCATAGGTATCTGTCAAATTTTAATTTTTTCAAAAAAATAATTCAAAAGTGGGGTTATTTCTGAAATAATCGAAAAAAGTTATCAGAAATAGTTTTTTTAAATGCATTTTCTAGTCCACATGCAAAATTTCAGCGGCATAAGATAATTTGATTTTTTACCCACCACTACAATTTATTTTCCACTTAATGAACACTTTACTGCACACTGTATTCTTTTTGTCTTAATATTAAGGTGTATTCCTTTCAGACACAAAACTGCGTTTTCAAAAATACATATATAATATAGAAGTTTTATGTAGGTTGCGTTGAGTCTTATTTTGCAAAAGTGGTGCAATTTACCATTAAATCAAAATTATCTTATGCAGCTAAAATTTTGCATGTGGGCTAGAAACTGCATTTAAAAAAACGTTTTCTAATAACTTTTTTCGGTACTTTCAGAAATAACCCTACTTTTGAATTATTTTTTGGAAAAAATTAAATGTTTACAGATAATGCGAATCACGTGACTAGTATTTTTTTGCTTAATTTTCATCTCGATCGAAGCAGAACTTGATGCCAAAGTCAAATTTCAAATAGTTATTAGAAAAAAAAATCCCATATGATGCGGACTTTACTGGTCATACTAAAATATTTTTGTAGAAATATTATGTGTCTCAATTCGTTGCTATCGATTTTATAGGAATTTTAAATGTTTCACAGATTTTTTTTATACATTATCGTCTTGTTTTTTTGCTGCATCGCATTTATTTTTATATAACTTTTTAAATTAGTTTGATAAGTATAATTAACTTTGTTTTGTGTAAATACCTGTTCACTAGAAGTTCCAAAAAATTATTAAATGAAGTCATGAAAACTACTATAGTATTATTTATGATTTTTTTTTGAAATTTTGTAACTCATTTTACAGCGATATAAGCTTATGTGTGGCGCTTAGCATGAATCGACCCACTAGAAAATAAAAGATCGTTGCTTCATGATTGATAACAAAAATAAATACCGGCCTAAATAAGATACAGAACGTTCTGTAAAAAGAAGTTTTATGTAGTCAATAAGTTGCTTACTCAACTGAACATCACAATATTACGTCTGTTAATTGGTCCTCAGTTTTCTCTCGACCAAATCCTTGAACTGACCAAGACTAGTTGTATCTACATCAATATCTGATGCATATAGATTAATAAAATGGCACATTTTTTAAATTGAGGATAGGTCAGATAAAACATATTTGAGGCTCGCGAGTTGACTTTATTGACAGCAAATGGTAATTTACCAAGAATACCGAGGCAGTCAATTTCACTTTTCAAAATTCTAAATAAAGTGCATAGTAAAATGTTGATTCTTCTTTAATTCAATGAAAGCTTACCAAAGACACCCTGAAGGTATTCGTTATCGCACCCTTTCTGAGGATATAAACAGTATTTTCTATAATACATACATTTAACAAACTTTCTATCCACTCTTTCAATCAGTGTAACCCACACGTTATACTGGGGGAACCAAATTATGCTTCCGTACTCTAAAACAGACAACACTAGGCTATCAAAAAGATGCCAGCTAACATCAATGCTAAAGTCTTTTGTGTTCCTAACGATAAAACCTGCTATTTTTTCTGCAGTATCAATTTTAGATATTATATGATTGGATAAAGACAGTGTTGGGTCAATGACCACACCGAGGTCCCTATGTTGATTTACCCGTTGTAAATTAGTTTCATTTAAGGAATAGTCATAGGCAATAACATTACGATTCATGTAAAAGACATACACGATACACGCACATTTAAATTAAAGCTTTTTGAATCACACCAGTCAGTCACACTACACTGCGAAAGTCATTCTGTAAAGTCTCACAGTCCTCTACAGAATCAGCATTTAAAATCATCTGCAAATAACAATCCTGGAGCAGTCCGGATACCGCCAGCCATTTTATTTACAGCTGCTAAAAACAAAATAGGTCCCAAGTTGGAACCCCTGAGGAACTCCCGACGGACTCTCAATTTATTATTTAATACTGACTTAAAATAAAAATTAATAGATTTTACCCTTCTGATGATAGAGCCAAAATTTTAAAAACGTTTATAGAAATTTGGAAAGAGTGACTGAGAAAAAGTGAACTATTAATAATACTTTATTATAAAAATCAACAAAATTAAATATTAACACATTTCGAATCCCTAAATTAACATTAAGATGTCATCGGCCGAACAATTTTCTATCTTTTGTGTAAGGAATAGCACCTATTAGTAGACCAGCTAGAAAGATCCATACTGCTGCTTGGTAGAATGATTGACTATACGATTGTGTCAAATCATACAAATATCCTGAAAATCAAAATGTAAATTAGTGTGGGTTCATCATATTCAGTACTGACATCCTGAATTAGAACCTATTAAAAATTATATATCTCTATAATCAAAATCTTCCTATTAAATGTTGCAAACCTTTACTAGAAACAATTATTAAAAAGTTTGAAAACATGAGGATACATCGTACGTCATGCACAGTTATTTTTTTTACCAGTCGTAAGACCAATAATTATAGTTTTTATCGTTTCGACTTAATAGAAAAGAACAGCGTAAAAATCGGCAACAAGTATCGAGATCTTATTCAGGTTGATACATGTAACCCCGTAATACCAAGTAAAATAATGGTTTCCGAGCGATCAATATATTCCAGGTTAAGCTAACGTAAAAAATATTCCTATTATTGATCCAAAAAAAAATTATCTTACCTCCATTACACAAATTAGAAAAATACTAAGGGATCGACAGTTTTATCAAAAATTAAGTAATGTTGAATTGGCTGCGTGGAGTTTTTTTTTAAAGAATTGTCTCTGACTTTTTAGGAAACAAAAGCAGAAAACTACTAGTCGTAGAAGAACTACTTAAAAGCTACTTCAAAATGGGCTGTCGTATGTATCTTCAAATACACTCCTTGTACTCCCTTTTTCCCAGAATATTTTGGTGCGGTTAATGACGAACAAGGAGAAAGATTCCACCACGACATACTAACAATGGAGCAACGCTACCAATGCAAATGGGATCTCTAGCAATGATGCAATCTTTACATGACTTTCTTTTCCTCGTGTATAGTAAAATAAATTTTCAAACCGGTTTATCCATCCACGATTCACAGTAATTTAAAAATAGCCTCCTCCTTCAAAAATTACCCATCCATCCTTTCTTTTCTCTTTAAACAAATTACTTACCAGCTAAAGGTGGACCAGTCAGTTTTCCAATACCCTGACACAATAAGCTCAATCCGTACGCCATACTGAACTTATCTAAGGGTACGAGTTGTGCAACAATAGCAGGAGTCAGTGAGTGCTGACTGGCATAGAACAGTCCAAAGGCTCCACTGGAAATCATCAGGATTACCTGGTTATTTGAGAAAACCATCATTGCTGCGCAGGATATTCCCGAAAGAAAGAGACAGGCTGCGTAGAGCGTTGCTACCTTAATTTTGGTTCCTAGGAAACCAATTATAATCTAAAAATAATTTTAATATTAAATTATGTCAGTCGAAGGTGCTTATCTAAGGTCGCCTGGTGTTTAGAACTTAAAAATCATAAAGCTATCTTCAAACATAAATTTGGTATTCTCTCCTATACTTTAAAGACTGATTATTATAAACATTATTAAGTATTAAGTTTACACTTAACAAATTCATCCAGTATAAGCGTTTGCAAAATTCATACCATTCCTAAAACGTTTGTGGCACCAATCAGAGATATAGTTAGGGAAGTTGTATAATCGTCATATCCAATTGTTTTCATATGATCGGCCAGATATACGAATGGTACGGCGAACCAAATACACATAATGATTGTTGAAATGCTGACCAGGAAAAAATGAAGTTCGAGGAAGAGAGAAAAGTCTATGATGTCCCCAAAGGCTTCCATGAAATTGTGGTACCATTTCTGAAACGGACAAAATAGATTTTAGACGGATCAGGGAAACGAATTTTATGAATAAATTTTGAATTAAAAAAAAATATTTTAGTCAGTTTTCTACCTCATTTTTAACGTCTTCCTTTTCCTCCTTTCCAACTATTGCTTTAATTTGTATCTCGTTTTTGATGTTCGGACAACTCGCTGTTATTTTATACCTAGGAATTACCAATTCAGACTTGGCTATGGAAACTTTCTTGGGAAGTTTAATGTTTGCCAAATATCCATGTTGCAAATAACTATTTGATTGAGTCCTGGATTTAGCCGAGTCGCTTTTCATAAGAGGAATTAAAGCACCGTTTTTGTGATTTGAATGGTCGGTGTTATCAGATCGCGTTACTAAAATAAATAATATTATATAGTTGAAACTGACAAAATAACACTGTTAAGTTTAATAATGTAACTAATTAGTTGATACATTTTTAAGCATACGAGTATACTAGCCACAGTTAATGGTTGTGTCTAAATGATATCTGACATCACTCAGAGCTTTAAACGGAATTTACTAAGCTTCTAAATAATATATTTCGTTCATAGTCACGACGAGTGGATTGGTCGAAAGTAGTCGATGAACGTGTTTGGTAGGAACAGTTGCGGCTGGTTAATGAAGGGCTCTGGGGCGCCGCCCTCCTGCAATTATTTCAAACAGAATCCAAAAATACTTTACTTAAAAAAACCAATAACGCAATGTATATAAGCAATCAATTAAAATAATTTAAACCAAACGTAGCCCTATTCTAACGGGCAGGCTATACTTATAGACAAGCGAGTTGCGCGTTCTCAAGGTTGTACTAAGCGCGGGCGGCGGCGGGCGACCGATTATCCGTCCTGATTCAACGCGCCTTCTCGATGGGTTGTCATGACGACGAAGGCCTGACGTCACCTACACATCGCACAACGAGCGGCCACGGAGAGCTCCAATTTTCCGCGCCCACTGTTCGCGAATCGCGATGCGACCTGTCGTCTGTCGATGCCGTTGACTCGCTGACGTTTTGTTTATTTGTTTTGAGTTATTTAATAATTACGTTATAAAAGTGAAAAATGTCGTGTAATATGAAGGTCAGTGATTTACAGAAGCTTGTGTTTAGTTCTCTGTATTAAGTGAAAAACTTGAACTTGAAAAATGCTAGAAATTGAACATAGTACAAGTGCAATCAAAATGTAAAAGTAAGGCACAGTTTACGCGTAAGTTTGACAAAGAAATATATAATAAAAAATCCTGGATATGCGGTTGTGAGGACAAAATTTTTTTTTTGTTTCGTGTGTCTTCTTTTTGACGGGGATGATAATTGGACTATAAATGGGGTGCAGGACTTAAAACATCTTTCACAGAAAATAAAAAAAACATGAAAATAGTGCAAAACATCGTCATAATGTGGTAAAAGTTTTGAGATGTTAGGACAAACTAATATTTTAACTTGTTTAAGTAGTGCTTATGCTAATGAAATTAAAATTCACAACGAGAAAGTTAGAAAAACTTTGGAAAAAACAGACACGTACCTACTTTCGAAAATAATAGACATTTAAAATTGTTTTATTTAAAGCAGCGCCCCCCCTGACTCGCTAGTCACGAGCCGCCACTGGGTAGGAAGAGATGCAACTGCATTTATTAAAGCGAACGTGGTGCAGGCGCTTTGCAAGGAAAGTTTGTTTCTAGTCTTTGTTATGGTCTGTTTCATGTCTCCAGTGTTTCTGTTTGTTTATTAAAAGTTTCTTAAAACTACAAATTATTACATGTATTTAAAATGATTAAATAGATTGATGACAAACTATACAATTAAAAACTATTTGCCAACTTATTATTTCAACGTTCCTAAGTAAGAAAGCACCTCGTTGCATTGATGAGAGTTGGATATAGGTATACATGGCCGTATATTTACATGTAAACGACGAAGATACCTACCTATTCGCTTCTAACCCTTTGACGCGGAATAACAGATGAACTATGCGCTGTACCGTCAGATATAATGCCGTGTAGGTACCCATCTTTTTTTGACGCCATTGCACCGACCTACCTATCTATTATTATTTCATTCGATAATCTCGGAAAATCGCAGAGCCGTCACATTCCGAGGTTTATTTGAATATATAATCATATTTGCGAAATATTATATTTCAAAGTTTAGAGTCACATATTACCTGTCATTGAATATTTGACAGGAACTCTTGTATTGACCAATGAAGCTTCAGCTGCCAGTTTATCCAGTTTTGTATCCGAACGATTGTTATTTGAGAGCAAGGTCGGATAATTTTCAAAAATGATTTTATATAGATGTTTGTCATTACTCAGATTCTTGAGGACTTCAAGGGGAACCTAAAAAAAGTTACTATACAGTCCAAGTTAGAGCTTGCTTTAAGCATTTTAGTTACCTAAATTACATTCCGTTCGATAGAATGAATAATCCATTTATTTAACATTTTAATTGAAGCGGCAGGCGTGAGGGGAACGATAAGCGAGCTTCTAACTTTTTACAAGGATTTTCATAATTTTTAGCAAATTATATTAAATAATGTAAAAATTAAGAAAATTTTAATATTTTTATAATAATGCTTATTCTCTTTTGAAGTGTCCACTTAAAACGTCACAAAATTAATTTAATTTGTAGACACGAACTGTTAAAACTGTCAATCAAATAGATAATTTTAAAACAAATATGAATAAACTGTGTTTATATAATAATTGGCGTCTAACATTTATTGGTACTTGTAAATATATTGGTGTCAATTTCTAGTAATAAAAAATATAAATATAAACGTTTTGTCTATTACATTCAATACTAGTTAGGTCTATACGTGATTACATGAGTTACATGTAGCCACATTTATAATTTCCAAACCTTTATTACACCAAACTAAAAATAATTTTATTATTCATTATATACATAGGTACAGTATCACCAGTAAAGTCCGCATCATATGGGATTTTTTTTTATTAATAGCTTTATTCAAAATTTGACTTTGGCATCTTCTGCTTCGATCGAGATAAAAATTAGGCAAAAAAATAGTAGTCACGTGATTCGCATTATCTGTCAAATTTTAATTTTTTCCAAAAAATAATTCAAAAGTGGGGTTATTTTTGAAAATATCGAAAAAAGTTATAAGAAAAAGTTTTTTTAAATGCAGTTTCTAGCCCACATGCATTTCAGCTGCATAAGATAATTTTAATTTTTTACCTATTATTTGTAAATTGCACCACTTTTGCAAAATAAAACTCAACGCAACCTACATAAAACTTCTTAGTTTTGACAATGCTTTATTTCAGATACAGTTTCTTTAAAGTAGCGCCATATTAAATGTGTGTTTTTCTACAAAATCAAAATTGGGCTATTAAAATTTGGTCGCATGTGATGCAAAGTTTATTTGTTTTTAACCCTGTATAAGGTAACTTCATAAAATAAGTATTTTTGAAAACGTAGTTTGTGTCTGAAAGTAATACACCTTAATATTAAGACAAAAAAGAACACATTGTCATCAGTAAAGTGTTCATTAAGTGGAAAATAAATTTTAGTTTAACTTAACGTAAAGTTTAGGTATCTATTTTCAACCATTAATTTAATTTAAAACTCCTTTATTTTATTTTTTATTTTTTTACTTACCTAATTAAATATTTACTAAAAAAAAAATACTGAATTTTACTTTAATATTTGTTAAATAACTTTTGCTTGGTTTATTGAATTCTTCAAAAAACTTAGATACACTCTTAGTCAGAAATAAACAGAAGCGCCAATATGTGACCACCTGAAGTTTCCATATTAGGATTGTAAACATTTTACAGTAAAGTAGAAAGAAATTTTTAATTTTCCACACGTTATGATAAGAATTTTGTGAATTTTAAGAAAATGCGCTTTGTACATTGAAAAATTTTGAATATTTTGTTCTTTACAAAGTATCTCTTTTATATATTTCATATTGTTATAAATCAAATAAGAAAACACAGCACACAGAACACAAACAATAGTCCAAATATAGATAGATGCCGACGAGACTATCCCCTTTCTTATATAACTTACAGATAGCGATAATATTTATGCCGTCTCAACAATATATATCTATTTTAAACCTAAAATGTAAAAATATGGGCTTTGACCTACTCTGCATAAGTTAATTGACACTTAAAAATATCCCTTACCTTTACCGAATAGAACTCCGAGTAACAGAAAGAAATGAACCTCATAGTTGGACGAATGAGACGATCAGAAGTAAAGAGGTCAGTTTCAACTAGAAATTAAGATATTTCAATGTAAAAATTGATTGCAAATATTAAATTTTACAGTCGAACTTAATAGGTAAAATGGTACTACCTACTTAAACTTCTTTGCTCCTGATCTTCTCAAATAACCAACCGTTAATACCCACCTCTTTTTGATCGTTAATATAAGTTGGTAAATTGACAACGGAATGAAAACGGTCCTTTTGTCTAATATCAACGGAAGTTCTGATTCGGTCCAAGACGTATGCTTCGCTAATTTTTCTATTTTTGGTTTGTGTTATCTCTCTTTCTATCTTTTCATCTTTCAATCTAAAATGAGAAAAAGATAGGTTCTGCGGGTTCTGCCTGTTCTCAAACCAAAATAACACCCATTAAATCCGGTAAAAGTCTTATGGTATACGAGGTAGGATCAAAAATTTCAAATTCCGCTAAGAGTAAAGTACCTCCATCTTTCATTTTAGAATTATTTTTACTAAGAATTATTGTTTTAATTTTAAATGTATACCCAAATTCGAAAATTCGCTTATTTTTGACAAAAAATGGATTTAATCGTGTTTTCTGAATAACCCTGTATAAAAAATAAATGGCAACCGAACAGTACGAAAATAAGGTTTTCTGCAGACTTTGTTAGAGATAACCGTCGATCATAAGTCCGATTAGTTTGTTTTCATAATATTATGGCTTTTTAAAATAAAAACATAAAAATATTAAATATTTTTGCTGCACACCGTATTTTATTTTTTGAGGGAACAAGTTAATTAATTTAAATTTTTTTCTTTATAAATAAAAAGGAAACTTTCTATGCATACTTTAACGTATAAAAAACTATTTAGGAAATGCTTTAAGTCAATGTAAATCGAAAAATATCAGTTAGAGAAAATTAACTTGTTCCCTCAGAAAAGTGTGCAGCAAAAATGATTACTGTTTTTATTTTAAAAAGCCATAATATTATGAAAACAAACTAATCGGACTTATGATCGACGGTTATATCTAACAAAGTCTGCAGAAAATCTTATTTTCGTACTGTTCGGTTGCCGTTTATTTTTTTATGCAGGGTTATTCAGAAAACACGATTAAATCCATTTTTTTGTCCAAAATAAGCGAAATTTCGAGTTTGGTTATAACTTTAAAATGAAAACAATAATTCTTAGTAAAATAATTTTCTAAAATGAATGATGGAGGTACTTTACTCTTGGCGGAATTTCAAATTTTTGATCCTACCTCGTATACCATAAGAGTTTTATCGGATTTAATGGGTGTTATTTTGGTTTGAGAACATGCAGAACCTATCTAAAATAAAATTAATTTTCTAAACTTAAAGATAAAAAACTTTCCCATATGCTGCGCAC
The DNA here is from genome assembly GCA_963969555.1 of Polydrusus pterygomalis. Classification (NCBI taxonomy): domain Eukaryota; kingdom Metazoa; phylum Arthropoda; class Insecta; order Coleoptera; family Curculionidae; genus Polydrusus; species Polydrusus pterygomalis. The sequence goes on along the minus strand of OZ018381.1, from coordinate 45,650,576 downwards.
TTTCTGCCGGTCACTGATGTATATGTTTTTATATGTATATATAATATCTCTTTAAAATATAAGTACGGAATTTCCGGAAACCCAGTACGATTTGATCTACAGTTTTGATATTTTTAGAAAAAAGGTATTATTTCCAGCAAAAGAAAATCAATAATAAATTTGTTTTATATATTTACCTCTGTTTTTCCTGCTTAATAATCCAATCTGGATCTCTTTGCAACAACCCACAAACACACATGTTTCCAAACAGTCCAGCAAGAATCAGCACAGTACCCCTCCAACTGTACTCTTTCGATAAAATCGTAATAAGTGGCGAGTATATCATAGTACCAAACCCGCACCCTGCTGCAGCTAGTCCCAGAGCCAACGTCCTTTTCTTGTCGAACCAAAACGCTATAGCTACTACTGCTGTGACGTAGCACAGTGCCAAACCAATACCTCCCATGAACCCAAAGGTTATGTACATCACTACTATGTTTCTCGCGAAAGTACTAAGAATAAAGCCAGTTGTGGACATCAGGGCACCAACTATGGTCATTTTCATGCAGCCGTATTTGTCTACTAGGGCGCTGCCTATGGGACCACCTGTATCAACACAAAGAAATGATAAGTGGATTGTCGGTTCCATAAATATAACGAAGGTCACAAGAAAAGTTTGGCAAGACACAGTTATTTATTTGTTGGTGGAGTACTACCAAAAATTTGGAGAAGAATGCATATATCTTAGTATATACCAGAAGGAAGCAACTGTACCGTCTAGAATAATACGTGCTAACAATCTTCTGCTTAGTGACTGTTTGAAGGTTGGAGACAATGATGTTTCTTGAATGATGAAAGTGTTTTGGACTTCCATTGCCTTTATTTTTTATAAATCACAACGTTTCAACTGGTAAGTATCTCCAGTCGTCTTCAGGTGAATATTAAATAAGTAAAGTAACTACACTACACACTGAAGCATAACTGAGGTGGGTGCAGTCATGCGTTCAGTTGGCACGCGATCTTATCCTAAGATTAGAACAACTACAAGACTATTTATACTAGCTAGGTGCACTGAAGCATAACTGAGGTGGGTGCAGTCATGCGTTCAGTGTCAGCGTCAGGCAACAGCATCCAAACTTCAGTATACAGAAAACCTACGCATACAGGTCAGTATCTCAATTTTACATCAAATCACTCAAACAACACGAAACATGGCATAGTTAAAACCCTCGTGGATAGAGCAATTACAATCTGTAACTCGGAAGAAGCACTTAAAAAAGAAGCTCACCACATCAAGACCGACCTCAACAAAAATGGCTACCCCACAAGATTAGTTGACACAATATTGGAAAATCGTAAGAATCGACCCAACGCGCAAGAAGCAAACAGAGAGGCACAACCAACACTCAATATTCCGTATGTCAAAGAAGTATCTGAGAAAATAAGAAGACTAGGAAAACGATATAACATCAACACCGTATTCAACTCGAGGGACACCCTAAGAAGCCACCTGACGAAGACAAAACCTACAAGTCAAAAAGATAGGAAAAACTGCGTCTACCAGATCACCTGCGAGTGCGGCCAATCTTATATAGGTGAGACGTTAAGACCACTCGAGACAAGGATTAAAGTACACAAAAACAATACGTTAAAAGGAGAGACCGAAAAAGTCAGGTGTAGCTGACCATGCCTGGAAACATAGTCACCATATCATGTGGTCAGAAGCTGAAATCCTACATAAGGAACGTGTGGAGGAAAAGAAAGTTTAAGGAACCTGCTGCTATTCACCAGAACCCAGGTTGCTTTAGTAAACCATCATTAGACATAAGAAATATCTGGAAACCCTTGTTAGATAGATGTAATCTTAGGATGAGATCGCGTGCCAACTGAACGCATGACTGAGCTCAGTTATGCTTCAGTGCACCTAGCTAGTATAAATAGTCTTGTAGTTACTTTACTTATTTAGTATTCACCCGAAGACGACTGGAGATACTTAACAGTTGAAACGTTGTGATTTAAAACAAATAAAGACAATGGAAGTCCAAAACTCTTTTATCATTCAAGAAACATCATTGTCTCCAACCTTCAAACAGTCAATCTTCTGCTTATATACTACAAATATTCTTTTTCTGATTCATCGAGATAACCTGGTCTTTAGGATGTTTATAAAGAAAATCATGGTTTATATAATTCCTTGCTTAAAAATAATGATTAATAAAATCAGCTTTCTTTAATCTTTCAGGCACAGCTACTTACCTACTAATGGTACTGCCACATACAAACTCCCAATCCACGACGTAGCAGACTTAGAAGCACCAAACTCGTGCAAAAAATCAATATACAACAGTCCAAAGCAACACGTGATTCCATCAGAAACCAAATTAATAAACAGGGCAGCCAACACTACGAACCAACCCCACCCTCCGTCGGGAATGAAAGGTTGGTATTCGTCAATAAACACACTAATAGTGGAAGTAAGGAAGGATTCTCTTCCTGCCAGTCTTCCTAGGTTTTTCCTTTCTTCTTCCGATTTCATGAGTGAACCTACTGGCTTGTAGGTACCGTGACCCGCCTGACTACCGCGATGACCACCGTGATGTCCTCCATGGTGTGGTCCGTGGCCACCATGGCCGCGGCTCGGACCGTGGCCGTGGCTAACTACCATTTTGATTTACCGTGATCCTTTTTTGCGATAAGCTGTAAGTAGAATTTGTGTTATATATACGTTGTGAGATAAAACGTACCCTATTAGATAAGATAGACGTGAAGTGGATGATAACATTTCAAAACTGATCAATAATTATGTTTAAATTTAAATAAACAGCTAATGGGATGCATTTACTGGTATTTTCTTAAGGTGATATATATAAAAAAAATATTTCATGGAATCCAAACTCAACATAAAACAAATTCATGATATTATTAAAGAGATGTTGCAATTAATTGGAAAACACATTTTTTGTAAGAACGCGTTATTAGGATAGGGTTTTCAACATCGTCTAATATAATATTATATACTTATGGTGTTCCTTTAAAAAAAATTTAACTTTTTTTTTCTACAACTTTTTGGCTCATACTGTATACTTAATTTTTAACATTTTTCGCTATCTTAGAAATAATCGACCGTTTCCATATACAGGGTGTTTTACGGTGAGCGTCTATTAGAATATTTCGGAAATGCGATTTGAATCCTAAAAATTTGGATAATGGGGTTCTTCAAGTGAAATAACAGCCACCATATGCGACTTATGGTTGCATAGAAAGTTGTCTTAAACGTGCCCATTTTAAATGGAGCACCCTGTATAATATAATTTTATGTGTCCCTTTATTAATTTCCAATAAGTAGTAAGTAGTATAAAAAGTAACTATTTTCGACCTTTATCAAAATTAAAAAAAAAAAGTTTATTTGTTTAGATTCGATGATGCTACGTTGCTGGTTCATTCAATGCATAGGTGAGAAAATTTCCGTTTGTCCACATAGGGTGTCCCTGTACCTAACTATAATAGTTTTAATCTTATTAACAGGTTTGCTCGGGTTTGTACTTCAAAGTTATTTAAGCTATCGTAAACAATTTGTTCAAATTGGGGAAAGAAAAAGTTTGGAAAAAGAAATAATATGTGGAGTTCCACAAGGATCAATATTAGGTCCATTATTATTCTTAATTTACGTTAATTTCGTTTGAAACTTTTGCAGAAATGTATTTTGATATTATTATTAATGATTTAAAAATACATCTTTCTTGGCTTCAATCAAATAAACTTACGTTAAATTTTACAAAATCTTCTTTTAAGTTGATGACTTAAAATAAAATTAATTCTATCATTAACCCCTAAACATTTAATATTGAAAATATTCAATATTCAAAAACGAAAAAAAGGTTTAGGATTAGTTTTAGACGAAAATTTAAATTGCAAAGGCCATATCCCGTATATTATCAACTCGATTTATCCTGTGGTATCTGTTTTGTATAGAGCTAGATATTACATTCCTTTGAAATACGTAAAAAAACATATATTTTTCATTAATATATTCAAAACTACAATACTTAGCTTCTGTATGGGGATCTGCTTGTTTATCAAACTTAAAACCATTACAAAAATTGCAAAATAAAGTTATTAAATGTATACACAAATTACCACATTTAGAACCAACTGTTAATCTATATAGACCGAAGAGGTATTTACACGTTCAAATATTTTTAAATTAAAAATTTGTATTCTAATCCACTATATTATTTTAAAAGAAAAAGAATTAAGCATTACACTGCAGGAGAATAAGACATTACATGATTATAACACCAGACGTTGTATAAATTATTAAACTATACCAGTAAAAAGTAATTTCGGGAAAAAATCGCTTTAATATGACGGAATAATAAAATATAACAATCTTCCAAAAAATATCAGAAAAATTAAAAAATTGGCAACTTTTAAAAAACAATTAAAGCGATATTTACTAAATTAAATTATTTACTATTTTTTTTAAATTGAATTTATTAATGAAATTAATTGAATTTACTTTAATTTTTTTATTGTTGTTTTTTTAATGTTATTTTTTTTATTGGTTATTATGTTCTATGTTCTATATTATATTGTCATTTTCCATGTAATGAACTGTTAAGGTTAGTTTGCAGTAAAGATATTTTGAAAGTTAATTAAAGTAGTAAAAACAACAGAAGTTTAAAAAAATTAAAGTAATTATTTTTTTTACCTTTTGCAATACTCTTTGAATGTTCTTCTATGTCACTTGTTTTAATTTTTTTCTGTTACATTTTCTCCATTGCCTAAAATTATTAAAAGGGTGTGAAAGTAAATAATTCTTTACACATAACATCTGGTCGGATGCCTAACTAATATACTAAAATAAATTCAAAAGACGATATTTATTAAACACTAAACATATAAGTATTGATAAGGATGTTATAAATGACTTTTCCTAATCCCTAAGAAATACATTAATAAGATACCGATAAATTATGTGCATATATAAATAACTTCTGTTATTTTCCAAAGCCTTTTCAACATCAAAAAAATTTCATTTGATTAGGTTACTTACTTAAGCTTAGGAATATGATTCAGGAAATATTTATTGTCGGTAGTTTATAGTGATATATAAAATGTGAGATATAAAATTTACAAAGAAAATGACAAACATTTTCTAAAGTTGATAGTTATATGGAACTTTTGGTTTTTTGGAAGTACCTACTTTTTCAGTTTTTGCGAAATTATTTTCTCAACAAAGAAAAATAATTACAAATTTTAATCCGCTGTAATTAGAAATGAAGTTCATTTAAGCCGTTAATAACTCATTTTTATTACTAAAATGTGAGAAACATTAAATAACAAATTTGTTATCTGAAATCCAATGTCTTTATACCTAGTTTTAAATTCAAATAAAACTTTAAAAAAATATTTCCGATGAGTTTAGTTTAATAGGACGCACTGTATTTTTACAATAGAAGTTGATTTTACTTGTTAGTAACTAAGGTTTATTACTAAAGTTTCAGGCACATTAAAAACATTAATTCGTTTTCAACCATAACATATGAAATTACATGTCTCCATACCTAGTTTCAAATGAAACTTAAAAAAACATATTTCCGATGAGTTTAGTTAAATTTTTGATGTGTCTCTTTTAGCCCCGGTGTTCGATATTATGTAAAGCAAATTGGTTAGTATCAATAAAAACTATAAGTTAGCAACAAAATGTATTTTGATTTTATTCTGAGTTACTTTTGCCAATAGATATAAAGCACTTCATTTGTGACAGAAAAATTATCACTTATTAATTTCATTAAGTTAATAGGAACTAACAAAATTATCGCGATAATCTCCCGTTGCTATAAGCAACGTAAACAAAAAGAAGCCTTATAATTGGTTGAAAATAAATTTATGCAATTTTCCAGGAAGGTGACCTGATTCAAAAGTCAGAATTTAAAATTGTTTTAAATGAAAGGCAGATTCAACGTCGAAGGAAATTAATTTAAATTATTTCCCGTCAATATAACAGATTTAAATAATATTAAAGTCATCGCAAGTCATGTTTAGCAGACCTTTCAAAATAAATATGAGATCGATTGGGCTTTTTTATATAAATTTGATGAAGCAAGTAGGCAAGCTATTGCTTATAAAAAAATTGCGCTTGATTCTATATGCCCCAAAATCCTACTGTTCACCCGGTATATGTAGTTCTAAAAAACATAGTATTATTTTGTAGTAAAAAATGTAAAATTATCTAATAAAAGAGTTTCAATCATTTTTTGATATTTTTTTAGTTAGTTGTATACACTTTCTTGATTCAATATTACCTATTTATTAATAGTAAAATGATGGTACACCAATAGTAGTTCGACAATACAAAAAACTATCACCACAGTAAGAGTTATTACATAAATATAAAATAACTTAATTAATAGAAAGAAGACTTATCATTACTGAAATATAGATGTGACTACTATACAAATTAAAATACCTAGATAGTTATTGGTAATTGCATTATCTTATTTTGATAAGAAATCCATAAAATTATTTTTGTATCAGTTTAATCCAGTTTTCTGATAATATTACCTGGCAATAAATGGCAAAGGTTAATTTTATTTTATCGTAATACTTCACAATAATTATTCATTACAATATACACCTTCTATTAAGATGTATCATAATTATATACGTCACTATTCCGAAAATTAAGTAGTTTTCAGAATGATTTCAGTCGAGTCATTGTTATTTCCCAGTGATTCCAAAACTTTACGATTATTGCCATTGATATTAAGTTTAAAACTTTATTGGCTCGTTCTGAGTGCGGACATTTTCAGGTGGATGCCAAGCAACGTGAGAAAATATATATTTCAAAAATATGGATTAGAAGGATTTATGATTTATCTACAATTATATAATATTAGGACCATAATACTTATGATAGTAAGATTATTATGATATGCATCATACAACAAGTGTAGTATAATAAGTACAATTATTCATTTATTCATAAAACAACCAGTGCAATTATAAATTCATAATAATCCGAGATCTCGGATGGCTGTCAAAAAAAGGTTAAAATGTGTTTTTTCGACTTCAGTTCCAAAAGTTATATGAACCTTTCAAATGAAAATGTTGGACATAATGGGTTATTTGGGTCCTCTACATTTTAGTTTGACTAAAATTATTGGAAAATATAGGTAATTTATATTCGTATTTTCAATATTAAAGATGGTTTGCAATTTTCCGGTTTCGAAAAATAGCATGCTTTGTAATCAAATAAAGCTTCAGTTGATAGTTAAAATATAAAATGTTAAAATAAAGCAAGCATTGGTTTTTTTTAGTCAGAATTTAAAATTAGTGAAACTGTATAGGTGAATGGTTGTAGATAAGGCAGAGGATGATCATTTTCGTTTTTAATATACAGTGTGACTTCGTAACTTCAAATAAATTTAGTTAATCTAGTACAGTTGTCTTTTGGGAACATGCTTGGGCATTGGGGTATTACCATTTTAAGGTGTGGTCATTTAAAAAAAAAATATTGATAAAGTGTGCCCAAATTGGAGATATGACGATATCATATTGGGACACACTGCATCAATATTTTTTTTTATAAAAAATTTATTTAATAAATTTATTTATTTCAAATAAAATCCCAAAAACATCTATGAGGAATTATCTACTAATAACAACATCTAAAAATGTAATTGTTAAATTTAACAAATTAAAATACAAGGTAAGTCAAAATAATACTTAAAACGTTAATATTCAATAAAAAAAAATAAAAATATTTAAATATGTACAAAATTATTCAATTATTATTTCTTTTAATAAAATAATATCGTTTAGATATCATTTATAAATAATTTTGAAAATAATAATTAATTATAAAATAAGTGCACGTATAAATATTTTTTAGTTTAAAATTTAATATAAGTATTTTCTTAGTTATCATTTTAAAACGTTTTATATTTAAAAATTTTAATTCTTGGGGTATTTCGTTGTAAAATTTCATACCTTGATGGAGTTCTGACCTGCCCTAGTGTGTATTAAAGGTAAATCAATATTGAAAACAGTTCTAGTTAAATGAGCATGTACGTCACGTCTGTAATTGAACTTTATATTTGAATGTTTATTTTTTGATATAATTTGGTGAACAAAAACAATATTTTGCATTAAGTGAATATCCTTAATTGACATAATATTAAAATTTTTATATAAAAGTTTAGTTGAATATTGTCTATCCAAGCAATATATATTTTTAATTGCTTTATTTTGTAAAACATGTAACGGGTTAAGCAAATTTTGAAAAGTTGATCCCCATATTAAAGTTAAATATTGTAAATGAGAGTGAATAATAGCAAAATAAATAGGACGTAACATATAATTTGGAGTAAAAAAACTAATTTTTTTTAAAATCCCCACTGGTGCAACTATTTTCTGTTTAATATATTGAATGTGTTCACTCCAATTATTATTAATAGCTTCATCTATTATCAACCCCAAAAATTTAATTTTATTTGATTGTTTTAAATGCCCGACTTTTAACTTTAAATCACTTCTGTATAAATTGGGTTTCTTTCCTATACATAAAAAAGAGGATTTTTCCAAATTTAATGTTAATTTATCACTACACATCCATAATTAAATGATTCTCATATCATGATTTATAAAATTTTGTATAATTTCATATGAATCAGCGATGTATTAAATAGTTGTATCATCAGCAAACAATCTAATTTTCTCTTTTAATTTTAATTTAAATATAGAATTAATATAAATAAGGAAAAATAAAGTGGTCAAAATCGAACCTTGCGGAACACCACAATTAATATTAAGAAATTTGCTATATTTATTTTTGCTACGAACTTTTTGTTTCCGCTCATTCAAATAGTTTCTAAAGAAGTCAAAAGCTACACCCGAAATACCCATCATATCAAGTTTTCTTAAAAGAATAGAAAAATTTACGGTATCAAAAGCTTTACAAAGATCTAGAGAAACAAGTGTACATTTTTAGCCTCTATCATAAACCATTTGAATTTCTGAAATTAAATCAACAGCTGCAGAATATGTATGGCTTGATTCTCGAAAGCCATATTGCCATTTAGATACAAAATTTAGCGAATTTAAATGTAAATTAAGACTATAATTTACTAGTCTTTCAAAAATTTTTGACATTATTGGCAACACTGATATCGGTCGGTAATTATTATTATATTATTATTAAATATATAATATTTAAAATGTTAATGCCCGTGTCCAAGAATTTTTCCAAAAAACTGTACTGGATGTACTGAATTTATTCCAAGTTAAAAAATCACACTGTATGAAAATGTACAGCAATTAAATAACATTCTTACCTTTTAACAGTCCGACTGCTGAGTATTGTCTTCTACAGAATCGTAATTAAATGTTTAAAAACCGCAATAAGTATAAATTTATTGTTTTTTTACTGTCTTTTCGTTTGCATCCGGGGCAGATTAAACATTAACTGTCAAAAGAAGTTTTGCATGAAGAATGTTGTTAAAAATTAAAGATAATAATTGAAAACATACGCCTAATTGTTATTCAGTTTTGATAAAAAATTAACGCCTTTTATAAATGTCTAATTGTTATTCCGGCTTGTCAGTTTTGGTAACAAGTTACGGGCTCAAAGATGTTTCATTTACAGGGTGATATTAATATAATTTAAAACCATTTAGTTTCCGTATTTGGTGCAAAGTTAATAATTAATCAAAATAATTACAATAAAAAAGTTTTCTGATGTTAGTATTGCAGTCATATCTATGTTTTTTGATTCTCATTATTACTTCTGTAAAATTTATTACTTAATACTTCATAATACATTGTACAAAATTCTTTAACTGCCCGAAAGAATATTATTTTTTAGATCTTCTATCACGTACACTTAAGATGATTTTTACAAAGTCTTTTTTAAAAATCCCTAATTTTCTTTTCATTTCCCACCCACAGTGGCTTTGCACTGGTCCTTGACTTTTCAGTGTGCTGAAATATTTTCTGTCTTTTGACTATAATAAGTTTTTCACCCCTTATGTGTAAACTTTGAAAGCCCAATTACGGCTTAGCCCCACTTGTTATTTTCTCTACGGCTAACAACATCAGCTTTTTACTTTATTTTCCTCATGAGGAGTGTTTCTACACTCGAAACATGTCGATTCTATCTTAGTATGAATCATTCTAGGTTCGCCTAGTTTTTTAAATAAAAATTGTGGAGAAAGACTTCGTGTTTTTCTTTTTTTCAATATTATTTTTGTTCTTTCACACTCATAGAAACAAAGTAATTTACGAATGAACTGCATCAATGAAAATATCCCAAAAAACAACTGCAATCATAATTATTTTTTTTAAATCATGCACCCCGTACTTTTAGTTTTTTAAATAAGTTATTCGAGACAATAGATGTCTCCAAATTAAGTGCTAATAAATAATAATCATGTCATAATCGACATTGAATTTATTTCATAATTAAAGAATATTCAAATTTGTCAAAACGCAAATATAGTTTTTCTTTCCGGTTAGCACAGGTTTGTGATTGTATTTTAAAAAAAATGGTAATTCAACAAGTAGTGTAAAATAAATATTACACAATCTAGGTATTTTCAATGAAAATATTTTTAAAACAGATGAGCTTAATTTTTTTTTAATATACAGGGTGTCCCAAATTCGAGCCTCATCATGGGGATCTCGGAAACTATAAGAGATACAGCATCGGTCAAATTGTGGCAAAGTTGCGCAATTTCGTACTGAGCAATATCGCAAAAAAATATCTCGGCTATCTTTTTTAGTTTTTGAAATTTTTGCAAAAAACTAAAATTTTGAGTTTTGGTTTTTTTAAATTGCTCGACTTATTTTATCCGCTACAGAAAAACAAGCACAACATTGTTAAGGCAAATTTTTACGCTCCATATTGTGACATTTTTAGAATTTCGTTACAACGTTTCGTTTTTGTGGAACTATTATCAACTTTAATTTTTTAAATACGGACCTGCATTTTTTATTTTATTTTTTGATAGCCCTTTAAGCCCTGAATTCAACCATGTACCACACTTAATTATATTTAGACGTTTTGATGTCATTATTACATCTTCAGGAATGTGATAATTATTTTTAAATACGGCCCTGTTGTTAGTTACTTAATCTTTTTACCACATACAACATGTAAATGGATCCAGAATTTTATACAAATAATTTACTATATTTATGTTTTTATATAAATTATTGTAACAAAGTAAAAATAAAACCAAGCAAAACAAAGGTGGCTATGACAAGAACTTTTACTTGATTGTTTGGCTTAATTATCTTGACAACTGCAGTCACCATTTATACTGAATATTTCAGCAAAATTATGTTTTCTGCTTTAGAAAAGCGCGACATGTTACTAGTTTATTATTCTTTCAATAGGAATTCACAAATTTCTTGTGACCGTTATTGGCGTTATTTACAGGACTATCCTGAACGCTTGCAGCCTCATTATAGTTATTTTGCTACGCTTGATACTAATTTAGCCCAGTATGGTAGTTTTAATAAACCAAGAGTCAAATATGGTACACGAATGGAGCCGGAAGAACAACAAAATATTTTAGATTCTGTAACCCACCAAAATCCCGCTAAACGATATTTCAATCTAACAACTAACACCAGGGCCGTATTTAAAAATAATTATCACATTCCTGAAGATGTAATAATGACATCAAAACGTCTAAATATAATTAAGTGTGGTACATGGTTGAATTAAGGGCTTAAAGGGCTATCAAAAAATAAAATAAAAAATGCAGGTCCGTATTTAAAAAATTAAAGTTGATAATAGTTCCACAAAAACGAAACGTTGTAACGAAATTCTAAAAATGTCACAATATGGAGCGTAAAAAGTTGCCTTGACAATGTTGTGCTTGTTTTTCTGTAGCGGATAAAATAAGTCGAGCAATTAAAAAAAAAAAAAAACTCAAAATTTTAGTTTTTTGCAAAAATTTCAAAAACTAAAAAAGATAGCTCAGATATTTTTTTGCGATATTGCTCAGTAAGAAATTGCGCAACTTTGCCACAATTTGACCGATGCTGTATCTCTTATAGTTTCCGAGATCCCCATGATGAGGCTCGAATTTGGGACACCCTGTACAGTGGTGAACTTTTTACTCGAGTAAATTTAGTATGAAGAAATCTCTTTATTTTTAATTAGGCTTATTTTTTTTCGTGTCTTCATAAAATTTACCCCTCTATTTAGGATAGAAACCGCCCATATTTTTTTTTTCAAATGTAAACGTATGTATTGCAAAAAAAGGACAATTGATACTACAATTTGGATTTTGCCAGGGCACTGTTTAAAAAAAAGGAACCATGTTAGTGATACGGTTGTTTGTTTACTCGATGCCGCATACGAATGGTCATTTTATTTTCGGTGACGTAAATGCTTATCTGTTGTAGTATTATGTGCTACTTAAACCGTTACTTTATAGCAAGAACCATTTTTGCTATACTATTACAGAAAATAAATGTGACCATTGAAATGCGGCATCAAGTCAACAAGCAACTTTATCAATAATATGTTTCCTTTTTTTTAAACAGTCTGCGCTGGCAAAACCCAAATTGTAGTCTGAATTATTGCTAAAACGGCCAATTTTTTTTTCTATCTTTCTAGATTACCGAAATACAAAAGTAAATAGTGGGTCTTATTCCCTTTTTATGCCCTTTCCAACAATCTATCATTATACATACCTTTACATATGAAAAAAAAAGTTGTGGGCGGTTTCTACCCCAAAAAAAGTGGTAAATTTCATCAACACACGAAAAAAGTATGCCAAACTAAATTATTCTAGTTAAAAATTCCACCCTGTATTAATTGGCCTCTATAGCCTAAAGGAATTTACTATCTTTGTTACTTTTGCTACGCAACTGTCTCTAATAAAAAAAAAAATTATGGTTATTGGAAATAACGTGAATAATACAGATACAGGGTGTTTTTTTAAGGTCGACGAGCGGCCATATCTCGGAAACTACTGGGCATAGAAACTCTGGAAAAGAAAAATGATAATTAAAGTGGCCATGAAAAAATTCTGGAAATAATTTTTAAGTTCCGCATTTTGCCGCAAGAGGGCGTAATTGAAAAGTAAATTTTAAAATTTTACATAACTCCGAAAATTCCACATTAAGGTATATGTTTGATAACACCATTTTAAAACTTGGACATTTATGCATAATTTTGGTCTTATGCTCATTGGCATACCGACTTTAATAAGAGTGGGGGAAGCTGTTGAAAGTGTTATCATTTAAATCGCTGTAACTTATAAACGACTTATCCGATTTTAGCAAACTAAAGACTGTTTGGAATAGAAATGTATGCACTTTTATCAATCGTATTTAGTTGTCCATAATAGTTCTCAAAAAAAAATGCTAGAGGGCGCAATTTGCAATAACAATATATTTTTTGATTTTACTCCGAAAAAATAAATCATACGGTATAATTATGATACCATAATCGAAAAGTAGATGAAATTTGCAAGAAAAGATGTGAAGACCGCAGTTCGATATCTTTGTTCGTTTCAGAGTTATTGCCAAAACAATAATTTTTAATACAAATTGCGCCCTCTAGCAATTTTATTAGAAACTATCGTGCACCATTAGATACGACAATTGAAGGAACTTCCAAACAAGCGTAAATTTAGTAAAATCGGTTAAGTCGTTTAGAAGTTACAGCGATTTTAATGTTTACACTTTCACTTAATAAGAGTGGGAGAAGCTGTTGAAAGTGTAAACATTAAAATCGCTGTAACTTCTAAACGACTTAACCGATTTTACTAAATTTAAGCTTGTTTGGAAGTTCCTTCAATTGTCGTATCTAATGGTACACGATAGTTTCTAATAAAATTGCTAGAGGGCGCAATTTGTATTAAAAATTATTGTTTTGGCAATAACTCTGAAACGAACAAAGATATCGAACTGCGGTCTTCACATCTTTTCTTGCAAATTTCATCTACTTTTCGATTATGATGTCATCGTTATACCGTATGATTAGAATTTTCGGGATAAAATCAAAAAAACTGTTATTATTACAAATGGCGCCCTCTACCATTTTTTTTGAGAACTATTATGGACAACTAAATACGATTGGCGAAAGTGCATACATTTATCTTCCAAACAGTATTTAGTTTGCTAAAATCGGATAAGTCGTTTATAAGTTACAGCGATTTAAATGATTACACTTTCAACAGCTTCCCCCACTCTTACTAAAGTCGGTACGCCAATGAGCATAAGACCAAAATGATGCATAATTGTCCAAGCTTTAAAATAGTGTTATCAAACATATACCTTAATGTGGAATTTTCGGAGTTATGTAAAATTTTAAAATTTACTTTCCAATTACGCCCTCTTGCGGCAAAATGCGGAACTTAAAAATTATTTCCAGAATTTTCTCATGACCAATTATCATTTTTCTTTTCCTGAGTTTCTATGCCCAGTAGTTTCCGAGATATGGCCGCTCGTCGACCTTAAAAAAACACCCTGTATAAATATTTTTGTTGATGATGAAAAATTAGAAATTTTACATTCTTTTAAATATTTAAGAGTAATTTTAGATTTTAGAGAAGTTAAAATTTGAATTACATTTTGAAAACTTGTATTTAAAATTGAAAAAGAAATTAATTATTTAAAAAGAATTAGTCAAAATTTAAGTTTATTTTCACGAAAAACAATTTATAACACTATAATTTTACCTCATTTTTTATATTGTTCAACTATTTTATACACAGCAAATGATGGGGTCTTTAATAGACTCCTAGTTTTGCAAAATATAGCTATGCGTATAATTTTAAATGTGGATAAATATACAAAAATAAATTTAATGTTAGAGAAACTTCAGTGGTTAAATGTTAACAATTTAATATTTCTTTTGATTTGTACTTTTATTTTTAAAATACAACATAACTTACTGCCTTCTCATTTAAACGATTTTATAACTCAAAATTTTGCAAATCGCAATTATTCAAATTCAACCAGGTATAATACAGATTGTTGTCTAGGTAGGGTATCAAAACATTTGACATATAAATCGGTTTTCCATAAGGGATTTAGTGAATATAACAACTTGAATATTTCAATTAAATAACAGAGCTCTTTAAATTAAAAAAAAAATCAATTAAATCATTTGAACAACAAAATAGTGACTATCAAAAAAATTAATACCTTGTCGGACTTCCATTGTCTTTATTTTGTTACTTAACACAACGTTTCGGTTAGTTAGTATCTCTAACCCTTTTCAAGTGTAAACTAAATTATAATTCTAAGGCTACTGTCTTAAATACTATCCATGTGCAATGAAGCTTGATGACTCCGCCTATACATGCCTATTGGAGTGTGAAGTATGAGCTATTGGTTTTGGGGAAGGAGAGGCTTCCAAATATTGGGGATATCTACACTTGGTTTACTAAATATATATGGGTTTTTGATTTATAAAAGCTGCTTCTTTGAACTTTAGTTTTCTCCAGTGCTGTTCCGTGTCCAAAACCTTGGCTTCTGACCACGTAACAAAATAAAGACAATGAAAGTCCGACAAGGTTATAATTTTTTTGATATTACTTCATTGTCTACCTACCACCTTCAAACAAAATAGTGACTAATAAAAAAAATTTTAATATTTCAAATATGATATTGTTAAATTAGTTTAAATATTTTATAAAACTTGTTAAATTGTAGCACATTGCTAAATAAATCTTGTTACTACTACTACTACTACTAAAAAAATATTTCTTTTTAACTTCTTTATTTTTAATCCAATTTTTAAAGTTCTTTACCATTTTCTAGATTTTATTATTATTATTATTATTATTATTATTATAATTATTATAATTATCATAATTATTATAATAATAATTATTATTATAATTATTATAATTATTATTATTATTATTATTATTATTATAATTATTATTATTAATTATTATTATTATTATTAATATTATTATTACTATAAAAAACAAAAAAGATTCGAACTATTTGTTATCATTACTTAAAAAAACGGATTGCATTTATTTATTGTAAATATCCGAAGGGACAGGGATTCAGAATCTCCCATATTTAAATTATTTTTGGCCAACACTTTACACTTTGCATACAATAGAAAATGAGACGGCAATAATGACGTTGTCAAAATCGAAATTGAAACAATCAAAAATGCGGTTACCATGGTAATGTGGACACCTGAAAATTTTAAAAATTACGAAAACGTTATCTGATATCAATGAAATTTAGACGAATAAAATCTATTTGCACTGTCGTAGATTAAATTTTGAATGATACACGTTCGATATGAACTTTGTTAATGAAACTTGTGCAACGTTGCACACGTTTCATTATAGTGTTCATATCGAACTAGTATCATTAATAACTATAAGGTTATTGAAAAAAATAGATAAAGGCTTAGGTGTCCGCCACTGGGGCAATCTCCCCTATATACAGGTGATTTAATAACGGATAAATTCAATACAAATTAAATGGGGACGTGTTTGGAGAAACGCTCGAACCCGTCGATTTTGTTTTTAAATTGCGCATGTTTTGACATAAAATGTAGGTATACAGGGTGTACCACAAAAGTGTGGCAGAAATTTTTTTTTCTTAAATGGAAACCCCTGTATGTTATTGCATTTTCATATTGTCCGTAAAAATCTAGCTTTGTTTGATGCATAATGTCCTAAACATATCTTCAACTGTTCACGAAATATTGAAGTTCACCTCTGTTTGTAAATATTTGACAACGTGTCACAGGAATTCATTGATCGGCTGGGGTACTGCAGAGCTGTTAATGGCGGACACTTCCAACATTTGCTAAAGTAATTTTTGAGATTTTTAAAAATGTAATTTAGAAATCAATTTAATAAAGTGTTATTTTAATATTTGAACTTCAATATTTCGTGAACGGTTGAAGATATGTTTAGGACATTATGCATCAAACGTGGCTAGATTTTTACGGACAATCTTAGAATGCAATAACATACAGCGTTTCTCCAAACACGTCCCCATTTAATTTGTATTGCATTTATCCGTATATCCCTGACTATATAAAATAAGTTGAGTTATTTACGTCAGATAGGCCGAAAAGTATTAATATAGGACGAAGCAAACAGTTTGTAGGGCGACCGCTAGGCGAGGAATCTTGGCAACAAATATTTTTGAAGATTCGTCAGGAATGTGCGCAATAGCAGCATGCGTATTTCGTTCGATACTACACAAATTTAGAGCAAACGTTAAACCATCAAAAAAGTTAAAATTATTAATATCTTCCACGCCTTTTTCTGAATTGTCTTGCAAAATTTTTAAATTCGTATAATGCATATTATCATGCTATTTTCTTTAGGAACAGAGATTCACATTTTTCATTTGTTACTAGGTCATTAACAGCCACGTCAAAAAATTAATAGATTAGTTTAACTCCGAGGTGGTTAACAAAAAATCCTATGAACAAAAAACACATTTATTTCGTTTATTTAAAACATTCTACATAGCAAAGTATACTTACATTAAAAGAACAAACGGTTTGCCCACTTTCTTGGAAAAGTATATTTTACTTTTACAATAATTACTTCTATGGGTAAGTTTAAAAACCACCATCAAGCAAAACACTATACCCCCTCCCTTTCGTTGTTTAACACGTATTCATTAAAGAACCACTTCCAAAAATCTTCCTGTTTCTCGTGTATGGTATTAGTCCTACAAGAATTCCGGAGAAAATCACCCACAGACCGGCTTGATAAAACGACTGTTCATACGATTGTGTGAGATCAAACAACAGCCCTAAAACGCAAAAAATCATAAGTGCTTTTCGATAATGATAAAAAAAGGTATTTACAAAACAATTACTGTTTCATATTTTCGTTGTAAGTGCATACTTGACTAGACGGTAAAATAAAGCAAAATATTATCTATCAATAAGACAGTGGCGTGCGATCAATGAAGGCACTGCTTTCCCCTGCTTGCAATGATACAAACAAGACCTGAAATAGGTTTAGTTTGAAATAATTATCACTTTTAATCTCCCTAGCAGCAGAATCATTACCGATAATTTTTTTTAAGGTTACGAATGTTGTTGATAGAAAATTTCCCTCGTCTTCGACTCAGGATAATTTTGGAATATATAGAAAATTATCCCGAGTCGAAGACGAGGGAAATTTTCTATCAACAAAAACATGAGTGAAACCGAGAAAAAAATTATCGGGAATTAATTCTGCTGCGTGGGAGATTCGGTAAGAAAATTTCATGAATTGGAGTCTCTTTTAATGTTCCTGAAATTTTAGTAATAAACCTTAGTTACTAACAAGTTAAATCAACTTCTATTGTAAAAATACAGTGCGTCATATTAAACTAAACTCATCGGAAATATGTTTTTAAAAGTTTTATTTGAATTTAAAACTATAAAGACATTGGATTTCAGATAACAAATTTGTTATTTAATGTTTCTCACATTTTAGTAATAAAAATGAGTTACTAACTTCTCAATTTCTTTAGCAATCGAACTTGCTGATTCATTACCAAAACGAATCATTTTTTACACAATATTATTGTACCAATAAATATCACGGGTACGACTAAAAAAACTGATTGTTCCTTTCTGGTTTGTCTCACCTGTCACTTCGAAATGACTTGACATTTGAATTAAAATTAAGTCGTAGTATATCTAAGAAAAATTATCACTTATTAATTTCATTAGGTTAATAGGCTATAGACTATCGCGATAGTCTCCCGTTGCTATAAGCAACGTAAACAAAAAGGAGCCTTCTAATTGGTTAAAAATAAATTTATGAAATTTTCTGCCTAGTTTAAAATTTGCCCGGATTGATAACAGAATGGTCTGGTCGTCGACCGGCGCCGTATCGTACGCGAAGTAATTTACGTTTGCTTGCCCGGCTTCTATTGCCGTCTATTTAATAAAGATTTTTAACACGCTTTTATTTTAGCTTCACCTGTATGTTTGTATGTTTGTGACCGACTCGACTCGGTCAGATTTAATTTAAATTTTGTAGACTTATCAAGAACCGCTGACAAAACAATAATTTACTAATCTAGCTCAATCTACTCAATTTTTTTTTTTCTTAACAATAACTCAAACTAAAAAATGGAAAATAAATATAGTTTAAAAAAACTAAAAAACACGCTTTAATAATTTTATTAATCAAACTAAAAAGCGGAAAATATAGTTTAAAATAATTCTTAAAATTCTTAATATAGGCAGAAAATAATAATGAACGATAAACATTAGTATTATAGTGAAAAAAAAAGCGTGGAGCGCTTTGTGCTATATTTTTCGTATATCGAGCACCCCACGCTTTTTTCACAATAATATCAAAGTTTATTGTTCATTATTATTTTCTGCCTATATTAAGAATCTCAAGAATTATTTTAAACTATATTTTTTATCGATTCCTGCAGATGTCGCTATATTATGTCGACGAGGCATGAATGAAAAAATAGATGTTAGGGATCAGTAGTCGTGAGTGAGTCCCTTCTCCTTAATATCCTCTCACCAGTTTCAATCTAGTTTCTGTAGCAAAATTGGTAGAGCGTTCGATTGGCTATCTAGAGGTTTTGGGTTCGATTCCCGGAGGAGACATAACATTCTTTCGATTTTAAAAATCTTTGTCTGCTCGCCCTTAACCAATTTTTAGTTAGTTTTTTTATATATAATAAATAACAACATTTATACATACCTGCTATTGGTGGACCTGCCAGATTTCCAATTCCCTGACACAATAAAAACATTCCATACGCCATAGTAAAATTATCCAGTGGTACTAAATCTCCTAATATTGCGGGTGTCAAGGCATACACGCTGGCAAAAAATAATCCAAATAATCCACAGGAAATAAGCAGCAAAATATAATTGCTTGTAAAAAACATCATAGCAATACAGGTGATGCCACATCCAATTAGGCAGAGAGCATAGACTTTAACAACGTTCAATTTGTCACCAATAAATGCAAATGAAACCTAAAAAAAATTGTAATTAAGTAATATGCCAATAGGTTAGGATATGTTAGAGTAGCAGCCTTCTGGTACTGTTCAAGCAGTCTTACGTAGTCCTATGAGGACCGTTGTGAAACCACACATGTTCCGCGGAACCCAGCTTCCTGATGGTTAACGCAATGTAAAACGCAGAAGAATCTTGGCAGCTCATTCAAACCAGTCAGTGCTAGTAATGAACTTAGTAAGTCCACCCAGTTGTGAGTTTCTTACTTCCTCCAGCTCATCGAAGAATTCAAACTTTTTTCTGCAAGGCCAGGGCAGTCACACAAGAAATGTTTAATACTTTCTTCCTCAATGGCAATCTCCGGTGACTACAGCAGTGATATGTTTTTACGACTGTGTTGTAATAACGGTGTGGTTTTTCTGCTATCAAGTAAGGGCCACAATTGCTTAGAAATAACATCGGTCATTAGCTCTGTCCATCTGCTTTGTGCAAGTTGTTTGGCTATGCGATCTGTTTGACCGATCCCAATCGTCTACAGTATTCGCTGTTAGTTCTGCAGACATGCCTGTCCCTTCTCTGGCGAGCGCATTAGCAGCCTTATTGCCATCTATATTGTTAAGGCCCGGAACACACAGAGTAACTCGATGCTGAGCACGAAGTATAAGATCCAAGTAACTACCCCCAATATCACTAGAGTTGAATAGACGAATCTTTGACACATTGTTCCTTATGTTTAATTTGAAATACCACTAGATTATGTATTTAAACTTACCATTCCTATAATATTGGTAAAACCAATTACAGACAAAACAAATGAGGCCTGCGTTTCAGAATAGCCATAAATGATCATGTGAACTGGCAGATAAAAAAATGGAACTACGAACCAAATGCACATAATGATTGTCGATACTCCCAAAAACAAAAAATGTAATTCGTTAAACAAGGAGAGATTGGTAATATCTTTCAGTACTTCTACATAATCATCATACCATTCCTAAAAATAAAAATAAATGTATTGCTCCTCAAATCGTCAAACTAAATTTTAACTGAATTTTGCAACGTCGCGCATAAGTAAATTACCATGTAGCATAGCTACTGTCGTTTAGTCCATGGAAGCGATGGAAACACAGCTTTCCTTACATTATTAAATTTATGAAAATAGTGGGGTAACAATAAACATATACAAAAAAATGCATACAGAATTTGCTCCAGCATCACTAATTGACAAGAAAGTTACAATAATAAATAGAAGAAGAGGATCGGGATGGGACAACAAGAATATGGAGGCAGCAATCTTGCCAACGTTGAGGAGTAAGAATATGTTTCTTTTCCTACTACGGGATTATGTTACCTTAAGTTTTTTTTTTTAAACGAAAATTGTTTTTCTCTTTGCAAACATATTAATCATTGCGTTGCATACTTTTTGAATTTATATTGATTTTCATACCTAGGTAAATATAGTCGTTTCTCAAATAGGGTGTTATTTTACTGCTAGGTGCCTAAGAATGCAGATAAATCACCTTTTTCCTAAGATGGCGTAGGTATTGCAATTCTGTGATGATTCGAAAGCTACTCAGACTAAGATTAATTAACAGGTTTGGTTTTTTACTGAAGCATTCTGTAAATAATTTTTGTTAAAGGGGTGTTAATACCCTCCTGTATCTTAAACAAAGTTGTTTTAAATCTCACCTCATCTTCGTCTTCATCTAATGACAAAGCGGAATTCTTAAAAAAATTTGGACAACTGGAAGCTGCCAGTTTGTATTTGTGCAGATTCAACATAGCACCTCTATATCCCATAGAGTTCTTTCTGAAACGAATATTTTTCAAGTAATTGTGGTGAGGCTGCTGCGTCGGTTGACTTTTCGATTTTGTCGAGTCACTTCGTAGTAAAGGAACTCGTTTGCTGCCTTTTTGGTCATCTTCTTCATGTTGACTTTCTAAAATTATAAATTTTTTTGCTATTGGTACCCTAAACCTGCTGCTAAAATACCCAGTAAAATAACTTTTGAGGTTAGTTTAACACTTGGTAAAAAGATGTAGATCTAGCTACTATTCAATAAAATTTTAAAAATTAATCTGTAACTGTAATTTTGCTGGACGTAAATGTCAATTCATCTGATTGATAAAAAACTAGGAAAAGCTTTTTCACGACAATGAGCCTAATGAATAAAAATTAAGCAATTACTTGAAGCAATTACTTTTTAGTAAAAGGAATTCCTTGACTAGCAAATGCTATAAGTAAAAGCAATTGCTAGATCTGGATATGAATAAAATTTTGAAGCAATTGCTGTTTTTCTTACACCTTTGTAGCAAATGCTTATTCAACACAAGTTCAGACGTGGCTTATCCACTTGTTCAGATTATAGATTTCATGTTCAGTTTGGTGCCTAATTTGCAAAAGAGTTGATGTAAATACAACAACGTTGGTCTATTTAGTTAGTACCATCTGTTAGGTTTTTGTGGAAAATAGGAAACTTATATTTGTGATATGGCAGATTTTAGTCAAAATGAGGAAAGTGATAGTAGTGATGAAGAAATTAAAGACAAGCAATTGATATGCGTTCACAAAATGAAGGAACATAAATAAATCTCTCTGACCACAACCGTTTAGCTTCCACAACAGCTTCAGCACTTGTGGAAAATTTAGTAAAAATATTGGCCTTCTCCAAAACTGCATCCATTACAGAAGTGTATGTCTTACAGACAGTAGTTTGGTGAATACCGAGTTCTTCACCTACATAATTTTGAAAGCCCGGATTCGACAATTTCCGCAGAAAGACTTTAATCTTATTTAAAGGCGACAATGCACCCCTCGCCTTTTACCAGTATCAGTCAAAAAAATATTTGCCAACCACTCAACATTTTCGCAGTCAAATCGATATAACTTTCTGAAATCATCATATTTGCAATTTTTACGTACACTGTAGATTTTACGGACGTTCATATATTCTCCCATAATTGAAGACACAAATTAAGAGCAACGCACGTGTATGCCGCGGAGAACTAAAGTTGACTGCTATCAAGCAAATGATGCAGAGGTCTACCTACATTAAAAAGTTGAAAGCGATCGCTAAACTAGAAAAAAAATTCCTTAATTTATCCATCACATTTTAAGCAAACGATAGCAATTGCTTCTATTTTTTAAGAAAAAGCATTAATTAGAAGCGATTCCTGCACTTTTAAGCAATCGCTGGACGCGAAAGCAATTACTTTGGTTTTATTCATTGGCTGTCAAAAAATTACTTCGATTTCATAACAAAAAGCAATTGCTACATTTTTATTCATTAGGCTCATTGGATCACCTGCATCTACTATAAACCAAATTGCATCCTTCTGACGGCCCGCGCCGTTTACTAGACTCTAGTCCCACTACTCCCACTGCGCCATGTTATGGTAAAACGCGACGAAGGGTAGTTTGGACACAATGAAAGAAAGATAACTACTGTTGTTTTACTTACCCTGACTATTAGCTTTCTTTAATTTCATACAGAACCTAACAGGAACTTTAGTTTTTATTGATTCTATATCCTGAATACTCTTATCAGATAAATATATTGTTTCAGAAGCGCTCTTATATGATAAAATATTTGGATAATTTTCTAGGATTATATTATATAACTTTTTGTTATCGCCTAATTTTCTAAGCACTTCCAAAGGTACCTAAAATGCAAAAAAATGCTTAGATTATTTTAGGTTATCTTCCAGTAATATTGTTTTTATTCCCTCCACAACAATATCTACAAAATGATAAGAAAGCCCTTACCAGTGGAATTGCAACATGACTTTATATTTCTGGTTGCTCAAATTGTATTATTTACTATCTATTACCGTCAAGAATTAGATTTTGTTATTTTTTACAACTTTATATGTAAATATTGGAAAATATTATAAAGTAATAAACCCGTTTATAACGCAAATCAATATGATTAAGTTAGTTGTCAATTATTCTATAATTATTAATTTTTTTACGGCAATTTATATTTTTGACAAATCTCGTATATTCCCCTGCAAAAATTTGATATATGATTGTTTCATTTTAGGTTTTAGAGCTTGCAGAACTTATTATGAAGAATAACTTTTTTTCTTACAATTGATAATTAAAACGTTTTCTCCACGACCATTACTGAATGCAATAATTCCAAAATCATTTTTGATAATAGAATGTAAAAATTCTTGCTCTTGAGTTGGAATATTTATTCTGAAACACTTGCTTCTTATGCGTTTTGCGTGTATTTTCATTCCATAACAAGATACGGAATAATTATTCTGTAATTGATATGAACGACATAGGTTGCCATGAATTTCGAAACTGTCAGTGTCAGATAAAAATGGCCGCGTTGTAATAATTATTTTCAGACAAATTTTAGTGCAAGTCAAAAAATAAGTGAAACATCGGATGAATCAGATATGGAACTGGATGGTCGTGGAGAAAATATAGTCTGCTACTCGGTTATAATGAAAATTCGATACTCGTGGTTCCTCACGCTCGCTACGCTGGCGTTCGGAATCTTCCACTCGAATCGAATTTTCATTCCAACCTCGTTACAGAATCTACTATTCCATATTAGACACACTGTATAAAAAATTTATTGGTGCAAGAAAAAACTTACTTCTTGATGTTCATGCAGAAAAGTTGGTAGTTCCACAAGAGAGCTGCTATATTTGGTGTTTTTGTCAGGGCGTGGAAAAGATGTTTCTATATCTTCTATCTCATATTTAGTCTTTGGTACGAAAGGCTTGAGTTGTTCCTTTTTTTTAAGACATGCTTTTCTAAAAGTTATCTCTACTTAAATATCGTAAAGGAGATTTAAAATTAACATTTTAAAAATATGAAAAGGAAAGAAAAAACTAAAAGTCTTCCTTCACAAAATTTAATAGAACAAAAAAAATTTTGCTACATGTTTCGAACGCAGAACCGTTCGTCAGGAGACAGAAAAATGTATTGCTGATGGTTTTAGCAGAAGAGAAAAAGATAAGTGGTACCTATAAAACCATAATGGAGCTTTTATGGAATTAAAAACTTGGTGTGTCGAAATGACAAAATGTGAAGAAAAATAGAAATAGATTAAAACATACAGAGTATGTGGAGAGGTCAATTTAAAGGGTCCGAAACGACCAAATATTAAAAATATTTTAAAAAAACTTCATTAAGGTTTTATACCACTTATCTTTTTCTCTTCTGCTAAAACCATAAGCAATACATTTTTCTGTCTCCTGATGATGAACATTTCTGCGTTTGAAACATGTAGAGACCTCTGAGCAAAAATTTTTTTTTGTTCTATTAAATTTTGTGGAGGAAGATTTTTAGTTTTTTCTTTCCTTTCCATACTTTCAACTCCACTTTAAGCATGGACTTTTTCTTTAAATTTTAAAAATAGTTGTGGGCTCTCGTCACAAAATATCATGAGCCTACCTAATATTAAATTTAAAGCATAATTTAGATTTCACTGAATAGGCAAAAAACGTATTATTTGTCATTTAATTAATTTTTTTTTAATTCGGGATTTTGATTTTTAGAAAATATTTTGTATATTTCCAAAAATCCAGGATTATACTGCTAATTTAATTATGAATACATATCAAAATATATAACTCTCACGGTGACCGACTATTAGAATATTTCGTAGTAGTGCAATTTGAATCCTACAAATTTGGATAATGAAATATATTTTTTTTGTAAAAAAAAATTTTTTAATTAATTTTTTTTTTAATTTTTCCTTTTTTTATATTTTTCTAATTCTCCCATACCCCCCTACACCTCAAAATCTATTACATATCGTATACAGTACATCCTGTAAAATATTTTAAGTAGTATTTTAATATTATTTATATGGAAGTTGCCTATATTGCTATTATTGCTACTGGTAGTATCAAATAAATTGCTATTACCTTTCCTCCTCTAAAATCCATTCGGGATCCCTCATCAACAACCCACTAACGCACATGTTAGCCCCTATTCCCGCCATTATCAACACCGTCCCCCTCCATCCATACTCCCCCAACAAATACGTCATCAACGGTGAGTAAATGACAGTACCGAAGCCAGTACCACTAGCGGCAATACCCAGCGCTAACGTCCTATGATCTTCAAACCAAAACGCTATGGACACTACCGCTGTCACGAAGCACAGACAGAAACCGATTCCACCGATCACGCCAAAGGTAAGATACATGAGCCAAATGCTCTTAACGTAAGCACTCATCGCAAAACCCACAGTACATATTATACCTCCCAGTACCGTCATGTATCTGCATCCGTACCGGTCCACTAGGGCACTACCAAGAGGTCCTGCTAGTAAGGGCACTGACAGAAATAAACTTCCTATAAGAGATGTCGCTGAGTTGGATGCTTTAAATTCGTTTAAAAACTCCATATTTAAAAGTCCGAAGGTGCTGCCGACTCCGTCTGATACTAAGTTAATGAAGAAGCAGCTGAATACTATCAACCAACCCCATCCACCGTCGGGGATTTTTGGTTTAGTTTTTTCTACACATAGATTTATTCGTGACGACAGAAGAGTTTCCTTCGTGGGTACTGTTAGGTGATAAGCGCTTCTAAATGAATCCGTGCTGGAACATCGGGTTCTTTGTAGAGAGCTGCTATCAAATTCCACACGATCGACACTATTTCTTTTAAAGATATGGTTCTCGGCTATCGAACGTATTCCATTATCCTCGTATTTTGGTGATGGTTGGTCCCAAATTTTTTTAACTGTGGTAGAATTGCTATTTTTCTGTCCAGACATTTTATTGAACTTGCACGTTTACACGTTTATTTTCTAAATAATGTTCTTTTATTCAGTTACGCACTAAAAACCCGGAAATTGTATTCTACATTATACGACTACCTTTATTGTCAGTACCAGATCTTATGTGACAAAAATTAACTAATATGTTTTTGCGATAAGATATGGAAGATAATTGAATACGTTTCCGATTACTGGTAGTCTTTTAATCCCGTTCAATACCAGGAATATATACACTAATGCACAAAAAATTAGACACCAAAGAATAAACATATTGGTTTATAAAGAGTAAGTATGGGGAAAACTCTCGAAAGCTTGTACAGAACGTTAAAATAAGTCTAGTGTTTCAAATAATTTTTTTTTTCTATAATGCCCCCTAACCTAGATGTCGAACTCGAACGGGGACCAAAGGAATACATATTAAGAAAATGCTTTTTTTCGAAATAAAATAAAACCTAATTTAAAAAAAATCAGTTGTAAAAAAACTATTAAAACATATTTTTAAGTATTTTTTTTTAATTATAAGTGTACGTAGAGTTAAATCGCTCATTGTATTCGATCATGTGGTTTATAAATCATTAAAATGGATATATTATACAAGTCTGTAGTAATTATTACCATTAAACTATTTTTTCGTTTCATTTCCAAGGCTTTATGTTTCATCATTATTTGTGGAACATGAATGTCTATCTCGAATTCTTATCATAATAGGATATTATTGAATGTGCCTATAATGTAGGCCATAGTAAAGGAGGATAATAGGATCATTCGAGTGTATGGTAGTAGCAGTAGGAACATGTTTTATTTAGCAAAAAGCTACAATTAAATATTTTTTAATACATTTTTTTTAACACATTTTACTAGATTTATTTTAAAATTTTAAAACGCAACCTTATTTTAACACAAACAAACAGAAAAGTTAAACATTTTGCAAATTGTATATTGTATCAAATATTACGTATCATTTGTTATTTATTTAAATGTAATTTTAAAGTTTTTTTTTAATAGTTTTAATGATATTTGAGATTTAATAGAATTTTTCAATTTATTATATTCTATCAAGCCTTCATGAAAAATATAGGTACTTATAGGCTAATGTTTTAGATACTCTATCTACATAAAAATTTTGATTAGTTCTTGTTTTATAATTATTATGATGGTCAAAATTAAAAGAACAATTTTTTTTTTAAACAATCAGGCAATAAATTATTTTTAATTTTATTTATAAAGATACATACCTACTAAATAAAAAATTAAATTTCTGACATTCAACCAATCTAAATTTTTTAACATAACATTTATTTTTGTATATTTTTCACAATTAAAATAATCCGTATTGCTTTATTTTGTAAAATTTGTAATTTATCAAATATTCCCTCCCTAGCACAATATAAAATGGAAGAACAATAAATAAAATGTGGTAGTATATTAGTATTAAATACAGTTTTTTAGAAAACAAACTTAAATTAGAACTGATTCTTTTAAAACAACCTACTTTTCCGGCAATCTTCCATAATATTATGATACTTTCAAAATAACTAAAAAATTTTTATTTTGAATCACTAATTATCCCTAAATATTTAAAACTGTTTACTAACTCCAATTTTTCACAATCAATTACAACGTTTATATTTTGACAATTTAAATTATTACCCATAACAATACATTTAGTTTTTGAAACATTTAATTTTAATTTATTTACTTTTAGCCATTTTAAGAATATATTTATCTCAGAATTTAGAGTATTTAGACCAGGGGTGCACAACTCAGATTTGTCAAGGGCCCCTTTAAAGAAGCTGCGATCGGCGAGGGCCGCACTTTGAAAATAGCAATTAAAACGAATTTTAAACTTAAACATTACTTATATTTGTTACAGTTAACACAAATAGAAAATAAAGAATATTTTTATGAACCTTTGGATAGAGAAAAAAATATGTATATACAATAATATTTTTGTTTTCAATGAGATACATTTACCCGTTTTTTTGACACCAAATCATCGCAGAAACTAATTTCGAAGTCGCTGTTCTTAATATGTCGTTTAAATGTGCGTCGATGAGCATTGATCTGTTTTCATTTTTATTTAAATTCATAACTGAGAAGGTTTGTTCGCAAATGTAAGTACTGCCAAAAAGACATACAAGTTTTCCTGGGGTATCAATTAAATTTAAAACTTATTTTTTTTCAAGACACTCATAGAATTTTAAAAGGTTTCCATCGCGGTACTTGTCTTTGTATATGTTTAAGCACTGTAAGTCAATAAGTTCTAATTGAAGTTCAGGAGGCATCTTACTGGCATCAGCAGAGAAGGGGTTTTCAACAAGCTTGAAGAGAATTCGCAAAAATTTGGCGGGCCGCTAAAAAAGACGCCGCGGGCGTATGTTGTGCGCCCCTGATTTAGACCATCAAAAATATTTAAAACATTAATGTAAATTAAGGTGTCATGAACAAACATTTGTAACTTACACATTTTTGTTTTTTATTACCTGTTATTTAAATAATTCTTAAACAATTTATAAACGTTTCCGCGAATACCATACTGATACAATTTTCTCAATAATCTAGCCCTGTTAATTGTAAGGTAATATAATAATAATAAGGGTGTCGTTAATTATAAACCTTACAAGGATCCACTTAAAAAGCACGAAATCCAAAAACCTCTTACAATTCTGACTAAGAAACGACCAAATGTCTTCATGTCGCATTTTATATTTTTATTAGCTGACGCTTTATTTAATGTCATGATTCAAAAAATATAATTTTTGCAACATCAATACCGGTAGGAAAATTGTCGACCATCTTTAAAATTTATAATGCAAACGTGAATTACAAATTTATAATTATTATACTTCTTGTTTTATGAGTAGGTAATTAATAATATTAAAAAATTTTCAGAAAAATTGTTTTAGAATTAGGTAATTTTGAGAAAATCTACCACTGACCTTTGAGTCTGTAATTTTTTTATTCATAATATTTTACGGTTGTTTTAAAAATATATTTTTTTTAAGAGTATGAAATATATCAATCTAGAATTTTCATCTTTCAGGGCGCGAAGGGGTGTAAAAAGAGACAGAGGCGGGTGGAAGCATCCTAACCTTATAAATTAAAAAACAGCTTTGCGGATAACATATTTAATTATGTAAAAACCAGGTACTTAATAAAATACATATTATTGTGCAATGCGTATTGTACATGTGTAATGTTTAAAAATCTTTAAATAGTCTCGTACTTAAATTTTTACTACATGCCTGAAAAACAAATAAAGTTTAAGGTGCTGTTACTAAATAATACTAACAAAATCATGAAGTAGAAGAATGGGTACATTTTTTGAAAATAGCTTTGTAAAACCAAGATAAACGATATTTCAGTCTTTGGCTACAATGTGTATTTATATCTATATATTTATAATCTATTATTGTACAGTGTGAGTTTGTAACTAAGAATAAATTCAGTAAATCCAATAATTTTTTTTTAAAAGGCTTGGAGAAGGCTATTAACATTTTAAGTTGTGTTTTTTTTTTATAAAAAATACCATTACTTACTTGAAATATGTCCAAGAATTTTTCCAAAAAAAATCTGTACTGGACTTGCTGAATTTATTCAAAGTTACAAGCTCACACTGTATAATATAAGGCTTTTTAAAAATTATGAATTTAGGAGCTTTGCGTGATTTCGAAAAGGGTAATATATTTTTTAAATATTATATAATATATATCGAATTTTTAAGTTTATGCAATTTCCGAACACACAAAAAACTTATCTCATTTTAACGAAACTTCCAAAAATATTTACTTATTTAGTAAGGTTTTACTAACAAATTAAAATTAAAACAAGAAATCTCAAAATGAAACTATAGATTTCAAATATCTCATTAAGGTAAAAAAACATTATGCTTATAATGAGGTACCATAAAAATTGTTGAAAAACATTATTGTAATTCTCAAATATAAACCTGACACTCTTGGGTTTTATGATCTCAAATTCCAAACGGTTTTGTAATGAGTTACAAAACACTATTTCTGAGAAACAAAGTTATGAACTGAGGTTGGGCCCTCTGTCAGTAATAGAATTTATTCGAAAAATTATATTTGGTTATTTGATATTATAATTATATTTTTGCTTAATTTCAGTTTTGTTAAAGTAAATTTCCTCTATGGAAAACCGTCTAAAATTTTATTCAAAAATGTATTCGATGATGTAAGTGGATATAGACCGTAATTAAATATAAGACTCTGCTTTAATTGTTTTCTTATTTTTTTATAGGTATAGGTACAGTTACTAGACTAAGAACGGTTAAATATAAAACAAAGATAAACAATACGAACGAGGTTAACAGTAAAAATACTATAGGTATCACTCTGTTTTCAGACTCTTCTATCACTTTTTCTACTGGTCCGTTTCCAGTCAATTTCTTGTTTCGAGTGTAAGGAATGAAACCTACAAAAACTCCGGAGAGTATTGTCCAAATTGCCGCTTGGTAGAAGGATTGGTGCCAACTTCCTGTAATATCATATAGCAATCCTGCAACAAAAACGCATAATAAATCCTTTAACTGAAAGCTTCATAATTAAATCGTATTTTAATAAGAGGAGTTTGATACAAGGTATAATTGAAACGGATATATAACTTTATATTAAAATTATTTCCTAGGAGCTTCCAGCTTTGCCGTTAACAAACATAAATCCTTGTGACAATTAGGGTGGGCAAAAATTCGATATAACGATATTTTTATCGATAAACGATATTTAAAAAATAAAATATTGATTTATCGATATTATCGATATATCGACTACCTATATCGATATTCGATTGGAATTTCAATATCGTCCTTATAACACCTTTAAGGACCAATATTCAAATCCGTCTTTTTTCTTCATGTTTTCATAATTAGAGTCTCCCCTTGAAATGAAGGTACGGACTTTTACAGGGCACATAAGAAAATATTGATATACAGTGTCACCAGTAAAGTCCGCATCATATGGGATTTTTTTTTATTAATAGCTTTATTCAAAATTTGACTTTGGCATCAAGTTCTGCTTCGATCGAGATGAAAATTAAGAAAAAAATAGTAGTCACGTGATTCGCATTATCTGTCAAATTTTAATTTTTTCCAAAAAATAATTCAAAAGTGGGGTTTGAAAATATCGAAAAAGCTTATTAGAATTTTTTTTTAAATGCAGTTTCTAGCCCACATGCAAAATTTCAGCTACATAAGATAATTTTGATTTTCTAACTATATTTTGTAAATTGCACCACTTTTGCAAAATAAGACTCAACGCAACCTACATAAAACTTCTTAGTTTTGACAATGCTTTATTTCTGATACACTTCTAGTTGAGCCATATTAAATGTGCGTTTTTCTACAAAATCAAAATTGGGCTATTAAAATTTGGTCGCATGTGATGCAAAGTTTATTTGTTTTTGACCCTGTATAAGGTAACTTCATAAAATAGGTATTTTTGAAAACGTAGTTTGTATCTGAAAGTAATACACCTTAATATTAAGACAAAAAAGAACACAGTGTCTTCAGTAAAGTGTTTTTTAAGTGGAAAATAAATTTTAGTTTAACAACGTAAAGTTTATCTATTTTCAACGATTTAATTGAAAACCCCTATATTATAATTTATTATTAAGCTATGCCATAATAACGTTTTTGTAGAAAAACACACTTTAATATGGCGCTACTTTAAAGAAAATGTATCTGAAATAAAGCCTTGTCAAAACTGAGAAGTTTTATGTAGGTTGCGTTGACTCTTATTTTGCAAAAGCGGTGCAATTTACAAAATAGGTTTAGGTAAAAGATCAAAATTATTTTATGCAGCTGAAATTTGGCATGTGGGCTAGAAACTGCGTTTAGAAAAACTTTTTCTAATAAAAGTCGATTTTTTCAGAAATAACCCCACTTTTAAATTATCTTTTGGAAAAAATTAAAATTTGACAGATAATGCAAGTCACGTGACTACTATTTTTTTGCTTAATTTTTATCTCGATCGAAGCAGAACTTGATGCCAAAGTCAAATTTTGAATAAAACTATTAATACAAAAAATCCCATATGATGCGGACTTTACTGGGTGACACTGTATGTATTTATAATATAATATTTTTATGT
Source organism: Polydrusus pterygomalis (assembly GCA_963969555.1). Classification (NCBI taxonomy): domain Eukaryota; kingdom Metazoa; phylum Arthropoda; class Insecta; order Coleoptera; family Curculionidae; genus Polydrusus; species Polydrusus pterygomalis. Next base: position 45,617,790 of record OZ018381.1, on the reverse strand, counting down.
TTTATCGATTATATATTATCGATATTTATAGATATCATCGATATTATCGATATATCGACTATATCGATATTTTTTTTAATATCGCCCAGCCCTAGTAACAATTTCTCATTTCACAAATAAATCTTTTTTACAACGATTTCCTTCGTCTTGTGATAAAGTTTGGAATTTAACAAAGTCAGATATTCTTATCCCACCATAAATTCATCCAATGATCAAAAAAGTTGGCGATTTTATCCGATAATGATAAAAATTTACCTGAAAATGGTGGCCCCACCAAAATTCCAATCCCCATACATAATAACTGCAATCCATAGGAAAGGGTGAATCTCTCTAACGGTACCAGTTCCACCAAAATTCCTGGTGTAAACGAGAACGAACTGGACAAAAAAAGTCCAAATAATGCAGCACATATTTCCATCAATATATAATTTTCTATAAACAGCATTATTCCACCAATTGACAGTCCACAAAATACCAGACAGATGGCGTAAGTCTTGGTTATATTCATCCATGGTCTATCGCCAGCCCATCCCAGAAATACCTAAAAATGTTTCAAATGTCAATGTAATAAACATTATATTATAAATGAAGACATTCAAATTTTTAAAGTTAATAAAATAAAATATTTAGAAATTATTTTTGACAGTAAATTAAATTGGAATTTTCACATAGAATACTTAATTAAAAAATTAAGAAGTTTACCACCGATCTTTAAAAACATTAAAAAAATTTTAAATGTAAAACATATGGAAATATTATATTACGCGTTAGTTACAACTAATTTAAATTACGGAATTTTAGGTTGGGGAGGAATAAATAGAACTTTAGTTAAAAAATTAGAAGTATTGAAAAAAGGTTTCTAAAAACTATATTCAATAAAGATTATCTTCATCTTTCAAAAGAATTATATTCAGAAACAAAAAAGTTGAACATAAGACGACTTTACATTTGTAACATCTTAATATACCGGGTGTCCATGGAAGGTGGTTCGCCCCTCTAACTTTTTTATTTTTCAAGATAATGGAATAAAATTCGGGGATTTGCATACGACATAAAACTGCATTTTTTGACAGGTGACTCAATATTCTGGAACTTCCGGTTTAACCGAAAGTGATATAAACTTTCGATTTTCAAATGGGACACCTGGTATATTTTTCCTTTTTTTGACTCCATATGACATTCTAAATACAACGATGTGTCACTTTTGTCACTTTTTGTCACCAAGAAACTATTATTTTCCATGTTTTATAAACAACAAACTAATTTACTTTGGCAGAAGCTATCGGCATGTCAATTTTCTTCAAGGCATGATTTTGTTTTATCAGTTTTGCTGGTCACAGGCTACTTGATGTATTTAAATCTAAATTTATTCTCAAAAAATGCTTCATTTTAGGAAAGTTCTAAGTTAACTTTTTAAAGTTTTTTAATGGCAGCTTTTCTTAAACCTAATAGTGTATGGTATCAAAATAATCGTAATACTCTTTTTTTTTTTTAACCCGACGAGCCACTATGTTGCCATTTAAAAAAAAAGAGTTATACAACTTTTAAAATTAAATTTTACACAGCACATGGCATTAGACCAAAAAAAGTAAAATTGTATTTTTCCCAAGATTAAAGAACTAAAATAAGTGATTTTAAGGTATTCATAGCCCTCTAGATAAAATGATAAATTTGAAAAAAAAATATTTTCTTGGGGACAAAAAGTGACAAGTGACACATCGTTGTATTTAGAATGTCATATGGAGTCCAAGAAAGGAAAAATATACCAGATGTCCCATTTAAAAATTGGAAGTTTATGTCACTTCCGGTTAAACCGGAAGTTCCATCATGTTGAGTCACCTGTCAAAAAATGCAGTTTTATGTCGTATACAAATCCCCCAAATTTTATTCCATTATCTTGAAAAACAAAAAAGTTAAAGGGGCGAACCACCTTCCGTGGACACCCGGTATACAGGGTGGTCCTTAAGTACATCAAGAAAATCTAGGATATGATTCCTGGCATCAATTTAAGTTGAAAAATTCATATAGACTTATGCCCTAAAATGCTTACCCTTTAAGATACAGGGTGTTAAAATATTTTTAAAAAAATTGTTTTTTTAAAATTTCGAAACTCCTTGAAGATACGGTATTGAAAATTGATGTCGATTGATTTCGTATTAAACTGCACTTTTTGGTTAAAAAAGGGTTTGCCTACTTCCACCAGTGGCGTGCATGAAGATACCATCAATATTTTTTTTGTGAAAATATGTGATACGCCACTGTTTTTTTAAAACTCTGATGCATTTTTATGCATTACTGATATAAGCGGAACAAAAGTTGTCTCTACTATGTTTTTGAAAAAAATGGTAGTTTTAAAGGAAAATGGAAAATATTTTAACACCCTGTATCTTCGAGGGTAAGCATTTTAGGGCATAAGTCCATTTCAACTTAAATTGATGCCATGAATCATATCCTAGATTTTCTTGATGTACTTAAGGACCACCATGTATATTTAAAAATAAAAACCTTATACAATTTAAAAACCATAATCATAATACACGTCTTTAATATGAAATAATCATAAAACCTAAAATAAATTTTACTTTAAAACTTGGTTTTTAACGCATATTTTTGATTTATGATTTTACATACTAAAACAAAAAATAAGATTTGCCCCTAACAAGCTTAGCTTGGGGATTGAAGAATAAGTTTATCGAAGACAACATAAACATATTTATTATATTATTAAATTTTAAATAAAGTTATTATTATTATTATATAAAGAAAAATAAGAATCTTAACAGTCAACTTTATAAAGAAATTTATGACGACAATGATAAATTCGTATAACAATATTAAAAGTTTGTTTGAAGGTGGTAGATAACAAAGTAATATGAAAAAAATTACCTTGTCGGACGTCCATTGTCTTTATTTTGTTACTTAACACAACGTTTCGGTTTTTTTTTCGTTTCTTGTTTTTTCGTTAACTTCGTTTTCCTTCTTTTGATCTGCATGCTCGGGAAAACCTTCTCTTATGTGCCTCCAAATAAGGGGGCCAGTCTGTATATACATGCAGGGAGCAACTCTAACCTTTCAAGTGTAAACTAACGAATGACTTATCCAATAATTTAATAAAAGAAATCCAAAATAATGTACAACAATGTACAAATAAAATAAAAGTTAAAATTAAAAAGAGAAAAGAATGGATTACGAACGGTTTACTTAATTCTATTAAAACAAAAAATGAACTTTATAAAAAATTGCAAAAAAATAATGACCGATTTTTATTATATAAATATAAAATTTATAAAAACAAACTGACTAAACTAATTAAAGAAACAAAAACCAATTTTTATAAACGTGAAATTGATAAATGTAAAAACTCTAATCAAGATAATATGTGGAAAACTATTAAAAAAATATGCATTAAAAAATTTGATTTTTAATGCATATTTATGATTTATGATTTTACTTTTTTTAATATATTTCAATATGTTAGAATTATAATTTTGTTTACACTTGAAAACGGTTAGAGATACTAACTAATCGAAACGTCGTGTTAGGTAACAAAATAAAAACAATGGAAGTCCGACAAGGTAAATTTTTTTGAAATATTAAAAGTTATTTATAGCACAAGAATAAATAACAATCAGAAGGGAAACAGAGAAAGAGGTCCGATGGTCAGGTAGATTTTTGGCGCTCGGCTTTGGAAGAAATTGGAAGAACGTATATATCAGTGCCGCAGTGACTATATTGTAGCAATCAGTTGTTCTGCCAGTGTCGTAGTGTTATTAATATTATTATAAAAATGGAGAATAAATCCGACACACGATACATTAGCTGGTATCTAATTAGAAAATCACTAATGAAACATAAGTGTGAAATTTGCGAAAGCTGCGCAAATGCACACAAATATTGTGTACATTTGCACAACAACACAACACAACACACAGTACATCAATTTTTTGTCATGTAAAAGCTTATCAAAATGCAAACTTAGACTTGTTCGGTAACCTTATGATGGCCAATGACAATTTTGTTTACTTTGTTTCTAATTTGAATACAGTTTTTATTGACAATTTTCAAAATTTTTCTACCTACCCAAATATTGTAAAACGTCTTGTAGAAATAGGTAAAAACATAACTGACATTTACCCTTGTCCACATTTCCCCCAGGAATATATTGTTACTTTATTTAATGCGAGTGAAATTGTTTTATACTTTAAAATATATAAATAGGAACTTCAAAAATATTAATAAAAATAATTTAATCATTTGGCGACATTTGTAATCATTTACGTTACTATTTTGTTGCATAGTTAAAATTTCACAAAATTAGGTTTATGTCGGGTTAGTTGAACAGATGACATATTTTATCTGTCAAACTGAACCTCGCATTTTTGTACATTCTTAAGTATATAATAACAACTAATTGTTTATATGTATATGTAGAATGTTATAAATAATGTGCAAATAAAGACCTATTATATTGTATCTATTCTATTTTATTTTAATAGGTATTAGTTACTTCTAATTAAATTTGTAATTTTCAATTAAATTTGTAAATTAGAAATGGGAATAAACAATATTTATATTGAAACATTTAATAATAATATGTATTATTTAACCATCACTAAAAGTTTAGGCCGGTCCTGTCTGGCAGTGTTTAAATATTGGGTAATATACCTGAGTCCACCCCGGGATTTGCATAATTTACACTCGGCCAAGGTCATAGCCGACCGTATCGGACCTCTTTTTCTGTTTCCCTTCTGATTGTTATTTATTCTTGTGTTTATAGTCTATTTCAGAAAGGTGTAGAGTAATAAACTGGGAAATTCCGTCCAATTTCGGTGTCGGCCATAGGCGCGGGTAAACTTTGTGCATTAAATTATTTATGATAACTAACCAAAAATGTCAGAGAAAAAATAGTATTGTTTGTAAAATTAAAATTTTAAGTAATTGCGTAAGAGGATTAGAAAAGGTATATTTTCTGGCCTGAAGTGTCAAAATCGAAATATTGTGTAGGGATTAGTTAGTTAGTAGATTATACGTATATTACGTTTTGCGTTTAACAGGTACCATTTAACAGGTACCGAGTTTGGCTTGGCCTCATTGGCTGATCATATAAATAGGTGGTAATTTGGAATAAACTTCATATATCGTGTGTGTGTATGATCTTAATAAGTATATTTGTTTAGTTTTAACGCATCAGTATTTGCTGTTAAGCCGTATATAGTGTTCACAGTATTATAAGATTAGTAGGTAATCAAATGGCGACATTCACACCAAGAAAAAGATGTTCCAATAATTCTCCACTATCAGTAAGTGAAAAAGTTATTATTTTAAATGTACATGATTGCATAAAATACGATTACCCGACTTTTACTGTACAATAAACTGTCGACCGATGTTTCCGAATGACTGGAGTTGGAAAGTCCACCATTTTTAAATTATTGCGGGAGAGAAAGACAGCAGATCAAGTATAACCTCCCAAGAAAAGTCCAGGCAGACCAGTAAAAGAAATGATAACATATCTTCCAGCTGATTCAGTAGTAGTTATGGATAACGTAACCTATCTATCATTCACGACGCACAGAGAAGACTCCAACTTCATCTTGGAGAAAACAACAAATTATCGACTGGTTAACCATTAAAAGCATTGGGTTTGAAGATAATTTGATAAAAAAGGAACTATTAGCTACAGCAAATTTACACAAACATCGTTTTATGAAATATGCCGTGGAATATATAGCAAAAAAACATGGTGTAACTGTGCTGCGCCTACCGCCATATCATTGCGAACTAAATCCTATAGAACTTATATGGGCGCAAGTAAAAGGATTTGTAGCAAGACACAACATGACATTCAAAATGAAAGACGTTAAGCTACTATTTGAGCAAGCCATTAAGGAAGTGACACCAGAGAACTGGCGAAAAGCAGGCCATCATGTCATTAAAGAAGAGGAGAAAATGTGGGATCTTGACCACCTGATCGATCGGACCGTCGACCCGTTAATGATAACGTCAAGAGGAGATGACAGTTCCTCAGATGACGAAGCATATTGTGATTTTTTATAATTTAATTTCTGTATAATGTATTTTTTGCATTTTGTATTTTGTATTTTTTTTATAATGTTTAATAAAAAAGAAGTGTAGCTAATACTATGTACATAATGCCTCATTTTTATTCTGTTAAAATAAAATTATTTCCTTTTTACGAATATCCTACCGGCACACCTTTGTCTCACCATTTTCAGTGTTTGTGAATGGACAACAATAGGCAAAACCCATAAATTGGACCAAACCCGGATGGCACTACCTGCACTTGATGAAAAGAAAGAATTTTGCAATGAAATCAATGCCAAATTATGAAAGTGGCTTAAAGATTCGTTGGGTTCTGAAATAGACTATAGAAAAACTATTAAATTGTAATTTGACGTGTGAGTCCACCATATATTCATTTCATTTTACCATGCTCTTATACCTACCTACCTACCTACCTACCTAATGCTTATTATACGATAATAATACCAATAAATATTAATTCTAAATACATACCATTCCAATGGTATTAGCAATACCAATATTCGATAGTGTAAATGATGCGTCTTCATTAGAATAGCCATGTTTAAGCATAAGTTCGGCCAGGTAAAAATAAGGCACTATAAACCAAACAAAAAGGGTTATCGTTGACAATGACAGCAAGAGAAAATGCAGCTCTAAGAATAAAGAATAGTCGAACATGCCCTTCACCAAATCAACTATTTCGGTGTACCATTTCTAAAAGGAGTGATGTTGTTTACGGGGAACGTATAGCCTAATTTTTAATGATTACAATAAACTACACTGTGGACCTAATTTAGATAATAATTATTGTAATAAAACGTAAAATTTCGAAAGCTTTTAGAGGTAGGTTTAATATTAGCCATTGTATTTATTGTCAATAAATTAATGTATTGTTAAAAAAACTGAGAAAGCAAATTTAGATAGGATACCTATTTTCAAGAAATATGGTAACATAACATATTAGTCGGGGGTCTTTTAACCCCGTGGAATCCTAATTCCAGAAAATAATTATCAGAGCAATACAAATTATTTAAAATGGCATTTTTCAGCTTCCTGACACGTGTTTTGGCCCTTGCGGGCCATTGTCAAAGGAGTACAAGAATATACTAAATTCTACGTGACATTACAAAGGTATTTATATTATATTATGGTAATTATAAACATGTCATAAAATTAAAATTAGAATTAGAAGATTGAATGGTCAACTGTGAGTTTTCCTAACTTTTAAAGGTACAGGGTTATCCAACCAAGACTAGACAAGGCGATTTTTTGACTTTTCCTGTACTTTTATAAAAAAACTGAAATAGTATATATTTTTTTTAAATGGGATGCCGTATTTTTAATGAGCTTATCCGATTTCTCATATAAATTTTGATCTAAAATGTTGGATTTTTAATTCAAAAACGCCTTTTTTCTTCAGTTTTAAATTCGGAAAATGTTCGTCTACCGTACGATTAATACCTCATAGATGGATAACCGTTTCACCTGTTCACCCTTTAACCTGCTTTAAAGCGTCCGTCAGTTAGACAAAATAATCAAGTGTCAAATTTCTATATATTTTTCACGAATTAATTACAAATTTATTTTGTTTGATTAAAGTTATTCACTTTAGTTTATAGTTTTTTCTAATATGTCATACTTTTTTTATACGTAAGCAATAATAGATTTGCAAAAACTACTAAATTTGTAATTAATTCGTGAAAAATATATAGAAATTTGACACTTGATTATTTTGTCTAACTGACGGACGCTTTAAAGCAGGTTAAAGGGTGAACAGGTGAAACGGGTATCCATCTATCAGGTATTAATCGTACGGTAGACGAACATTTTCCGAATTTAAAACTGAAGAGAAAAGGCGTTTTTGAATTAAAAATCCAACATTTTAGATCAAAATTTATATGAGAAATCGGATAAGCTCATTAAAAATACGGCATCCCATTTAAAAAAATATCAAAGTGACCCCTAGTACTTTTGTTTGATGTTCAATTGTTTTTTGCTGAAGATATTCGAATTCGCGGGAGAAAATGACTTAAGATGGCTATTTCAGTTTTTTTATAAAAGTACAGGAAAAGTCAAAAAATCGCCTTGTCTAGTCTTGGTTGGATAACCCTGTACATATACATATTTAGTCCTAAATTAGTGAACTATTAAGTAAGAACTGAGGAAGCGCCTGAAGGTATTTCGGTTTGATTATTTACAACATTACATTTGTTTTTTTATGGCTTTTTTGATAGCTAAAGTTTCTAATAAATTTTGTTTTCTGCTTTTATTGTGTATGTATATGGGTTTTATGTTGTTAGAGATTGAGTTATTGTGTAATATGCAGTGATCAGCTAAACCTGTTTTATTTTGTTTTTTTTAAATATGTTTTGTGTTCTTTAAGCCTGGTGTTAAAATTTCTACCTGTCCAATGTAGGTAGCCTCGCAGTTGTCGCATTCTATTTACACAATCACTCAATCTCAAAACATAGCACCCATACATACACAATAAAAGCAGAAAAATAAATTCATTATAAACCATAGCGATCAAAAAAGCCATAAAAAACAAAAGTTATGTTGTTAATAATCAAACCGAAATATCTTCAGGCGCTTCCGTAATTCTTAATAGCACACTAATTTAGGACTAAATATGTATCTGTACAGGGTCTTTCAACGAGGACTGAACAGGGGCTCATTTTTGAGCTTCCTTGTAATTAAAGAAAAATCCAAAATAGCCAATCGATGTACTTTTTCCTGCAGAATTCAAAAATGAAACCAAAAATTTATTTGAACCAGAAACAAAAGAGTTACGCTATGGATAAGGTGTTTTTTAAATGGAACGTAGCTTTTTTTATACGATTTTTGGAACGAGTGATTTTTTTTTGTCCTTTCTGATTAAAATATTTAATATTGTGACAGCTATTTTTATTAAATTTTAATGTTTTATCCAGTATAATTTAACTTTAACCTGTTTGAAACATACACTAGGTAATAAAGGTATAATCACCTTTGAATCCTTCAAAGTCCTTTCGGCAATATTATAGTAAATTTGTCAAATTTTTTGACTTTGAAGGATTCAAAGGTGATTATACCTTTATTACCTAGTGTATGTTTCAAACAAGTTAAAGTTAAATTATACTGGATAAAACATTAAAATTTAATAAAAATAGCTGTCACAATATTAAATATTTTAATCAGAACGGACAAAAAAAAATCACTCGTTCCAAAAATCGTATAAAAAAAGCTATGTTCCATTTAAAAAACAGCTTATCCATAGCGTAACTCTTTTGTTTCTGGTTCAAATAAATTTTTGGTTTCATTTTTGAATTCTACAGGAAAAAGTACATCGATTGGCTATTTTGAATTTTTCTTTAAATACAAGGAAGCTCAAAAATGAGCCCCTGTTCAGTCCTCGTTTGAAGACCCTGTACCTGTAAAAGTTAGGAAAACCCACAGTTGACCATTCAATCTTCTAATTCTAATTTTAATTTTATGACATGTTTATAATTACCATAATATGATATAAATACCTTTGTAATATCAGATAGAATTTAGCATCTCCTTTGACAATGGCCCGCAAGGGCCGAAACGCGTGTCGGGGAACTGATTAAATTTGTGAAACATAACAAGTAGTTATTATTTTTTCTTCCTGTGCAATGGAACAACAGTTTCACCAAGCATGTAGCCCAACACAAATTAATTATATTTTTACTTAATTGTCGTCGACTCTTACTATTAATTTGGTCCACAGTAAGCAATCAACATTAACCATCAGGCGTCTAATCTTGCTTTGAATTTATTTAACTACACATTGATGCTGTGTCCTATCTTACCTCTTCAACTCTTTCTTTAGGCAGTGACATCATTGACACCCTGTATATATTTGGACAACTAGACGCTTTAAATCTATACTTATTCATATTAAAAATAGCACCTCTGTGAATCAACGACTGTCTGTGCAGTTTTAAGTTTCTAAAATAGCTTTCGTGACGTGGCGTATTATTCCATGGTTGTCTTAGTCTGGGAAATGATGCGTTGGGGTGTATTTTTTGGGTTTTCTGGCTCATTAGTGGTTCGTTGGGTGGTATGTCATAGCTTTCTGGTAAAGAAATCTGGAAAATCAAGAAAAAAAATTTTTGACGTATAACTTAGTTGTACTTAATAATATGAATAATATGAAACGTTAGATAAAAGAAGATTTAAAACGTAGCCACTAATATTGTCCGCATAATAATAATATATACTAATTTATCATTGTCGTCATAAATTTCTTTATAAAGTTGACTGTTAAGATTCTTATTTTTCTTTATATAATAATAATAATAAGTTTATTTAAAATTTAATAATATAATAAATATGTTTATGTCGTTTTCTATAAACTTATTCTTCAATCCCCTGAAGCCTTGTTAGGGGCAAATCTTATTTTTTGTTTTAGTATGTAAAATCATAAATCATAAATATGCGTTAAAAATCAAGTTTTAATGGAAAAATGTTAAGGTAAGAGTATCAACATGCTTGCCAACCTATAACTTATTTCGCGTGGAATTATTTATTTTTTCTAGCTTTTACAAAAAATTTAAATAAAATCAATATCGTCTTCATATTCTATAGGTAATAATTGACATATTAAATAAATATCAAGGAACTTCATACGTTATTTAAGGAGAATTGTATAGCGAAAAATATCGGTTAAGATTATTTTAACATTATTATGTCATTGTTCTTTCACTATACAATTCTCCCAAAATTAGCAATGAAATAAATTAATATTTTTGTAATATGTCAGATATTACCTTAATAATGTGCCGACGATATCGATTTTATTTAATTCTAAGTTAATAAAATAATAAACTAAGAAAAACAAGACGAACTAGGTTATAGGTTGGCAATAAATTGAATGACGTTGATAATTCCACCTTAATTTATAGTATAAACGCAGTTTTTTTTGAAGAAATATATTACCTATAAAAATATTATTAATTTATAATTTTTAGGTAAAAAATATTACTTATATAAATTATTCAGAACAATATTAATTAATTAAAGCATTTCTAAAAATATTTTCAAATTGTTTGTTTTTATTTAGACTTTAAATTTTTTTAATGAAATCAATTTTTTAATTTTTGTTGGTAAATAATCGTTTAAATAAATACATAAATATTTGAACTTTTTTTGTCCTTATTTATTTTAGGTTTTATGGTTATTTCATTTTTATGGCGTGTATTATGATTATGGTTTTCAAATTGTATAAGGTTTTTATTTTTTAATATATATATTAAGATGTTATAAAAAATGTAAAGTTGTCTTATGTTCAACTTTTTCTTTCTGAATATAATTCTTTTGAAGGATAAAGATAATCTTTATTAAATATAATTTTTAGAAACCTTTTTTGTAATATTTCTAATTTTTTAACTAAAGTTCTATTTATTCCTCCCCAACCTAAAATTCCGTAATTTAAATGAGTTTTCACTAACGCGTAATATAATATTTCCATGTTTTACATTTAAAAGATTTTTAATTTTTTTAAAAATCGGTAGTAAACTTCTTAATTTTTTAATCCAGTATTCTAAGTGAAAATTCCAATTTATTAACTTTAAAAATTTGAATGTCTTCATTTATTTGAATACAATTCATATTTCGTGGTAGGTTATTTGGGTTTAAAGTAAAAGGAATATAATTTGTTTTATTAAAATTAATTGTTAACAAATTGTTATCAAACCAATTTTTTATAATTTTAAAATGTTTTTTAATTTTATTATTTAAGTTGTCCCAATTTATATCGGTATTAAAAATTGTAGTATCATTTGCAAAACTATGAATTTGTCCATCGCAATTTATACTAAATAAGTCGTTAATATAAATATTAAAAAATAATGATCCTAAAATTGTTCCTTGAGGAACACCATACTTAAATAGGTACTTTTGGATAGGTTTTTCTTTATCTATTTGAACATAAGTTGGTATATTTTTCAGATAATTTTTAATTAATTCTAATTGCTTTCCTCAAAATCCAATATTTTCAAACTTTTTTAACAGTAAATTATGGCTAACTGTATCAAAGGCTTTTGCTAAATCTAGAAAAATACTAATACAAAACTGCTTTTTTAGTTATAATAAGTAACTATTATTACCTGATGAATTGGCGGCGATCTTATTCTTTTTGGTTTTGTACCAATATCTATCATCTTTGGTTTTTCTTGTTTTTTTAATTTCATACTAAAAGTAACAGGTACTCTATCTGTTGGTTCATTTTTTAATCGGTTCAATCCTTGATCAGCTGAGGAACTTCTGCTCATAAGTAAACTGGGATAATTTTGCAAAATAATGTTATACAATTTTTTGTTTTGACTAAGCAGTTCCAATACTTCAACTGGAACCTGCAAAAATAAAATAGTTTTTATTAGGATTGATTAGTTTCGTCTTAGTTTTATGCGATTTGTTTAGTACCCTTTTTGATTACAATCCAGGAATAGATATTAAATTTTGTACCATTAGATACAGTGGAAAATTGGAAATATTTTTGTTTTCATAGTTAATTCGATTTTTTTTAAAGAAGAAATCTATATTATTTTAGAGAATACTCTGTCTTGCTTAGCCAATGGTGACGAGTTTATTATTTTCGCTTCTAAGCATTATTTGGTAGTTTTAATTTAATGTTGCCTTCCTAATTATACAGTATGACTACTTAAGTTGGAATCACAGGAAGAACTTTTTTTATTATCTACAGGGTGTGCCGAAATTAGCTGACAATATTTTAAGGGGATAAAGTACATTTAAAAATAAGACTAAAATTTTATATTAATATACCTTCAAAAACGCTTCGCTATGGGGCTAGAGCCCCCCGAATTGGAGCTATGACAAGCAGTTTTTTTAAAATATCTCAGAAACCGATTAGGGTAACAAAACAAAATTTGATACATATTTTACCCATAGCTAGACGCAATAAATGGTTTAATTAGCCTAACTGTATTTCTTCCAGTGGCGTCCCACTGGGTAGGTAGTTGGGAGAATATTGCCCTAAGTTTTTTATTTGTAGGATTTTTTAACTTTATTTGAAATTTTTAGAAGCCCTGAAGTCTTTTGTTGAAAAAAGGTACTCTTGTTTCATTGCGGTAGGATGCACCATTTTCCAGTAAAATCGATTTTAAAATTTTCGGTTTTTTGAAATCCGGTGAAATTTCTAAGGTTTTTTTTGCATATCTCAGCAAACACTTTCAACTTGGGAATTTATTAGATAATGTGCCACTGGATTTACGTTTAGGGCACTTCTTTCAACATGATGGAGCACCAGCTCACTACGGACATCTAGTGAGGAATTGACTTGAAGAAAATTACCAGATGGATTGGTAGCCATAGCCTGGCCACCAAGATCACTTGATTTAAATCCCTTTGATTATTATTTTTGAGGACACATGACTGGTACTTGCTTAAGAATTAGTTTGCCGTGTGGTTCACAATCAAATTTGATTTGCAATTTGTTATTCTTTTTTGTTTTATTTTAAAACTCTCTTAAAATCTCCATGAAAATAAATATTTAAAAAACAAAGGAATCTAAAAATATGTTTAATTTAAAAACGTTACATTCTGTCAAATTACAATAATAGAAGGTTTTATTAACAAAAAATTTAAAATTAAAAAAAATATTACATTAAAACTATGAAATTAAAAAAAAAATAATAGAAATATTTACTTAAGGCTCCACCCCGTGCGACGTCGCTGGAAAAATATTTTAAAGTAACATCCTTTAATAGATATGCCTTGTCGCTAGTAGAATTTCTAATAAATTTCATGTTTTAATATTAAGTGTTTGCTAAGATATGCAAAAAAAAAAACCTTAGCCTTTTCACCGGATTTCAAAAAACCGAAAATTTTAAAATCAATTTTACTGGAAAATGGTGAATCCTACCTCAATGAAACAAGAGTATCTTTTTTCAACAAAAGACTTCAACGCTTCTAAAAACTGCACCTGAAGTTAAAAAATCCTAAAAATAAAAAACTTAGGGCAATATTCTCCCAACTACCTACCCAGTGGGACGCCACTGGAAGAAATAAAGTTAAGCTACTTAAATCGTTTATTGCGTCTTGTCATGGGTAAAACATGTATCAAATTTTGTTTCGATACCCTATTCGGTTTTTGAGATATTGTGAAAAAACTGCTTATCATGGCTCCAATTCGGGGGGCTCTAGCCCCATAACGAAGCGTTTTTGAAGATATATTAATAGAGGGTATTAGCAATAACTCCTACACACATATATACATATCTACGGGTTGTTGGTATTAGTATTATTTTTGGATGTACTTTATCTCCTTAAAATATAGTCAGCTAATTTCGGGACACCCTGTATTTTAAAAAAGTTCATAAAAAATTCTGCATGGTTGAAAACTTAAAATAAAAAAGTCAAATATAAAATTTTTGTAGAAAAAAAATTGCCTTACCATTTCATTTTGTTTAACAAATGTTGGAAGATTCAATGCAGAATGGAAGTACTTTTTCAATTTATCTTTATTCTCGTTACTATCCAAAGACGTTTCTAAATCTTGCAACAAAAATTCCGCATCTTTTCCGCTTGTTAGCAAAGACTTTAGTTCGTTTATATCTATTGCATTGGATGGATTCGCTGATGATACTGATACTAAACTTGTTTTGCTTGATTTCTCTGATTTGCTTAGTTTTAAGTTGGAGTTTCTCCTAAAAAACATTTTTGTTGATGGCAAAAGCAAAGCAGGTTTTAAATTTAATTATTATTGCTCCTTTTGTTTATAAATTTGTATTATCCCTTTAAAACAATTTAAAGCATAGATGTTGTTGTAAAGTAAGGCTTATTACTGATATCTGAGTATCATTCCTTCTAAAATGTATTTTTTTAAAAAGCAAACCCAATATTCGTTTATTCTCCCAAAAGCAGCCAAATACCCGTCTCAGGGCCGTATCTGAGGGGGGTTTTAGGGGTTCAAACCCCCCTCCCCCCCCCCTCCTGAAAACAATAAAATCCCTATATGTTTGTTTGTGTGTATGTTTAAATGCATGTTTAAAGTGTAACTGGTATTTTTTTGCACGGGTCTAATAAAACGAAAAAGCAATGAAATATTAATCAAAAAACGAAATGACTAATGTCACTAGTGTTTGGTTTAACACATTGACGACCGCCGTTCAGTATACTGGACATGTCGTTCTTTCCGTGGAGACCGCGTCCAGTATACTCGACACATAATTATAATGCATTTAAATGAGTTGAAAATTTCACGCGGTCCCTCAGGCTCGACTGATTTATTTCGTTGGTTTCCAAGATAAGAAAAAATGCAAAATCTGCATATAAGCGTCAGTGTAAACTGGACTTTTGACGTATTTATTGCAGGTGGGCGAGAAACCCGTTTATAGACGGATACGCTTTGTTTCTGTCATTCGTTATATTATACACGTGCTTTGTGGCAGAAGAACATTTTTTTAAATAAAAAGTTTATAGCAAAATGTTGTTTTTTGTGTAAAAAATAAAAAAACAGCGTCCAGTGCCTGACGGTAAAATTTCTTTCCAAATACCGGCGTCCAGTTAACTGGACGGCATTTTGGAAAATTTTGAGTGCGAAAAAAATTATAGCCCTAGAACCCATAACAAATATCAGTTTTTTGTTATTACCCCCCGTTTTCGATGGTTTCTCAGGAGTGTCGGTCGTCAATGTGTTAAGATAATATAAAATAGTTATTTATGCAACTAGTGCAAAAAGTGTATATTTATTGCACACGGCATAGAAGTTATAGTATATAATAATATGCCATGTGCAATAAACACACTTTTTGCACATGTTACATACACTATTTTTTCTACAATCGTTTTTTTATTTAACAAAAAAGTTTTAAATCTCTCTGTATTACCTCTCCTTTGTGTGCAAAAGTTGTAATTTAAATTTGACAATGGATCATAGATACCTTTGACTTCAATAAAATTATGGCGCCCTGTCAACGTGAATTCTATTTCGATAGGGTATGGACGGTGTGCAACACACAATACACATACTATAAACAAATTGTTCGTTTCCTAGGTAATTTACTTTATTGCACTAGGGCAAAATAGTATATTAAAGTACACGTTTCATAAGAAGCGGTTTTAGCGCACGCGTCTATTTTAAAAAACGAGCCACGAAGTGGCGAGTTTTTTAATTGACACGTGCGCTAAAACGCCTTATGAACCACGTGCTTTATACTATTTTTTCTATTTGTAGTTTTTTCAATAAAAAATACATATTTAAAAAGAAAATAAATCCGCAAATTTTTATGTCTAAATTTTATGTTGGTAATACTATTTTTTATCATAGTAACCTCTGGACAACAAAAATTATTTTGCGAACTGTCATTTTTTGATTTATTGACCCATTTTCACCACGAGATTCTAAAGTTATTTTAGCGATCTGAGATTTAAAATTGGACGGAATACGTTGTGTGATCCTTGTACATTCGGTACATATACAGAGCGTTCGGAAATTCG
This sequence comes from Polydrusus pterygomalis, assembly GCA_963969555.1. NCBI lineage: Eukaryota > Metazoa > Arthropoda > Insecta > Coleoptera > Curculionidae > Polydrusus > Polydrusus pterygomalis. The sequence continues at coordinate 45,601,284 of OZ018381.1, read as the reverse complement.
GGCGATTTTGCTAATTTTTTTTTGAATTTCAAAAGACGTGATTTTACGTCAATTTTTCAATTTTTCAATTTCAATGTTACCAACATCAAATAAAGAAAAAACGCGTATCGAAATAGCTTCATTATGAACTTCATTTCAAGTTCATAATGAACTTATTATGAACGTCAAATAGAAAAAGTACTTTATTGCATAGTATGCAATAAAGACCTACTTTTGTCATTAGAACTTCATACACAAAATGACATTTTTTGAACGATCGTAGAAAAATTAATATACCTATAGTGTGACAAGTAAAGTTCGCATCATATGGGATTTTTTTTATTAATAACTTTATTCGAAATTTGACTTTGGCATCAAGTTCTGCTTCGATCGAGATAAAAATTGAGCAAAAAATAGTAGTCACGTGATTCGCATTATCTGTCAAAATTTAATTTTTTTCCAAAAATAATTCAAAAGTGGGGTTATTTCTGAAAGTATCAAAAAAAGGTATTAGAAAAAGTTTTTTAAATGCAGTTTCTAGCCCACATGCAAAGTTTTAGCTGCATAAGATAATTTTGATTTTTTACCCATATACTTATTGTAAATTGCACCACTTTTGCAAAATGACTCAACGGAACCTACATAAAACTTCTTAGTTTTGACAATGCTTTATTTCAGATACATTTTCTTTAAAGGAGCGCCATATTAAATGTGTGTTTTTCTACAAAATCAAAATTCGGCTATTCAAATTTGGTCGCATGTGATGCAAAGTTTATTTCTTTTTCACCCTGTATAAGGTAACTTCATAAAATAAGTATTTTTGAAAACGTAGTTTGTGTCTGAAAGTAATACACCATAATATTAACACAAAAAAAAACACAGTGTCATCAGTAAAGTGTTCATTAAGTGGAAAATAAATTTTAGTGGTGGGTAAAAAATCAAAATTATCTTATGCAGCTGATTGCCAGATAATGCGAATCACGTAACTACTATTTTTTTTTTGCTTAATTTTTATCTCGATCGAAGCAGAACTTGATGCCAAAGTCAAATTTCGAATAAAGCTCTTAATAAAAAAAATCCCATATGATGCGGACTTTACTGGTCACATTGTATATACAGTGTGTGTATAAAGTCTGGAAACGGCTTAATAACATCACAATTTAATGGCCGATTTAAACCAAATTTGGTACAGTTGTGTAAGAGGATCTAACGCACCGAATGACGATATTGGCGTTGTTGCCAGCTTTTTAGTTTGTCTGGAATTCGAACGAATTTTATATTTTTAAATATAACACCCAGTATATTTTTACATTTTTAAATTCCACATAAAATTATAATTATTTTTTATTAAACGCATTATTAGTCTATACTTCATAGTTTCCGAGATATTGACTCTCGAAAAGTGACATTTTTGAAATTTGACAGCTTATAACTTTCTAACAGTACGTCTTAGAGCAAAACGGCTTACATGTCCCTATCTTCAATTTTTATTATCTTCCCAAAAAAATCAACTTCCGGTTAAACCGGAAGTAACTCGAAAGCAGGAAATATAGTTGTTCCGGTTTAACTGGAAGTTGATTTTTTTGGGAAGATAATAACAATTGAAGATAGGGACATGTAAGCCGTTTTGCTCTAAGACGTACTGTTAAAAAGTTATAAGCTGTCAAATTTCAAAAATGTCACTTTTCGAGAGTCAATATCTCGGAAACTATGAAGTATAGACTAATAATGCATTTAATAAAAAATAATTATAATGTTATGTGGAATTTAAAAATGTAAAAATATACTGGGTGTTATATTTAAAAATATAAAATTCGTTCGAATTCCAGACAAACTAAAAAGCTGGCAACAACGCCAATATCGTCATTCGGTGCGTTAGATCCTCTTACACAACTGTACCAAATTTGGTTTAAATCGGCCAGTAAATTGTGATGTTATTAAGCCGTTTCCAGACTTTATACAAACACTGTATAGTAATAATATAGTAAAAAAATACATTTTTAACATTTCATCTAAATGCGTGCCTAAAATTTATTATACTGGACACTAAAATGATTTCCTCTAAGTGGAGTTAATAGTTTTTAATGAAAATTATTTTATTATTACAATACATGATTGTGATTTGCATTAATAATTCAATGAATTATTAATTAAACTGTTAGAACAACGACCTAAAAAATTCATACAGATCTTTGATTGGCATTAAATAACTGGTTACATTAGTAGTTATAAATAAAGTTTGCATTTCTCTGTATTAAATTATATGAAAAATGTTTAGCGGCGTGTACAGGGTGTCCCAAATTCGAGGGTGACCATTGGGATCTCGGAAACTATAAGAGATACGAACAAGTTTAAATTATGGCCAAGTTGCACAATTTGGTGCTTAATCAAATATCTTTTACAAATTCAGGAAATTCCTAGTCCATCTCGAGATATCTGGAAAAAAGAGAAATTTTAAAAATTTGTTTTTATTTTTTCCTGACTTTATTTAAAGAAGAATTTTGAAATTAATTGGACTTTCTTATTGCCACTTTTTATTTTTTACAAAATGGCATTATCAGATTTTGAATCCGACGTTTCGATGTTTTGGGCCCATTATCAACTTCATTTTTTTAAATACGGACCTGGATATTTTACCTCGTATATCGAAAGAGCCTATCATTCTAAAAACAGGCATGTATCACACTTGTTGGGTTATTGAACGTTTCGATGAAAAATTACATCAGCATCATCATCTGCCTCAATATACTCAAAAAATATTCTTTGAACAAACAAAAATAATTTATTGAAACCAAATAAGTTAACACAATCAAGAGAAATATTAATACAACAAATTAATTATTAGCATTATCTTATTAAACGAATAACAAAACTTGAACAGCAATAAACAAACTCATAAAATATATTCAAATTGTAAGCCTTCAGCTTCAATGCATTTTGCACTAAGTCGTCGCAATTTTAGTATTGAACGTTGAATGAACCTAGCGGGAGTTGCTCTAATGTTTCTAATTAAGTTTTGCTGTAGTTCATTTATATCATTTGGTATCTCACGATACAAGCGATTTTGTAAATATCCCCACAAAAATAGTCCAGCGGATTTATGTCTGGACTTCTAGCAGGCCATCGCACAGGTCCCTGGTTTCCAATCCATATATTGGGAAACAGTATATTTAAATAGTTTATAATAATCCGTCCATTATGAGAAGGAGCGCCGTCCTGTTGCCACCATAACTGCCGCTAAATATTCAGAGGCTCATCTTCGAGGTGCTCAAAAATATGATTTAATATTAGCTCCCTATACCTCTGAGATGTTAAGCTACCCTCGTATATTATAGGACCGAGAAATTTATTCCTCCACATGCCCACCCACACATTAAATGAAGTTCGCCCCTGTGGTCTCACTTCTTGATGTTGTCGGGGATTGTCTATTGACCAATAATGTTCATTATGCCGATTAATTAAACCGCTTGTTGAAAAATTACACTCGTTGGTCCAGATTACGTTTGACAAAAAATTGTTGTCTTCTACAAGTTTATTTTGCAGCCAATTGCAAAAATCCAACCTCCGAATATCATCACCAGGTCTAAGTGTTTGGCTTAGATGTATTGTGTAAGGTCGATATTCGTTTGAATTTAATGTTCGCCATATTCGCATTCTAGGTGCTTGTAGCTCATTTTCAAAAAGCCTAGTTGAGCTTGAGCTGCGAGGTGTATTATTGACCTTAAAACAGAAAAATGTGAATAGCAAAATTAAGAAAACGTTCATTACAGATAATCGTACCGTGTTCAAAATATTTTCCTCTTCATCTGCATCAATTCGACGACCGTATTTATTTCTAGGCTTGCTGAAACTTCCGAATTCCAACAAGTTTTTATTCAATTTAGCAAAAATATTTTCATGTGGTTGCACTCGTTCGGGATATTGGATTAGATATTGTTCACAAGAAATTCTAGAGTTTCTATTTGAACTGTAATATAAATGCGTGACATATCACGCTTTTTCATATTTGAAAACATATTTCACTGTGAAACACAAAAGCAAAAAATATTTCAATAACTAACAAACATGTCAACACAAGTTTGCCATAATGGTTTAGCGTATAATGTTTTGTTTCATAGCCACCTTCAATTTATTATTTAAATTTTGTCTGATTTTTCCTTATAAAATATGAAGGTATGTTTGATGACGAAATTTTTCATCGAAACGTTCAATAACCCAACAAGTGTGATACATGTCTGTTTTTAGAATGATAGGCTTTTCCGATATCCGAGGTAAAATATCCAGGTCCGTATTTAAAAAAATGAAGTTGATAATGGGCCCAAAACATCGAAACGTCGGATTCAAAATCTGATAACGCCATTTTGTAAGGAATAAAAAGTGACAATGAGAAAGTCCAATTCATTTTAAAATTCTTCTTTAAATAAAGTCAGGAAAAAATAAAAACAAATTTTTAAAATTTCGCTTTTTTCCAAATATCTCGAGAAGGACTAGGAATTTCCTGAATTTGTAAAAGGCATTTGATTAAGCACCAAATTGTGCAACTTTGCCACAATTTAAACTTGTTCGTATCTATTATAGTTTCCGAGATCACAATGGTCACCCTCGAATTTGGGACACCCTGTACAGTAGACCACTTTTATGCCTCCTCAGTTAGTCATTAATTCCTGCAGATGCCGCTGTCAAGGACATTTAGATAAAATATGAATATATATTTTAATTTAATGCTTAGTGGTCGTGATTAATTTTCTTCCCCTAAATAACTCCTCCCTATTTTAAAATAGCAGAAAACTCCAAATGGCCGAGGTTCTGGGTTTAAAACCCAGCGAAGATACTGTTTTTAATTCTATAAAGCATTGTCTGCGCTCAGCTTAACATTTTTCAGTTATAATCACTGTTCTGTAAGTACCAGTTTATTAAATATACTTAATAGTAAAACAAAAACAACAGGTAACTTTAGTGCCAGAACTCCAAAACAAGCATTCTAAAGAAGTAGATAATAATTAAGTACAAGTAATGATTTAATTTCGCTAATTTACAGTACTTTGTTTTGAAATAAAGTACAAGAACTTATTAAAGCGAGAAAAATATTACATAAAGAAATTATTTAATAATAAAAAATTTACAATAATACCTAATTAAAATAAAATTTTTGATAATTAGGTTGAAGGTTAACCAACTAACTAATTAGGTTAAAGGAAATGAAAATAAACAACATTTTTCCTATCTGTAATTAGGTAAACCTTTGAAAACATTTTTATTCATAAATTGGTACTTCTAAGAGTAACACTTTTAATGGTTTTTAAAATGTTTTACCATTAGGAAATAAAAATACCGGAAATAATATTTACAAAAGTTGCGTGTCGTCAGTACTTTAAAAGTAGGTTTTAAATTAATAAATTTAGGTAAAAACATTTATCATTTAGGGCCATTTAAATACCTCTAAACAGAGATAACTGTAATCCATGTTTCAATCATTTACACAAAAAATTCAAATAACAAATTTTTCTTTAAACACTCACCTGTTTTGTTCTATGATCCAATCCGGATCTCTCATTAAGGCTCCGCAAACACACATGTTCAATAAACATCCTGCTAAAATTAGAGTTGTTCCTCTCCATCCGAATTCGAAAATTAAATACGTTGTCAGTGGAGAGAAGACAAAGGTACCCACACCAGTTCCTGATGCTCCTATTCCCACAGCCAAAGTTCTTTTTTTGTCGAACCAGAAGGCAATCGATACAACAGCTGTAACATAACACAGACCAAGTCCCAGTCCTGCTACGGTACCAAAAAATAGGTACATAAGGCCAATTGAATGGCACTTGGAACTAATAATAAAACCGGTAGCTGAGATTATACCTCCTACCATGGTCATATACCTACATCCAAACTTGTCTACCAAAGCGCTCATAATAGGGCCTGTTAAAAGAGGAACCGCCATAAAAAGACTGCCAATCCAAGAGGTTACACTATTTGAAGCTTCAAATTCTGTCAGGAATTCAACGTAAAGAAGTCCAAAGGAAAAACTGATACCATCAGCGACCATCGAGAGAATTAAGGAAGAAAATACTACCACCCATCCCCATCCTCCATCGGGTATTTCTGGTTTCTCTTCCTGATCTTCCGAGCTTGAAGATGAAGATTCTGACGATACGGAGCCTGTTTTGAACCTAACCTCGCTTATTTTATCATTCGTGTCTATTGGGATTATACAATTATTAGGAGATCTTGCCGGAGTGGAATCCAAAGATGGTACTACAGCGGACAGGGATTCGATCGGAGCTTTCTCGTTTTGATTCTGCTTATTACTCTCCATGGTAATGGATGAGGTAAAACTAAAATCACACTCTACTACTGAAAATACTTAAAGCGGAACTCAAAACACAAGAAATAACCAAAGATAAGACGGCTATCTTATTTTTTTTTTCAATTGATGGAGATTATAAAAATACTACAGTTTTTATTAATGCTCATCCAACGTTTGGACCAGCCTTGGAGATTAAGCTTTGGATCGCGACCGAGTTGAGTGTTTGGTATTGAGGACAAAATTCGTTTGATCCCGTGACCTCTCATCAATTACCGTTTGGTGGGTACGATTCAAAGAGGAAACGATGCCTCTGTTGAGGTAATAACACTTCAGGCAAAGCAGCTGACTTGAAGTTGCATTGTTCGATGAAAACTAAAAACCTGAAAAAGAAAAAAGTTAATATAGCGGGATCGTTACATACTTATATAAATTAAACTCATTTAATAAACAAGAATAAATTTGCTTACAATCAACGCACGTGTAAAAACAATCAATATATTTTTAAATATCTTCACTATGAGTATTGTAGAAGAAAGAGTCAACGTCAAATAAATCTTTTTAGTTTTGTGGATATTAAGAAATTCCCCCAAAAATAATGATATTATTATGACAAAGTGTCAACGAGACGTACGTTTTGTAACCAACATTGTCATAAAATATAGGTGTTTATTGTTGGGTAAAATGTCAAAGATATTTTTTGTGTATAGGGCATGTGCACAACCTGACAGTTGACACTAAATGACAGTCGCCCTGAGGAAAAACTGGGTTTATATCTACAAAGCAGCAATTGTACAAAATTTATTGGGCGATAATCCTGATAGGCGAGAGCAATTTGGTACAATAATGATTGAGCTAACAGGTAATCACGCACGAATTGTCCAAAGAATTTGAAATTAAATCAAATCAAATCAAAAATGTCTATTTCATATTGACAAAATAAACATAACGAAATAATGATATCGGATGGCGGTATCCAACATGGTTGCTCATTATATACAACCGCCGAAAACTAAAATATTTAAATTTTTATTTAAAATATGTAAACAAATCCATAATCAAATCCTTAAGCTAAGAGAAAGAGAGAAAATAAAAGAAATTATACTATAATACTAAAAATCTAAAAAGAAAATAGTATTTTTTAAGAACATTTTCTTAAAAACCTGATGGAACATACGGATCTATTCTATTCATAACATATTTTTTTTAAGGGTCGGTTAAACGCTGCTGAGCTGGGTGCAATCTTTACGCCGATGGGCAGGCGGTTGTAAATTAGGGCGGCGTTATAGCTAAAAGATCGGTGAAATAAAAAAGAGCAAGGGCGTCCATAGGGGGGGGGGGGGGCAAAACGGGCGCTTGCCCCCCCCCCCCCCCCTAGGCGCCCACATTACTATTTTATTTTATAATTCAGTATAAATATTAAATAGTACAGTAGTTAGTAGACTAACAAATCACTAAACTGAACAATTACATAATAAAAACATATCAATAAATTAATACATTAGGCATAAGTTAAAGAAATAGTCTTATACAGTGTCACCAGTAAAGTCCGCATCCTATGAGATTTTTTTTATTAATATCTTTATTCAAAATTTGACTTTGGCATCAAGTTCTGCATCGATCGAGATGAAAATTAGGCAAACAAATAGTAGTCACGTGATTCGCATTATCTGTCAAATTTTAATTTTTTTTCAAAAATAATTCAAAGTTATAATTTTTTTTAATGCAGTTTCTAGCCCACATGCAAAATTTCAGCTGGATAAGATAATTTTGATTTTTTACCTATATTTTGTGAATTGCACCACTTTTGCAAAATAAGACTCAACGCAACCTATACATAAAATTTCTTAGTTTTGACAATGCTTTATTTCAGATACATTTTCTTTAAACTAGCGTCATATTAAATGTGTGTTTTTCTACAAAATCAAAATTGGGCTATTAAAATTTGGTCGCATGTGATGCCAAGTTCATTTGTTTTTGACCCTGTATAAGTTAACTTCATAAAATACGTATTTTTGAAAACGTAGTTTGTGACTGAAAGTAAAAAAATAAAAAATAAAATAAAGAGATTTTAAATTAAATCGTTGAAAATAGATAAACTTTCCGTTGGGTTAAGCAAAAATTTATTTTCCACTTAATGAACACTTTACTGATGACAATGTGTTCTTTTTTGTCTTAATATTAAGGTGTATTACTTTCAGACACAAACTATGTTTTCAAAAATACTTATTTTATGAAGTTACCTTATACAATAACAAATGAACTTTGCATCACATGCGACCAAATTTTAATAGCCCAATTTTGATTTCGTAGAAGAACACACATTTAATATAAGCATTGTCAAAACTAAAAAGTTTTATGTAGGTTACGTCGAGTGTTATTTTGCAAAAGTGGTGCAATTTACAAAATATGGGTAAAAAATAAAAATTATCTTATCCAGCTGAAATTTTGCATGTGGGCTAGAAACTGCATTTAAAAAAACTTTCCCTATAACTTTTTTTTGATATTTTCAGAAATAACCCCACTTTTGAATTATTTTTGAAAAAAATTAAAATTTGACAGATAATGCGAATCACGTTAAGTACTACTATTTTTTTGCTTAATTTTCATCTTGATCAAAGCAGAACTTGATGCCAAAGTCAAATTTCGAATAAAGCTATTAATAAAAAAAATCCCATATAATGCGGACTCTACTGGTGACACTGTATATAAAAACTATTGTTTAAGTTTTTGCCCCCCCCCCCCCTGACGCTCTATGGACGCCTTTGAAGAGGAGTGATGCCTTGGAACATTAAAAAGTTCTCTATTCCGGGTTTCGCGATTGTGCACATCAGAGCCTTTGGTTAAAAGATCGCTTAAATAAATTGGGATACCAGACGAATCAATGCGAAAAACTAACCTGGTAAAATGTAACTCGAAGCGCTCTTTAATGTTAAGCCAGCCAGAGTCGATAAGACTGGGAGTGATGTGATCAAATTTTCTTAAATTACAAGCAAGTCTCAAACAGGCGTTCTGAATTTTCTGTAGACTGTTTGTGTGCTAAATTTGAACTACAGATACTGGGCACAGGAAAATCCTCATTGGTTCATAGAAAATCACACCCACTATAATGAAAGGGTTGATATCTGGGCAGACATTGTAAAAATAGAGCAATTGAACCATTTTTTTTTTGGATGAAACCCCCACCGGAGAAAGATATCTCGATATCTCGAGTTGCGACATCGTCAATTTTGTTCTCAGATGCTGCTAGGGTACTAAGAAGGTGAGTTTTATTAGTTACAGGAAACCTAGCAACTTTACAAATGGACATATTTCGCTGGTTTTAGGATAGTGATACATACCTGGATGGAAGCAATGATTGCTGGGTGCTAAAACGTCCTCACCCTTAATAGATTCAGAAAAAACACGACAACCTCTAACACTCGTTTAGTTTCGTTCACATTAAAATATTTATATATTTATTATTGGATTACTGACGATATTATCAAGATCTGAAAATATAATATCCAGTTTTATCCTGTATAAATTGGATCGTAACGTCCAGGTCTATGGTTATTGATATTTTTGCATGACTTCAGTATTTTACCTCTATTACTAGTCCTTTTAATATAGATATTTATGGCTTGGAACGGTTTTTACATAAAACACTTCGTTAATATTGAAAGGTTATTTTCCTGAACAAATCCATTATGGATATACATATACAGGGTGTTGCAAATTTGACGCTCATCAATGGGATTTCGTTAACATTAAGAGAGACAGGGAACGTTAGATTAGGCTAAAGTCTCGTGTCGGTTTTTATTTTTTTTTAGCTTTATTTATGGAGATGAGGAAAAATAAATTTTACATTTATTTCGGGTACCATCGTAAGTAGTATTATAAATTAGTAGCTAGTATAGTAAATTTCCTTAAATATATTTTTTAAAAATATTTCCTGAAATATTTTGGAAACATTGAAAATACAGCGTGACCAGTAAAGTCCGCATCATATGGGATTTTTCATTTCTAGCTTTATTCGAAATTTGACTTTGGCATCAAGTTCTGCTTGGATCGAGATAAAAATTAAGCAAAAAAATAGTACTCACGTGATTCGCATTATCTGTCAAATTTAAATTTTTTCCAAAAAATAATACAAAAGTGGGGTTATTTTTGAAAATATCGAAAAAACTTATAAAAAAAAGTCTTTTTAAATGCATTTTTTAGCACACATGAAAAAATTTCAGCTGCATAAGATAATTTTGATTTTTTACCCACCACTAAAATTTATTTTCCACTTAATGAACACTTTACTGATGACACTGTGTTTTTTTTTTTGTCTTAATATTAAGGTGTATTACTTTCAGACACAAACTACATTTTCAAAAATACTTATTTCATAAAGTTACCTTATACAGAGTCAAAACATGCGACCAAATTTTAATAGCCCAATTTTGATTTTGTAGAAAAACACACTTTTTATATGGCGCTACTTTAAAGAAAATGTATCTGAAATAAAGCATTGTCAAAACTAAGAAGTTTTATGTAGGTTGCGTCGAGTCTTATTTTGCAAAAGTGGTGTAATTTACAAAATATTGGTAAAAAATCAAAATTATCTTATGCAGTTGAAATTTTGCCCGTGGGCTAGGAACTGCATTTAAAAAAGCTTTTTCCAATAACCAAACCTTTTTCGATATTTTCAGAAATAACTTTACTTTTGAATTATTTTTTGGAAAAAATTAAAATATGACAGATAATGCGAATCACGTGACTATTTTTTTTACTTAATTTTCATATCGATCGAAGCACAACTTGATTCGAAAGTCAAATTTCAAATAAAGCTATTACTAAAAAAAAATCTCATATGATGCGGACTTTACTGGTCACACTGTATATAAAACGCTACCCAAGGACGGGTATTTGGCCGCTTTTTGAAGAAATGTCGATAAGAAATTGCTTTTAATAAATGCAAATAAATTACGGGTCTAAAACAAACAAAGGATCCAATATTTCGCAACTTTAATTTTGCATGAGATTTCTTCTTCTGTTGCGCCAGCCAATGTTCCATCCTGTACACATATAATTCTGTGGCATTCGTATATACTTGCTTGGAAAATTTTAGCTTTTTTAAAATAACATCTGTGTAACTTTTAATACTTTCCCAACGCAACGGTTAAAATTAATCAACCTAAAATCTCAACAATTTTTAAATTTAAGTATTGAATATGGCATTTTAAATATAGCCTGCGGAGACACCAATTTATTTTGCCGTGACGTCTGATCATAAATGAAAAATCAGAATTTGGCAACTTATAAGAGACTTTTTAAAATAACTTGTTTGTTTTTTCAATGTTTGTTAACTTTCTCGTGACGCTATTGGCCGGACATCGGACGTTATACGTTATACGGACTAAAAATATTGTATTTATAAAACTTGGATTATCTGAACCAGCCAAATAACCAGACAGACCTGGCCAATACAAGTGAAAAGAAAAACAAGGAATAATTATAATTTTTTTAGTGGCAATATCAAAATGTCTAGATCTTTTTTATTTGTGTGTAGTAATTGTTATTTAAATAAAACTCAAAATTATACAATGTTACCAGTAAAGTCCGCATCATATGAGATTTTTTTTTATTCATAACTTTATTCTAAATTTGACTTTGGCATCAAGTTCTGCTTCGATCGAGATGAAAATTAAGCAAAAAAATAGTATTGATTTTGAAGAAGTAGTCCATACTCAAAGTGGAGTTGAATAGTATAGGGAAAAGAAAACCATAAAGTCTTTCTCCACAATTTTAATTCAATAGCTACGCTATAATCTACATGTTTCGAGTGTAGAAACACTCATCATCAGGATGTTGAAGTAAAAATTATGAACAGCTGATGTTGTTAGCAAAAGAGAAGATATAATTAAGTTAAAGGTGGAGCTAATCCATAATGGAGCTTTCAATAGGACGTATAGGGAGTGAAAAAATTTAGCAGTCAAGAGGTGGAAAATCTATCAGCAAGCTGAAAGGTCAGGGACCAGTAAAAAGCCACTATGGGCGGGAAATGAAGAGAAAAACAGGACATATCAATACAAATTCATGTCAAATGAAGTGTTTTGTGGAAATCAGTTCAGAGTGTGTGTGATGAAAACATTAGTTTGATTTGATTTGAAAAATTCACCTATGTCGAGGAGGTGTGAAAGAATAAGTCAGAAATGAGGGGGGGAGAAAGAAAAAAATGTGTTATATTTGAGTATAGATGCTTTCTGTAAAAGATAAAGAAAAAAAGGGATGTAATAAATGAAATGTAATAAAATAAGTTAGATTAGCTTACCATTTAGCTTGAAGAAAAATGCTGTTGGGGCACTAAGCTTGTTACGGCCCAGTTACCCCAGCAGGAGTCAAAACTGACACATAGTAGTCACGTGATTCGCAATATCTGTCAAATTTTAATTTTTTCCAAAAAATAATTCAAAAGTGGGGTTATTTCTAATAGTATCGAAAAAAGTTGATTTTTACCCATATTTTGTAAATTTTACCACTTTTGCAAAATAAGACTCAACGCAACCTACATAAAACTTCTTAGTTTTGACAAGGCTTTATTTCAGATACATTTTCTTTAAAGTGGCGCCATATTAAATGTGTGATTTTCTACAAATCAAAATTGGGGTATTAAAATTTGGTCGCATCTGATGCAAAGTTTATTTGTTTTTGACCCTGTTTAAGGTAACTTCATAAAATGAGTATTTTTGAAAACGTAGCTTGTGTCTGAAAGTAATACACCTTAATATTAAGACAAAAAAGAACACAGTGTCATCAGAAAAGTGTTCATTATATTGAAAATAAATTTTAGTGGGTAAAAAATCAAAATTATCTTATGCAGCTGAAATTTTGCATGTTGACTAGAAACTGCATTTAAAAAAAACTTTTTCTAATAACTTTTATCGATATTTTTAGAAATAACCCTACTGTTGAATTATTATTTAGAAAAAATTAACATTTGACAGATAATGCGAATCACGTGACTACTATTTTTTTGCTTAATTTTCATCTCGATCGAAGCAGAACTTGATGCCAAAGTCAAATTTCGAATGAAGCTATTAATAAAAAAATCCCATATGATGCGGACTTTACTGGTCACACTGTATATAAAACGCTGATCCTTTTCTTAATCAGAACGCGGTAGGTGATATCGTAGAATTGGGCATGTGCACGTGACGTCATTAGTCAAATTTGACAGAGGCCCTAAGGAAAAGCAAAACCTGTTTTTACCGTTAGTTTACAGGTATCCATTGTTATCAAAAATGGAAGGAAACTTATGAAACGAAATTTTGTCTTTTGAATTATTACTACCACATTTAACCACTGAGCAAAATCTCGGCATATCTTAGGGTAACTAGCTAATACTTATCACAAAAAACACTGCCAAGTAGAGGATGTGCTAGTTTTCGTATTTGGTTAAATATCCTTTTGTGGTTTTTAAAATTAATAGAAAACTTCATTTATAAATTAAAAAATTTTTGAATAAACTTTTTATTATTATTATTATTATTATTATTATTATTATTATTATTATTATTATTATTATTATTATTATTATTATTATTTGATAACGACAATAAACCTTGTGCAGGACTATACCAGAGGGTGCAGGGAGGGTGTAATACCTCCCTTCAAGCATCTTCCTTAAGTAAAAAAATTAAGGATAATTAAAATCACTTGATAAATATATTACTTTATTATAAAGAAATGCGTTGGATGAAATAGGGTTTTAATTTATCTATTGAGATTTCAGCTATTTGGACAATTTTTTATTGTTTAAATCACTGCCAACGTTTCGGTGCAGTCCGCACCATCATCAGGGCTAATTCACAAAGAAACAAAGGACTACTTTAAAATTATACATATGTATAAATAAAATAAGGCACAAAATTGATTGTATAATCACATTCAGAGTAACTAAATATTAAATAAAATTTCCCCCCAAAGAGGGGCATTTTACAGCATGTGACTGACAAGTAATAGCTAGGAGGAAAAAACACAATGTCGCGACACATACGTGCCCCGACAATTGCCAGAACCACTCCTGAACTCTGCATACATCTTAAAATCATTTAAATTATATAAAACAGGGTTTCCACTCACCTCGATTTATACTTTTTAAAATTTATATCCATACAGGATTATAAACATTCAATGAAAACAAATCAAAGGATCAAACACCACCAGCATTTGGTCTTTTGATTTGTTTTCATTAAATGTTTATATCCTGTATTTTGTAATTTTAAAGTAGTCCTTTGTTTCTTTGTGAACTAGCCCTGATGATGGTGCGGACTGAACCGAAACGTTGGCAGTGATTTAAACAATAAAAAATTGTCCAAATAGTTGAAATCCTTTAGTTTTAATTTATGTTATTATATAACACTATAAAAGTAGACTATTATTTAACGCTTGTTGTCAGTACTTTTAGCACTAGTGCTACTATTTAAGTAATCAAAAATACTCCTTCTGCAGTTTCACTGATAATCGGCGACTTGAAGTAAAAGAAAGATAATTGATTCCATACACTAACTTTGCAGCTACGAGTTGTTAAATTGACAATACCAAAAATTTGAATTATATGGAATTTAGTTACTGCTCATTGCATTGTTTCCTTTGTGTAACGTATTGCTTGTTCTAAATTTAAAGTAGAACAAGACCCCTTTAATATAAGTAGTATTTCCAGTGGCAGATTTACAAATTTGCCGCTAGTAGGCTATTCAATTTTTGCCGCCCCTACCAGTGACGACACGTGAGTTGTGAAACAGGTGAAGTGTTCGGGGAAAAAAAAATTTTAAGACCACGCCCAAATTTGGTCAATAATTTTTAGTAAATATTTTGAAAATTTATGATTACCCTCCTATTTTATTGAAAATTAAATTTCTTTCTGCAAAGCCAGTAAAGTTCCAACTACCTTTTTTTATCCCCATTAACAGACACGGCCAGCAATAAAATTTTTGTAAGATAAAAAAAATTTATGGGCCAAATTTGCCGCCCCCTAAAATCTGCCGCCCTAGGCTCCAGCCTATTCAGCCTACTGGTAATTTCAGCACTGAGTATTTCTAAGAACCAATGGTTATGTTAAATTGTGAATTTTAAGCAGTATACAGACCGTCTACTCTAAAATTATTATTATCGACCTTGTAATATTTTTATGTTTAAATAAAAATTAACTAAAAATTTAATAAATGATTAGGTTTGTGGTTGCAAGTGGTTTTAAGAGTAGGTACGTTATTGCTGTAAGGATAACAGTGTTGTCATTTTTGAAAGGCATCTCTTTCTACCTTATATGCAACTTTAGAAGTATGCCTGATTGTTAACAAACGGTTTTTAATGACTGGAATGTTTGTCTCCTTGTATTCCATGTCTGCGCTAATACCTATACATACGTGTTATGTAATTAATTATTTTAGCAATTTGGAAAATTTCCACCGATAACAATGATACCTACAGATGTTTTGGCTCATTCGTTTCCAATAAAAACACAGACAACAGCCATATTTTATTTGGACTATTGTTTCCAAGGTTGGCATTTAATTGCTAATCGGTAATGAATGAAAAAGAAAACAATCACATTATGCGCTATAGCTATTATTAAATATTACATTGCTGAAATCAGGAGCGGACTTAGAAATTTTGTCGACGGAGGAGGTACAAAATTTAAAAACATTATGCCAACATTTTTACAAAATATGAATAAATTGCGTTACTTCAAAATACCAAAACATATAAAACTTCTTCAGCATAAGCTTCCCGCTCCTCCTCCCCCCTGTTTCACTGACATCGATATATTATTAGATTAATGAGCCTAATGAATCAAAATTAAGCTATGACTTAAAGCAATTACATTTTAGTAAAAGCAATTGCTAGATCTGGATATGAATAAAATTTGGAAGCGATTGCTGTTTTTCTTACACCTCTGTAGCAAATGCTTATTTAACACAAGTTCAGACGTGGCTTATTCAGTTGTTTAGATTATAGATTTCATGTTTAGTTTGGTGCCTAATTTGCAAAAGAGTTGACGAAAATACAACCACGTTGGTCTATTTATTTAGTACAATAGTAATCTGTAAATAGGAAACTTATATTTGTGATATGGCAGATTTCAGTGAAAATGAGGAAAGTGATAGTAGTGATGAAGAAATTAAAGACAAGCAATTGATATTCGTTCACAAATTGAAGGAACATAAATAAATCTCTGACCACAACCGTTTAGCTTCCACAACAGCTTCAGCACTTGTAGGAAATTTAATTAAAATATTGGCCTTCTCCATAACTGCATCCATTACAGCAATGTATGTCTTACAGACAGTACTTTGGTGAACACCGAGTTCTTCACCTAATGAATTTTAAAAGCTCGGATCCCAGCACCCCCTCGCCTTTTACCAGTATCAGTAAAATTATTTGCCAACCACTCAAGATTTTCGCAGTCAAATCGATATAACTTTCTGAAATCATCATATCTGCAATTTTTACGTGCACTATAGATTTTTCTTTTACGGACGTTCATATACTCGGCCATAATTGAAGACACAAATTAAGAGCAACGCACGTGTATGCCGCTGAGAACTAAAGTTGACTGCTACTTTACTAATGGTGCAGGGGTCTACCTACCTTAAAAACTTTGATAGCGATTGCTACACTAGAAAAAGTAATTCCTTAATTTATTCATTATATTTTAAGCGAACGATAGCGATTGCTTCTATTTTTTAAGAAAAAACATTGACTAGAAGCAATTCCTGCACTTTTAAGCAATCGCTGAACGCAAAAGCGATTACTTTAGTTTTTATTCAATGGCTTTCAAGAAATTACTTCGATTTTATAAGAAAAAGCGATCGCTACATTTCTATTCATTAGGCTCAATATACGAAGATATTATTCCTATAGTTTTTTGATGACATATAAATTACTCCTAGAAAAATTTTTATGAGACGTTTTCCACAATTTGTCTCGCGATTATATTCTTTGGAACCTTGAAAATACATTAAATGGGGTATCGACTGCTTTGGTTATGCTCCTAAACTATATTAGTTGTACAGTGACCGGCAAAGAGTTCGCAACATATGGGGAAAATTTTTATTAGCGGAACATTGAAAAATCTTTTTTGGGGGATTGGATGTGCATGTCCCATAACCTTAAAATCGATTTTGACATACGTCACGTGACCAATGGTATGGCGGGAAAGTTGAAAAAACCAATATGAAATCATCATAAATCAGATAAGTTGATGAGATATCGAAAAAATTCCAAGAATAAAAAGTGTTTAGAATTCCATTAGAACCTAAAATACAATGTTTGGGATATCTACTTGAAAAAACATAAAATCGAATATTTTTGTAAATATTTTCTTACCGAATTAAAAAATTCCATATTTTTCCTTTCTTAAAGCTTCATTAAAGTAAAACTGACATCTGGTGACCACAACTAGAAATATTCTTTTGTTTTTCTGGCAATTTGAAGTAATAATTCAAAAAATTCGTTTACACTTGGATACCAGCTGCGATAGTATATTTCTAATAACCTTATCGATATTTTTTATATCGAAATATTCTATTATGTTAAGAAATCCTTAAATTCATTAATCCAAAGCAAATTATATTTATAACCGTAAAAAATAATTTTGAATTTCGCAGAAATCTTAAAAAAAATCTAAAAATTAATAAAAATTTAAATTATTCTAGATTTCTGCGAAATTCAAAATTATTTTTTACGGTTATAAATATAATTTACTTTGGATTAATGAATTTAAGGATTTCTTAACATAATAGAATATTTCGATATAAAAAATATCGATAAGGTTATTAGAAATAGACTATTGCAACAGCTGGTATCCAAGTGTAAACGAATTTTTTGAATTATTGCTCCAAATTGTCAGAAAAACAAAAGAATATTTCTAGTTGTGTTGTATTTAAGATTCTAATGGAATTGTAAACACTTTTTATTCTTGGAATTTTTTCGATATCTCATCATTTATCTGATTTATGATGATTTCATATTGGTTTTTTCAACTTTCCCGCCATACCATTGGTCACGTGACGTATGTCAAAATCGATTTTAAGGTTATGGGACATGCACATCCAATCCCCCAAAAAAGATTTTTCAATATTCCGCTAATAAAATTTTTTCCCATATGTTGCGAACTCTTTGCCGGTCACTGTATAAGTACCTTAATTTTTTTCAAAAATAAGAAGACGTCAATATTTCTACAATGAGCATGGCTAATAAGAGTAATAAGCAATTTTATGTTTTGCTATTTTGAAAAAAACTTGAATTTGTTTTTTTATAGGGATGTAACAAAAAAAAATCTTATTCTAAGGGGCATCATATAAAAAGCACCTATCGAAATAACGTAGAAAATAAGTTAGCAACGGCTGTACCTATCTACAAGCCGTTAGCTGCGTGGATAATTTTGTAAGATTTTGTAAAATACATGTCATATCATGATAAATATAAATAAAAGCCTTGGTTTTAATATTTTTTTGCTGTTAATACTAACTCTGCGGTAAGATTTTTTTAAAACTAAATTAGTTTCCGAAATAATAAAAACTGTTTTTTTTATAATTTTATACGATTTAGAACAGGTCGCACCTTTAAAAGTAAAGTGACACAACTCGAAAATTGTATATTTCTAGGTTTAATCATAAAATGGCACTAAATACCGCCCTCTATCAGCTGCCACTGGACCTAATACCAAATCGCTTCTCCCCAATTAGAGGAACCTATTTATGCCTTTCTCATATTAACGGTATTCGCGCCTCTTTTTAATACTAAAGAGTATCATTTCAGTATGTTGTCGCATGCGACGGAAAATTGACACTGCTTTAAGTCTAAACTGACTTGATTCTAAACATTTTACAAAAAAGTAACTGGTATTTAATAAAAAAAGGACTTATTCTAAAATGACTCGCTGACTACTACGACAATTTTAAATTTAAAATGGCATAACTCCAAATAATTCGTTCGTTGTTAAAAAAAATTTGGCAGTAAAAAGACCTAACTTGCGTTTTATTTTTTATTTTTATTTTTTTTACTATTAAGGGTAGGTTTTAATATCAAATTTAAATAATTGTCTTCTAGTAAAACCATTTAGCTAATGTCTCCCCAAATTTAACATTTAATTTAATTTATTACTTGGGCTTAGGAGACAAAAGAGTTAGAGGGGTCCAATATATTTTACAGTTTTTCCTGTTTTCTGCAAAACTCTATTTTTTGGATTGTGTTACCTTAATTTTAAATGTGCGAGGTGTCCGAATTCACCCCAGTTTGTAGGGTAAAATCGAACAGTATTAAATTTAAAAAAAAACATTTTCCTTTAAGAAATACTCTTAAAAGGATGTAGAATCCTACATAAGAAATATTGTTTGGTATCATTTTAAACTTTACTAAAATTGTAATTTATTATCAAAACAAACACATTTAGGTAGGTAAACAGGTATTGCAAATGAAAACCAAAAGTTTCATTACACCTACAAGATCTGTTGTAACTTTCTCCATCAGGTTGATAAAGAAAAGTTGTAAATAATTACAACATTTCTGCAAATTAATAAAAACAAGTAAAATTTAAGAAATTGTATCTTAAACTTGTTGGATTGGATATTTTAAAACAGTGTTTCAGGCGTTAGGAATATCAAGAGCAAACATAACACTGCTGATTTCTTGTCAATTACAAACAACTGTAGGCCGTAACTAACAATAATGATAAGCATAGTTTAATGTTTTGTTGTTTAACTTCACAGCCCCACAGCCCCTGTTTACACCGGCGTAGCTAGGGGGGGGGCATCGGGGCATTTGCCCCCCCCAAGAGCCATGAAAAAAAGTAATTATCAACAATATTTCAAAAACAATATTTAAATTTAATATTTTTGCCCTTTTAAATTTAACGTAGGTAGGCTTACTTCGAGAAACAACGCGTCTGTTTTGGTCATCACATCCCCGTCGTCTTGTTTTATGTGACATTCGCGGATCTGGTGTCTGGTGGTGTAAATTTCCTTTTCTCTCTTTTATTTACGTAAATAAGACAAAGTAAGATATAAACATCGTAGGAAAACCTAGGTAATTACGTTTGGTTGTGGTTTGTTTGTAGGACTTCTAGATTATTTCAGTTGCGGATTGTACTTAGGCGATTACGTAACAATTATAGATAATAGAAAAATTTAGCAAAATTAGGGCGTGGTCCAAAAAAATTTTCGGGCGGGCTTTACGCCTCTATACAACTATATGCCCCCCCCCCAAGACAATATCCTAGCTACGCCACGGCCTGTTTATGTTTAATTCGCCCCGTTAAAAAACATATATACATGCCTATCCCCTAAACAGTCATGTCATTTAATGGTGTTTGTGTCTCTGACGCCTTATACTAGGTAGGTATGTTATTTATTACAGGTATTTAATTTGCATAATATTTAAAAAATATATTTTTGGTATATTTAGAGTAAAAGACATTTATTTTCTTTTATAATTCAGATAAAATTATAAATCTAGCCATTTATTAAAGCAAGAGATGATTACACTTATACCCTTATATTTTATATATACAGTGTCACCAGTAAAGTCCGCATCATATGGGATTTTTTTTTATTAATGGCTTTATTCAAAATTTGACTTTGGCATCAAGTTCTGCTTCGATCGAAATGAAAATTAAGCAAAAAATAGTAGTCACGTGATTCGCATTATCCGTCATATTTTAATTTTTTCCAAAAAAATTATTCAAAACTGGGGTTATTTCTGAAAATATCGAAAAAAGTTATAAGAAAAAGTTTTTTTAAATGCAGTTTCTAGCCCACAGGCAAATTTTCAGCTGCATAAGATAATTTTGATTTTTTACCTATATTTTGTAAATTGCACCACTTTGGCAAATTAAGACTCAACGCAACCTACATAAAACTTCTTAGTTTTGACAATGCTTTATTTCAGATACATTTTCTTTAAAGTACCGCCATATTAAATGTGTGTTTTTCTACAAAATCAAAATTGGGCTATTAAAATTTGGTCGCATGTTATGCAAAGTTTATTTGTTTTGGACCCTGTATAAGGTAACTTCATAAAATAAGTATTTATGAAAACGTAGTTTGGCCTTCATCTCCCTAGGGCTTCAGCCCCCCCCTAATTAAGAGGTCTAGAACCTCCTATGCCACCGGTACGTTAAACTGACTGAATTAATTTACGACGTACCGCAACCGCAAATATGGATAATTTGACATTATACCTATGTAATTAAGTACATAGTCACCTGCTTCTTATTATTTACCTTACCTGACTGACAAAAAGCAATAAAAACATAAATAATCTGTTTGTCAAAATAAAATGTTTGAAATAGTATCACTCTGATTGTGGTATCTTGTCTACATACATATTATTTTATTAGGTATGCGTACGCATATTAAATGTCCAATGAAATTTGATGGTTTTATCAATCATTACGTTTTGAATGTACAGGGTTTTTCCGTATATTTTGGAGCACCCCTGGAGCTTTTATTTGAAGACCTAGAAAAAACTTTAAATTACCAAAGTTGCATGATTTCTCCTGAACTGCCAGAATTTTTTCGTAAATTTGTTTAATAATGCCAATGTCGATTTTTTTAAATGGAACACCCTGTATATTAATTTTTTTTTAACTCCTCACTCTTTTCTGATTCCAAATATGTATATATGTTATATGTTTACTTTAGTCGTTTAGGCAAAATTTCATTTCAAAATATTGCGGATTAGAAAATCTATATTGGTGTGAGGAAAACATGCTAGAACATTATGCTTATTCAGTAACAATAATTAATATAAATTTTGCCTAAACGACTAAAGTAAACATATAACTGTATACATATTTGGAATCAGAAAGGAGTGAGGAGTTAAAAAAAAATTAATATACAGGGTGTTCCATTTAAAAAAATCGACATTTGCATTATTAAACAAATTTACGATGTTCATTGTTTTGTCCGATAACAAATTCTGGCACTTCAGGAGAAATCATGCGACTTTGGTAATTTAAAGTTTTTTCGAGGTCTTCAAATAAAAGCTCCAGGGGTGCTCCAAAATATACGGAAAAACCCTGTACATACGTATGTATCTGCTGTACATAATAAAGAAATCTTTAATAAAAAAAACATCTCAAAATTTGACGTTATAATAAATGATATTCGAGCAACAAACCCAGGAAGTATGTGAGTTTATCCCTGTAAATAAAGCATTGTTGAAACAATAAACTAAAGTCTATATACGCAAGGTGTCTGACCTTAGCAAAAAACTAATATAAATATTTACAAATCTCTAAAATTTAATAATTTTCGACTAGAAAAAAATTTGATAAATTGTAAAAATCACTGTCTACAAACAACACCACCATTTCATCATTAAAATGGATATATTTTTCCTAAACAATAAATCAAAATAATTCAGTATTTGCTATTTTTTACTTACCCACACTATTATATCGATTATTCGCTGAAGGTAGTAATATAGGCCTGAAATAAGCTAAATAAATATATCGGTAAATTGCAGATATAGAATAAACTAGCCAACCAAATATTGTGTCTATCGATTTATTTACTATTATCACGAGCCTGTTTGCCCAAAATATCACAAGTTTTGCGCCCAAACGTGCACAGAAATTAAGCCTGAAATCGACTGAACCGACAGTCTGAAAATAAAATTGCAGGCGTTCGTGGTTTCGACTATATTTCTACCTCTCTACAGTGGTTTTCGTTGCTTAAAGATGGTCAAAATTAATAAATGTGGTTTAATTTAACAGGAAGTCGAACGTTTGAAATGTTTTGAAAACATTTTCTATTTTAATAGCAATAAACTTTCAAGCAGGAAGCAAGAAGCAAGGGACCAATCTACCTACAAAAATACCGATAGAAAGGACTTTTCAGATTCTTTAAATGTTAGAGCTTCGTTATTAGATTACTTACATACTCTCAGCGTTTAAGAATTGTCAATTCCTTTAAAAATATTTCTGTTTCATTTTTTAAAATTTATATATCTTCAGTTTATGTGGCTTCTAGTTGTACCTATCTATATTATCAAACAAAACCTGAATTTCCAAATTTCGGTTCCAAATCGCATCTATTCCTTATAAGAATTCACATATTCTTTATACAATTATTTAATACTATATAATGTGACAGCTTCCTACTGTAAGACAACGAAAATTGCTAGACCGTTGCGTAGTGATAATATCACGGTAATGTAGCCAATAGGAAATAGGAGTGAATGCTACCATAGAATGGTTTATGGCCACTATTGCTCTGAATACTCACAGTAATTATCAAGTTCTATTGGGGTGAAATCTGGTTTAATATCCTGTATTAGTTTTGACTGGCAGTTGTAATGAAACTTGACATTAATCATAAAAATATTTGCTTGCAAGGATTAATAAAGCATGAACTTACCACTAAAAATCAGTAGGTACTGTAGTTCTCAAAAATTTAAATAGCTTCTAGTGTGATATTGTTCTTGTCGTTTAACATTGCATAATATGATTATTATTCAACATGGTTTACTAAGATCGTTAAATTCGTTCATAGATTATAAAGTCCAATACTAATGGTTGTGCGAAATAAGATCACTTTATCTGACATGCAAAGTTTTAAAAAGTTATACAGTGTGTCCGCTTGAGTTCTGTACATATGGAAAACTTTTTTATTATTAACTTTACGAAAAAAAGTTATTCTTCATAAAAAGTTCTGCATGGTCCAAAACCTAAAATGCAACCATCAAATGTCGAAATTTTCCAGTCATATACGAGGTTTGGCAAAAAACGTGAATTTTTCCCAAGAATGTAAATTTTTCCCAAGCGTAAAGTACCTTTATTTTTGACATTATCAAAAATTGTTATTAAAAAAAGTTGATCAGAACTAAGAACCACGTCTAAATGTGCAATAACACGCATTAAATTAATTAAATAATTAAAAAATTAAATAATTAATAATAAATCAATAAAATAATTTTTCAACATAAATGCGTATAATTGCACATTTAGCCGTAGTTTTTAGTTCTGATCAACTTTTTTTCATATCAATTTTTGATAATGTCAAAAATAAAGGTACTTTACGCTTGGGTAAAATTTACATTCTTGGTAAAAATTCACGTTTTTTGACAAACCTCGTATATGACTGGAAAATTTCGATATTTGATGGTTGCATTTTAGGTCTTGGACCATGCAGAACTTTTTATGAAGAATAACTTTTTTTCGTAAAGTTAATAATAAAAAAGTTTTCCATATGTACAGAACTCAAGCGGACACACTGTATACAAAGTAAAAATAAATTAATTGAAACAGGTATTGGTACGATCAATAGAATTAACCCCCACCAACGTCTTAGTGAATTAAAGGTTCTAACGGATACAATTCATTTTTGGGGATGCTGTTCTGCCTGCTTTCTTAATTGTAGAGAGCGCTTTAATCGTAACAAAATGCGTTGCATTGAGAAGATACAATTTATTTATAAGTTGCTGTAGTAAAAGTAGTTAATTATTCAACAAGACTGTGCTGCTAATGGAACTGATTACTACCAATAAAAACACTGTTCTAGCATATTTTATCTGGAACACTAAAGCGGGTTTAATACACTACTGATTTATTTAATATGGGTATCAATACAAACTATGTCTTAGCTAACTTCTTGTATTAGATCCTCTTCCTCAGTGCGCTATGTAAAAATATAGTTTGTTAAGTTTTAGGAAACCTATTCTTTGTAAAACAGAAAATAATAAGAACATCAATTTCAGGAACCGCTTTCAGCAGCAGGAATCTCGAAGCAGAGCCAATTTCAAGAATCGGAACCTATAATAAGACAAACCAGTTAAAACTTGAAAACTTTATACGAAAATGGAACCGATAAGAAGAATCAAATCTTTATATAAATGGAGTACCGTCCAGCAAAACTAATGATCTGCCAAATAAAATATAATTTTAATTACCTAAAATCTTTTACCGCTATTTAATGGAAATTGTTCCACTGCACTTTCGCATGTTCGTGTATCTTTAGGTTTTCCTGACGTCGGATGTGACGTCACAATACCAGTGGCGTTCAAAATGTTGTGCGATATGTTTGGCTGAAGCCGGCATTGCTTGCGGCTATGGAAAATTCCATTAACACTGGTCGTGTTTATCAATAAATAAATGAGGTTAAGCACTGCTTTTAGATTTGACATGTATTTACATAATCTGTTATTATGACTGAATTTTTTTTCTAAATCGGCAGATCCGTAAATTATATTTTTTAATTATACCTACTTATGCACACATGCGTGTGCCATTTGATTTTTATCAATAATTCCTTTACATTTTCGTTTTCTCTAAAAGGCGGCCAAATACCTACCTACTCAGTCCTCATGGGTGCCCATAGAGCCAATTATAGGCGGCGAGGGGGAGAATGATAGAGAGCCACCAAAAAAAAAGTCTATCAAAAGTAACTTCTAAAAAAAAATCCGCAGGTTCCCAAAAAGAAACCGCCCCCTGCCTCCCTTTTCCCATTTTTTTACAAGTTAACACTGTGATAAATTTGAAAATATTTGCTGGTATGTTAAGTTTATTAATATAATTCAGACCCAATGACCTGTACCAGATTATTGTTCGGACCAGTATTATGTACCGTAAAACGGGGCTACTTCGGACAGTGTGGGTAACTTCGGACATCGCGACATCAGGGTTAAAATAATTAAGTGGTGGGGAAACAGAGAATGCAAGCGCGCTGTTTCTCTTTAGAAACGTGTCTTAACAGTTGCCTTTGTACGTTCCGACAGTTAGCAGCGTTTAGAGGTAAGTGTCTCGTCTCCACGTGTTATTTTATTATGAAGCCATTTTTTGAACTTTTTCAAAAGTGGTAAAAGTAACTGGCGCACAGCCGAAACTAGTAACTTTATTTTACTTTTTAGTAGCCCTATATGTTGTTAACATTTTGAAAAAATTTGAAATTTATAGTTGCTATGTTTTTTTTTAGAGAGGTGTAAGCAAAAAAACCCAAATTTGAGGGGCAACTTCGGACATGGTTCGCATATACAGAAGGTAGTTGGGGTGTCGCCTGTAGGGCGGTTCGGCGAAAAGCAATGTCACTTCGAGGCGCATCGGAATTTTATAGGTTTCCCAAATTCACTATAAGTGATAAGATTGTTTTTATTGTTTACATGTTTGTTATTATTTTTGTAAGAAAATATTTTTTATTTTTATAAAATAAATATCATTTATTATGTGATATGGTAAATATGAAAGCCTTTTTTTTAAATATTTCTAGCTTTTATGCTAATTTTTTTTAGTACCTACCCACCTAATATATTTTTAAAAGTTAAATTATTAAGCCATGTTTACTTCAATATTTTTCGGTTTAAAGAAGGTGTCCGAATTTGCCCCACCTTGTAGGGTAAATTCGGACACTTTTCCACCAAAAAAATATATATGTTAGAACAAAAAAAATAAACTTTTTCTTTTAGGAAGTACTCTAGCAAGAATGTAGTATCCCACATAAAAAACATTAATTGCATCGCGAAAGTTTTTACCCTTAAAAAATGCAAAAAACTGTAAAATCTGGCCGAAGTAGCCCCGTTTTACGGTATTATAAGAACATAAATGAAGATATTAATTCGTTAAAGAACTTTGGATCAAAATTATTTGAATTTTACTACTTAGTAAGTTTGGCTTAATAAATTCTATAAAAAACTTAGATACACTTATAGTCTAAAATAAACAAGGGAACCAGTGGCGTAAAAGAATTGAGTGCCCCCTCCCCCCACAACCCTTTTTAGGTTTCCCCTCTCTATAACGAATGGAAAATGATTATTCTTATTTTCATTACTATTAGGTTCAGGTTTATGAATTTTTTAATTAGTTAAACGCGTAATAATTTAATTAGGCTTAAACCCACATTATGTGTTAAGTACCTACTATTAAAACAGCAAACAATTCAAATTTATTTTATAATCCTAGGTAGACTGGTAGACATAACATAGGTAGTTATTAAGTCATAATACGTAATATTCCAACAAACATGATGCAAAATCAGAATTTTAAAACACCACTTATAATGTTGCTTACCATGTATGGTAGTAACGGGGGGTAGCAGTGAGCGAGCCTTATAGAATCCAAAAGACAGAAAACAGTAAAACCCGTGAACACTCAACAGGTCTGCACAAACATTATGTCACTAACAGGGCCGATCCTAGGGTCTCGGCCGCCCGCGTGCAAAGACCTATTATGCCGCCCCTCTAAAGAATTTTTCCTATTTTGAGTAATACTTAACGTTGACGTTATAAACTCATCTGTACATAAGAGTAAAAAGTTAAACATTAATAAAAATGCAAACTACAAATAAAATTTTACCGGAAAGACTTTATTTTTGGGCCAGTTAATATGTTATATTAGCGACACCTTTTTTTCTTTTTACTTTAAAAAAATAATAAACCAACAAAATAATTACTTTTGAAACAAAAATAGACATTTTATAATTAGAAATGTTAAACAACAGTATTTACCAGAAAATATAAAATAACAAAAAGTACTAAAGCATAAATCTCGCGAAACGAAATGAAACGAAAAGTATATAAATCAGTCCTTCCTCGAAGACTATCTAATAATTAACTATCAAATCATTTTTCTGGCTTTCTGAGAAGCCAATTTGTCAATAATTGCAGTGAGATCAATTTTTTCTGGCATTTCGGATTCAATAGAGATGATGGCCAAATCTGAAAGTCTTTCTTGTGTCATATTATTTCTCAAGTAATTTTTAATAATTTTTAATTTACTGAAACTTCTTTGCCACAGAAACAGGTAAGGTTAAAAAAAATCCTTATTGCTAGAGCAAAATTTGGAAAACAGGGAATGAGATCATTTTTGACTAAAATTTCTAATATCTTAATTGGCTGTTTTTTACCTGGAAAAATATCTTTAAATGAAGTTATTTCATTAAAGAGTTGTATACCGTCTATATCTTTCACAATAGTTCCTCCTGTACCTGTAACTTAATATTTAAGTCCATGCAGGCTTTCATGAGGTCATCATTAGAAATGGTGTGAAACTCATACAGAAAGCAGAATATTGAATAGCACTCGGATAATAAGGTAAATCTTTCATTTATCGAAGAGATCGCGTAATCAAGAACTGCAAAATAGAAAACAATCTTGAATTGCAGGAAGGGATTTAAAACTGGGTCATCACTGCCCTCGTAATCAAATAAACTAACTTTTTTTCTGAGCTTTGAGATGGGAAATTCGGGATCAATACCTAAATCTCTAGCAAGTGTTGTTGCTGAATCGACAAATATTTTAAAATTATTGTCAGATCTTTGGGAAACTAAATATTTTTTAAGATTATCTAAGCCTTTAATGCATTCCGCGATGTTTAATTTAGGATTTTGAAGCATTTACTCAATACATCAATTCTTGATAATAAATCATGCCAAATTGAAATTGAACACAAAAACTTAAATGTTTCAAGACTTTTAATTATTGATTTAGCACCCATTTTTGTTTTCGTGTCTCTGGTGGTATCTTTAATTAAGGCCTTTAATGCGGTAATAATATTTTTTAGCTCTAATAGGTCTAATAGCATTGATACGACTTTCTCATCTTGTTTCACTTAACGGTTTTAAAGTAAGAGTTTTCACGTGTTTTTTGAGTCAATTCCATCGATATGGGGACGCAGAAAAGTAATTATATACCTCTTGTACCACATCAAAAAAACTAGAAATTTCACCACTGGCGCTGGCTGGTTTGATTGAAAATCTTTAATAAATAAATCCATTTGAAATAATTCACAAAAATATTGTTTTCTTCTTCGACGTCAATTTAAAGTTATCTTTTATAGTTTGATAAATGTTACTTTATTTTTATTTCGAGAAATTCGTAAAAAGTTTTGCTTGATTGACAGAACTATCTGCCTTGTTTTATCCGCCCGCGTGCGGTGCACGCGCTACACACCTGCTAGGATCGGCCCTGGTCACTAAGTAGGTACTATACAAGGTATTATACAAAACGACCAGATCGTCGAGAATTTTTTTTTTGCAAAATCGTTTATAATTTTGTCGATATTTAATGTTTTAACAAACTCGTGTTCGATACTGATTAAGGATAAATCCGAAAAGCGTTGTTGTCCCATGGTGTTACGTAAATGGGTTTTTACCATTTCAAGTTTGGAAAAATATCCTTTCGCTGATGCCACACTAACTGGTAAAGTTAGAAATAACATTACTGCACTAGATACATCTGGAAAATTTGAAGAACACACTGATTTTTATTAATAAATGATCGGCAAGTTCATACATTGTTTTTAATTTAAAAAAAATATCTTCAAGTCCCTTTCTGAGGCTTAAAATTTGACTAGGAAAGTCAATGGAAAACTTTTTATGGTATATCGTTTGTAAATTCTGCGCTTTCACGTATAATTCTTCTTCACTTAACAAAGTTAAATTCTCAGGATATAAAAAAATAAAATTAATTATGAAATAAAATACCTATGAAAAGTAAAGCTGGCAGAAATTTTTGTCCCGTCATTGTGAGCCCCTCGGTTGCCCGCCCCCCCCCCCCCCCTTGGTGCGGGGTCTGCGAGGGTGTTTGTTTCGCCACTGAAGGGAACCAATATTTGACCATCTTCAATTTTGCGTGCGGGATTTTATATGTTGCGCCAGTTGAAACACCACTTTGTATGGGGTTTTTTATTGGGTTGAAAAAAAAAATACTACCCCCTACGTTTATGGTAAATACCTATTTATTCAAGGTATTTAAAAACCTCATCAATTTGCAGCCTTTAATGAATACCAATTAATTTTTCCCAGCGCCTAAAAGAAACTTATACCTGTCAAGTAAAGTACAAACGCTCCTAAAGCTAACATAGCAACAATTAGTAATACTAGTGGTATAACTTGATCTGTTTGTTCAGTCACTTTTTCTACAGACCCCTTTCCAATAATTATTCTGTTTTTCGTGTATGGAATGATTCCTATAAATATTCCTGATAAAACTATCCAGATTGCGGCTTGATAAAATGATTGCTCCCAACTTCCAGTCATATCAAATAGAAGCCCTAAAATTCATAATAGTTAAGTGTGTATCTGATGGGCTTCACATAATTTACTTTTAGTATTATTGCAAACAACAACTTTGTGATGTAGTATGATGTGCAGGAAACTTTTGAACAGCAATAGAGATATTACATACCGGCATTGGGTATTGGTACGTAAAGTAACAAAGGATAAAGAACCCGAGTGGTCGGAAGACAACTTGATCCATATTATTATGTGAAAGTAAAAAATCGAAATCTGTGTATGAATTTATTTACATGTTCTTCAAAACCATTGGTTTCTTATTTCTTCAATACTTCCAGTTTACGTAAAAGCGAGTCATTTCTCTGAGAGGTAATCTTAACGGGCAAAAACCTATTAGAATATTATTGGGTTGTGTGATACCACCAAGTGCAGTCTCAAGCTCCACCGAGGAGTATGAGAGTCAAGAACCTCCTGAGTAATCTATTCCAAATATGTTGAACCAATTACTAGAGTACTAATCACACAATCAGTTTCAGATAGAAGAAAAATAGAAGAAGTCGAAGGTTTGGATTCTTAGTCTAAGTCGTTAATACTGAAAAAATACGTCTTAACATTATTTTTAACATGTATTTTATACCTGCATATGGTGGTCCCAACAAAGTACCAATTCCCTGACATAATAATTGTAATCCATAGGCCAAGGTAAACCGTTCCAGTGGAACCAGTTCCACGACTATACCGGGTGTGAAAGCAAAATGACACGACAAACTAATACCAAACAATGAAGCGCATATTTCCAGGGCTATGTAGTTGTTGACAAAGAACATTAGTCCACTGATTGACAATCCACAAACGACCAGAAGGATGCCGCAACTTTTCGTTATGCTCATCCAGGGTCTGTCGCCGGCCCATCCCAAAAATAGCTAAAATACATACAATTTTTATGTGAATTGTTCAGAAATTTTAAGCGTGTTTTTAGCATGTAAGTTCGAAAGGAGTATTTAAATTACAAATTTTTTCAAGTCAAGGACAAAAAGTTAGATAGGAATGTTAGATAGGTCACGAAAGGCTATTCGACCTTTACATAGTTGAATGGCGTGCTATGCATCTAACTTAATAGTATAATATACATATACATGGTTGGGCAAATGTTCCGGATCGGCTTAATTACCGGCGAACGAGAAGTGATATCGGATCCGGGTTTTGGGCAATCTATACGACTAAAATTTTACTATTTGACTATTATACCATATGTCAGTAATGTCACCAACTGTCAAGTGTTGACGTTATTTATTTATTTTTTTAAATTAAAACGGAACGCCATGTATATTATTACATTTTTAAATTCCACATAAAATTATAATTATTTTTTATTAAATGCACTATTAGTCTATACTTCATAGTTTCCGAGATATTGACTCTCGAAAAGTGACATTTTTGAACTTTGACAGCTTATAACTTTCTAACAGTATGTCTTAGAGCAAAACGGCTTACATGTCCCTATATTCAATTTTTATTATCTTCACAAAAAAATCAACTTCCAGTTAAACCGGAACAACTATATTTCCTGCTTTCGAGTTACATCCGGTTTAACCGGAAGTTGATTTTTTTGGGAAGATAATAAAAATTAAAGATAGGGACATGTAAGCCGTTTTGCTCTAAGACGTACTGTTAGAAAGTTATAAGCTGTCAAAGTTCAAAAATGTCACTTTTCGAGAGTCAATATCTCGGAAACTATGAAGTGTATTTAATAAAAAATAATTATAATTTTATGTGGAATTTAAAAATGTAAAAATATACAGGGTTTGTTCGTTGTTTAAAAAAAAAATAACGTCAACACTTGACAGTTGGTGACATTACTGACGTATGGTATAATAGTCAAATAGTAAAATTTTAGTCCTATAGATTGCCCAAAACCCGGATCCGATATCACTTTTCGTTCGCCTGTAATTAAGCCGTTCCGGACATTTGCCCAACCCTGTATACATAATATGCAATATTTTTAGTAGAAAAAATGCCAGGTTAAAAACACATTTATAAAATAACATTATGTAAAGTTTTATGTATCTAAATATCGCCTAATGTGTAGATTATATTTACAACAGCTCTTTTGTTAAAATTATTTTAAACCAGCCCATATGATTCAGTTTATATACTCTAAATGTCAATATACAAACTTGACACTTTGGTGAACGCTCAAATATTAATCCAAAAGTAGAAATCTACGACGATACACCAAAGGTAGATCACGCTTCATACTCATAAACCTTCAGCTTTTCTGTAAGTTTTCTTTTTTAGGATTTGGTCAATTAGATTTGAGTTCTATCCGTTATTAACCTCAATTTGTTTAATAATGTTTAGTTCTGTTTAATTGTTGAAAATTGATTTTATTTAGAGGGGGAGTTTGGGAATTACTAGTCTATATATCATACTGTGAAAAGTATCTAATTTGTGTTGTATAGGGTGGTAAGAAGAGTTTTGTATGACAGTATTATTATCAGATGGTTTATGGAAAACGGAGAAAACATTTTCTCTCTTAATATTTAAATCAAGAAAATTGATAGAATTGTTACTTTCGTGTTCTATTGTAAACTTGATATTTTTGTGTAGGCTGTTAATATATTCTAAAAATACTTTTAACTGTCTATCAGTACCAAGAAAACATGTTAAGACGTCATCTTCGTGACGTGATACTGTCATACACAACTCTTCTTGCCATCCTATACAACACAAATTAGCTTCCTTTCACAGTATGATCAGTGGCGTAGCCAGGTGAGGGCCAGGGGGGAGGGCGCCTGCCCCCCCCCGCCTCCCTTGCATGGCGCCCCTTGCCGCTTAGTGCCCGTATGCAAAATAAAAATATACTTTAATTACACCCTGTAACATTTATTGAAATTGAAAATAATTTGGTATTCTATACATATGTATTTTGAAAAACATTTGCATTTGCCACCCCCCCCCCCCCCCCCCCCCCAAGAGCCATGAAACAAAGTAATTATCAACAATATTTTAAAAACAATATTTAAATTTAATTTTTTTGCCCTTTTAAATTTAACGTAGGAAGGCTTACTTTGAGAAACAACGCGTCTGTTTTGCTCATCCCATCCCCGTCGTCTTGTTTTATGTGACATTCGCGGATCTGGTGTCTGGTGGTGTAAATTTCCTTTTCTCTCTTTTATTTACGTAAATAAGACAAAGTAAGATATAAACATCATAGGAAAACCTAGGTAATTACGTTTGGTTGTGGTTTGTTTGTAGGACTTCTAGATTATTTCAGTTGCGGATTGTACTTAGGCGATTACGTAACAATTATAGATAATAGAAAAAATTTAGCAAAATTTGGGCGTGGTCCAAAAATTTTTTCGCCTGCGGCGCTTTCGCCTACGGCGGGCTTTACGCCTCTATGCAACTATATCCCCCCCCCCCAAGACAATATCCTAGCTACGCTACTGAATCTAATTGACCAAATCCTAAAAAAGAAAACTTACAAAAAGGCAATTGACTTAGTTTTTCCTAGAAGCAAAAACTCTGACCAATTTAAACTTGTCACTTTCTTTGGAAAACCTAGCAAAGCAAGCAATAAATCTTAACAACCTTGATATAAATGTGTGTTACAAAACTAATAACTCTTTAAGTAAACTTATCAAAAACAATAAAACTTAAAGCGATAAAAACAAAAAATCAAGCGTCTATAAATTAAAATGCAAAGACTGTCCTAAAATATACATTGGCCAAACGGGTAGACATTTTGACAAAAGAATACAGGAACATTATAACAGTTTTCTAAAAAATAAAACATACTCAAACTATGCTAACCATTTACTTGATTATCAACATAATTTCGATCCTACCTTTAAAATCTTACATACAGAAAACAAAGGCTTAAAACTAAATTTGTTAGAATCTATGGAAATGAATAAACTAAAAAATACGGACCTGTTACTTAATGATCAACTGGATTTAAATAATTCACTTTGTTAAATTTATTCTGTTGACCATATAGGTACCTACTTATGATTTTATAAATTATCCATATTGTACCTAATTTAATTTAGTAGTTAGTACAGTTAGTAGTTCAACTTTGTTTTACTGTATATAATACTATAAATACATACCATGCCGACGGTGTTGGAAATACCAATATTTGATATAGTAAACGAAGCATCCTCAGCAGTATAACCATTTTTAAGCATAAGTTCCGCTAAATAAAAATATGGCACAATAAACCAAACAAAAAGGGTTATCGTCGAAAATGAGAGCAGAAGAAAGTGGAGCTCTAAAAATAGAGAGTAGTCGAACATTCCTTTTATTAAGTCTACTGCTTCGGAATACCATTTCTAAAAAGTGAATTTAAATTTTAGACCATGCCTTAAAAAAATTAATTTCAATGTAATATTTATTATTATATCACTTCCTTACCTCTTCACGTTCTTGAGGTCTTGGCACCATGGACACCTTGTAAATATTGGGACAACTAGATGCTTTCAATTTGTATTTATTTGTATTAAATGCGCCCCTGTGAACTAAGGAATGAGTATCCAGTTTAAGGTTCTTAAAGTATTTTTCATGATATGTTTTTGAATTCTGGCGACCAATCAGTGCCCGGCGTTCTGGCCCTAAGTGCTGAAATAGCCATATTAACTATATTATTTTACATTTTAACCTCAGAAAATCGGTTAATTTCCAAAGCCCATAAACTAAGCCTAATCATACTATATTTCCAGCTGGCATTTAATACCCCTTATACATTTAATTGTTGATTGACATCTACTCTAGCTTAGAAGGCTGTATTGGCAGCAGCTACTTGTTTTTAGTTTGCCACTGTTGTTCATAAAATAATCCGCTTTTAGAAATATATATACGTTTTTTTACCTGATGAAGAGATGATGACCTCATCCTATCTTTAGCTTCAACACCATTTTCCACATCTGCTTCATCACTTAGTTCTTGTATGTCATTACCGACCGAGGTGGTTTTGGATAAAACCAAACTTGGATATTTTCTTAAAATTATATTGTACACATTTTTGTTTTTACTTAGCAACTCTATTACTTCCGCAGGAACCTTTAAAAAGAGGTTTCTTAATTTAGTATTATTTATTGGTTTCAATGTTTTTTTAAAATTTATCATTATTTGCGATAGCAACCATGCAGCTACTGCTATTGAAATGGCAGTACCTACTTCATTTCTAGTAACCAAGTTGCAGGATTCTCAATAAAATTAAAAATTGATGTCATATTTAAGTAAGTATATCAACGAAATTTGTTTTATAAAGATTTTCTGAGCTACTTACCGCATTGTACTCTTTAATGTACGTTGGAAGATGTAATACTGAATTAAAATACGTTTTCAACTTGTCTTTATCCTTATTGTTTCCTAAGTTGCTCTCCAAACTTTTCCACAAATCGTTTGCATCTTTGTCGCTTGTTAATAATACCTTTAGCTCATCTATATCTATTGCATTTAATTTGTCGTCCGAAGCTGAATTTCTCTTACCATTTGTTCTTAAATTATTCAAATCTGATTTAGAATCTTTCCTAAAAAGTAATCTCATTAAGTATTTATAATTTTATATTAGAAAGGTTTTAGCTGAGACTAGATAAGAATGTGATATGAATTTCTAACATTTATTTGATGTAAGTAACAATATTAGAATTGTAATAAACATAAATTGATATACCGTTTACTTCCTGCATTGATTTTATTACCTGTCCTGTTCAATAATCCAGTCAGGATCTCTCATTAAAGCTCCGCATACGCTCATATTTAAGAAGCAACCTGCTAAAATCAGTGTGGTGCCTCTCCAACTATATTCGTTGATCAAAAATGTCGTCAATGGAGAAAATACAAAAGTTCCAATACCTATTCCGGAGGAGCTGATACCTACTGCCATATTTCGTTTTTTATCGAACCAAAAGGCAACCGATACCACAATGGTGACGTACATTATACCCAGTCCAAGTCCTGAAATCACTCCAAACGTCAAATACATGAGACTTAAGGAATGACATTTGGAGCTTATAACGAATCCTGTAGCGGAAATAACTCCCCCAATCATAGTCATTATTCTACAACCATATTTATCAACAAGAGCGCTCATAATGGGGCCAGATATTAAAGGAACTGCCATGAAAAGGCTACCAATCCAAGAAGTAGCGCTGTTGGATGCACCAAATTCTTTTAGAAATTCTACGTAGAGAAGTCCGAAGGAGAAGGTAACCCCGTCCGCTATCATGCACAGGAAAAACGTGGCAAATACCACTATCCATCCCCAGCCTCCATCGGGAATTTTCGGGTCATCGTCGTCGTCGTCATCCGTGGATGAAGAAGTAATAGATTTAACTTGTAACGTAACGTCTCTTGTTTTAAGATTTGTATCCATAGGAACTACGAAACCGATTTCTCGTGTTTGAGGTAGGGAATCTAGAGATGGTGCTACAGTTGATAGAGTTGCTATTGGAGCCCGGCCAGCTCGGTTTATATTGGTGGACTCCATGATAATATACTTCCCGTAGGCGTCTATTTGGAACCGGAAGGATTTATTTATGACAAACCTTTCTTTCAATTAATATTTAGGCAGAAAATTGGGGATATATGCATCCAGCGTTTTGACCAGCCTCGTAAATAAATTTTGGGGTTACGATAATTAGAACAGAGGTTCCCGTTTATTACAGGAGACGATCGAGATTGCTGGTCTGCGTTTCTATTCATACGGATGACGTAGAAGATAACTGGCCGTCAAGATTTTTTTAATGGTATTATTTGATATCACGTAAAGGATGTGGTTGTTGCATTCTCCGGTGAGAGGTAATAAAATCTAAAACAAAGAATTATTCTTATTGCCACAGACCAAAAATATATTTCTTACCAATATATTACATATAACTAAAAACTGTGTGGCGTTTAGTTTTATGCCCCCACTGAAAATCGAACCCAGAACCTCGCGGATACCCATCGAACTTTCTGTTCTGCTACAGAGCCTTTTTTTCTCGACCTTCGGTTATATAAATTTTTCAATGTTTTATGTTAGTTGTATACAGTTCGGAATCTTCTGCTATTTCAAACCGGGGAAGGGTTTATTAAGGGGAAGGAACTCATTCATGACCACTGATCATTAAGATCTGTTTTATATCCTTCATCCAGATATTTCGTCAACATTTTGCGACATCTGCAAGAATCCGATAAACATATATATTTAATATAGAGACATTTATAACATAACATTTTATAAGATTATAAGAAGATGGGTTTCGAAATACTTTATAACAAATTTTAGATTTCTAATTTGTTTTATAATGTGTTTATCATTGAGAAAGATTGTATTCTATGCTGATATTGTTGATTATGATTATTAGAAAAATGAGTTGTTTGTATGTAGATTACTTTATCAGATATGTGTTAGATAAGGAAAAATATGTACCTAGGTATAGCGCATTGTGCTAAATCTATAAGGCTTGAATAAATATACAATATATTATACGTCATAGAATAGAATTAATATAAACATTTTCTTTTAATCTAGTCGATAGAATTTGAAAAATATTTTGGAAATACAGTAGATTCGCCCTAGTGTAAACTATCCAGACTGTTCACATTACCGAAGGTATACTTGAAAACACAAATATTAGTGTGAATCCAAGAAAGTAGTGTAGAATCTGCTCCTTAACGTAAAATAGTAGTCACGCGCATTATCTGTCAAATTTAAATTTTTTCCAAAAAATAATTCAAAAGTGGGGTTATTTCTGAAAGTATCGAAAAAAGTTAATGGAAAAAGTTTTTTTAAATGCAGTTTCTAGTCCACATACAAAAATTTTAGCTGCATACGATAATTTTGATTTTTACCCATATTTTGTAAATTGCGCCACTTTTGCAAAATAAGACTCAACGCAACCTACATAAAACTTCTTAGTTTTGACAATGCTTTATTTAAGATACATTTTCTTTAAAGTAGCGCCATATTAAATGTGTGTTTTTCTACAAAATCAAAATTGGGCTATTAAAATTTGGTCGCATGTGATGCAAAGTTTATTTGTTTTTGACCCTGTATAAGGTAACTTCATAAAATAAGTATTTTTGAAAACGTAGTTTGTGTCTGAATGAAAGTAAAACACCTTAATATTAAGACAAAAAAGAACAGGAAAGTGTTCATTAAGTGGAAAATAGATTTTAGTGGTGGGTAAAAAATTAAAATTATCTTATGCAGCTGAAATTTTGCATGTTGGCTAGAGAATACATTTAAAAAAAAACTTTTTCTAATAACTTTTTTCGATATTTTCAGAAATAACCCAACTTTTGAATTATTTTTTGGAAAAAATTAAATAAAATTTGACAGATAATGCGAATCACGTGACTACTATTTTTTTTGCTTAATTTTGACTTGATGCCAACATCAAATTTCGAATAAAGCTATAAATTAAAAAAAATCCTATATGATGCGGACTTTACTGGTCACACTGTATATAAAATTGTCTGTTAAAAACAATCCATGTCAAGTTTACCTTTACCTTTCCTTTAAAAATGAAAAATATTAACTTAAATAGTACTGATACCAAAAATGTATACTTACAATTCTTTAGACAATTTTAACAAACAGCAATTATCGTTAATTAGTATTTATTAACACAAGCAACAATTTGTGCAACAAACGATGTTTCGTCGGCGAGATACTGAATAATTTTAATTTTTCATTAACTTTTATCGGCTTTTATACTTACCATAAATTCGCACTGTCCTGATGTCATAGTATTTTACGACTGCCAATGTACAATAAAATTGATTGAATCCGGAAAAACAAAATCCTTTAAAACTAAGCTATATATATTTTTTAATTACATTATTGCTTTTATTTTTTTTTCGTGTACAGGGTATCCCAAGTTAAAGCCTTATTTTAAGGAGTTCGGAAACTATAAACATAATTTAGTGCCTTGTAATAAAGCGACAAGAAAGAAAATTTTCAAAATCAATTTTATCGGTGCATTGTAATGGAAAATTTTAAGAAACTTCAGCAGGACATTATTAAGCTAAATTTTTTCGCTCTTTATCTGTATGAACACAGTTATTATTATACCATACGTGTTCCGCATGCAGAACCTATATCGATATCAGCGAATAAAATGGTTAATTATAGTAAATATCAAATTTTAATCAATGAAAAGTGAAGGTGTTTCGGACTTCCATTTTCCATTGTCTTTATTTTGTTACAAATCACACCCTATTCAGTGGCGTAGCGTGGTTAAAGGGGCGGAGGGGGCGGAAGCTTCAAAGGTAAGGGCGTAGAAATTTTTTACGGGGAGGGGGGGTGTAAATAGCGCCGCAGGCGAAAAATTTTGGGTGCCACGCCCTTTTTTTCGATGATGTTGCCTGATTTTCAAGTAGGAAAAATATAAAATACACAAGATCCTTAAGAAAATCACAAAAAAATTGATCAATTAAAAAAAAGTGCTTCGTTCTCATAGCTCATTATGGGTCCTGGGGGGGGGGGGGAGTAATTACCCCCTTATCTACGCCCTTGTTCAGAGGGCGCCTCACTGCTAATGTATAATTTCGTTTATTAGTAAATTTTGGCCTGAGAAATAAAGTTTTTGTTTCGTCATGTCTAAAATGGTCACATGAAAACAGAATATGTTTACGACAAGGGGAATTTTGTTAAACTCTATAAAATAATTTATGCATATTAATAATAATATGAGCATATTATTCTCATTGGCGACAATAACACACTACTTTAAAAAGATAAAATTTAGTCTCTAGTAAATTAGTGATTTCAAGCAATTTTTAATTGTTAAAGCAAAATAACTGAAAGAATACAAATTATTGATCGTGGCAAATAATATTTTAATTATAAATTAAATCAAGTAGTGAAAATAAAATAATAATAAGATTTTGGTATATAAATATTATTTATATTCATAAACATAGTAAATTTTTTCTTGCTGCGATAGGTTAACAATATTATCAATTACTATCATGTGAAGTGAAATTGAACTGGACGAGTGGGAAGGGGCGCCGTTTGGTAAAGAGTTCAAAGGGCGGGGGGGGGGGGGGGGCGGTCGCCCTCCCTGGCCCCCTGCACGCTACGCCACTGACCCTATTAACATTGCCAAGATTAAACCTAAACTTTGGCTTAGATATGTTGATGATACCCTTATTATGTGGATAGACAGCAACGAAGAGCTGATACGGTTTTTGGAACATATTAATAGTATAAGACAATCCATTAAATTTACCATGGAAACAGAAAAACATTCCACTCTACCTTTTCTGGATGTTCTCGTCAAACGAAGTGCTGAAACATAAAAACTTCAGTGAACAGGAAACCCACTCACACGGGGCAATACCTTAATCACGAATCGAAATATCCAAACTCCATAAAACAGGGCATATTGCAAACTCTTTATCACAGAGCATCTTACATTTGCAACAATCCAGAAGACCTTAATATTGAAATTTTAAACATCCAAAAAGATTTACAACAGAATGGTTACCCTAAAACCTTTGTAACTAATACCATCTCAAAACTTAAAAATCGCGAAGTAAAAACTAATACAGAAACGAAAGAGGAGCAAGCATTTCTTACAATACCTTATGTCAAGGGGATTTATGAAAATATTAGAAGGATAACCAAAAACAGTGTTCAAATCCGGAAATAGGCTTAGACGCTTTCTTACAAAAGTAAAACCCCACCGTAATGAAGACACAAAAAATTGTATCTATCAAATCCCTTGCGAGTGTGACGAATCGTATCTACATTGGAGAAACAAAAAGACCTCTTCCTGTACGAGTTAAAGAACATCTGAAACATACTCAAAGAGGTAAAACTTTGATATCAGGTATAGCGAAACATGTATGGACCAACCAACATAATATACAGTGGTCAGAAGCCAAGGTTTTGGACACGGAACAGCATTGGAGAAAATGAAAATTCAATGAAGCAGCTTTCGTGAATCAAAATACCCATATATTTAGTAAACCAAGTATTGATATCCCCAATATCTGGAAGCCTCTTCTTGTCCAAAACCAACAGCTCAAACTTCACACTTCAATAAGCACGTAGGCGGAGTCATCAAGCTTTATTGCACATGAATAGTATATAAGACAGTGGCCTTAGAATTTAGTTAACACTTGAAAACGGTTAGATATACTAACTAACCGAAACGTTGTGTTGGGTAACAAAATAAAGACAATGGAAGTCCGACAAGGTAATTTGTTTGAGATTATCCTTACCTACTATTTTATTATGGTTAATTTACTTTGGTCTACACTATATGAATGATTTTAATATTATATAATAATCATCCTAGAGTTGTAAATAAAACTATATTAATAAAATAATCCATATTTTATAGTGATGTTAAATAAATAAAAATTAATACCTTAAAATCAAGTTATAATATATAATTCAATATTGCTCTTGATTTTGGATAGGACAGTTTAGAAGAAAGTAAATCCGTATATTATTACGAAAGTAACTTATTGCGCTGTATTCGGTTTAAAGAGACAAAATATGTTTTATTTATTTTCTTGTTAGACATACTTTTTTTTAATAAAATGTTTGGTAGAAATTATTAAACGTATTGCTCTGTGTTGGGATAATACGAAAAAAGCGTATATTTCCTCCATTTAGTTACTTTAAGACCACATAAAGTAATTT
Organism: Polydrusus pterygomalis; assembly: GCA_963969555.1. NCBI lineage: Eukaryota > Metazoa > Arthropoda > Insecta > Coleoptera > Curculionidae > Polydrusus > Polydrusus pterygomalis. Next base: position 45,559,373 of record OZ018381.1, on the reverse strand, counting down.
TTTTTAAAATAGTTTTTATCTTGATAGGCTTAATTTTTAAAAATGAAAATTTGGGACGAAACTACTAAACTAAATAAAAATATTTTGTCATGAAAATTGGTACTAGATGACAGGATATCGAAAAAATGTATTTGAAAAAGGTGTTTAGATTTTAATTTTAACAAATAAAAACGAAAAACCCTTATTAAAGATCAACTGCATGGATCCTGATTAGGTTTCTGGATACCAGTAAAACATCCAACTTTATGGGTTGGGTTCTTAGAGAAAACGTAAGGTTTGCACAAGAAAGCATCTCAGCGCAAAGGACATCATTTCGTAAACTATTGGGTAATATATTAAATAAAAAGAAAACTTTAATTTCTTTAATTTATTGTTTTCCATATAAATATCGTAACTATATTCAGATTCTTGGTGGCGAACTCACGGTAACAGAGTCAGACAAATCCTTAACAAATTCCGGAAAACCACGAACTAAAACAGGATGATGAGGGACTAATTGGGCATCACACATAACTCCTACTTTAATGTGGTCATCATATTCGTTTAAACATAGCGAGATACCTAAAATAAGAAATATTGTGGAACCTTTAACATCTTCAAACTGATTGAAACTAGTAAAATGGAAAAGTATACTGTACCTTTTCGTTCAGTATAATATAGAAAATATCAAATTTAATTTAGAATTCGTCAGTTAACAAATTGCTCTTTAATGTCTTTTTAATAAGATTCTTCTAAGTTACAATTACGCTTTTTGATTTATAATTAGAAAGTGTGCAATATGATATTATGACTGTTCACTATACTATAAGCAATTATTGTCAGATTATGTTTTTTTCTGTTTAAAGCTTTTATAGATAATTACTTGTTGCTCCTTGGCCTTGCACTCCTTAAAACTATACCATCACATAAAGTTTTGTTTTAAAATCACTAAAATTAGGTTCTGTTAAAGTGTTATACTTACTGGTATTTGCTTGTGGCGGTCTCCAGTATATTGCGCTAACAACCTCCTGTCCCCACAAAGTCCGTTGAGTAACATTTGGATATTTATTGGAAACTTCTGTTACAGTAACAGCATATTTTCTAGATAGAAACTTCAAATAGATGCTTAAAACAGTTGAAGGCAAAAAATTGGTTAGAATACCAAATTTGGTTTGGAGAAGAGTAAGCAGGTGTGACAACCCCTGTCGTTCTATGGTTGTTCTAAATTTTACCTCGAGGTCTTTCAAGTTTTCTAGTTGTGTCTTGTCAGATTCGGGATCTACAATTGGTAAATTCAGGCAAATAATACCACTAACAGAGTCTTGAGGGCGAATATTAGGACCAGTAGCAAACAGGTATTGAGAATTAATATTTCTCATAGTTATTGGAAGCTCACTGGGTATGGTATCATTAGTTTGAGAAAAATATTTCGAAATGCACATTGCACTAGCTGATAACATAACTTCTGTTTCAGATACCCCCAGTTTTCTGGCAGTCCTTGTGACCATTTCCATTTTTACGGGGTCGCTCCATGCCACCGCCTTTCTTCCACACAAAGTAACGGTTTGTAAAGATTCTTCTTGGAAAAGAATATCTTGGATAATTGTCCTTGGGGCAAGGAAAATAATTTTGAACATATCCAAGATTTCTTTTATGGAGTTATACAGAAGCGGAATGTAGTAATATATAATTCCTATGATGGTATGGGGGTAAGGACAGTATTTAAGAGTTATACAGGAATATAAAGAGACGGATTCAGCGTATAGCATGATGGGTAACCGAATGGGTAAGGAAACGAAAAAGAACCAAGAGTTTTGTAAGGAAATATAAAATATGTTCTTGGGACTCAAAGATGTTAGAATTGACCAAAAGAAGTTGACAATACTGACGTGTCGCTTACTAGTTTCATTTGACGTGGTTCGAATCACGTATCTCATCTTGGAAAATATATCCGGTTTTATGTTTCTAAATCCCTTTTTACATTCTCTTAAAATTGAGAAAAATGTTATTGCAGTTATCGCTAAAAATAGAGACACAGTAGGGGATTCTTTTAGCAACTCCGGATTTTCAAGTGGCTCATATGAACTGACGAATTCATTCCAAGTGTTTGACATATCGTCCGTTAATTTTTCTTTAAGGTTTCCAATTGCTTCAGGTGTTTTGATTACATCTACTATGGGACTTTTTGATGGAAAATTTCTGCAAGACAAAAATAAGGTGTAATAGTTAGAGTTTGGTAAATAGGTTTACTCAGGAACTTCAGAAAACCAGAGTATAAGTGGAAAAAATCGCGGTCTGAAAAATTTTAATTTAAATTTTTTTTGTAAACAATGCATTCAACTTTTATCTTCAGATTAAATATTTCTACGAATATAGATAACGCCAATACTAACTGCCGGCGATTGTCTGTCTGCTAAATAAATAAAAATAGCGGGACGCACCTATTTGTTTATTTACCTTTAATTTACTTTTTATTGTTTTGCCCCATTTAATTCAAACAAATCATTTATTAATCATGTATACATATTTAAAGTTGTTGAATGTAATTATAATTGTCTGGAAAATAAAAGCGATTTCGAGATGAGGTGTGACCAATGAAACGTTCAAATGGTCCAATTATCTAGATTATGCTACCAATATGTAGAAAAAAATATAAAGTATTCAGATTTTTAACCACGAGATGAGATATACAGTGTGACCAGTAAAGTCCGCATCATATGGGATTTTTTTTTATTGATATCTTTATTCGAAATTTGACTTTGGCATCAAGTTCTGCTTCGATCGAGATGAAAATTAAGCAAACAATGGTAGTCACGTGGTTCGCATTAAGTATCTGTCAAATTTTAATTTTTTCCAAAAAATAATTTAAAAGTGGGGTTATTTCTGAAAATATCGAAAAAAGTATGTTAGAAAAAGTTTTTTTTAATGCAGTTTCTAGCCCACGTGCAAAATTTCAGCTGCATAAGATAATTTTGATTTTTTACCCACCCCTAAAATTTATTTTCCACCTAATGAATACTTTACTGATGACACTGTGTTTTTTTTGTCTTAGTATTAGGGTGTATTACTTTCAGACACAAACTACGTTTTCAAAAATACCTATTTTATGAAGTTACCTTAAACAGGGTCAAAAACAAATAAACTCATCGCATCATATGCGACCAAATTTTAATGGCCCAATTTTGATTTTATAGAAAAGCACATAGTTAATATGGCTCTACTTTAAAGGAAATGTATCTGAAATAAAGCATTGTCAAAACTAAGAAGTGTTATGTAGGTTGCGTTAAGTTTAAGTCTTATTTTGCAAAAGTGGTGCAATTTACAAAATATGGGTAAAAAATCAAAATTATCTTATGCAGCTAAAATTTTGCATTTGGGCTAGAAACTGCATTTAAAAAAAAACTTTTTCTAATAACTTTGTCGATACTTTGAGAAAGAACCCTACTTTTGATTTAATTTTTGAAAAAAATTAAAATTTGACAGATAATGCGAATCACGTGACTGATATTTTTTTTTGCTTAATTTTCATCTCGATCGAAGCAGAACTTGATGCCAAAGTCAAATTTCGAATAAGGTTATTAATAAAAAAAATCCCAAATATGATGCGGACTTTACTGGTCACACTGTAGAATTAATACATAAAATCGCCACAGTGGTTCTTTTCCCGTGCGTCATCACTTTAACGTCATAAAAATCGTATGAATCAAATCAAAATTACGAGACGAAAAAAGTCAAAACTAAGTTAAGTTCATAAAATGGACGTGCCTGCCTACCGTTTGACGTAGGTACCTACATAATATCCCGAAAAATTATTATTTATTTTAAGTTTTGCCCGGCATTCTCTATTATCTAAAAGAAATTGACAAACAAATGTTAATACACTTAATACTATTTTTAAAGCTTAAAATCTAAAAAAGTTTGGTGTTTTATTGACTATTAAAATCGCAAAAGTCAAATTTTTAACATCCTTTCGTTTAAGGGAATTTAGCCACTGCCGTAAACTTTTCAAAGAACTTTCACGGTTAGAATATTTAAAATAAATAAATTAGGTATTATAAAAATCCATAAATACTTATAACGCCAAAACAGATGGTGGGTATAATTAGCTCTAAAAAGAACTATTTTTAGAAAAAGGAACAGTTTTAAGGCACACAGAATTACAAAATACGAATTAGATTGGCAGATCAAAATAAGGTTGACAATGACGTTCTAAAATACAACGGTAGTCAACTAAACAAATAAAAAAGTAATTAATTGACGTTTATAGTTTTATTCTTGTCTAGCATGTTATATTATTGCGGAATCTTGGAGACGTTCTTTTCTCTTTATTCAAACTTGTTACTGTAATAAAAAAGGATGCAGAATTATTAACCACGTTGAGTCCTGATCGTTGATTGATGACGCACGGGCAAAGATCCACTGTGGCTACTTTATTCAACTACTTATGGAATTAATGGAATTTTCTTGACAATATGGCGAACCTATTTGTTTAATAATAACCGCAAAACAAGGAAAATATTTGACACAAAGAAAAACTCTGAAAACAATAATAATCCACTCAAACATTTTAAAATATCGCCGGCACATGACAATATTAGGTGTTTTTGAGAAACACAACCACCAGAAATCGTGGAAATGTAAACCATATCGTTTATACAACGCATATAAAATAAACCCAATTTTGCCCTCCGCCGTCACCGAATTACTACAAAACCGCAGCACGTATAAATTTAAAAACACTGAAAGATCAGATTTTCCGATTACCCATTCGTTTTTAAAATATACCTACTATAATTTGTGTTAGTAATACCGTGCGAGCAAAAATTATTTGCATTACAGAGGGCCTTGCATCCAGTGGCGCAGGGAGGGGGGGGGGGGGTTAGGGGTTAAAACCCCCCCCAGACGCCCAGACTAAGATGTTTTTTTACGGTTTAGACCAGGGCTGAAGCCTTTGAAAATGGTAAAAAGTGAAAAAAAATAATAGTAGGATGAAACCCATTGGAAAAGAAAGAGAATATAACAAAAATGAAAGGAAAAATAATTTACGGACGATCCGAGGTCGGGAAGTGGAAGGGGGTGAGTTTTTAAGGGTAGAAAACGATTTATCTCGATTTCCGGCAAAACTACAAGTCCTATGGAAAAACGTTAAATGGCAAAGTTGTAGGTAATAAAAAGAAAGAAAGAACTTTTGTATTTACACATAACCAAGATTTTGGTTTTTTATTTTTATCTTTTACAAGAAAAATTTTTTTTTACTAAATTTGGTGAAAACTTACCTTTTTATGTCCCAAACACACTTTAATTTTTTTTGATTTAAAATATTTATTTTTTCACCTTATTTTGACTTAATATCGAAAAAGCACCCTAATTTTCAATCGAAAATTCTCACGCCAAAATATCTGCTTTTTTAAAAAAGTCGGTGGGCTTTTTGTTCGTTGAAATCTCTACTTTCTGATGGTGTAAAAAAATATACATTACTATGGTAAATGTGATAAAATCTCCTTTAAATCCTACCTTTAATAATTATATTTAGAACAACTATTTTCGCATATTTTTTGCGATCTTTATGTTTTATGGATTTGTAATTTTTTTGTTTATCAATGTAATATGGAATCTTACGTTTTTCGAGTAATTAAAGTATAAATTTTAATAAAGAGCTCAAAATTGTACATAATAATTTAAAAAAAAAATTCGGATTCGAGTTTTTTTCGTTTCTTTGCATTTTTTGAGAACATTTACCATAGTAATGTATATTTTTTTTACACCATCAGAAAGCAGAGATTTCAACAAACAAAAAGCCCACCGACTTTTTTAAAAAAGCAGATATTTTGACGTGAGAATTTTCGATTGAAAATCAGGGTGCTTTTTCGATATTAAGTCAAAATAAGGTGAAAAAATAAATATTTTAAATCAAAAAAATTACAGTGTGTTTGGGACATAAAAAGGTAAATTTTCAACAAGATTACTTTTTTTGTAAAAGATAAAAATAAAAAACCAAAAACTTGGTTATTTGAATTTTTCACATAAATTTTGAGGTTATGTGAAAAAAGTGTAAATACAAAAGTTGTAAATCTTTTTATTACCTACAACTTTGCCATTTAACGTTTTTCCATAGGACTTGTAGTTTTGCCGTAAATCGAGATAAATCGTTTTCAACCCTTAAAAACTCACCCCCTTCCACTTCCCGACCTCGAATCGCCCGTAAATTATTTTTCCTTTTATTTTTGTTATATTTTCTTCCTTTTCCAATGGGTTTTATCCTACTATTATTTTTTTTGGTTTCAAAAATTATCGAGCCTGGTTTAATTTTAGTTTTTAAAATTTTGAAATCCTGTTCTTTTTTTTGAAAACCCCCCCTAATACAAAATTCTGGCTGCGCCACTGCTTGCATCTAAGGACGTAATGCTTAGCCATAGAGCTTAATACCTGTTGGGTGTCAGTAACTACCTGAATTAACAATCAATCAGTTATTCCGTCATCTTTGACAGTCGTTACAAGTAATTTGATTCATCGCAAATTTTTCCAATTTCTTGAACAATTCACACAATGGGCTTTACGGAACAGCACAAAACATTCATGGCTGAAGCGTATTTTCGAAACGGGGTTAGAGTAAATGGTGAGTGGCAATACAATCCAGGTTTGTACATGGACGATTTTCACGAACATTTTCCTAACATTGCTTTAATTGCTGGGGATTTTTATCATTGCTTGAAAAGAACCGTGGCTGTGTTTAGGGAAACAGGTTCTATTCAACACAAAAAAGGAGCAGGAAGACCATCTGTAAGAACACAAGAACTTGTTGCAAACGTTCGTGAAATAATGCAAAATACGCCAACAAATTGTATAAGACGCCGGTCCCAAGATGTGGGAAGATCTTATGGAACATGCAGGACTATTCTTAAGAAGCAGCTAAATTTATTTCCTTATAAAGTGCAAGTATCCAAAAAATACAAGCCGCAGATTTTGAAAGAGGCAGGAAGAAAAAAGAACAACACTATTTTTAAAACACCAGTTGCAAATTTGAAACAATTACAAGAAAGGATTATCCAAGAATGGATAACATTTCTCCAGAGATGCTGGTCAACACTTTCGCAAATATGAAGAGACGTCTGAATTTATGCTTGAAGCATAACGGTGGCCAATTTCAGCAATTTATGTAATTATTTTTCTTTTTCTTTCTGTATATTCTTACTTTGTTAATTTTGTAAACAACAAAAATAAATTTGTATTTGTCTACTTATTTTATTACTCATTAGTTTGGCATATCATGTCATAATATGAATTTGACAAAATTTTAACCTAGATTTGGTTAGATAATTATCGTCCCCATATCATTGTGATCTAAACCAAGCCCTACGTTTTTTAATCCAAGCCGTCTTTGATGCAAATCATTTTTTTTTTTTGCGGAAGTAGTCCATTATCTCAAAGTGGAGCTGTAGAGATATAGGGAAAACACCCAAATCCCAGTAAAAAATTTCCCACTAAGTTTTAACCCATCCAAAATACCCCATACAAAAAAATCCCATCGCAAAAATAACCCGCTACAAAAAAATCCTATTACAAAAATATCCAATGCCGAAAAGTCCCTACAAGAAAGTCACAAGACAAACAGTTATTTAGGGGATTTATGGATTTATATATGTCGTAGGCTGATAGTGAAATCCGTCATTTCATGAAAAGTCTAGTCATATCATGCTGCACGCTAAAAGGTATATTGGCAACTGGTTTGTTCGTTGTTCCCCAAAGCATTTTTTAAAAATTTAATTTAAATTTTATTTTTATAAAATAAAATTAGTTGAAAAAATTGAAAAAAATGTTTAGGTTATTAAGATATTTAATAGGACATTATTGTTGTGGGATATTTTTGTAATAGGATGTTTTTGTAGCGGGTTATTTTTGCGATGGGATTTTTTTGTATGGGATATTTTGGCATGGGATATTTATGATCAGGATTTATTTACTGGGATTTTAAGACCGGGATTCGACGAGGACATTTTGAGTGGTTGGACGAAAACAGATTAAAAAGTGGTAGTCTTATTCATGTTTTTAGTTTTGATTTTTTTTTTAAATCTTTTACATTGCTTGTATTAGTGGCACTTGGCCCTTCGGTGCTGATGATGGTACTCCCTAGTACCGAAAAACTGTACACCACATTTTTCTAACTCTTTTAATATAAGTATTTGTGGAGACGACTGTGGTTTTTTCCCTATATACAAATAATTGTTGCTCGCACGGTATGTTTTTTGTGAAATAAAAATAATAATATTTCCTACCCTGTAGATTGTCTTGTAGGTGGTATTAAAGGAAGCAGATCACCAACATTAACACCTTCACTGAGAAGAATATGATGAATTTTGAATAGAACATAGTGATGATCTTCAGACGTCGGAATGATGGTCACTTGCCACGGCGAGATTCCGAGAGGTAGGTATTTGGACACTATTTCGCTAACATATTCCTAAAAAAATAATACCACTTTTTATATTAGAAAATAATGGCCGATGCGACGAAACGAAAAAAAGCGCCCTCATATTAAAAACATGGCATCCAAAATCAGTTTTTTTATACATAAATGTCTTCCAGTACCTTTTAGACAATAGTCAATGAGCCTAATGAATAAAAATTAAGCAATTACTTTTTAGTAAAAGCAATCGCTTGACTAGCAAAACGCTATAAGTAAAAGCAATTGCTAGATCTGGATATGAATAAAATTTTGAAGCAATTGCTGCTTTTCTTACAACTCTGTAGCAAATGCTTATTCAACACAAGTTCAGACGTGGCTTATCCACTTGTTTAGATTATAGATTTCATGTTCAGTTTGGTGCCTAATTTGCAAAAAAGTTGGTCTTATTATTTAGTACAATAGTAATCTGTTACGTTTTTGTGGAAAATAGGAAACTTATATTTGTGATATGGCAGATTTCAGGGAAAATGAGGAAAGTGATAGTAGTGCTGAAGAAATTAAAGACAAGCAATTGATATTCGTTCACAAATTGAAGAAACATAAATTAATCTCTCTGACCACAACCGTTTAGCTTCCACAGCAGCTTCAGCACTTTTAGGAAATTTAATAAAAATATTGGCCTTCTCCAAAACTGCATCCATTACAGAAGTGTATGTCTTACAGACAGTAGTTTGGTGAACACCGAGTTCTTCACCTACAGAATTTTGAAAGCCCGGATCCGACAATTTCCGCAGAAAGACTTTAATCTTATTTAAAGGCGACAGTGTACCCCCTCGCCTTTTACCTGAATCAGTCAACAAATAATGCCAACCACTCAACATTTTCGCAGTCAAATCAATATAACTTTCTGAAATCATCATATCTGCAATTTTTACGTACACTGTAGATTTTTCTTTTATGGACGTTCATATATTCAGCCATAATTGACGACACAAATTAAGAGCAACGCACGTGTATGCCGCGGAGAACTAAAGTTGACTGCTACCAAGCAAATGATGCAGGGGTCGACCTACCTTACCTAAAAAGTTGAAAGCGATCGCTACACTAGAAAAAGCAATTCTTTAATTTATTTATCACATTTTGAGCAAACGATGGCGATTGCTTCTATTTTTTAAGAAAAAGCATTAACTAGAAGCAATTCCTGAACTTTAAAGCAATTGCTGGACGCAAAAACAATTACTTTAGTTTTTATTCATTGGCTTTCAAAAAACTACTTCGATTTTATAAGAAAAAGCAGTTGCTACATTTTTATTCATTAGGCTCATTGACATTATCTACAACTTTTGTATAAATAATTTTTTTGTCGGATCCATATTAATTAATAATTTAATTGTTAATATTAATTACCTGCTATATACGAATTTCCAAAAAGCCGGAGGAAAAAAATTACTGGATACAAATTTCTAAAAATAGCGTTTGTAAACGAATTTTCATTTTTTTAGTGGCAAAGATTGAAATTCTACCCCTATGGGGTAGTTTACTAAAGACTATAATATATGTACATCGAAATGTACTTTACAGAATTTAAATCTTCACCACTAAAAAAATTAAAATTCGTTTACAAACGCTATACAGGCGGAATTGACACGTACCCAAAAAATTTCCTTTCTGCATAAACTGTGCTGCTGAACGTTGCTAACTTCACAAATATGATATTTCTTGAGTAATAGATATGTTTTGGACTTCCATCGCCTTTAGTTTTTCATATCACAACGTTTCAACTGGTAAGTATCTCCAGTCGTCATCAGGTGAATACTGTACAGTATTCTACTGTACTATACAGTATTCACCTGAAGACGACTGGAGTGCAATGGAAGTCCAAAAACATCTATTACTCAATATACATCATTGTCTACAACCTTCAAACAAACACATTATATTTCTTGTTGTTTTCTTTGCAATTGTGGATTGTGGGTGTTTAATATTTATGGATTTCTAGTTTTTGTGTAGCTTAGTGAATTGTGCTTGTACTTTTAGTGACTCGGATACAATCACTAATAAAGACCATTGTTTGATTTTATCATGCCCAAATAGGGGTTAAAATACCGGGTATTTTGTAATTCCAGTAAGTATGAAGTAGTGATAGTCCTTGATATGTAATTTTATTTTATGATCAATTTTAACACATCTAACTAGGCCTAGGCCACACAAACAAGTTGTTTAAGCCTGGACCTATTTATTTCCCCCATTCGTTAAATGATAATTTTGCAGTGCGCATGCCTATTTCTGTGTGGTTTTCTTGTACATGTGAAAGGTCATAAATTTGCCACTTTCGTGATTATAGTTTGCTTATCTGAAGGTTATATTGGTATTTTGTATCCTTTATATTGTACTATCACGAGATTAACTATAAATTATTCAGTAGAAATAAGTAATTGCAATATAATTATTAATTATGGCTTATATTAATATATATTGTGAATTTCAAAATTTTACTCTAGAGATAGCAGTTCATAACTCATCGTGTTTTACTATTAGACAAAATCAATATCTAATTCTCTCGATAAATTTTCAGCCAGGCAGACAGAAAATTTTATTTATGCATGTAAGTTTTTATTATTTTCATATATTATACTATTAATAATAAATATACAGGGTCCTACACCTCACCTCCCGTCTTCTATAGCTCACTTATTACTTAAGTTAGGATTTTGATATTCTGCAGACCATACCTGTATCTTAAGGCGCCTTTCAGGGAATTTTTTTTTTTAAAAGTGTAACGTCATAAGGATGAAAGGATGTATTTTTAGATTGCATGTCATACATTTTCTTACTTATTTCGGTGCCTCCTATAGTTACCTACATACCCTTAAAGTTCTATTGAAATCGATTCGGTATTATAGGCGAAAAATAAAATAAAAACTAAAATATATCAGTTTTGCAACACTGTTGTTGTCAAACTTTGCAAACTTTAAAGCAATTTATTTTTCTTATTTCAAATAGGAACCCCTGTATCTTTTTATGTCCTTCGATGCAGAATTAAAAATCAAACATTTGTCCTAATTTCAACCCTATCGTAATTTCTATCGTATCAAGACTTATTTGTATAAAGTTTATTAAAGTGACAAGATACCATTTTGACTTTAGTAATCTAAAGTTTCAAATACATATTGTTAAATTGTTAGAAATTATTTAAGCTGTTTTCATTACTTTATATTGTTTTTTGTGATGGTCCACAACCCAGAGGAGCTCGTAGATATGATTTTTATATTAGAAGCATGCGATAAGAACTCTTTTTTGGCAAGCCGAGTTTACGCACAGCGTTATCCGAATCGACGACATCCAGACAAAAAGGAGCCTGCAAAACATATTAGAGAGATTTGTACAAACGAAAAATGTAAGCTACCCAAAACCAGTGAAAAATAAACCGGTCCGAACCGAAGAAAATCAATTGACTGTGCTATTATCTGTTATAGAAAATCCTCCAGTTAGTCAATAAGCAGTAGCTGATGCTATAGATTTAAGCGAAAGAACAGTTCAACGAATTTTAAAGGATAACTATATCCACGATTATCATTTCCAGTTTTACCAGAAACTCTTTGCAGTTTTACCAGAAACTCAAACAGGATTTGGAACAACGTGTCGAATTTTGTAACTGGTCGCAAACGAAAATTAGGAATAATTTTAATTTTTTTGATAAGGTTTTGTTTTCGGATGAAGCAAACTTTTAATAACAGGTGTCATCAAATTGGACCAATAGCAGCTCGTGTTCAGTTACGGATAATAATTAGGTTGGTACACTTATGTAATTTGCGCAATAGTGTGGAGTAATGCTTTCCTGCAATTTTACCAAGACGCCAATGCCAATATTTCCTTCTATCTGAAGTGAAACTTCTAAATCTGCATTATTTTCTGGTATACCATCGAGAACATCATTATATACTTCTTCTAAGCAGTTGAAATTATTAACTAGAGTACTTTTAATCTCAAAATTGTATACGAACAATATTCAGGACTGATATTTTTTTTTGCTTAAAATGGGTCTGTCAGCAAACATCGCATAGAATATTAAGGATACTCCCCGAGAACTATTTTACATAGTACCACATTGAGGTATATATTAGGGCCATATTTAATTATTTAGAATTTAGAATTTTATCGAAAATTTTTTCTAAATAACTTAATTTGCTTATTAAAAAATAATAAAATTTGATTTGCCAGATTATTACACCTACCGCAGACCTTGCGATTCAATCAACGTCGGGCACCAACCAGCTGCAAAAACGGAGACAATCGCGATGGGCTTTTTGTAAATATCAAAATATTTTTCGTGAAGTAAGTTTACATAAATATATAAATAATATAAACGAATGGTCCGTGAAAAATCACTAAATTGTGGTGTTCCAAGTAGATCGATTTTTTCACCATTTTTTTACCTGAATGTTATAATCAGTGACAGCCCTTCCTTTGTATGTGAACTTCGCCATGGTGACGTGTTGTTCCAAATCGAATTTCGCTCTTTGCCAGGCATATATTCCGCATCTGGTTGTCAAACATTGTTGAAGCCTCGGAAAAGCCAACTTTCCAGATTTGTCTCTTCTTTTAACAATCTCCTAAAACACGCGATGAAGTTTTTTTAATTCAAATTGGTTCCAGTTGTTTCATCCGCAGCTTATATAGACCATTAGACAAGGGTCGATAATTTTTGAAACCAAAAAAAAATAATAGTAGGATGAAACCTATTGAAAAAGGAAGAGAATATAGCAAAAATGAAAGGAAAAATAAATTACGGGCGATCCGAGGTCGGGAAGGGGGGAGTTTTTAAGGGTAGAAAACGATTTATCTCGATTTCCGACAAAACTACAAGTCCTATGGAAAAACGTTAAATAGAAAAGTTGTAGGTAATAAAAAGGTTTACAACTTTTGTATTTACACTTTTTTCACATAACCTCAAAATTTATGTGAAAAATTCAAATAACCACGTTTTTGGTTTTTTATTTTTATCTTTTACAAAAAATTTTTTTTATACACGAAGTTTGGTGAAAACTTTTCTTTTTATGTCCCCAACACACTATAATTTTTTTGATTTAAAATATTTATTTTTTAACCTTATTTTGACTTAATATCAAAAAAGCAACCTAATTTTCAATCGAAAATTCTCACATCAAAATATCTACTTTTTTAAAAAAGTCGGTGGGCTTTTTGTTGTTCTTAAAAAATGCAAAAAAACTCGAATCCGAAATTATTCTTTTTAATCGTTATGTACAATTTTGAGCTATTTATTAAAATTTATACTTTAATTACTCGAAAAACGTAAGATTCCATGTTACATTCATAAGCAAAAAAATTACAAATCCATAAAACATAAAGATCGCAAAAAACATGCGTAAATAGTTGATCTAAATATAATTAAAGGTAGGATTTAAAGGGGAATTGAATTGAGAACATTTACCTTAGTAATGTCTATTTTTTTACACCTTCAGAAAGTAGAGATTTCAACAAACAAAAAGCCCACCGCCTTTTTTGAAAAAGCAGATATTTTGACGTGAGAATTTTCGATTGAAAATTAGGTTGCTTTTTCGATATTAAGTCAAAATAAGGTTAAAAAATAAATATTTTAAATCAAAAAAATTATAGTGTGTTTGGGACATAAGAAGGAAAGTTTTCACCAAATTACGTGTATAAAAAATTTTTTTGTTAAAGATAAAAATAAAAAACCAAAAATTTGGTTATTTGAATTTTTCACATAAATTTTGCGGTTATGTGAAAAAAGTGCAAATACAAAAGTTGTAAATCTTTTTATTACCTACAACTTTGCCGTTTAACGTTTTTCCATAGGACTTGTAGTTTTGTCGGAAATCGAGATAAATCGTTTTCTACCCTTAAAAACTCCCCCCCCCCCCCCCCCCCCCCCCTTCCCGACCTCGGATCGCCCGTAATTTATTTTTCCTATCATTTTTGCTATATTCTCTTCCTTTTTCAATGGGTTTCATCCTACTATTATTTTTTTTCACTTTTTACCATTTTCAAAGGTAATGTTAGATGAATTCAGCAAAAAGTAGCACCACTAACAGGCTTGCCAAATGTTTGAATCAAAGCCAGAGGAATCTGAAATCTGAACCTATATTTTCCGAACGCGATAGAAGCGCTACTAATGCAGGACCAAGAACTAAATTTGCTCTACGACGTGAATATTGGAATATTTCTTTTTGATTACAAAAGGGATACTTAATAAAATATCGAAATAGATAATCATAATTCCCTGGCGTCGGTGATTGGCCTCGTTGCGGAAATAGGCCGACGTAAAATAAAAAAAAAATTTTAACAAAAATATTTACAATTTTAAAAGTTACTTTTGTACTTTTATTTGTAGAACTGCACAAAGAACAGCCTGCGGTTCAAAACTTAACCTGAAGGTGGCGTTTTATAGCTTCGGGGTTTTCTTTTCCTTTAACTGAAAGTAATACTGAAATTATTCCTTGATTTCGATGAGTGTCCAATAAAATTCTTATTGTAGAATACGTAACAAACTCGACGTCTGGGTGTAGAAGAGATACACAGCTCATCCATATTGATTTAAAGAATTTTAGCACTGAAACAAAGAAAAATATTTAATATTTATGTGTAAAAATAATAATAATAAAAATCAAACATAATATTATATCATCAAAAAGGTATAATCTGTATAACTTGACCTCGTCATTAATAAAGATTATGTATAAACCAAAACAAAAAAAAATATTTATAAATTGGAAGTAGATAAACATTACAAATCCGGGTCTCGAATAAGGCCAAAATGACAGTTTTATCTTATATGGGGCATAAATGATGACGTGTTAAGCCTTTATGTACTATCAAAAAATAAAAAAAAGTGAAAACCCTAGGATGTAAAGCAGTACTCTCCTAAAATACTTTTAAACGATTGTCCGATAACTTAAATATAAAAATTTAATATCTATCAAACTAGAAGAGAAAATTGCGGCTAATCGGACTTGTAAGAAGTAAGGAAGTGAGTGTTCCCTATTGCAGTAACTACCATAAACCTATATCTTTAATCTGTACGGATCGTACAGCTTATCTTTTTGTCGTTTGTCTATGAACCCATAATTTTGTTAGGCCATTGCAAAGATGGGCAATTAGTAGTTGCAAAGCTTGATGGTGGCTTAATTTCAAATTCTTGTTTTAGAACAGCAATATCATCAAAAAACTGAATTTTTAAGTCTCAAGGTATTATAGCTGTTACATTGCCCTTAAGCAAGGTGGTGCCTCCCTACCTACCAATACCTAGAGATTGCACAATAATCATTATAGACATTTGTATTTTCAAAATATTTAATTGAAAAAAAATTGGTCCAAATACGTACCAAAGAAACTAAAAACCAATACTGGTATGAATAATATTGTTAGGTTAAATAACGACAATGTCACTATAAAATTAAACATTTTTAAAATGTTGTTGGCACTTTTTCTCAACTGAAACTTTCTCCCGCATGAGATGAACTCGTAGAGATCATTTTCTTTAAAAGTTATTTGGGAGATTTTTATTTAATAATAGTTCCAAGACACGAGAAACCGATAACAACGTTTGGTTATACTGAATAACATCTCATAAACAGTGTTTTGAGATATTTTATCAACAGCTTTGTGACCTATGAACCTAACAAAAAAGAGTGCACTTCACTTTATACGTTATACGAGGATCGTTGAAAAATTTACAAAATATTTGTAATTTTGATTTAATGGGCTTAATGAATAAAAATTAAGCAATTACTTGAAGCGATTACTTTTTAGTAAAAGAAATTGCTTGACTAGCCAATGCTACAAGTAAAAGCAATTGCCAGATCAGAATCTGGATATGAATAAAATTTTGAAGCAATTGCTGTTTTTCTTACACCTCTGTAGCAAATGCTTATTCAACACAAGTTCAGACGTGTGACTTATCCACTTGTTCAGATTATAAATTTCATGTTTAGTTTGGTGCCTACTTTGCAAAAGAGTTGGTCTATTTATTTAGTACAATAGTAATCTGTTACGTTTTTGTGGAAAATAGAAAACTTATATTTGTGATAAGGCAGATTTTAGTGAAAATGAGAAAAGTCTGATAGTAGTGATTAAAAAATTAAAGACATGCAATTGATATTCGTTTACAAATTGAAGGAATATAAATAAATCTCTCTGACAACAACCGTTTAGCTTCCACAACAGCTTCAACACTCGTAGGAAATTTAATAAAAATATTGGCCTTCTCCAAAAATGCATTCATTACAGAAGTGTATGTCTTACAGACAGTAGTTTGGTGAACACCGAGTTCTTCACCTACAAAATTTTGAAAGCCCGGATCCGACAATTTCCGCAAAAAGATTTTAATCTTATTTAAAGGCGACAGTACACCCCCCTCGCTTTTTACCAGTATCAGTCAAAAACTAATTTGCCAACCACTCAACATTTTCGCAGTCAAATCGATATAACTTTCTAAAATCATCATATCTGCAATTTTTACGTACTCTGTAGATTTTTCTTTTAATGACATTCATAATATATTCAGCCATAATTGAAGACACAAATTAAGAGCAACGCGCGTGTATGCCGCGGAGAAGTAAAGTTGACTGCTACTAAGCAAATGATGCAGGGGGCGACCTACCTTAAAAAGTTGAAAGCAATCGCTACACTAGAAAAAGCAATTCCTTAATTTATTCATCACATTTTAAGCAAACGATAGCGATTGCTTCTATTTTTTTAAGAAAAAGCATTGACTAGAAGCAATTTCTGCACTTTTAAGCAATTGCTGGATGCAAAAGCAATTACTTTAGTTTTTATTCATTGGCTTTCAAGAAATTACTTCGATTTTATAAGAAAAAGCGATTGCTACATTTTTATTCATTAGGCTCAATTTATTAGGACTTTATTAATCGTGGCGTAGCCAGCCATCCATAAAACTAAACTTTTATTTGCGCACGAAATAAGCTGTAGGAGTCTAAAGGTATATGTTTTACGGGGAACGAGCCTTGTAACAAGTCTATAGTTAGGATTAAAACAATGTTGACTTAAGTCTAAGTACTTAAGTACGACCTTTGAATCGCGTCATCAATCGTACTATTAGAAATTTAGTACTTTGATCGATTAGATAGTTGTAAATATAACAAAACAATGACGCATTTGGATGTCTTGGTTTCGTCGGATTAAAAATCTTATCAATAACGTGTAGAATCTATAACTATACAAAAAAAATTGTGTGTGCTTAAGATCACACGACAGAAGTGAAAACTTCAACAAGGTGAAATTAACAATATCAAATACACGAGTGTCTAGACAACGCACACTGACTGTTTCCACGTCGATACGTCGATACTGAATGCCAAAGAAAATTTATAGGGTTAGAAATGTTAGCTCCTTGTTAAAAAATCGCAACACAGTAGAGGGAGAAAGAAGAGAGAGAGAGGGGTGTTAGTGTGCCCGCCGGCCATCAGAGGCGCAATGGCGGGAAATTTGAACAGCGGTTTTAGGACTTTTCAATTTAATTATTAACTTTTGAACGAGTTTTTATTGATTTAATTTGTGATTTAATATAAATATTATTAAATCACAAATTAAATCAATAAAAAGACGCACAAAAGTTCTTTTTTATGGAAGAAATAATGCACATTATTTTTATATTAACCAAGATTTAGAAAATAAAGATGGAAGCACTTTATCGTAAATAATGTTTTCTACGTTTATTTATAAATAAAAACTGCATTGACAACCATAACAAAAAATAACTGTTTAGAATAAACTAATGTCCTTAGGTTACGTCTCACAGGTCTCACTCATCCGGAATTGACTCAATTCATATAATATTATCACAAATACTGTATAAACACAAGCACTACGATGCATTGAGGCACGTACTAAAAGATCCATAAACTATCAGGTGATTCTTACAGCGTTCTCTAAAACAAAAGAAACAGTATCGGGTAAACATTAAATTTCTCTGTAAAATATGGCCGATGGCCAAGTATCTACTTATCGAGTTAGCTCAAACCATTATCTTTGTGCCATTATGTTATAATTTTTAATCCACTCAGTAAAACAAAAATGTTAAAATTATCATTTCAAGAGACTAAACTTATCTGTTCGTAACTGATAGATTATTAGGTATTACCTCGGGCACAATGTGTTGCAGTTATCTGCAGGTTGCCCAGTGATATTTTGTTAAGATTGGCTTGTTAACCAATGATCTAGCTAGCAGATCATTGTTGTTAACCAACACCTATTATGTATGTGAAACATTTCATGTTAATTTATTTATTGTAAACTTACATTTCCTATATAAAAAATAGGTAAGGAAGTGTAAAATCAATTTGATAAATAATAAAAAATAATTACCTGCATAGTAGACTGGAATAATAACTGAAAGATTACACACATCGGCGAAGTTTTCTAGAATAGAAACTAATAGAATTGTATATTAAAATGATAATAAAATATTAATTAATTTCCTCAGAAAAAAACGTGGACAAGAAAAATTGACAGTTGTGACATGGATGGATGGCGGGCTGGCTGGTTTGTTCCAATTAGCACCTGGCGCAGTTTGGGAAGCGTTATAGTAGGTTAGAATATAACTGTCCTTCTCTTCTATACGTCAAAAATATGCGACAGAAACCGGTTACACGGCCAGCTGGCGACAACAGCGCTAATTTGCCCTGATGGCCGGCAGGCACACTAACACCCCTCTCTCTCTCTTCTTTCTCTTTCTACTGTGTTGCGAAATCGTCCATTTAAGCTTCACCGGGGTGCTGAATGCGACCGATGGCGGCATGCTCTTTCATATAACGTTCATTCGGGTCAAGGTCAGTTCGGATTGAATATAGCAGTTGAATTCGAGCGTAGCACACCCGAGTCTGACGCCTGACGCGTGACGGCTCAGTTTAATTCAGTGCCCACAAAAAGTGCTAAACACGCCTAAAGAAGTTTTCACTTCAAAAATGGATTTCTGACAAGCTAAAATGGCAGAGTGTTCAGACCTTAATGTGATTTCGACAAGAATAGTTTAGCGGATGAGCCCCCTAGTGGGGGTTCCTTTTCAATGGCGTAGCTATAGGGTTGGTGGTGACACCTGGAGGCGGGTAGCACATTCATTTTCTGCCAACACAATGGTTCCTTCGGCTAAATTCGTGCCTGCCATGGGCGTCGTTTGGAGGGGGCAAGGTGAGGCATTTGCCCCCCCCCCCCCCCTGGAAGTTGTCTTATTGACGAAAGTTGACTTATTGACAATTATTTATGTTTTAACAAGAAGCGGTAAAAGAAAGAAAGATCGTATTATTTTTGAAGTCTGGCAGCAGCCTAAATTTTCTATTCTCGGTATAGAAATGTTCTTGCTGACATTGCTGTTTGCAGTTTTTGATCAAATTAATATACGTTACCTACCAGTTCCAGGTACCAAATATACTTTCGTGGTCTAATGTCTAATACTCTCAGACCAAGCACTATGGTCTGAGCTAATACTCTAGGTACTGAAGTAATAAAATTAATTATATGTTTGTTGTCATGCTTCGTTTTAAATTATAAGAGTAATTACTTATACAAGACTTTCTTAGTACTGTAACTGTACTGTAAACAAACTAATTTTTTAAGATTTTTGTTATTATTTTGGGGTGGAAAAGACTTATTTTAATAAAAATTAACAGTTTTAATGCCAGTTTTAATGAATGTGGAATATTTGAGAAACAATTTTAGCTCAAGTATTGAGCAAAAAATTGAAATTAAAATTGAGGGAAGACCTAAACTCGAAATTAACTTGATACAGACCACAAAGTGTAAATCTAGGGACTTTATTGTTATTGATAAGTTTGCTGCAAATAAAAACAGAAGAATGAACTTTACTTTTGAACAATGTACCCACTAATGAAAAATAAATTGGCCTTTTTATTTTTTTGTCTTATTTCATTTTCAATAAAATAAAAAGGTAATCATAAATTTTAAAAATATTTACTAATAATAATTATTGACCAAATTTGGGCGTGGTCTTAAAAAAATTTCGCCTGCGGCGCATTTCGCCAGCAACGGGCTTTTAATGCACCCCCTAGGAAACCGTTTAACGACGCCCATGGTGCCTGCCCTTGTAAAGTGTGACCTACCACACAAGAACTTACTACGCACAACACTGCACCAATACACACACCTACATTAACACCAGTAAGTTCTTATCAGCTTTTTACTCCAGCTTGAGGTCAACATTGCAAGTTCTCTCACTGAAACTGTTGGGTCCTCATAGCTGAGAAGCATGCGCACGTGTACCTCTTCTGAAGCACAAACACCTACACTGCACCAAATCAGACACCTACACAAACACTATCACAGAGGGTCGCTAACAACGAACACAACTAACACTTCTAACAGCTTACTACTGCTTCAGATCTGCACTACAAGTAGTCTCCCTGAAATAGTGGGCTCCTCATAGCCGTGAAGCATGGGCACGTGTTATCTCTTCTGAAGCACAAACACTTATACTGCACCAAAAGCCTTACACCTACACAAATACCTTCACAGTAAGCTGCAAATAAACAAACAAGTACTACGACAAATCCGAAACCTAGGTACACCGGTACCTAGGCCTAGGTGAAGTACGAAGCAAAGCACGCACTAGGCGTGCAGAGCGGAAATACTAAGCGAGTGGTCTGAAGGTTTATACGGGAAGGGACAGATAGTTCAGAATACCCCTCACCAGCCTATTTCTACCCCTCTCAATGGCGGTAGTCTACCCGATAAAAAAGGAGCTTGTGGAAATACTGCATAATATGGCCAAACGCGTCTGGGAATGGTTCTGACAAAACGAAAGGAAAGTTAGGTTAGGTTAAAGTGGCAGACCTCTGGCATTGTTTAAACAGTCACACGTAGTCCTATAAGGACCGTTGTGGTACCACACATGTTCCGCGGAATCTATTTGCATCAGCTTCCTGATGGTTAACGCGATCGTAGAAGATTCTTGACAGCTCATTCAAACCAGCCACTGCTGTTAATAAACTTCGTGAGTCGACCCAGTTTTAAGCTGCCAACTTTCTCCATGCAGATCATAAAAAAATGGTTCGCCCAGTGCATTGAACCTTCTTTTCGCGAGGTCGGGGCATTCACACAAGAAATGCTGAATACTTTCCTCCCCTTCTTCATATCTGCAACTTCTACAGAAGTCGTTAGTTGGTATTTACATACGTTCAGCGTGTCTACCGAACAGGCAATGTCCGGTGACTAAGGCAGTGATGTTTCTTAGGTCCTTCTGGTAGTGTGCTGTAATAGCGCTGCGGTTTTTCTGTCATCAAGTAGGGGCCACAATTGCCTGGAGATGCTACAAGTTGTAAGCCCTGTCCATCTGCTTTGCGCAAGTTGTTTAGCTATTCGATATATCTCTTCTTTGATAAACGAAAGGAAACAAAAACTCTTCTGATTTTTATTATTTATAAATTTCTCTATGTAGTCGGAATTCTGTCGGTTACTGTATGTTCATTGTAAAAAGTAATAATTTGGGAAGATTATTCCGCATCATGAACTATTGACTAAAAGATAATAAAAGATAAAAAATATGTTAATCCCACTGCAATATTGTAGCTATCAGCAGTGGTATTCTGAAGCGGATTCGCTGGAAGTACTTTTAAAAAAAAATGTAATCTCGGGCAATAAACTATGTTTGTAGTTCTTGCGATATACTTATTTAGTTCCTTGGTATGTA
This sequence comes from Polydrusus pterygomalis, assembly GCA_963969555.1. Taxonomy (NCBI): domain Eukaryota; kingdom Metazoa; phylum Arthropoda; class Insecta; order Coleoptera; family Curculionidae; genus Polydrusus; species Polydrusus pterygomalis. Next base: position 45,537,288 of record OZ018381.1, on the reverse strand, counting down.
ATGAACTACTACGACATAACAAAAGTTTGTGTTATTTGCAAATAAGATATATAAGGCAGAGGTGAGTCGATTTTCCAAACATCTGTATTGAAATGGAGTAATAATTATTGAAAAAGTTATTTTTTAAAAGCACTAATAACAAAAGTCCTTGTTTTGCCTAATGCTCCAATTTTATTAGGCCGTAAAAAGCAGCATCTGCTAAAAAAATCCAAGTGCGCCTAAATTTTGCTTACACCTTTATTTTAACTTTGGAAGCAATGTCTAAAAATGCCCATAAATATCACACTTGCGTTTTTAGTTATTTAAGATCATAAAACTCTTATTTTCTCCAATATCTCGCATTTCGCGAGTCGTCTGACTCTTTGCAATAACGTAATAACAAAAAATAAAGAATAGGAAATTGTCTACAAAAAAGGTTAAATAAGTGTTTTCTATATTACCAACTTTTTGCAACTGCGCTAAAGGGTGTAAGGTGTAAGACAAATTGCCGGTGCAGAAAAGTTGGACTGTTCTGTTCAACAATTTGTGGCCATTGTCACGGTGAATTATATCGATAGCGCTTCCGAAGAAAATATTTAGGATGAAGAATATAGTGAGCTTGATTCCCTTGACTTCTTGACGCAAAATATAACAGAAGGAAAAGAAACTGTTGGGGAAGATAGTAACCGCGAAACAGAAGAAAAGGAACATATAATTGAGGGGCAGACGTCGGGAACCTGAAGAAGGGGGACTAAAAACGAGAAAATGGAGATGGGAACTGTGGACGAGAACTTGGGGAAGATAGTAGAAGACGAAGAAGTTGAAGAGAGAACAGAGAACAAGAAAGAGGATGAGCAACAAACAAAATCATGGATTAAGCCTACTGGGGAAACCATGTAAAAAAACGCGCCTTGCTGCCTACCCTTGAGGTGGTGTAGGAACGGATACGCAGCTACACTGTGTTTTCCTGGCGTATAATGTAAAAACGGTTGGTTTTACGTAAAATTGTTGATAACTAAACTAAGCAAGTTGGAAATATTCTACTATGAAATAAGCTAGTTCCTAATGTAATGTAAAAAAAACAAGTACCCGTTATTACCGCGCCTGCGCGCCTTATCGCTTAGTGTGGTTTTACGACTAATAACCCTTCGCTGTGCTGTCAACCACTTAGAAATGGAGTATAGATAAAACAATAAAATTTATTTAACCCTAGAGTATGGGAAATTTTATCATCATAATATTTGGAAACGCTTGTACCCATCTGAATACCTTCAAGTTTAGTATTGAGTTAGATGGTGTGATATGCGATCGCCCTAAATTCTAATTGATCGTTAATAATATTAAAGTTCGGATTTAAAAACATTTAAATTTTGTCAATATGATATATCGACTTTAATTTCTAATTCAATACACGGTCAATATTCTAAACAATATTATCCTGCATTAATCTGTATACAGTGTGACCAGTAAAGTCCGCATCATATGGGATTTTTTTTTATTAATAACTTTATTCGAAATTTGACTTTGGCATCAAGTTCTGCTTCGATCGAGATGAAAATTAAGCAAAACAATAGTAGTCACGTGATTCTCATTATCTGTCAAATTTTATTTTTTTACAAAAAATAATTCAAAAGTGGGGTTATTTCTGAAAGTATCGAAAAAAGTTATTAGAAAAAGTTTTTTTAAATGCAGTTTCTAGCCCACATGCAAAATTTTAACTGCATAAGATAATTTTGATTTTTTACCCATATTTTGTAAAAAATTGCACCACTTTTGCAAAATAAGACTCAGCGCAACCTACATAAAACTTCTTAGTTCTGACAATGCTTTATTTCAGATACATTTCTTTAAAGTAGCGTGATATTAAATGTGTGTTTTTCTACAAAATCAAAATTGGGTTATTAAAATTTGGTCGCATGTGATGCAAAGTTTATTTGTTTTTTACCCTGTATAAGGTAGCTTCATAAAATACGCATTTTTGAAAATGTAGTTTGTGTCTGAAAGTAATACACCTTACTATTAAGACAAAAAAAAACACAGTGTCATCAGTAAAGTGTTCATTAAGTGGAAAATAAATTTTAGTGGTGGGTAAAAAATCAAAATTATCTTATTCAGCTGAAATTTTGCATGTCGGCAAGAAACTGCGTTTAAAAAAAACTTTTTCTTATAACTTTTTTCGATATTTATAGAAATAACTCCACTTTTGAATTATTTTTTGGAAAAAATTAAAATTTGACAGATAATGCGAATCACGTGACTACTACTTTTTTGCTTAATTTTCATCTCGATCGAAGCAGAACTTAATGCCAAAGTCAAATTTCGAATAAAGCTATTAATAAAAAAAATCCCATATAATAATAATAATAATAATAATAATAATAATAATAATAATAATAATAATAATAATAATAATAAGTTTATTTAAAAATTTAATAATATAATAAATATGTTTATGTTGTCTTCGATAAACTTATTCTTCAATCCCCTGAAGCTGAGCTTGTTAGGGGCAAATCTTATTTCTTGTTTTAGTATATAAAATCATAAATCATAAATATGCATTAAAATAAATTTTTTTAAAGTAAAAATGTTAATTTATAGTATAAACGCAGCTTTTTTGAAGAAATATATTACCTATAATAAAATTATTAATTTATAATTTTTAAGTAAAAAATATTACTCATTTAAATTATTCAGAGCAATATTAATTAATTAATTAAAGCATTTCTAAAAATATTTTCAAATTGTCTGTTTTTAATATCCATGTTTTTATTTCGACTTAAAATTTTTTTAATGAAATCAATTTTTTAATTTTTGTTGGTAAATAATCGTTTAAATAAAAACATAAATATTTGACATTTTTTTGTCCTATGGACTTATTTATTTTAGGTTTTATGGTTATTTCATTTTTATGACGTGTATTATTATTATGGTTTTTAAATTGTATAAGGTTTTTCGTTTTAAATATATATATTAAGATGTTATAAATGTAAAGTTGTCTAATGTTCAACTTATTTGTTTCTGAATATAATTCTTTTGAAGGATAAAGATAATCTTTATTGTATATAATTTTTAGAAACCTTTTTTGTGATATTTCTAATTTTTTAACTAAAGTTCTATTTATTCCTCCCCAAGCTAAAATTTCGTAATTTAAATGAGTTTTAACTAACGCGTAATATAATATTTCCATATGTCTTACATTTTAAATTTTTTTAATGTTTTTAAAAATCGGTAGTAAACTTCTCAATTTTTTAATTAAGTATTCTATGTGAAAATTCCAATTTAATTTACTGTCAAAAATAATTCCCAAATATTTTATTTTATTAACTTTAAAAATTTGAATGTCTTCATTTATTTGAATACTATTGATATTTTGTGGTAGGTTATTTAGGTTTAAAGTAAAAGGAATATAATTTGTTTTATTAAAATTAATTGTTAACAAATTGTTATCAAACCAATTTTTTATAATTTTAAAATCTTTTTTAATTTTATTATTTAAGTTTTCCCAATTTGTATCGGCATAAAAAATTGTAGTATCATCTGCAAAACTATGAATTTGTCCATCGCAATTTATACTAAATAAGTCGTTAATATAAACATTAAAAAATAATGGTCCTAAAATTGTTCCTGGGGGAACACCATACTTAAATACCTTTGGATAGCTTTTTTCTTTATCTATTTGAACATAAGTTGGTCTATTTTTCAGATAATTTTTAATTAATTATAATTGCTTTCCTCTGAATCCAATATTTTCAAACTTTTTTAACAGTAAATTATGGCTAACTGTATCAAAGGCTTTTGCTAAATCTAGAAAAATACTAATACAAGGTTTTTTATTATCTAGTGCATCATATATTTGTTCTGTTAGACAGCAAATAGCATTTGGTGTTGATTTATTTTTTTGAAACCCAAATTGTTTATTAGAAATAAAATTTATTTTTTCCAAATAATTTTCCATTCTTCATTTTAAAACTTTCTCGAATACTTTTGCTATCGAAGATATTAATGTTATTGGTCTATAATTACAGTGATGCGGACTATACTGGTCACACTGTATATGGCCTCTTTAAAATCCGGACTTTAATCTTATTGACGATTCTATACTGATCAATATATTGACCGTGCTTAAAGCAATTTTTCCTTACTTTGGTCGTAGATTTGATGAAAGTCCATTACATAACATAACATTATTTATTTAAATTGAAGTGTATATAATTGTATATAATTTTATTGGTTTGGAGATTTCTAGATAGAAGTTTAAGAAGGTAAGACTTTATCTTATTATTTTATGTATTATATGTTTGTAAAGTTATTTTAATGTTTCCAAACAAGAATAATACATGATTGATCAAACTATGGATGCAGTACAGATAAAATTTTAAAAACTTAAACTATAGAAAATTTCTCTATGCAGTAAGGTAAAAATAAAAATTTAGTGAAAAAGCCCCATCTGAACATATTGGTTGAAGACACTGGCATAGCTAGGGACGTTTGCCCCACCCCCAAGAACAATGAAAAAAGTAATTATTAGCTTAGCTTCTCCTGTTGTTAGAATAGCCCTCTAGATGAGTGTTTCGGTACTATGTCAACTAAATTTTAGAGTAGCAAACTTTTTGCCGGTAACTGTACACACGGTAAAAAATTTGGGTATATAAAAAGTTACTCTATTCATATAAATATCCATTACTCATCTACTTATTTGTCTGTCAAACAATTTTCACAAAATATACTTAAAATAGACAGTAAACTGCCAGGAATTGGTATCTTTTTATGTACCTATGTAATTTTCCTCTTTCACAAATTTATTATTCATAAATCATTTTAAGTAACAACGTATCGGAAAGCTTTGACAATCGATTTAAAACTTTACCAGATAGCACAAGTAATACAAGGTACGAAAATGTATAGCGCAAGCCCTTTATCAAGGGCTGTATTGAGGGGAAATTCTTGTTTACCGCTGAACTGAAATATTCAATTTCGAGTGCCGATTTTGGAGCAAACACTATTGACGCATTCAGCGGCGTAACAAAAACTGAGTGCCTAAAAAACACCTTAAACAAACATAAATAAATATTATTTAACGTGAAGTAGCTATTTTTGGTTATCTATTCACTATCCAAATCGCAATGATGAGAACTTTAAGTCAGTGCAAGTTTCATGTGACCACTTTTTACACTTGTGGCAACTAATCCATTTTTAGTTAGGTTTGCTACGCCCATATGATTCAGTGCAAATAAACAAAAGTACTTTTCTTCTGAAGAATCGTCTGATTCTACGTAAACTTTTCTTTTCACTTTCGACTTAATAATTTTGGACTTTTTGGCCTTTCGACCATTTTGTTCTTTTTCCAGTGCATCCTTCTCTGCTGTGTCAGTTAGTATCGCTGATCTTCTTTTTTTTCGACCCTTAAGGGTTGTCTTTCGCTGATCAGCTTTAGGAAGTGGACGAACAAACTCTGGAGAGAATGTAATCTTGTCTTCCATTTGGGAAGTAACGTCAACTTAATCCTGACGTTAAAGCAACGGGTTCGAGTTCAGCTATTTCAGAATAAGGTGCTGTTTTTAATACATAATTTATCATATTGGGGTAAATTGTAACATGTTACATTTTGCCCCCGGATCGAATATTTTCGTTTTGTCTTTGCAAAAAAAAAAGGAAATATATAATCATGCATAGCTTTGTCAATATAATAACCTAGACTTCAATGATTCATTTATGACAAAAAAACAAACTCAGCAGGCAGCTTGTAACATTTATTTTAAAATAAAATTATGATATCGATTTTTACTTTACGTGCCATAATATAAACAATATCGGAAATAACCTTAACCACAATGTCTGTTGCTCGACTGTCTAGACATAACTGAGCTTCACAGTGTTCTCCAAAGGCCTACATAGGGTTCGGGGTTGCCAGCTTTTAAATTAGGAAAATATTTGGTGTGTTACACCTTACCCCGTGTTACAACCTGCCCCGGTCTCCCCTACTATACAAGGTATTATACAAAAGGACCAGATCGTAGAGTGTTTTTTTTGAAAAAATTTTTTCGTCGATATTTAATGTTTTAACAAACTCGTGTTTGATATTGATTAAGGATAAATCCGAAAGGCCTTGTTGGCGCATGATGTTACGTAAATGGGTTTTTACTATTTTAAGTTTGGAAAAAGATCGGTCCGCTGATGCCACACTAACTGGTAAAGTTAGAAATAACATTACTGCACTAGATACATCTGGAAAATTTGAAGAACACAATGATTTTTTATTAATAAATGATCCACAAGTTCATACACTGTTTTTAATTTTGAAATACTCTCTCCAAGTCCCTTTCTGAGGCATAGGAAAGTCAATGGATAAGTCTTTATGGTATATCGTTTGTAAATTCCGCGCTTTCACGTATAATTCTTCTTCATTTAACGAAGTTAAATTCTCAGGATATAAAAATATTAAATTAATTATGAAATCAAATACCTATGAAAAGCAAAGCTAGCTAGCCTAGCTAGCTATCTGGCCGCTTTTTAAATAAAACGAAAAATAAACAAAATATTCATAAGAAAATGAAATGGCGGATGCGTTATTAGTATTTGCTGTTAAGTTTGGACAAACACATTATTATCTAATATGTTTCACATAATATATTTATGACAAATGCATATTCAACCACCAAATTATTGTATGCATGAGTGATTATACAACAACTACAAATTTGTATATTGTATACCTACGTGTGATGTTATTGACTAAAAAAAATGTTACATATTTGTTATAATTTTTAAGTATTACCACAGAATATATAGCTACGCAAGTATTACACTAGGTAGGTACCTTTAGTAAGTACTGAACTCGGGAAACGCTAACAAACAGTGGTCTAGAAATACTAAACATTTCTGTATAGAAAATTGCAACGGTAAGAAATAGTATTATAATAACCATCTCAACGTTCTCGTATTTATAAAACTTTATTACCTTTTGGTTTTAGTACCATAAATTCGAAATTATGATCAGTGACGTAAATTGATAACTTCAAATGCAGTGTGGTGCCGCACTGTTAATCTACGGGTGCGGTATGCATACGTCACTGAAAATATTTTTAAATTTTTGTTTATTATTAATTAGATAAATAGCAAAAATATACTCAAATATTAAATGGTTTAGTTTCAGTATTGGGTGTGGATTTGATCCCGCTGGGACTATCAAATGTAATAATTGTATACAATATAATAATTGTTTTAATTGGGCTGTTAATTTTATCATCCTACTTAAACATTAACTGATTATTTGTTTTTGTTACCACACTAGAAAAATTCGACACAATTTGTTGAAAACCTTTTTTTGGTGCTGTTCAATATGTCAAAAGTATTTTCATGGTGTTTTTGAAAAACGAATCACTCGATCTGTTTGTTTAAATTATATCAACAACGTTTTTAACATGAACGACATTGGTTCCTATTTTCAAGTGAGTAAAAATTCTTGTTTCCAGATATTGGTGAAAATGTCTGTACGATTTTTATAAACTATGTATTGTAGGGTAAAGTCGGGTAAATTGTACCAATTTCGATATTTTGGTTTCTTAAGCAGAACTTACTTGCTTATTCCTCACGGAACTATGACATTAGACGTATTTTGCCCTTTAGGAACAAAATGCACCTTATCGAAAATAGACAGGTACTTAGATTTAAATGTAATAATTGTAAAAAGAAAACCTTGCAAGTGGTACAATTTGCAAGACTAGTTCGTTAAATTGGACCACCCGGTTTAATAAATTATTATTTTATATATATTATATATTGTACCACCCAGAAATCTGGAACTTTTTGAGACAAATAAAACTGCGATATAATTTTTTTTTTAATATAAATACAAAAAATGTAAACTACGGGATTTTAATAAAAAATAAACATTTAAGTGCACAGGTCACAAACATAAATTTGCTGTTTTACGGTGCCTGCACAGGATTCATGCACCCAATTTTGGCATGTAGTGCACTTGATCATATCCTCTATCTATAATACTTTCATTGCAAAGGTGACAGTGCCACTCAGAAGGGTTTGTTTCAATGATGGCTTCGGTCACTTCAACGGACGGGGGAGCAATTGGAGTTTTTACGTGACTTTTTTTACATTTTAATCGTTTCGTTTCTCCTAAAGATATTTTTCGTTTCACCGCCGCTTTTGCCTTGTTATTTACTATTTGTTTTCTTTCTTCTAGCTCCACTTTCTATGGAGTGGTTGTAAGCACGGCTGCGTGTTGGGCACTTTTAGAACGTTTATTTTGTCTAGGTCCTGGCAGAGCAAGAATTTCTTCAAATGATGTATTTAACGGTGGTGTTTGTGGTTTTCTTTCTGCGCCAGGAATGGTTACGACCACTGGTACCTGCTGAGCATTTTTATGACATGGTAGGCTATTTAGTGGCTGATTAAGTCCTAATATTGCTTTACGTGAGGTGAGGCAAAGTGCGTTTAATCCATATCTTCCTGTTTTATATTTTTGTATAGCTGTTTTCATGTCTGCTTCAGGCCGTATTTTATTCCTTTTCGTGGCATAACTGCAAAAAAATAAAAAAAGTTTGATAAATTGTACCGGTACAAATTAACAAACCTATTGATGGTACAAATTAACAGACTGACGATATTAAATGATTTTTCGTAGTATTTTCGTTAAAAGTGAGGTTACATTTAAATTTACCTCTCGTAATTTTAGCTAAATAAAGCATATTTAAGAAAAATATATCCCCAATATCTAATAAGTGGTTCAGCGGCGCACCCAGGATTTTATGTTAGGGGGGCCCGCCAACCAGTGCTGGAAGCAAATTTTTTAATAAACTTTTAAGTTACGCATTTTTCTAGAACTTTGGAGCTTTTTTAACAGGTACTCTTGCAGGGAAGATCGCAAAAGCCTAGTCATGGGAGTCGTTAAACGGTTTCTTAGGCGGCTTGTGACTTGTTAACTTGGGGGTGTACTAAAAGCCTGCTGTAGGCGAAATGCGCCGCAGGCGAAATTTTTTTAAGACCACGCCCAAATTTGGTCAATAATTATTATAGTAAATATTTTAAAAATTTATGATTACCTTCTTATTCTATTGAAAATGAAATAAGATAAAAAATAGAAAGGCTAATTTATTTTTCATTAGTGGGTACATTGTTCAAAAGTAAAGTTCATTCATCTGTTTTTATTTGCAGCAAACTTATCAATAACAATAAAGTTCCTAGATTTACACTTTGTGGTATGTATTAAGTTAATTTCGAGAGTTTAGGTCTTCCCTTAATTTTAATTTCAATTTTTTGCTCAATACTAAATGAGCTAAAATTGTTTCTCAAACATTCATAGTCGTTTTGGCATTAAAACTGTTTATTTTTATTAAAATAAGTCTTTACTACCCCAAAATAATAACAAAAATATAAAGGAAAACTCGAAATAATAAATTCTTAAATTCAATCAAACCATATTAAACCTCAATAAGTCAACTTTTGTCAATAAGTCAACTTCCAGGGGGAGGGGGGGCAAATGCCCCACCTGGTCCCCCTCAAACGAGGCCCGTGAGATAAATCTAAGAAAATTGACTTTTTAAAATACTTATCCACTTTCATAATTTTTATTTCACTGGGGGTTTTAGGGGGGGCCAAGGCCCCGTTGGCCCCCCCCTGGGTGCGCCACTGAAGTGGTTAGTTGACCAGAAAAGCTTAAGTTACATACTGCGTGTATAACTTACTGCGTATATAGATTTTATCACAAAACAATAATCTTGAACAAACGCGTGCACCTGCCTTGATTACTTTTATACCACTAACTTTTTGGCGCTAAATACGTCAAATGCCGCGAATATAGTGCGTTTCACATGATTAGGTTTGTAAATAATTAGGTGGTACAATTTAACTAGTGGTACAATATATCCAACTTTACCCTATTAGGTGGATGCCTACCTACGTTATAAGAAGAAGGCCAAATTTCATGATTCTAGGATTAGGGGTTGGGAGTTGATGAATCAATCAGTCACGTTACAATTTTATGTAATAAATTATATTGCACCACTCTTAATTATAGGTTTATCGAATGTATTTAAATATTATTTATCCGGTAATTATTAACACTCAAGATATTGTTATAATATACTATAGACTTAGACTAGTAGGGCCAGACCTCTTCGCGTGGACGCGCTTTCACGTTCCATCGATTCGCGACGTTTCTCATGGCTTTACTACCGGCCTTCGCTGCCAAACACCATTTTGTCAAGAAACATACCGTGCGAGCAAAAATTATTTGCATCAAAGAGGGCTTGGATTAAAAAACGTGGGGCTTGGTTTAGATCACAATGATATAGGGACGATATATCTAACCGAATCTATGTTAAAATTTTGTCAAATTCATATTAAGTATGACATGATATGCCAAACTAATTAGTAATAAAATAAGTAGACAAATACAAATTTATTTTTGTTGTTTACAAAATTAACAAAGTAAGAATATACAGAAAGAAAAATAATTACATAAAATGCTAAAATTGGCCACCGCCATGCTCCAAGCATAAATTCACATGTCTCTTCATATTTTCGAAAGTGTTGACCGGCATCTCTGGAGAAATGTTACCACATTTTTGGATAATCCTTTCTTGTAATTGTTCTAAATTTGCAACAAGTTCTTCTGTTCTTACAGATGGTCTTCCTGCTCCTTTTTTGTGTTGTATAGAACCTGTTTCCCTAAACACAGCCACGGTTCTTTTCAGGAAATGATAAAAATCCCCAGCAATAAAAGCAACGCTAGGAAAATGTTCGTGAAAATCGTCCATGCACAAACCCGGATTGTATTGCCACTCACCATTTACTCTAACCCCGTTTCGAAAATACGCTTCAACCATGAATATTTTGTGCTGTTCCGTAAAGCCCATTGTGTGAATTGTTCAAGAAATTGGAAAAATTAGCGATGAATCAAATTACTTGTAACGACTGTCAAAGATGACGGAATAACTGATTGATTGTTAATTCAGGTAGTTACTGACACCCAACAGGTATTAATCTCTACGGCTAAGCATTACGTCCTTAGATGTAAGGCCCTCTTTGATGCAAATTATTTTTGCTCGCACGGTATTCCAAGTTCTAACTTCTATAATAATGATATACAGTGTTGGGCAAACGTTCCGGAACGGCTTAATTACAGGCGAATGAAAAGTTATATCGAATCCTGGTTTTGGGCAATCTATAGGACTAAGATTTTACTATTTGACTATTATACCATATGTCTTCTTTTATTTAATATTATTGTTTATTTAAAAATTATTATTAAGGACCAATTAAATTTTTAAATAAATCTACTACATTCATTGACCCCTATTTCCGAAACAGTTGAATTTAGTCATATCGTATGCTATACGAAAAATATTTTATATTTATTGAAGATTTAGAATATCTGATAATAAACCGTGTGACCAGTAAAGTCCGCATCATATGGGATTTTTTTTATTAATAGCTTTATTCCAAATTTGACTTTGGCATCAAGTTCTGCTTCGATCGAGATAACAATTAAGCAAAAAAAATAGTAGTCACGTGATTCGCATTATCTGTCAAATTTTAATTTTTTCCAAAAAATAATTCAAAAGTGGGGTTATTTCTGAAAATATGGAAAAAAAGTAATTAGAAAAAGTTTTTTAAAAGGCAGTTTCTAGCCCACATGCAAAACTTCAGCTGCATAAGATAATTTTGATTTTTTACCCACCACTAAAATTTATTTTCCAATTAATGAACACTTTACTGATGACGTGTGTTATTTTTTTTTCTTAATATTAAGGAGTATTACTTTCAGACACAAACTAAGTTTTTAAAAATACTTATTTTATGAAGTTACCTTATACAGGGTCAAAAACAAATAAACTTTGCATCACATGCGACCAAATTTTAATAGCCCAATTTTGATTTTGTAGAAAAACACACTTTAAAGAAAATGTATCTGAAATAAAGCATTGTCAAAACTAAGAAGTTTTATGTAGGTTGCGTTGAGTCTTATTTTGCAAAAGTGGTGCAATTTACAAAATATAGGTAAAAAATCAAAATTATCTTAGGCAGCTAAAATTTTGCGTGTGGGCTAGAAACTGCATTTAAAAAAACTTTTTCTAATAATTTTTTTCGATACTTTCGGAAATAACCCTACTTTTGAATTATTTTTTGGAAAAAATAAAAATTTGACAGATAATGAGAATCACGTGACTACTTTTTTTATGCTTACTTTTCATCTTGATCGAAGCAGAACTTAATGCCAAAGTAAAAGTTCGAATAAAGTTATTAATAAAAAAAAGTCCCATATGATGCGGACTTTACTGGTCACACTAAAAAAATAAAAAACGTCAACACTTGACAGTTGGTGACGCACTAAGTTTATTAGCAGCAGTGGCTGGTTTGAATGAGCTGTCAAGATTCTTTTACGGTCTACGTCGCGTGTCGCGTTAAACATGAGGAAGCTGATGCGGATAGGTTCCGCGGAACATTTGTAGTACCACAACGGTCTTTATAGGGCTACGTGTGACTGTTTGGGCAATGCCAGAGGTCTGCCACTCTAACCTAACCTAACTTAAATAACTTAACTCATGGTTAGACATTTTGGAATTGCAGATTTTTCCCTACATATTGGAAATATTTGATAAGATATGTGAAATTTAAACTAGGTACATTTTCACCCCATCTGGAAGTCGGTTTTCCTTTCCGGACAAACACCGTTTTTGTGACATTAAGATTGTTACTTACAATTATAAAAATGTGATTTTAAAAATTTAATTTTCAAAAAAAAGCCATGAAAAAAAATTTTCTTTCTGAAATTATTTATAATAACAGCAAACATTTAATATCTACATATTATAAACATTTGATCAAAGACTTTACGCCATCAAAACCTCCAATAAGGAAAAACATCCCTATCTACTTTTTTCTCAGTCCGCCCCTTCGTGCCGTTATTTCATCCCTTGCCACTCTGAAACTGCATGCGTTCAATTTGGTTTTACTCCAGGTCGTTATATTTTCTGTGACAGTCTTCATGAAAGCCCTGTGATGTAAACAGTGCTCTTAAATATACTACGATGCCATTCTAAGTGCATTTTTTCCAACTAAAAGGTTTTACACGTTATTATGCAAGGAAATGAAAAAGATCAATAAAAGATTACATTGTTTAACGTGGATTATCCGAAACTTGAGGTGAGTCTTGAAATTTTAATGTGTTTTGCGAATTTTCTGGACATGCTGGAAAATTTAATCATTATGTTTATTGTGTAAAATTTTTTTGTTTCGGTTTTGAATGATTCCTAAACAATTTTTAGTAACATTTTTTACATTTTAGTAGTAGTAACATGTTTTATTTAGCAAAAAGCTACAATTAAATATTTTTTAATACATTTTTTTTAACACATTTTTATAGACTTATTTTTAAATTTTAAAACGCTACCTTCTTTTAACAAAACCAGACAGAAAAGTTAAACATTTTGCAAATTGTATCAAATATTACGTATCATTTTGTTTTTTTAATTAAATGTAATAATAAAGTTTTTTTTAAACGTTTTAATGGCTTTTGAGATTTAATAGAATTTTCCAAATTATTGTATTCTATCAAACCTTTATAAAAAATAGATTTATAAGCTAATGTTTTAGTTAATCTATCCACATAAAAATGTTGATTAGTTCTTGTTTTATAATTATGATGGTCATAATTAAGACAACAAAATTTTTTTAAACAATCAGGCAATAAATTATTTTAAATTTTATTTATAAAGATACATACTAATTAAAAAATTAAATGTCTGACATTCAACCAATTTAAATTTTTCAACATAAAATTAATTTTTGTATATTTTTCCCAATTTAAAATAATCCGCATTGCCTTATTTTGCAAAATTTGTAATTTATCAAATATCTCCTCACTAGCACAATATAAAATGGAAGAACAATAAAAAAAATGTGGTAATATAATAGTATTTAATACAGATTTTTTTAGAAAACAAACTTAAATTAGAACTGATTCTTTAAAAAAAAACCTACTTTTCCAGCAATCTTCGATATGATACTTTCAAAATAATTAAAAAATTTTAATTTTGAATCAATGATTATCCCTAAATATTTAAAACTGTTTACTAATTCCAATTTTTCACCATCAATTACAACATTTATATTTTGACAATTTAAATTATTACCCATAACCATACCTACATTTAGTTTTTGAAGTTTTTAATTTTAATTTATTTACTTTTAGACAATTTAATAATATATTTATTTCAGAATTTAGAGTATTTAGACCACCAAAAATATTTAAAACATTAATGTAAATTAAGGTGTCATCAGCAAACATTTGTAACTTACACATTTTGAAAACTAAAGGCATATCGTTGATGTATAAAATAAATAATATTGGACCTAGTATACTTCCTTGAGGAACTCCTATATTATTTATTTTTTTATTCGAATATAATAATAATTTAAAAATGAATTAAATAAAAAAAGGTAGTCGTTTAGTTTAGAAATACTCTGGTTTTAAATTTGCTGAAAATCTCGCTGATATTATTAATTAAAAAAAATGTATAAAAAAAGCAATTGAGAAATTTTTCTCCAAGTGAAATGGTTGAAGAACATAATATATACCTTATTTTCTTCGTTTATTGAATACTTGTATAATTATTGTAGTGGCGCAACAATTTTTTTTAGATATTATTAGAAGTTGAGGTTTTAGGGTTTCTAGTTTACAAAAATACGTCTCCCATTTCCGTTGGTGTGTCTGTTTGCTTGTCTATTGGCTTGAAATCTTAACCTATTAACACTGCTCAAAGCCGAGTATAGATTCGATTTACTATACAGGGTGTCCCATAACTAAGGAGTCAGACAAAAACAGGAAACCGTAGACTTGGTAATTTATGCTTAATTTCATAAGATAAAATATCCACGGTTAATTTTCAATCAATTATGTTTCGTTAAGAAATATGTTTACTCAAATGTGTTTTGTTATCTAGCATTTTAACGTAAATATCTCAAAAACTAATTAAAATATGGAGATTATGGAAGTACTACTTTTATAGGCATAATAGACCCATCTTTCCTAATTTGAGGTGAAGCAGTCAGAAATGTGAGTGATAAAAAAGTTATGCGAGAATTTATTAACTCATATGGGTGAACCTGAATTTTAAGAGCCCAATTTTGATTTTGTAGAAAAACACACATTTGATATGGCGCTACTTTAAAAAAAATGTATCTGAAATAAACATTGTCAAAACTAAGAAGTTTTATGTAGGTTGCGTTGAGTCTTATTTTGCAAAAGTGGTGCAATTTACAAAATATGGGTAAAAAATCAAAATTATCTTATGCAGTTGAAATTTTGCACATGCGCTAGAAACTGCATTTAAAAAAACTTTTTCTAATAACTTTTTTCGATATTTTCAGAAATAACCCCACTTTTGAATTATGTTTTGGAAAAAATTAAAATTTGACAGATAATGCGAATCACGTGACTACTATTTTTTTGCTTAATCGAAGCAGAACTTGATGCCAAAGTTAAATTTTGAATAAAGCTATTAATAAAAAAAATCCCATATGATGCGGACTTTATTATTGGTGACACTGTATAGATAATTAGTAAAATTTATTAGAAATGCAGGAAAGTAACAAAAAAATTTAAAAACTAGGTAATTTCAAATTTCAAAAAAAAACTACCAGCTTCAGTTTCAAATAAATAATTTTAATAAGTCAATTTGATATGAAAGAACACAGTCCAATTTTCAAATGCCGAATACAGTTTTTTGTAACAGCAAATATTTCTTTGCATCTGCATCCCCTCTTGATGTAACCCTAAAGCCACCCCTCTATTTAATCCCTTTTATGCGAAACTCCCGTTTGCCCGTTTAGTCCATTCATAAATAAGAGATATCTATACAATTATAATACAGCCTGTTTACCTGTCCTACACACTAAGTTACCTTTTTAAACCAATCAAAAAACAGTATTTGTAAGCCGATTTTTTGGTCAGAAAATTGCAATCTACCCGATTCACTTTTTCACTATTTACGGTTTTATACCGGGTGTTCCACAAGGTCGACGAGGTGCGATTTTATGAAGAAAGTAGAAAAATTATTGAAATATAATTGACTAGGTAAATCGACCAAAAAGAATTGATGAATAATATTTTTAAGTTTCCAAAATGACAGCTAATGATATGACTGACAACTCAAATTTTTGCGAATAATCGCTGCAAAGGCAAACAAAGCTTTAAATACACAAAATTATAAACTAAATACCAAAGTTGCCTACCTAGCAACCAGCAGGGTTTGCCAAAATGTGTTTCCAAGAATATCATGATTGGAGTAAGTAACATTCAATTTTTTAAATAAAACAAATTCAATAAAGACTAAATATATCGAATTACGGTTTGCGCCAAAATGTATGGCTACTTTTTTGCTCTTTAAGCACAGTGATAATAGTATATTATTTAACGCGCGTATAATGTAGGCCATAATAAAACGACGATGAAGTTTACGGCACGAGCCAAAGGCGAGTGTTGTAAATTATCCGAGTGTATTATGGTTCATTAGACGCGAGTCAAATACTATACTTTATCTAAAACCATCCATTTATACAGTGCTTGAAAAAAGTTGAGTTCATATGGGAAATATAATAATTACACTTGTTGTTTTATGATAATTACACTTGTTGTATTATGGATAGCATAATGCTCTTATTATCAGAAGTATTATGCACCTATTATTAAATGGTTGTAGATACAAAAATATTATTAACTGAATTTTGGGTAAACAGTGCCATCTAGAAGACGCAGTGTAAACTAGCAATCATAAGTACAGTCTGAAAGAAATGTAAAATTATCTTTAAAATAAGCCCATGTTGATAGAATGTGGATAAAAGGTGGGGAAGATACAGCTATTTTAAAATAATTTTCCCCCACCCTTATTATTGGCGATACGAAAAAGTTTTAATAACTAACTATTGCATATTTCCATTAACCTTAACAGCTAGTATTCGCGCGAGAATTTGAAATGTGAGTTCATATCATACGCAGAAGTATTGGTGTGGGTCCAGCCAGCGTCAAGCAAAAACCAGGGAAGAGTATAGAAAATCAATTTTCCACCAATACCCACTCGTGGGGTATGGGAGAAGAAATACACTACCCAACCGATAGGTTATAGATTCCGTTAGTCAAGGCCCTGGCGGTGAAGTAAGAAGCATATATTCGAATAAACAAGTTTTTAATCAAATTTAAATAATCACAAATATTCCAATGCATTAATTTCATATCAGTCAATTTATTTATACACAAAGAAACAACCAAGCAATTTAAAGGTACGATATTTATTTAGCCATATAGTTGTGAATAAGGTAATTTTATATTATTTGGTTTTTATATAAGTACCTACCATTGTTTTATATAGGTACTCTGCGACGTAAACGGTAAATTGTATGTTAGTTGATTTAGCTTCCTTAATAATTTAATTATTTCAGGGTATTAGTGGGGAAGAGGACTTCAATTAAAACACTTTTTACTTTATACTCATTCCCAACGCTTCGGTTTATTCTTTAAACCTTTCTCAAGACTCTAAAAAATTGTATAAAGTGTCGAAACTTAATGAATTGATATGGCATTATGCATTTTATTTAATATTTATTCAACTTATTATAATATCAAAAACATGGTTAACCAATTGAACCCCACAAGAAAAACATTCAGGAAAACATTTCAACAGAATGTTTTCCTTGTGCGGTCCAATTGGTTAACCATGTTTTTGATATAATAATAAGTTAAATGAAAATGTCAGTTCATTAAATTTCTACACTTCTAAAATTTTCTAGATCCTTGAGAAAGGTTTCAAGAATAAACCGAAACATTGGAAATGAGTAAAAAGTATTTTCATTGAAGTTCTCTTCCCCACTAATACCCTGAAACCCTGAAAGAGGTAATTACATTGTAATATTTACATCATTTTATGTCTTGTTATACGAAACCATTATTTATTATATAACTTTGGTAATAATTGTAGAGATACAGGGAACGTGGGCATAAAACAATAGTTTCTTTAAATAACCTAGTGTACCTAAACCCAGCTTATTTTAAAACAAAAAAAAACTACTAGGTTAAAAAATAACACCCAACCAAATAAATTGTTTTATTTACAACCAACCGCAAAGTCTATAAAAGATTTTCTATTATTATCCTAAAATAACACATAAAAATATTTTAATTTTTTACCTAACAAATACAATTTCCGACGTTATATGTTGCATTCATAATAATAATAATATCAGTCAAGTTGAAAAAACGTTTTCCTTTTCCACCCAGGTGAAAAGTAAGCACTTTAGGTAATATCAGTTTTTTTTAAAGGTTCATTATAGCACCAGTCAGATTTTATTAAACAAATATAAACATGTTTGTTTGAAGGTGGTAGACAATGAACAATGAAGTTATATCAAAAAAATTACCTTGTCGGACTTCCATTGTCTTTATTTTGTTACTTAACACAACATTTCGGTTAGTTAGTATCTCTAGCCGTTTTTGAGTGTAAACTAATAATGCTATCCATGTGCAATGAAGCTTGATGACTCCGCCGACGTGCTTATTGGAGTGTAAAGTTTAAGCTGTTGGTTTTGGACAAGAAGAGGCTTTAAGATATCGGGGATATCTATACTTGGTTGACTAAATATATGAGTATTTTGATTCATGAAAGCTGCTTCTTTGAATTTTCGTTTTTTCCAGTGCTGTTCCGTGTCCAAAACCTTGGCATCTGACTACTGTATATTATGTTGGTTGGTTATACCTGACCTTGAAGTTTCACCTCTTTGAGTATGTTTCAGATGTTCTTTAACTCGTACGGAAAGAGGTCTTTTTATTTCTCCAATGTACGATTCGCCACACTCGCAACGGAAATCCCATTGCTTCATTGCACATGGATATATAGCCTTAGAATTATAATTTAGTTTACACTTGCAAACGGTTAGAGATACTAACTAACCAAAACGTTGTGTTAAGTAACAAAATAAAGACAATGGAAGTCCGACAAAGTAATTTTTTTGAAATAGAAATGTGGTATCTATGGATAGCTAATTGTTAATTTAGGACTTACATTGATAGAAAATAGGACCCATACTACTAGCAAAAATTTCTATATTAAACGTTAAAGCAGAATGAGAAATTCCGTTATAAAGAAAACGCAATTTAAGAATTCATCACGGCATGTCAAATAAATCCATTTTTTTTCCTTCGCAAAAATATTGAAAGATAATTTACTATAATTTGTGTTAGTATAAATAGGCCAACTTTTATAATTATTTTCTCACAGAGAAAAGCCTAAATTAAAAATATGTGACAAGTCAAACAACGTTTAAATCTTTAGCTACCCACTGATATAAAATTTAAAAATGTTTAATTACAATTAACTATTAATAATTTAGTAACAGCCGAACGCCAGCAACTATTTTTAAAATATTTATCTTGGCGATTTTTAGTAGTATAGAAATGTACAAAAATTATTTTTAATTCCTAAATAAACAAATGCGATGGTAGAATCTTTTTGGAGAAACTCGATGACACTCTGAACCAGTCAACTAACAGAATTATTATTTTTGTTTCCAGATAATGTAAAGGATGTTGCTCAGAAATCTTCGTCTAGCCAAAATCAGAAAAAAGCAGTTGCTCACACTAGTTGTTATCACAAGTTTATTTATTATTTTGCTTTTAACGGTGATACCATATCACTACATCATAATTAAACTATATTACTGGGCACGACCAGACAAAGGGGTGTACTGTCACTCAATGAAATCCAAAAGTTCCCTTCCAGACATTACAGATCTTAATCCAAAAAAAGGAAAATCCATATTTTTCCATGAAACCAGTTGTGCTTCTTATTTCAATGGAAAAATCGTCATCAACTCTAGACAGGCGTGCGCAGTGGAAAGCGCCGCCAGATTAAATCCGGACTATGATATCTACCTACTATACGCCTCTCCAGGAAGTCTCCATGACAAACAAACCGAATCCGATAGATTTTTAATGGAGTTAATGGAATATCCAAACGTGCATATTCTCCATGTGGATATGGAAAGGTACATGCGTGGAACTCCGGTGGAAAATTTGTGGAGTGAGAAACGGATGACTGAATCTCAGTTCGCGCAATCTCATACGAGTGATGTTCTTAGGTACGAGTAATTGCAAGTAGGTACTTGTTTAATTCATTCTAAATTAATTGATGTCTTTTACAAAAAATACGTGCTTGAATAAATCTGTGGTACTAAGGCAGAACCCGATATGTCAAAATACTTGATTTTTCAGAAATAGTAATTTACGTTACAAGACCGGAAAGTAGTGTTTTCAGGTCAAGACAAGCATTTTCAGGGCGAGCCATAGGCGAGTCCTGGAAGCTTGGAGAGACCTGGAAAACACTAATTTTCGGTTGCGTGACGTACAATATTTTTTTTAAGACCAACACTTCGATATATTTTATAATCTACGCGAAACAAGTTTGACATAAAGAACAAAATTAAAAATCAACGAACTGTCACTCGACAATACATCGAAATGTTGTTGTCATAATAACGAAATCAAGGTATCTCGTATTATCAAAGAGCGATTGGAAAAATAAAAAACAGGGTGACAGTGACATTAGAAACCGGAAAAATGTTATTTTCTAGACGAAAAATTGTCCAGAAAGTGTAAATTTTCTGGTCGGTTTTAAAAAATAGTAATTTACGTTACAAGTCCGGAAAATACCGTTTTTTTGGACGAGTCGACAAAATTCTAGGACGAGCCGTAGGCGAGTCCTGAAAGTCTGCGAGTCCAAAAAAACTGTTTTCGGACGTGTTGCGTACACTATTTTTTCGGCAACCGTCTTGAATAACAAATCAATGAGACACATTTCTTTATTATATTTCTTTGTAGAACAAAATTTCGAACATTTTAATTCTTATTTGTATTTAATATTGAAATTCGAGCAGAAGATAGGTACTAACAGAAACATTCTAATTCTTATTTATATTAATATTTATATTAAAATTCGAGCGATTGCTAATATTGATGTGATTCTTCCCTGACTAGGCACGTAGTTCCCGGACTAGGCCGGAGAAATGCTACTTTCTCAAAGAAAAAGCGTCCGGGAAGTGGATACTTCCCGGACGGTTCCGAAAAAATATTTTTCTAACCACCTGAAAAATTCTTAAACAATAAGGTTGCATTTCATCTAACACAGTTAGATATTAAAATGCAGATTCAAATTGCAGAGTACTACTACGAAATTGAAAGTCAATTATCTCAATAGGATGTCACCACCTGCAGACCGGTTTCGAACTCTTTTGTTCTCGTCAGTACAGGGTAGGTGTTCATACCTTCGATCAGACAACTTTCGTACTAAAAACTATCATATCAACCTTTGTTGGTTGTAAATAGCCCTTAGCACCATCTCTTAGTAGGCCCATACAATCTGAGCATATAATCGTTTCATCATATACAAATAGACTGTCTATATATGTGTGTATTCTGTGTATGTACTGTATGTCATTGTACTGCAGCTAAATTTTTACACGGAATAACTGTTATGTCACGTCACGGCAAGTGCCCGTTTTGCGCCCCCCCCCCCTAAGGACGCCCTTGGTCCTGCATGTTCCATAAGATCTTCCCCCTTCTTGGGACAGGCGTCTCATACAATTTGTTGGCGTATTTTGCATTACTTCACGAACGTTTGCAACACGTTCTTCTGTTCTTACAGATGGTCTTCCTGCTCCTATTTTGTGTTGTATAGAACCTATTTCCCTAAACAAAACCACTGTTCTTTTCAGGCAATGATAAAAATCCCCAGCAATAAAAGCAATGTTAGGAAAATGTTCGTGAAAATCGTCCATGCACAAACCCGGATTGTATTGCCGCTCACCATTTGCTCTAACTCCGTTTCGAAAATACGCTTCAACCATGAATGTTTTGTGCTGTTCCGTAAAGCCCATTGTGTGAATTGTTCAAGAAATTGGAAAAATTAGCGATGAATCAAATTATTTGTAACGACTGTCAAAGATGACGGAATAGCTGCTTGATTCATTGATTGTTAACTCAGGTAGTTACTGACACCAAACAGGTATTAAGCTCTACGGCTAAGCATTACGTCCTTAGATGCAAGGCCCTTTTTGATGAATTTTTACTCGCACGGTATTATAACGTTTCAGAACTGTACTTTTTAAATTTCGACCACCCTGTATAGTTTCAAAATGAAAAAGTTACTTAATTCCCTTGCATTTAATCGGTTTTATTATTATTATTATTCTAAACAACCATAACAATTTGTATTTTAAGGGACTGTTTCCGCTATTTAGTCCCTTGTCCAGCGATAAAACATAATAATTAATTCCCGAAATCAGGATAATCGCTGGTGATTTTCGGCTAATTATCCTGGAACACGCGAACTTGGAATTTTATAACATGTATTTAACCGACTTCCTTTACAATTTTACAAAACCCATTATCAATAAAACAAATTTGAAAAATGTTAATAAATTACCATACATTATGTATGCTTACCAGTCGAATTAGTTCCAAAACATGATCGAAAGAAACAATTACAATTACTACTAATTACAATGGCCCAATATTATGGCCACCAATGTTGTTAGCAATAAAGGTTATTTGTATCCCTCCACTATTACTATTGTAAAAGTGTATTAATGGTTACTGTGGGCTAACTGTTTGTAAGAATGTAAGAAACCTTAAAGGCTTACTTATTTCTTTATGCATTCCACCATATTGTGGTTTGACAATAAAACCTCGATCTGAAAAACTTAAACCTCCAGTCACTTAACGCCACAATATTGAATACCAATGGTAACCTATTATGCAGAGGTACATTTTGGACAAAATAGACGCAGATATAGATATTCCATATTAGGAGTTACTGTCTTCTTTGTATCCCAATATTTATTTCTACCATTGGCACGCAGAGACTGAAACCTAGACCAGTAGTTGTGTTGAGTTTTCTTAAAAAGATGAGCAGTTAGCAGTAACCGAGGGTTGCAAAAAGTTTCAGCTTTAATACCATCAAAGTAATCAATTTTTTTTATATAAACGGATATTGCACTAAATCCATTTTTAGATATTTAACACTATGGAAATACGGAGGAATCTATCTGGACTTGGACATCATCGTAATCAAAAATCTAGCAGATCTGGGCACTGACTATGCCGGAATAGAATCAGACACCTCGGTGGCAGCAGGAATTTTAAGCTTCAATCATACGGGAGTAGGTCACGATTTCGTGACTTCGTGCTTGGATGATCTCAAGAAAAATTTTAATGGACAAGATTGGGGTTATAATGGCCCTGGAACTGTCACTAGGTAAGAATATAAACAAGTTAAACATACGGTTAAACCAATATTTGGTGACGTTTGTCCCAAAAGAAATGGAAATTACAGAATGGCAAGTCGGCGTGGGAGACAAAAGGTATTGGGTATATTAGCCCCCATACACCAGCGGATAACTTAAAGAATTAGATATGGCACGAGCCAAATACGCCGATAAAACTTTACGTGTATGTGGCGAGCCGAACTTCATCGAACTCTGTGATATCTGCCACGGATGAAATCAGCCGGTTTTAACTCGTCACTAGATTCGCTAGGTTAGTTTGGGAAGCGTATCAAGTCGTCCAACTTGGTTTGCGTAAATTAAAATAATAATATTAACAAATAATTCGATAAAAAGATTCACGTTACTTGTCAATAGAATTTATTTTCAAATGTAGTTCCACCATACTTAACAAATGTCTGAAAGTATCATTATCTATTCCTAAATTGTTACGGAAATCATTTGGCTCGACTTGTTGAAGTTCTTTTAAGAGTAACATATGACTCAGTTACATATAAATCCGAGTCGATCTAAAACCACTGGTTAAATCTTTCAAGAATTCCAAAAGATCGCGAGCCAAGCCAAAACTGTTATAAAACGTGAAGTTTGGCGAATCTAATCGGGTTATTAAGTCGGCGAGCCAAATTCGGCTGCTCAAAAATGACAAGAGTTTTGGTACGTGCCGAGCCTAGCTCGCAGACCAAATCCGAACAGATCAAATCGGTCCAACTTATATGTTGGTGTATGTGGGGCTATTGACTTTACTTTAAAATATACAGGGTGTCCCATAACTTATGGGCCGTAGAGTAACTAGAGATACTAATTTTATTATTAAGTCATATAAGTTTTTTCGGATTGTTACTCGTTCTAGAGATACAGGGTGTTGAAAGTAAAAGTTTATTATTATTATTATTAATATTATTATTTATTTAGTTAAAAGTTTAATAAAGTGTATTGAGGTCAACGGTGGTCACTTTCAACATTTACTAAAGTGAGCTTCTTGTTTTTGTTCCACTGTTTCGAATTTATTGCGTTGTGATAATTAAAATATTAATTTAATTATGTATATGGTTTTTTATGCTTTGGGATGTTTAAAGGGAAATATCTCGAAAACCGTTAAAGATATTAAGATCAATCAGGTATACCTATTTGACTCAGAAAATGCCCTTCTTTAAGATACTTTAATTGAAAAACACACAGGTAAGAAAAAAAATCATAGATTTATGAAGTCCAGTGTATGCAACTAGCGCCCTCTAGTGTGAAACTTAAAAATTTCTACAAATTCTTATTTCTTGCTCACAAAAATATAATACTGCCAACTTTCAATTCGATTCATTAAACGGTTTTAAAATTATGGCTTATTTTCGAGAATAAACTTTTACTTTCAACACCCTGTATCTCTAGAACGAGTAACAATCCGAAAAAACTTATATGACTTAATCGGCTTAGTTTGATGTCTAGTATCTCCAGTTACTCTACGGCCCATAAGTTATGGGACACCCTGTATATATATTCAAATTAGTGGATGTGCTCTGTGATAGGGCTGACAAATTAGAAATTCGGAAAATAGAGGAGGCGAGTTAGATAGTATATATTTTAATGATGGTTAGCCCTATCCTGTGAAAATTCCCAACCAACCTTTTTTAAAGAAACAAATTTAACAAATTTCAGCTATTTAGTTAATTGATCATTTGTCATCATTTAGTAATGTAATGAAATTTTTAAATCGATTTATTTCCAGGCTTTTCAGAATATTAAATGTATGGATTTTATTTTCGGTATGTAGAATATTCAAATTAAATGTGTGTTATTTTTGTTAAATATGATTGGCATATAAATATTTATTTATGATATAAGGTCAAAAGTACATTTTAAGGCACGCATGTGAAGATTTGAAGAATTAGCGAAGCGAATTCTGCAATTCACACGAGTGCCTAAAAAAATACTTTTAACAAATATATCATACAATATTTTTTCAATAAACTATAAGTAAATATGCCGTCTATGTAAGCTGGTGTTCAAATAAAAGTGCAACTTATAGCTACGATGAAATAGCTATTTATGCCATCAGTTACGAAATGCCTAATTTTGTGAAACGCGTGAGATTTTTGCGGAACGAACGAAGTGAGTTTCGCAAAAACTCACAAGCTATTTATGCCATCAGTTACGAAATGCCTAATTTTGTGTGACGCGTGAGATTTTTGCGGAACGAACGAAGTGAGTTTCGCAAAAACTCACAAGTTACACAAAATTTCATTTCGTAACGTATTGCATACAAGATTTTTTCTAATTTTGAAGAAAGTAATAAAAAAATAAAATTTAATATAATTGACTATTTAACTAGAGTGTTTTACACTGGCAAAATGTCATAGCAACGGCCGGTCTTCTACTGGCAAAATTACTACCTGCACCTACCTGGACAAAATTCACATGTGATTTTTGCCGCGGCAAAATTTTGTCTTTTTTCTAGTTAAATAGTCATGTCGAATACCACTCGAGAAAAAATTGTGTAAGCAAAATTGTTCTCAAGGATTTATTTAAGTTTGTTGCTTTTAAGCAATTTCGCTCATGACATTTTCGACAAAATCACTCGCCTGACGGCTCGTGATTTTGTCAAAAATGTCATTCGCGAAATTGCCAAGCAACAAACTTTCATACCTTTCGAAAATTTTGCCGACAAAATTTTATCTCTTGTGATATTATATATGACTATTTAACTAGAGTGTTTTACACTGGCAAAATGTCATAGCAACGGCCGGTCTTCTACTGGCAAAATTGCTACCTGCACCTACCTGGACAAAATTCACATGTGATTTTTGCCGCGGCAAAATTTTGTCTTTTTTCTAGTTAAATAGTCATGTCGAATACCACTCGAGAAAAAATTGTGTAAGCAAAATTGTTCTCAAGGATTTATTTAAGTTTGTTGCTTTTAAGCAATTTCGCTAATGAAATTTTCGACAAAATCACTCGCCTGACGGCTCGTGATTTTGTCAAAAATGTCATTCGCGAAATTGCCAAGCAACAAACTTTCATACCTTTCGAAAATTTTGCCGACAAAATTTTATCTCTTGTGATATTATATATGATAAAAATTTGGAAAACATAAATTTAGTTTTTCTAATTTTGACATATAACTGATGGCATAAATAGCTATTGTTGCTGCTACTTCATGTTAGTTGTCAGTTTGACATTTTGTAAAAAAGTCTAGACGGAAGGTTTTTAGCGAGATTGATATATTTTTAGTTTTATTTTTAAAAAATGAGTCATTCAAGTTCTGAAGAGCCACCAAGCGATATTGAAGAGGCAGCAGGTAATGCTCTATTATCAGTAATTCCCAAAAAGTCAAAGGCAGTTTATAATTTGGCATACGAAAAATTTGTTACGTGGTGTGATGAGAAGAAAATTAAACATGTTAATGAGAAAGTTTTACTTGCATATTTCGAGGGTAAGAAAGATCTAAAAGTTTCCACATTATGGACACTTTACTCAATGTTAAGGTCTGAACTAAATCTGAAAAGGAATATTGATATTAAAAAATATACAAATTTGGTAGCATATATTAAAAGGCAAGCGGACGGGTACAGTGCTAAAAAGTTAAAAGTTTTTATTAAAAAAGATTTTGCCAAATTTTTATTGGAAGCTGATGACAAAGAATACTTAATGGCTAAGGTTGCAATGATAATTGGAATGGCAGGAGCATGCAGAAAAGCAGAATTAACTTTTCTTCCAGTTGAAAATGTTATAGACGAAGGAAGCCATTTTCGTGTTGATAGCCCACCTTCAAAAACAAAAGTTATACGGCAGTGTGCAATTACCACTGGAGACATTGAAAATACGAATCTTGTTGAAATATTAAGAAAATATATTAAGTTGCGTCCCCAGATTCTTAAACACAACAGATTTTTTGTAAAATATGCGAATGGAAAATGTACCAGAAATCCTGTGGGAATTAACACATTTAGCAGTCTGCCAAAAGTTATTGCACAATTTCTTGGTCTTTCAAATCCTGTTCTATATACTGGCCACTGCTTCAGAAGAAGCTCTGCCACTTTCCTAGCAGACAGTGGCGCTGATCTTTTAAAATTAAAGAGGCACGGAGGTTGGAAATCTAGTTCTGTTGCGGAGGGATATGTTGAAAATTCCATGAATAATAAAAAACTTATAGGGCAAGAAATATTTGGTGAAACATCTAATGCAATGTGCGTCGCTTCCCAAATAACAGCAAGTTCGAGCAATAAAAAAAATATGTCGTCGGGAATTAATTTGAATAATTATTGCAATAATTGTGTTATCAATATTTATAATAATTAATTAATTTATAATTTATGTTTTTAACTTGTATTATAACAGTTTAATAAATAGAATAATTCTTTTTGTCACTAATTTTGAAATACATTTTTCGTCACCAATTGCATAAAATTTTACTTTATGCAACTAGTTATAAAAAGTAAGACGTTTCATAATGTCAATCAGTTTTAAAAAGTGTCACTTTATATGTCAAAATTAGAAAAACCCCTTTATTTAATTTGTTTACATATTTTTACGCAACGGCAACGATAACTATATCTACTACTGGTCATGAATTAAATTCATTTAATTGTGGTAGTCCATTAATATCTCTTAATAATAAAATACAATTTATCAGTTACAGCTTCCTTTGTATTAAATTTCAGATTGCTCAAAAACATTTGTGGCGTAAAAGAAGTAAACCAAATGCTGAATCAAAATTGCAAGGGATTTAAAATTTATCCTCCACATGAATTTTACACTATACCTTGGTGGAACTGGAACTGGTTCTTCAAGGGACTCTATTTAGGGTCCTTATTGGACTCCACAAATAACAGCCACATTATCCACGTATGGAACAAATTCAGCGGCAGCACCAAGATACCATTGGATTCTGATGCACCCTATTTATATTTTGCAAGAAAGTATTGCCCGAATGTTGTTCAACAATGTGATGAGTTTTTTTGAACTCTTGATATTTTAATAGATGGTTGTATTTTATGGTAGGGTACAGTTGAATTCATAAAAAAAGCGTACACGAATTAGAATGTGAGGAAACCTTAACCATATTTGAGTAAATCCGGCTTATCGCATGTTAAAGGTTATTAAAAATGCAAAGGATTGGCGTTCGGCGTTAGTTCAATAAAATTACAAAAATTATTTTTTTATTTTAAAATATAATCTTAACAGTTTTATAAAAATTACAATAGAATTAAAAAACGTTTAACAAGAATAAATAAAATCTAATATTTGGTCATATATCCCTGTTTTTTTATTACTTGAACACAGTATATTCGGAATTGACTGAATTATATTTGATACAATATTTGGATCAAGCTCTTCCCAGCACGCATGCATTACTTCCCATAAATCTTCTGAATTTTGTGGCCTAAAATTTAAAATATATATTTTTTTACGATTATACCTAAAATATTTTCAATTGGATTGATATCGGGACTATAAACGACCCAAGGCAGCACTTCCACATTATGGGTTTGAAACCAGTGGGTTAAAGCATTGGCAGTGTGGACTGGACAATTATCTTGTTGAAATATGAAAGTATTATTATAACAATATGTTTTATAAATTGTTAATGTAATTTCCGGCATTAAATCTTTCCTCTATTCGCCAGCAAACACCAGGTCCATGAATACTTATCCAGTCCCATACATTTACAGATAAACGCCTTTGTCTAAAAGTGAGGGGATTAGTATATATCGCTCTTCAAACCGGGTATTGTTTGGACTGTACACACGAATTTGCCCGTTATAAGTCGACTCGAACGTCTTTTCATCAGTAAAAAGGACCATGTTCCAAAATTGAGGATTGCGGTATATATAATTTACAGTAAAAATAGTCCTTGATTGTCGCTGTTCTTCGGTAAGAATTTTTTTTTCGCAGCTGGGCGACATTTTAGTTCAGATTCCTTGACTCTCCTGCTGGCGGTAGGTTGGGAGGCAGGAAATGCTGTATCAATAACAGCATCCCATGCAGTTGCAAATGGATTATTTCTAAAATATCCCAAAAAAGCAGCATTCTGTTCAGGGTTGGAACGTTTGGGACGACCTGAACCAATTTTCCTCTTTAGGGATTCTTCTTGTTCCCAGCGTTGCTTAATTTACAATATGGTATTTTTATTTCTATTATATAACTGCGCTACAGCACGGATTGACCATCCTTCTTCGATTCTTGATAAAATTCGAACCTTTTCAACTTCAGACAACTGACGAGATATTTTTATGTTCTTCTGTCAAAGTTTATCAAACGTTACCACCATGCAGTTTCAGAATTAATTACACCGACGCCAATGCTTTGCATTTTTGATAATCTATGACGTGTAATAACCTCCAATAAACAATCGTTTAGACAAGTCGGTTTTACGCAAATATGACAAAACTTACCTCTCATTCTAATAATAATTATTGTACGCTTTTTTTTTATGAATACAACTGTACATTCCTATAGAAAATCTAAATTTTTCTATTTTTTTATGATTAAAAACATTTCATGACCTGGCTGTCTTAAATTTATGATGCACTTTTTAATATAAAGTCAAGCAAAATTTACATTAGATTTCATATGACCAGTTTAGCGGTGCACCATCCGGATGCTCAAAAATAATTTTAAAAATCCAGTTCGTAAAACCATTTCTTTTATTTTTCGATATACATTTTTTTCAGGGCTCAAAATTGAATAAAATTCGATTTAAATTTGGATTAACCTCATACAAATCTCGGTACCAAGTTATATTTCAAACAGGAGTGTTTTCTTACTGTGACTTTTTTCAATGCATTCGATTTTACTAAACTTATCTTAAAGAAAGCTTACTAGTGTTACACACGCTAATAATACCAGCATGTGAACAAAGTAAAGTAGTTTGTACAACGAAAAAAAATAATTTAGAAATACGTGTGTCTTAGTTCCTATATTTAAGTTCAGTTGTAGAATATAGGGTTAGAAATATATCCCTTAGAGTTAAATAAATAACATTCCTTTATTTTTCTATATTATTTTATGTAAATATATTTAATTCCATAACTTATGTCACAGATAACCTATTATCTGTGCTGGTATGTACAAATTAAAAAATATAAATAAACTATAATAATAAAATAATATATAATTGTGGTAAAAATCAAAGAAAACCAGGAATCGCAGGAAGACATTTCCTGCCAAAGTCTGATTCTCATTATTTTATTGGCTCTTTAATCATCATAGGGATGGGACAAAAGCCACCATTAGCACAATTACCATATTGTATCTGTCAAATTTTAGCTGACTGGTAACGAAAAAGCTACCACTGGTATGGAATTTAATATTTCTATTGAGATTGTAGTAGATTTGCTTGCTGTTAATTTTTAATCTATGTCTATAAATAATCTCTAATATACGTATATTATAAAATACACTGTTTGTCAGGCAATGTTCCCCCATTTCTAGATGTCTTAAAGGGCTAAAATTTGATAGGGGTTAAGGTAAGAACCCTTTTTCTATATGACAAAAAAGTTTTTGTTTTATTCTATATGTATGAAGGGGTTTTTACTTTTTTGCTATCGTCAAATTTCTAACGTTAAGTTACTTTATATAAAATAATGCAAATCTATGTTGAAGCTGTTTCATTATGGTCGTTTACAATACCTAATTAGTATTCGAAAATCTTGCAAATTTATGTCAATTTTTAAAAGTAGGAATCCCCATTGTTTCTTTATTAAAGCTCACTAGTTAACTCTTTGCTCAAATTTCAAGGCAATAGACAAATAATTTGTATTTTAAAACCTAGTTTGTATTAGTATACAGGGTTCCCCATTTAAAACGAAACAGGCTAAATATCTGGTTCCACGTTAATTTAAAAAAAAAACGCTCGGACCCGTCCATTTTTATTTCGAGGGGGACATATTTTGCGTATATTGTCAATCTTGTTACTTCAAGCCCCTGGGAGGGACGGGGGTTAGGTCTAAATCTTAAATGGATACCCCTATTTTATATAATTTTTTTGGATTCTGCATAAAATTCTGAACATTTTTTAATAAAAGCATTATTAGTCTATACTAAACAGTTTCCGAGATATTGACTCTTGAAAAATGAGATTTTTGAACTTTGACAGCGTCTAGCTTTCTAACTGTACGTCTTAGAGTAAAACGGCTTACATGTCCCTATCTTCGATTTTTATTATCTTTCCAATAGTGTCAACTTCCGGTTAAACCGGAAGTACTATATTTCTTACAACCCGTAAAAAATGTTCAGAATTTTATGCAGAATCAAAAAAAATTATATAAAATAGGGGTATCCATTTAAGATTTAGATCTTACCCCCCCCTCCCTCCTAGGGGTTTGATATAACAAGATTGACAATATACGCAAAAGATGTCCCCCTCGAAATAAAAATATACGGGTCCGAGCGTTTTTTTTTTAATTAACGTGGAACCAGATATTTAGCCTGTTTGTGTTTAAATGGGAAACCATGTATATTTGTTTAATGTTACATTTTGTCATTTTGCAGTTTACTTTGTAAATAATTTTTTACTGTTTACTGTATAAATCATTTTTTAGGTACTAATATTTATTAAAAAAGTACTTATCCAATCTTATCTTGAATAAAATAGGATACAGAACAATCAATATTTTTTGAATAGTCAGACAGACCTAGATAAAATATATGAAAATATGCCGGTCGGATTAAATTAAATAGGTACATATAAACATACAGTGCGCACTAATTTTGTAACTTGAAATAAAGCCAGCCCAGTTTTTTTGCCTGGACACGGGTATTAAGAATTTAAGTTGTGTATTTTTTTTATAAAAGAAATATTATAATACAGTGTGTCCCAAATTAGAGATAGGACAATAGCGATATTTTTTTAAATAGAAACCCTAGTTTTCCTAATGACTGTTTTAAAGTGCACATAATACACAAGTATCAAATTTCAAACGTTTACTCCTTGTCATAATGTTGAGGAGTTGAAAGCTCGAATAAGACGAAAGTGTAGCTTAATAGCAAGTAATTGGAAAAGTTCAGTGTGTCTGTGGTATTGTTAACAAACAAAAAAATTAAGCTTTCATATCACGCTGACAACACAATACAATATCAACTAAAATTTAATTAAAATCTAGGTAAATTACATTAAAAAATATTGATTGTTTAGAAGAAATACTAAATTAAAGTAATAAACACTTTGAAATTAATAATTTTCTAAGCAATAGAATTTTATATTAATTACATTAGAAAAATTGTGTATATTGTTAAAAATATTGAAATAAATATAATTTAACTTCAAGAAATAGTCCATACTCCAAGTGGAGTAAAAGATTGAAAGGGAAAGAAAAACTCTAAGTCTTCCTCTACTAATATATTCAAAATAACTTTATTTAAAGATAACTCTACATGTTTCGAACATAGAAATGTTCATCTTCAGGAGAATTAAGATGTTATAAAAAGAAAAATAACTAGTATTAACGTCTTAAGCTAGGCTTTAAGATAGTGAGAAGGGCACAATAACATTCTAAGTCATAAAGGCACCAAAGAACAAAGTACCGATAGTACCGAAGTATTAATTTGCCAGGTATAGGGTAATAATAGTAAAATTAAAGGAAGCAAGGCCCATATGTGAAGCGAAATGATTAGTACAGCCGTGGAAAAAAGTAAAATTTGGATTTAAACATGCTGATGAAAGGGAAGAAAAAGTTATGAAGTGTGAGGAAAAAGTAATTATTAAAACAGTAAAATTAAGAGTAAAAGATAGCGTTAAGATTTAAAATTGGGTCGTCATAATGTGAGTCGTAGGTTAACTGTAAAAGAGAAAATTCAGGTTAGCGAAAATATAATATGTGTGTATGCAACTTACTCTCCAAAATTCTTAGGAATAAAAATAGTAGTAATCCCGAAGTCTTAGGTTCAGCATAAGTACTTTGTTCTTTGGTGCTTTTATGACTTAGAATGTTATTGTGCCCTTCTCACTATCTTAAAGCCTAGCTTAAGACGTTAATACTAGTTATTTTTCTTTTTATAACATCTTAATTCTCCTGAAGATGAACATTTCTATGTTCGAAACATGTAGAGATATCTTTAAATAGAGTTATTTTGAATATATTAGAGTTTTTCTTTCCCTTTCAAATATAATTTAATATTCGATTCTAAATATGTACTATTAAATTCACTTATTTTTTTTTAACTAAAAGAAAAACTTCTTGGTCCAACAACAAAAAGAGTGTGAGTTTGTAACTTGGAATAAATTCAGTAAATCCAGTTCACTTTTTTTTTGGAAATTAATTTATAGTCTTTCTTATACAAAAAATATTAATACAGTGTGTCCCAATAAATTATTGATATGACGATGTTTTTTTTTTAATGGTGACCCTAGTTATTTATTGACTCTAATCTAAGTAAACCTAGACATCTCTCGTAAATGGTCAAAAACGAGGCTCGAGGCCGCGATGTAAATTCCAAGAAGAACTGGCTAAGAAAATTCCGCAAGTCCAAAAATGTATTGAGGAGACAAAAGAAAAATCTTTTTTTATTAAGCCCGAGGAAATATCCCAAAACGAAATAGAACGAATTATTGACGACCTTAAGACAAAAAAAGCAAATGGATTTGACAATATATCGGTTAAAATTGTAAAGTGTTTAAAAAATGAAATTACTCCAATTTTATTTCATTTAACTAAATTATCTCTAAAAACAGGTCCAGAAAAAATTAAAATTGCTAAAGTTACTCCAGCATTTAAACTGATGAAAGATATAAATGCAGCAATTATCGCCCAATATCTGTTTTACCAATCTTTTTAAAAATATTAGAAAAAATAATAAATAATAAATTATGCGACTTTCTAGAAAGCCAAAATTTGATAACCAGTATGGTTTTCGCAGATCCAAGGATACAGAAATAGCTATAAGACATATCATAACAAATATTCAAGCTAATGTCGACAGCAGTAAAAAATGCTGTTTACTATCCTTAGATCTGTGTAAGGCTTTTGACACCATAAACCGTGATATTTTATTAAGAAAATTATACAGTATTGGGATAAGGGAAACGACTTCAAAGTTATTTAAGCTATCGTAAACAATTTGTTCAAATTGGGGAAAGAAAAAGTTCGGAAAAATAAATAATATGTGGAGTTCCACAAGGATCAATATTAGGTCCGTTATTATTCTTAATTTACTTTAATACCGTTTCCAAATTGAACTTAAAGGGCAATATAAAGCTATTTGCAGATTCAACAATTATTTATTTTGCTTAAACTCTTGCAGAAATGTATTTTGATATTAATAATGATTTAAAAATACCTCTTTCTTGGCTTTACAAAATCTTCTTTTATGTTTGTAACTAAAAATAAAATAAATTCCATCAGTAACCCCTTAAAACATTTATTAATGAAAATATTCAATATTCAAAAACGACAAATTTTTTAGGATTAGCTTTAGATGGCAATTTTAATTGGAAATGCCATATCCAGTATATTATCAATTCGATATCTCCTTTGGTATCTGTTTTGTACAGAGCTAGATATTTCATTCCTTTGAAATACATAAAAAAATATATATTTTTCATTAATATATTTAAAATTACAATACTAGCTTCTGCATGGGGATCTAATTGTTTATCAAACTTAAAACCATTACAAAAATTGCAAAATAAAGTTATTAAATACACAAATTACCACAATTAGAACCAACTGTTAATCTATATAGACCGAAAGGGTATTTACAGGTTCAAAACATTTATAAATTAATAATTTGTTTTCTAATTCACTCTATTATTTAAAAAAAAAAACAAAAAAAAACATAACACTTCAGGAGAATAAGACATTACATGATCATAACACCAGACGTATAAATTATTAAACTATACCAGTGAAAAGTAATTTCGGAAAAAAATCGATTTTATATGACGGAATAATAAAATATAACCATCTTCCAAAAAATATTAGAAAAATTAAAAAATTTACAATTTTTCAAAAACAATTAAAAAAATATTTACTAAATTAAATTATTTATACTATTTTTTTTAAATTGATTTTATTAATGAATTAAATTGGATTAGCTTCCATTTTTTCTCATTTTTTTTAATGTTTATTATCTGCTATATTATGTTGTCACTTTACATGTAATGAACTGTAAAAGTTAGTTTGGAATAAAGGCATTTTGAAAGTTAAGTTAACTCGTTACAGTTTTTGTACGTCGTACAAAATTATGAGTGGTAAAAGTTTTATTTCTCTATGCTATTTTATAGTGCAGTTATACATAAGTACCAAATTTCAAATTTTTATTCCTTGTAATTTATAAGATATGTATTAAACAAACAAAAAACAATTTCATTGAAAAATAAAAAAACCTTCCACCCATCTATTATATTTTTTCGTCAAAATGCTCAAAATGTTATCCATTCACTATTTGGCAACATACTAAAAACCAAGGAAAACTCGATTGGTGGAAACTAACTGTTGGAATGGTCTGCGTAAATTAAAATTTGGATAAACGCAACAAAATATTTTTTAAATCGACCCGGTAAAACGCTATTACCGAACAGAAACGATTGCTTACAGTACAGTGGACAACCATCAGATGGTGCTCCCATCGACGTTGCCAACATTTCACGTTTTTGTGAGAACTTTTTACAACGATCAAACATAATTTCAATTCAATATAATTACCATTTGTTGATTTGTGAGAAAACTAACTATATTATGGAAATCACAGGTTTACTTTCACCAATAATTATAATTTAAAAAATTGTAGTGGGTGGGAATAAAAAAACTTAAATATTATTAAATCTAGGTAAATGCACATTCTCAATTGATCGGCAACACTGTTTGAAACGTATATTTTATTTCCTCGTGTCTTGATGACACATGTTTGTTTTATTAATAACGCTGTTATTTTGTATTTTATTACATCGTTAGTTAGGTAGGTACTGTTTTTTTTCTAGTCAACATGAATGCTATGAAAATGGGAAACATATTAATTAAAAGAATACCATTAGAACATAACAAGGTAAATATAACTGAACTAAATAAAGTATATTTCATATAATTAGCAAAAGATTTCAGTTAGATGTTATAATGTCCCCAGACGAGCACTTATGTATGTTCCTGGAAATGATCTGAAAAAAATTAACAAATCGTTAACTCTGGATGTAGATTGTATTGCTCTGGATTGTGAAGATGGAGTTGCTATCAACAAGAAAGTAAATATATTTAAAAACTGGTAATTATTAGGATCTAAAAATTAAGGTTAGAAAATAAAGATAAATAACGATATTATTAGGAATTATCTAGGGTAGGTACCTAGATAAGAAGTTAAAATCTTCAGCGACATACCTATTGAACTATATACGTTACCCAATCATATAATTTTTAAAACCTATTCATTTTATTGCACGGGAAGATAAAATAATAACTACTTTTGTTATGTTTCACAAATTTAATCAGTTTCCTGACACGTATCGTGCCCTTGCGAGCAATTGTCAAAGGAGTACAAGAAGATGATATAAATACCTTTGTAATGTCACGTAGAATTTACTATCTTCTTGTACTCCTTTGACAATGACTCGCAAGGGCCGAAACACGTGTCAGAAAACTGATTAAATTTGTGAAACATAACAAGTAGTTATTATTTTTTCTTCCTGTGCAATGGAACAACAGTTTCATCAAGCATGTAGCCCAACACAAATTAATTATCTATTAATTTTATTATAGACAGAAGCAAGAGATACCATAAGGATGGTTCTGGACAACGGTAAACCAAAAAGGAATAGAGAGTATGACCTTGGAGTAAGAATTAATGCATTTGATACAGGGTATTGGCAAGAAGATCTGAAATCATGTTTAACGGCAAAACACCTTCCCGATACCGTTTTGGTGCCCAAAGTAGAAAAGGCAGAAACCATACAATTGGTAGGATGAATTCTTAAATTTTATCTCACAGAAAACGGTAGTTTATACTTGTCTCATCAGATGAATTTTAGTCGTGAAAATATTTCAAATACGAAATATATTTACATTTATTCTCTTAATACTGGCAAGTAAAATAGAAATACTTTAAAATTTTAGTTTACAGAAGCAATAAATACATCTATTACTGGAGACAATAAAATCAATTTAATCATCTACATAGAGACAGCAATAGCTTACCTGAATTTGGTTGATATTTGTAAAACCGCCCAAGAATTATCAAGAAATGGACGATTTAGGCCCGTGAGCTTGGTGTTCGGTAGTGATGATTTATGTGCAAACATTGGTAAGGATGTTTACTTTTTTAAAAGAAAAAATATTTTATTTTCATTTGTAGGTGTGACCAGAACCGAAGATTCAATGGAGTTATTGTACGCTAGACAAAAATTGGTTTTAGTAGCAAAAGCTTTCAATTTTCAAGCAATTGATATGGTTTACATAAAGTATAAAGGTAGAGGAAACTATACAATTTCTTAGAGCACACAAGCATCATCTATTGTAACTATTAACCTAAATTTATAATAATTATTGACAATCAAACGTACTTCTTGATAGATGACGGAATAATTATTGTTAAAGCAATGTGTTATTATAAAGCACAACTTTGCTTTTAGAACTTTTCGCCTTCTTGCTCTTATATATCCGTTCTTAACATTTGTTTACGATACAGATAAAGAATAAAAATAAACTATTACAATTATAAATTTCTAATATTACGTTTTAATATTAAATTTATTACCAGCCTAGAATTTTTAAAATCCATTATAATTTTTAGATTTGGAAGGTTTAAGAGCGCAATGTAACCAGGGCATGAGGATGGGGTATACCGGCAAACAGGTCATACACCCTAGCCAAGTTCCTGTTGTGCAAGATGCTTTTTTGCCCTCTACCACCCAAGTCGCATGGGCAACTGAACTGCTTAAGTCCTTTGAGAAACACCAAAAAGAGGGAAAGGTAAAGAAGGAATCATGCAACTCGTCATTGGCAAAAATAATTTTCTCACAATTAAAGTTGCTCTACTTCTCTGACTTTGATCATTACTAGTAAATTATTCCTACGGAAGTTCTCTGTTTAAAACCTAACAACGCAAGTGGATATTGTTCCTGAAAGTAATCTCGTTACCACAGTACTATGGATACATTCAGTGCAACACAGACGAATTTTACAACTATTTTTAAAAGATTTTCCATTTAACAACATGATTTTTTTTTCAGGGAGCCTTTAATTACAATGGAAGCATGATCGATATGCCGACAATGAGGCAAGCTGAGAATATTGTAAATCTAGCAAAGTTAAGAAAATAAAGTTTTGTATTTCACATTCTATTACGCAATAAATTTTTTTTATTCATTTAATAAATTGTTGATATTAAACCGTTTGTTGGTTAACATATTCAATCTCATTGTACTAAACAATATGCCTAAATAATCTATAATGTTATATTTTTAACAAAAAATTTATTTACAATATTATGTATTTACAAAATATTTAATACCCATAATTTTCGTATTCGTCATCATCTAAGGACGAAAATACGGGATTTGGATTTTCTTGTTTATATTCATGTGGAATGTACTGTTCTTGTTGTTCATCATCATGTTCTTCGGGAATGTTGTTGTTATACTTATTTAAAAATTTATTCATCTTATCTTTTTTTATGTATCCCATAAATGGTTTTTTGTAGGGATCTAGAACCTTCATACTTGTCCTTCCTTGGTCGTCTGTTTCTTCCACTTGTTCGTTGTTGTCTGGTAGTACACTATAGTCATGGTCGTCTTCATTTTGATGTAGATTTTCATCAAATTCTTGTTCATTTGTCATACTCAGAGTTTCGGGCTCTATGTCTTTATTTAGGGGTTCATTTTTGTCTTCTCTTGGGTTACCTAAAAATGTTTTTAATACAAAAATGTAGTCCCACATTAGAAAAATGTGTCGATGATTGCAAGCAGCAACAGTTTTTCATTTTTATTGAAAACGCAATGAATCTACTTGACAATAACGCAGGTTAAAATTAATAATTATAATTCTTGATTAAGGTCCAAATTATTAATATAATATTCCTTTAAGGATACCATTATTGGAACAATTATTGTCATGGAAGTTATGTGGCTGTTAGTACTAACTGGACATTAATAATTTAAGCCTTAAAGTGTTTGCATTTCCTTGTACTTTAAGATAATATTTGGAAATTGGCCTTAAACTTAACTAAGCTTAATTATTATTATTGCATTAGTCTAAGGCCGTGTATGTACACTCGCCAGCGGTCGACGAATCGCCGTTATGCGTACTAAAACAACAATGGTCGTTACAATGACTGACAATTACATATAAAAACCATTTTATTGGGGACACTTCACCCCTCGCTAGTATACGCACAAGGCTAGTTGAGACCGTAATTGTCAAATCCTATTAAGAGGCACGTAGCCAGGATTTCTTCTCGGGGGCGGCCCATCGAGCCGAAGGCCGCAGGCGAAATTTTTTTGGATGTCACGCTCTTTTTTGAATTATTTGGTACTTGGTTTTTAAGTGGGAAAAATAAAAAACAAAACACAAAATCTTCAAGAAAAGCACAAAAACAAATCCGGTAATAATTGAGGTGCTTGGGAGAGCGGTTGCCCCCCCCTATACCCGCGCCTGCATTAAAAAAAATATGATTTTTTTCGTATTCGGTTTATTGTATTAAAATTTTAAACAATTATGTTTTTTTATTATTATATAGGTACTATATCTACTAGAAATACATGACAAACTGTCACGAAGAAAATTTAATAGTGTAGGAAATGTTTAATGTGTCCTATATTGTCAAAATCAGAGCTCTAATAATATATGAATATTTCGCATAAAATTCATTTTGTTTTGGTAAGTTTTGCAAGTATGGTCTCGAGTTTCGGGGGGGCCCTGGGCCCCCTCCCTAGCTACGTGCCTGCCTATTAAAGTAGCTAACTGATCTTAAAAATAATAAATAACCGCACCAAAAAAATGTAAATGAATTAATTCAACTTACCTAGTTTAGCTTGATCAATGTTATAATTTTCACCTTCCTTGCTAACGCCATGCTTCAAAAACTGTTTGTGGGTATTTTTAGAACTAGTATCATTAATTTTTAGCCTCTCATTAAAATGTCTTTCAAACATCATTGGATTTATTGCTCCCAAGACGTATCCCAAATCATTTTGATCTGGTACACGACCCACCATCAGCGGTTTTTTAAAGTTTGAGGAAGGTCTTTGTATCACATTGTCTATGAGATTTTCATCTTTTGGTTCATCGATATTATCATATTTAACGGTAGAAAGAGCAATGGGTATTTGAACCGTTTTGTTGGGTTCTCCTATTCCAGAAGGAACAGTTAATGATTTTTCTGATGAACTATAAACAGAAGTGCTCTGCGAAGGTAGTTCGGTATTAGGTTTGTCTATCCCTAAGCTAGATTTTATTGCTTTCTTGTCTTTTGCATCATAATCTAAAGAGATACTTGAAATCCTTTGGATATCTGCATCATTTTCTGGTGTGGTATGTACAAAAACGCTCTGCGAAAGCGGTTTGTTATTAAATTGTTTTACTGCTGAGCTAGGTTCTACTACATTCTTTTTCTCTCCGATAGAATCTAAAGAACTACTTGTTGTTGTTTCAGAATCTTCGATTTCTGGGTCGGATAATAATTCCACAAACTCTTTCGTTTTCTCCTCTATTTCCGAAGAATTAGTTGTATCAGTTTTATTGGCAATTTTTTTCGATAAAGATGCACCAACAATTTCTGATTTCAAAGTTGAAGCAACAGTAGGATTAGGTGATAAAAGGGGATGTATCTCCTGAACTTCTAAATCTAGAGGTGAAAAAGATAATTGTGGTAGTACAGCTAGTTTTTTTAAATCGTAAGATTTTGGTACTACGCTATTTATATTTAAAGATGAAAGAGGTGGTGATTTTGTGATTGAAATTTCTGATAGTTTTGGAGTTTTTTTGGATTCACCAAAACTTTCTCGTTCAAGCACTTCTTCGTCACCATTTTGTCGCATGTAATCCTCAATGAGAGTTTCAGATGGTTGACCCATAAAGGGTTTCATTAAGTTTTCAGGCAAC
The DNA here is from genome assembly GCA_963969555.1 of Polydrusus pterygomalis. Lineage (NCBI taxonomy): Eukaryota > Metazoa > Arthropoda > Insecta > Coleoptera > Curculionidae > Polydrusus > Polydrusus pterygomalis. The sequence continues at coordinate 45,495,943 of OZ018381.1, read as the reverse complement.
ACTAATCCTACCTTTTCTTCGTCGTTGTCACTATCATAATTTTCCTTATTTTTTAAATGTTTGGCTTGGTAAGGATATTTCTCAGCATAATTTGTAGCTGGAACGGAAATATCAGAGGTTGAAGGATTTTGCTTAATTCGAGAATAAAGTGATGGAACGTCCGTATCCATCTGGTCTTCGTTGTTAATTTTCTTCGGTAAATTTTGATTTGAGGCACTTTTAGTTACCTTTGAGGGTAAGTTCATTTCAACGTTTTGGCCATCATTGTTTCTTAAATTGTAAAATGATTGAAGCATAGAAGATACCATTTCATTTGGGTTTCCTATAGGTTTCAAACTTTGTCTTGCCATTTTCTTATAATTTCTATTAAAATTTTTTAAATCTAGAAAGGAAACAAATTTTATATTAATTGTTTTTATGTCGTATTTATTTATTTTAATATCTCAAAAGTATACCTATGCTATACTAAAGTTACTTTATTACAATACTGCATAACTTAATAATATTTACATTTAACAATTATTACCAGGAAAGACATGTTAAAACACCTAAAAGCGATTGCCCACTCTTATTTATGAGTAAATAGAATTTGGTAATTTTAAAAATTATTGCTAATAAATAATTATGACTTGATTATAAACTTAATATCATACCCTGTTGATTTTTATAGTATGGGTTTGTTTTCGGTTTCATCATTCTTTCCATCCTTGTTCTTTTCCTTTCTTCGTACTGTAGTCTTACTATTTCCTTCATTTCATTGTGCATCCTTTGCATGAAATCTTGTAAAGTTTCTGTATTAGCTGTGTGTTCACCATCTTGTAATGAACCTTTTGGCGCAGCATTATTTACTTGAGAAGCTCCCAAAACTGCATTTTTATTTGGTCCCGTCTGTAAGAGGACACATATTAGATTAAGAATTATAGCCGAGCATATATTCGTTAATAAAAATAATAGTGATAATAATTATAAAGAAGAGATTTGTTCGTGCAAAAAAATATAAGTAATGTTAATAGCGTATCTAGCAAATAATAAAGTAACCCAACACAGAACAAATGATGACAGAGACATACCAGTTGGCACCCAAGATGGAATTTTTATTAAGTAATTAGTGTTTGAAGACAACCCTCAAAAAATGTGGCCTACGTTTTTTTTAGATAGAATAACTTTAATTATTGAATGTTTGGAAAAGTTTGTTAAATTTGCTTAGTTCGTTTGAAAGAGCTTTGGTTATCGGCCTCTCCCACGGTTCGCGATTCGCGTGATCAAGTTTATAATAATTGTCTATTTTAAAGCAATGTATGTGCATTTTTAGAGATCTAAGTCTAGTTGCTAAAGCAAACCAGAATTTGACTATATCATTAGGCTCTGTTTAAACTACTTAAAAGTAGTCAGAACACTGTAGCCTATCACATTATTATATTAAGCTGTATGCCTAACTGCATCCAAATACGTAAAATAACAAAATAATAAGCAAGTATACTTTTAAATCATCTTTTGTCGAACTGGTAGTAGTTGGCAATGATTTCTTCGGTAATTTGGGAGATTTCTTTGGTTTGGTGAAAGGTTTCAAATTCATATTATTTAAAGGCACAAATTCGATTTTCTGTAACTCAACTTCTGGTTGGTTGGGTTGTGAAAATCCGGCAGCGTCTGAAAAATATTTAGAATATTGGTAAAAATCTATTACAAAGCTAAAAAAATGCTTTACCACACAATAACCACAATATCTTTATATGGATACGATACATTGGATACATTTATATCAATAGTTGTTCCCACCATGGCGGTATTTCTGTTAATGTTACCACCCCTTATACCACTCTTGGTGGCAACATCACTGTTACAATAAATTCTTCTTCTACCTTTTTAGAAATAAACGTGTGTAAAGGAGAAAATCAAATCATATTGACCAGTTTTATAATTGAAAAACTAAAAAATATGGATTAATGCAAATATTTCCGTAAACTAAATTTACCTAAAATGTGTCCCATTCCTAAAAAGTTATCAGGATGTTCCTGAGGATCTCCTACGATGTTTTCTTGTATATCAAAAATTTTGGGTGCTATCATTACAGTTTTTCTATTAGGTGGTACAGCAGAGGACTTCTCAGGTGGGGGTGCTCCTAGTAATGGCTCCAATGCTTTCTTATTAGGGTTGGGTGTATAAGGTGAAAACTTAAATGGATACGTAGCTCCCCTGGATGTTAACATTGGTGGATGGCGAGGGCGGACAAAGCGGGGGGTTGCATATTTCGATGTATGTAGGACTTTTCTGCAAGTACCCAAAGATTAATGAATTTGCATTTTCACTTGTGAGATATTATAAGTAGGTTAGTGAAAATTTGAATTAAAAGAACTTGGTTAATAGTTACATATAATTGATGTGACATTCAATTCATGGTAAGCAGCATATTACATACAGTGTGTGTATAAAGTCTGGAAACGGCTTAATAACATCACAATTTACTGGCCGATTTAAACCAAATTTGGTACAGTTGTGTAAGAGGACCTAACGCACCGAATGACGATATTGGCGTTGTTGCCAGCTTTTTAGTTTGTCTGGAATTCGAACGAATTTTATATTTTTAAATATAACACCCAGTATATTTTTACATTTTTAAATTCCACATAAAATTATAATTATTTTTTAGTAAATGCATTATTAGTCTATACTTCATAGTTTCCGAGATATTGACTCTCGAAAAGTGACATTTTTGAACTTTGACAGCTTATAACTTTCTAACAGTACGTCTTAGAGCCAAACGGCTTACATGTCCCTATCTTCAATTTTTATTATCTTCCCAAAAAAAATCAACTTCCGGTTAAACCGGATGTAACTCGAAAGCAGGAAATATAGTTATTCCGGTTTAACTGGAAGTTGATTTTTTGGGAAGATAATAAAAATCGAAGATAGGGACATGTAAGCCGTTTGGCTCTAAGACGTACTGTTAGAAAGTTATAAGCTGTCAAAGTTCAAAAATGTCACTTTTCGAGAGTCAATATCTCGGAAACTATGAAGTATAGACTAATAATGCATTTAATAAAAAATAATTATAATTTTATGTGGAATTTAAAAATGTAAAAATATACTGGGTGTTATATTTAAAAATATAAAATTCGTTCGAATTTCAGACAAACTAAAAAGCTGTCAACAACGCCAATATCGTCATTCGGTGCGTTAGACCCTCTTACACAACTGTACCAAATTTGGTTTAAATCGGCCAGTAAATTGTAATGTTATTAAGCCGTTTCCAGACTTTATACACACACTGTATTTATCAGTCTCTTAAAATAAAGGTGCAAAATGAACAAAATAATTTTCAAACTTTGCTTGCTATATTTTTAACGTGAACTTTATTTTGTAAAACCAAATTATATCTTATCGATGCTTGAAAGGCAAAAGGTCTTAAGCGACACATTTCGTGAAATTTATATTTAAACGTCACTAAAGTTTTTTTGTTTTTCCGCGTTGAATAAGCGAAGTTTTAGCTTCCTACTATGATATTTTTGTCGCTTGAGTCAACCGAAAAATAATAAATTGCAAGCCACTTTTTCCTACCAAGCGCCAAAATAAAAGAAAATTTGAAACAACTGTCGTTTAGAAAATTTGGGAAAACAATTAAATCTTATAAACCAATTTGCTATTCAATTTATTTTTACAGTGGCGGAACTATCGGTGTTCAATGTGTGCGAAGCACACGGGCCCGGGCTAAAAAAGGGCCCGGGAGCGGAGCCACAAAAACATAAAAATGCAAAACAAAATGTTCTTATAGAAAAAAAAAATGCCATACTTTGGAAACGAATCCGCAAAACTACTCTAATCAATACTTTTATAGATAGTAACTGAAATAATCACATAAAACGGCCTTTATTTTTTTTATTATTGTTTTTATTAAACCGCAATTCGCAATACCGGCATTTAGTTTAAAGGGCGGTGTTTGTGTCGGCGATTATTGAACTTGGATAAGAGAAATTAGGAATTTCTACGATTTAGTTGAAAGTGTGTTTTTTTTGTGGTCACTTTTGCAAAGTGTTACTAATGCCAAAATAACTTTACAAAAATTGACACCCGATGATCATCGAGACACGATGCATTAGAAGCTCTTCGTTTTAGATATTATTATGTGGATATTTTAAAAACGCTGGCAAAAATAATTTTAACCTCTACAAATAAAGGAAGTTAATGAAGCAAAGTCTCTAAGAAAACACGTGGGAAAATTTGAAACCGTTTTTCAAAATAAAATTTTAAAGAATATTGATGCTTTGACAAAACTTTTACAAAAAAAAATAGCAAAATGTTGAAGCTGCGTCTAAAATGTTTACCACCGCCACTGAAATCATAAATCAAATGAGAAATAATTTTGATGTAATTAAACCGGACTCTGTTATTTTGGCTAGGCAATGGGGCACCACTTCAGAATTCAAAAACAAAAAGATATCAAGGCCAAAAATAATTTTTGATGATTAATAACCAACATCAAGTTCAAACAATGTGATGATTGGTTTAGAATAAATGTGTTTTTTAAAACCATAAATATAATTACAGCTCAATTAAAAAATCGAAGTTCTGGCCTGTACAAAATTTATTCTTATTTTCGCGTTTTGTTCCCCAACTCTTTCTGATAAGGATATTTTTACGATATGAGTCAAGCCCTGCATCTTCAATATCTAGATACAATTTCATCACAAGTGCTTTTATTTAGAGAATGTTTTAAGAATGATTTAGATAATTTAACTTATATTTTTGATTTATTAAATTTTATATTGATTCATCTTTCAGTTTTAGTGAAATTGTAACTACCGGCATTACTTTTTTGACCATCCCTATTTCGACTGCATCAGCTGAGCGGTCTTTTTCCAAGTTAAAGTTAATTAGAACTTATTTGAGAAATTGCATTACCGATAAAAAATTATCAGCTTTAGCAATTATTTCTATCGAAAATGAGGAAGCTCAGAAAATAGACATTTCTAATCTGATTTCAAACTTTGCGCATGCAAAAGCAAGAAAAAATGTTTTTTTTTTTATATGGTTATCAATTATAATACTCCGTATCATAATGGGGGCCCGGCAAAGTTTTCGCACACTGGCCCGTGGCTACGTTGTTCCGCCACTGTATTTTTAATATTGGTCGTTATCCTGTTTTGCTACAAAAGAAAACAAGCAAGTATTGTCGCTTGAGCCCTTTTACGAGAATGTTAAAACATTTAAACCTATTAGCCTATATTTACTAATCAGGTGGTTAAAACGTTTTAACTAATCATTTGTATTTAAAAGTAAGGTGATTAAAACGTTTAACCTAATTATTTGTATCTAAAAGTAAGGTGGTTAAAACGTTTTACTAAATCATTTATATAAATCTAACGAGGTTAAAACGTTTTACTAAATCATTTATATAAATCTAACGAGGTTAAAACGTTTTACCAAAATGCTACATTTAATGTATAGTTTGTTAAGACCTTTTACCCAAATGTAATTTGGTCACTAACTTGATTAAGCGACAGCAATTTTGTTATATAAGGCTATGTTGTTGTGTATTTATAGTCATTACAACAAAAACGTCTTAGATTTTATTGTAGCAATTTTGAAATTTAAAAAATGCGCCTGAAAATAAAAATATAAATAATTTAAAGTTAAAAAAAACTTTAAATCGTTTTACTGCGAAGTTATTAAACTGTCGCTTATAACCTTTTGCCTTTCAACCATCGATATACAAAAATTACTATAATTGACTAGTTACAAATTCAAACACGTACTTAGCATCGATTGCCACGTCGTTTACATGCTTCAGAGCATCCTTTCCAGTTTGAACACTTTCTTTCACCATTCCTCCAATTTTCTGAACTGTATCTTCAAGTCCAAACGAATTTTCCTTAGCTTCAGCGGGATCACTTTCAAGCTCCTCCGCCTCTTGTGTATTTTCAAATCCACTTCTTGATAGCAACATTTTTTGATTAACGGATCCTACGTTTTCATCGTTTAGATTTTTGTTTCTGGAAATTCTGGCAATCTCGTATTGCGACGGAATTAGAAAGTTGTTTGGGGGAACTTTTGCGACTGACATTACCGAATTTTTGGCATTGCCAAGCATGTTTCTTACATGATACATTGGTGCCCTAAAAATAAATTTAGAATATTCAGGACCCTATTATCTATCGGGAATTAAGCAGAAAGGTACGAAATATTGATCTACTAATAAGAAGTATGAAGCGCTTATATGGGACACCAAAGGAGTCGCCTATATTTCTATAAAATACCCAGTAGCTTTAACAATAATGTAACTTACTTGGGGTTTTCAAAGGTGTGCCTAGCAATACTTCCTAAATTTTGTAATGTCTTTTCAACATTGAGTTTCATTGTTGGGTCCGTTATCAATTGTGTTAGAGGAGCCCTAGACGATCTGACTCCTCCAACCGCTCTTTTTGTTTTAACGGAAAAACTTTCATTAAGTTTGCTTTGTTCGTTACTTTGATTGGTCGAATCTTTTTTTTCCAAAGCATCAGATTCATCCACTCTATTATTAGGATTGATTAGGATGTTGTCATCCATAGTTTTATTAATTTTTTTGGAAGGAGTTTGATTTAGACGACCATTTTGTATCCGGCGGTTTTCCAAATCTTTAATTACACTGTCGCCGATAAAACCTAAAATGCAAATAAGAGAAACTTTCATATTTTTATTTATAAAACAGAAACTAAAATAACTTTGGAATTTTAAAGATTTTTTTTGTCCCATGCACATAATTGACAGAACTCTTAAATGAAACATTTTTTTTTAATTATAAGATATTTCAAACTCAGTTAAATTATTGCTACCTAAAAAACATAACTATTTCTTACTTATCATTAACAAATCGTCATCTTCGTCAGCAACATTTTTAATTTTTTCAACTTTTTCCCTTTGTTGTCCTAGAAGGTTGTCAAAAGTTTCTTCCTTTGAAGTTTTACCGCTTGCTTGTCTAGAATACTCTTCCCGATTATTCTCTCGGCCAAAGGATTGAAAAATGTTTGGTGAGGCAACTACTGAACCTTTCTCTTTAGTTTCAGTTTTGGTTCCTAAAAATTTTCGTAATGTAAAAGTGGCATGGAACAAAGTTAAAAATATGTGTTTATAATTGAGCTTTTTATTTTTCATTAAACATTTAAAATATTACAAAGTTTTTGTATTCTGATTTCACAAAAACGTCGATGAGCATTAATGATAGTGTTAATAAATCCATTCGACTTTAAAATTTTTATTCACCAGATTTACCTTTTTGTTGCTGAGAAATGGCTCCCCCTATGTTAATATGCCTTAAAGTTTCTTCCATCACCTGAGCAAGTAAATCTACCTCTTGCTTAATAAAAGCTTCCTTTTCTTCATCTGTTAAAATGCTCATTTCAGCTTCTATACTTGCAAATGGACCATCTGACATGTTGGCCATAAGTTTTTGGATTAAGTCCTTTTGAATACGGTCATGAGTTGTGTCAGAGATATTCAAGATATTCAATTCACCATGTAGCGTTATTGTGGAATTTGCTCTTTTCTAAAATATTATTATAAAATATACAGTGTCACCAGTAAAGTCCGCATCATATAGGATTTTTTTTTATTAATAACTTTGTACAAAATTTGACTTTGGCATCAAGTTCTGCTTCGGTCGAGATGAAAATTAAGCAGAAAATAGTAGTCACGTGATTCGCATTATCTGTCAAATTGAAAAAAGTTATTAGAAAAAGTTTTTTTTAATGCAGTTTCTAGCCCACGTACAAAATTTCAGCTTCATAAGATAATTTTGATTTTTTACCTATATTTTGTAAATAGCACCACTTTTGCAAAATAAGACTGAACGCAACCTACATAAAACTTTTCATTTTTGACAAGGCTTTATTTCAGATAAATTTTCTTTAAAGTAGCGCCTTATTAAATGTGTTTTTCTACAAAATCAAAATTGAGCTATTAAAATTTGGTCGCAGGTGATGCAAAGTTTATTTGTTTTTGACCCTGTATAAGGTAACTTCATAAAATAAGTATTTTTGAAAACGTAGTTTGTGTCTGAAAGTAATACACCTTAATATTAAGACAAAAAATAACACAGTGTCTTCAGTAACGCGTTTTTTAAGTGGAAAATAAATTTTAGTTTAACTTAACGTAAAGTTTATCTATTTTCAACGATTTAATTTAAAACCCCTTTACTTTATTTTTTAATTTTTTACTCTCAGACACAAACTACGTTTTCAAAAATACTTATTTTATGAAGTTAGCTTATACAGGGTCAAAAACAATTAAACTTTGCATCACATGCGACCAAATTTTAATAGTCCAATTTTGATTTTGTAGAAAAACACACATTTAATATGGCGCTACTTTAAAGAAAATGTATATGAAATAAAGCATCGTCAAAACTAAGAAGTTTTATGTAGATTGCGTCGAGTCTTATTTTGCAAAAGTGGTGCAATTTCCAAAATATAGGTAAAAAATCAAAATTATCTTATGAAGCTGAACTTTGCATGTCGTCGGCTAGAAACTGCATTTAAAAAAAACTTTTTCTAATAACCTTTTTCGATATTTTCAGAAATAACCCAACTTTTGAATTATTTTATGGAAAAAATTAAAATTTGACAGATAATGCGAATCACGTGACTACTATTTTTTTGCTTAATTTTCCTTTCGATCGAAGCAGAACTTGATGCCACATATAAATTTAAAATGTAATAATTGTTAGGAATAAAAAAAACAGTGGCTCAAATTACCTTTTGAGAAAGTTCAATATCTTTTGATTGGACATCGTTTTTTTCAAATTCTTGGGGATTTTTATTTTGTTCTGCAGGAAAATCTCTATTATTTTGTAAAGCTAGTCCAAGTATCGGTTTTCTAGTTGTAACATTTGTACGTTCTGGTTCAGGAATCTTAATTTCCGTCGAATTCCTTGGCAAATCAAACTGAAGTTCCATTATCTCATCCGATGTCAGCTCTGAAACCTAATTTTTTTTTTAAAACTTCCAGTAAAATAAATCGACAATAAAAAAATGGAAATTATTAAAATATAAAACACTTACATTTTTCCTGGTCCCATTCGGAAAAAACAAATATTCTGCTAATATCTCTTTCGGAATTTCGGTACTATCAAGTTCGTCCGTAACTTCATTACCATCTAAATTAATATTTTTGTTTTTTTTTGTATCAAAACTTTTACCACTTTCATTTATTTTTGACTCATTAAGCTCTAATCCTAAAACGTAGTTATTCTTCGTCATATTTCCCTTGTAACCTTCTTTTCGAAAAGTTACCATAGAATCATTAAATTCAGTATGATTTTGCGTTTCTTCTGTAACATTTTTACTTATTTCTTTAGAATCCGGTGGCTGTAAATCAACTCTTTGATCACTTTTGGTCGAACTATTATTAGTAATATGATTATGAACTGTGAATTCATAACTTTCCGTTATTGGATTTGTCATCAAGACCTTCCCAATGCTATCTACCTTAGAAAATGGGTTTACTGAGTTCTCATCACCTACGGGTACAGATTGTCTTAAATTTTTGGTAGTAGTAGTACCGAAGTTAGGGTCATCCAACCTACTACCGACTTTATCTTTGGTAAACATTTCTTTTGCTACTGGGGTTACATAATAAACCTCGTCAGTTTTATTGTTCCAGTTCGCAGTCCATGATTCACTGCTGACGCCTTTAGGTGTAGGGGTAAATGAATCAGGATCTACAGTTACCAAAGTAGCAACTTCTTCCTTTCTAATTTTTTCCCCAGAATTTTCAGATCGCATTGTAGCTGGCGCTTCTACAATATCTTTGTTATGGTTCCCACTGATATTCTCATCTGCGGTTTTTTTTGTTTTGCCACTAACTTGTGATATCGAATCTGAACTTTGGTTCCTTAAAGTGTCTACGATAGTAATTGGATCCCCAACAATATTACTTTTAACATCTTGAATTACTTTAGCCCTATTCATATTGTCATCTAAAACTATTTGTGCATTATTTTGAGACCCGTCATCTTCAATCATTGCTTGTCGTTTTAGTCTTAGTCCTTTACTTACTAAATCAGTTATTGAACTAATTCCTTGAAGAGTCAAATGTCTTGCAGATTCAGAGTTAGGAGGTGATTTAACGATATCATCATTTTGAGCGATATTTTCTCCTGCTCTGAGACTAGAGTCAACTATGTTTTCAACAAAACTAAGAGTATTTTTATCCTCGCCGCTAAATCTTTTTCCTGCATGTTCATTTAAAAAAATGTTTTTATTTAAGCTGGCATCGACAATATTTGACGCAAATTCCAAGTCATTAACAGGATCTTCAAAATCTTGTGGAGCCCTGGAAAGTCTATGCCTATCAAATTCCATCCTGGATAGTAAGTTATGAACAGGAATTTCATCTAAATAAGGCATAACAAATGATTCCCTTGGCTGGCCAACAATTTGAGCGTTGGCCGAACTGCTAGCGAACTGTCTAGGATTATTATTAAATAATAATGGCTGTGTGTTTTGAAATCCGTTTCCGAAATTTTGAAGTCCATTAAATTCCGTCACTCCTGCTTGAGCTGAAGCCTGGGCAGTAGATTGCCCCCCAAATCCTCCGTGATTAAATATGGGTTGAGTAACAACATTATTTGGTATAAATGTTGGTCCATTTTGAATAATAGAGCCAGCTGATGCAGTTGCTTGTGCAAGCCCTCCACTGTTCAGTGCTTGGGCTCCGGATTGAGCAATGCCACCACCTGAGCCAAAGCCGTTAATTTGTCCCGATTGAGCATGAGCCTCAGCTTGAGCAATATTATGGTTTAAGCCAAAATTGTTTACTTGTCCTCCACCTTGTATCATTGATTGTCCAAATCCATCATTAGGAAATATTTGAGGTCCCGTTGATCCGAAACCGTTGAGCTGTCCACTGTTAAACGTTGAAGCTCCAGATTGAGCAGAATTTGAGCCAAATCCATTGCTAAAACTATTTGAGTTGGCATGAGCAACACTGTGTTGTACTCCGCCATGGTTAAGAGAGTGTGCATTAGCATTAGCTTGTGAAAAGACTTGCTGATGTGGAAGCACTTGCGAATGATGGTGAGTTGGAGGTATTTGAATTTGCGGGGTTACGGAATGAATATTGTGAGTTCCATGATGAGTTCCTATGGTTTTTTCATGGGTGTGGCCGTGTGTGTGGGAACTAAAGTGACTATGGGTGTGGGTAAAACCACGAGAGTGGAGGGTGGGATCAGCATTTGGTTTGGCTGATTTTTCTTCTAAGGTAGTTGAATACTCATCGCTAAAAAAGTGAAAATTATCGTCAATATAAAAAAAGGTGTTAAAATCACAACTTTCTTATATGTATTCATTATTGTTCATACCTGTTGGGAGTAATCGAATCTGAGTGGACTAGTTCGTGAGGTCGATGATCATTTTTAAAAATTTCATCCATGTCTACATAGGTGATTTTAGGTTCCACTGGCGTTGCTGGTTGTTGTTTTTGAGGAAGTAGCAATTTTTTAGTTTCTACAGCAATTTTCTTGCCCTCTTCTGATATTCCTTCTACAGTCCTTTGGTAATATGAATATGGATCAAATGGTTTAATGGGACTGCTGGATTCAAATAACTTATCGTCAAGCTCACAGCTACAAAGGGACACAACTTCAATACAGTAAAATTATATTCGAAATTGGTGTAAGGTTGTAACATTTCCTTATACATATTTATTATTCATCTATTTTAGGTAATTAAAATATTTACCCCACTTCCTCTTCAGGCTGAATGTGAGTGTGGTCTGTGGCCAGCGAACTACGTGAAGTTGCCATGTTTTGAGCAAAAGCGTTTGTGGGTATGTCCTGTTGATTATTTGTTGAAGAAGTAAATATGTCGTTTTGCTAAAAAAATGTAATTTAAAATATTTTGTTTTAAACAATAAAAATCTTGTAGAGTCTTAAGTAATTCATGTTATTACCTACCGGCTTTATTTGGTAGAGAAATGTTTTAAGCGATTTGCAAATTTTCATTTGCCAGAAAATTATAAAAATTGAAAAATCATAAAACATACCTTTTTAATTAATGATAAGATGTGTTTTTTGACATCTGAATCTGGGATTTCGGAAATAATTAGGACTACTTCAAGCAAGTTTTTAAAGTAATTTAGAACAATATTTTTCAAACCACTTTTTATGAACAATTGTAGATGGAATTTGAGTTAATCTGTAGATAAAGGGACGAACAAAATAATATCTTTGCTGACATTTTTATGAAACCATAAAAGATAAATTACCTGATTTAAGGCATTGATTCCTTCTTCAAAAGATGATAACTTTTTTCTGAAATCTTTCTCTAAATCAGATTTAATCTTTTTTACAGGTTCTTCGAAATGTGTTTCTGAACCTTTTTGTTCATTGCCTTTAACTTTAATGGGTTCATCAATCTGATCTGTCTCTGACGCTGATCTATAATATTCCGGCTGTGCATATTCGCCTCCATAATTATTAGTAGGAGGATACATTGGAGGATAGGGATAGTCAATGTGTTGTTCATCCTTCTTGTCGTCAGTTTTTAAAAGTTTTTTTAGTTTTTTCTGAATTTTTTTTTCTATTTTATCATCTAACTCACACCTAAAATAACATGAGCTTAGGCTCCTGTACCTAATGTGTTATAAATAGACACTAGCCCTCAACAATAAACGTCTGCAGTTATTTAGTTCTTTAACTACTTTAACATGCTCATATACAATTCTACAAAGTGGTTATATTCCTAAAATCAATGGGCCATATTCCGGTGAAAAAGATAAAAATCATTTGATGCAATCTACATCAAAAATACTTGGGAATTAGGTTTTGACCTATATTTAAAAAAGTAAAATAAATAGAACTTTATTTTTCTTCAGACATTTTGGAATACAATCATCAATATTGATGTTTGTTAACAATCTTGCATCACCGTATGAAATAATATAAAATAGGGCCCAATATATCTTGTATAATATTTTAAATGCACTTACCCTACTTCTTCAGAATTTGCTCTGGCGTTTTGGTCATTTCCAGACGTTGGTGGTAAACTTTTATTTCTGATATCGGAATTTTTGAGTACCTCGGTAACTTTGTTATTATTATTATTATTATGGTCTGCTGGTTTCTCTTCATTTATGGAGATTGGTAGATTTTTTTCTTCCTATAAAAAAATATCTGATGCATGTCGCGAGTAAAAGCGATGGTAGACTCTTAGAAAAACAGGTAACGTTACCTTTTTTGATGAATTAGCTACATTTATATCTTCATGTCCTCCGTTTTCTCTTTCATAAAAATTTGAAGAATAAAAAAAGTTGTCCAAACCTCCATTTTTCTTTTCCATTGTCATATGATGACTATGGTGCGGTTCGGGATTAGCTGATTTTTGTTCTTCAAAAGTATTGTCTTCTCTAAACATAAAAAAATATTATTGTTTAACGTATTAGAGAGACTTAAATTCTGTGATGTAGATAATGACGTGCAAAATTAAATTATGATATAGTTTCGTTACACTCTTTATAGGGTTCTTATGACATATCTTATTAAATTGAAATGTGTTATGCATATTCCTGAAACTAAACAGCACAAATACATGTTTTTAGACAAACAAAAACTATTTTATATATTTTTTTCTTACCCAATTCTTTCAACATTGTCAGTTGATCTTTTCATTTGTACATTGTGATCCAATCTTCCAGTTTCAGCCTCTCTAGCATATGAGTCATATTTATAATTAGAGTATGGGTTTGAAGGGTAATAGTAGATGTAATGGTCCTGAGGGTAGTAAGACTGGGGAGGATAGTAAAAACTGGGAGGCATATGTTCTATTTCCTTTCCCTTTTTCTTTTTAAAGGTTGGTTCGGGATCAGCAAATCTTGGTCCTACGAGTTCGCTGTAAGATATAAGTTAGGTATTTAGTAAACGTGTAACTTTCTAACACAACTAAATATATTTTTAAATTGAGGAGTTTTTTTACTGACCCTATCATAAAATCATCCGTTGCATGTTCTTGTATGTTTTGGTGCATCGTTTCAGGTTCAGCTTCTCTACTATATGGAGTGTAGTAAGAATTGGAATAGGAATTATAGTAATTTTGGGGATGGGAATAACTGTATTCCATTTGTGGTTGCTTTCCAAACTTCGACTTCTTCTTTTTAAAGGTTGGGTCCGGATCCGCTGATTTTGGTTCCATTTGTAGAGGAAGTTGCTCTCTGAAAAAAGGAAAGTAAGCAACCAATATTACCTATAAGAAATTAATAGAATATAAAATTAGATTCCTACCCATTATTTCGTGCTATGGGACGATCTTGAGATATTTCTCCTATTTCGGCACTTCGACTATAAGGGTTAGAATAGGCATCGGAGTGGGAATATTGAGGATAATACGAGTTGTAATAACTTGGTGGATAAGGATATGGTTTGTGCTCCTCGCCCATTTTTTTCTTCTTAAGTTTCTTAAAGGTCGGTTCAGGACTTCCCAATCTTTCGTCAGTGTTTTTTAAGTCTCTAAAAAGTGTATTCATTTTTTCATTTCATTTATTCATTTCATATTTTGCATACATTTATTTAAGTAATTGAATGAAATATGTTAATCTTTTAAATACTATTAGTAGCATTTTACAATAAAATTTATCAGTCTACGTATTATCTGACTAAACAGAATGTAAATTTGATGCGATCTTTTATAATTCTGATTTAAAAAATTATTTTTACTCCATTTTGTTTGTTATTAATGAACAAATATAATATATTTTTTAAATGTCATTTTTTTTTACCCAATGCTTAACCCAGTCATGCCCTTTTCAAAGGCTTCATCTAGGGGCATATTTTCCTCCTCGTCACTTCTACGATAGGGATAATATGAAGTAGCATGCGAATATTGAGGATAGTAGGAATTGAAATAATTTTGAGGATGTGGCTCTTGCTTTTTGTTCAATTTCTTCTTTAACTTTTTCAATGTTGGTTCTGGATTCCCTAGCGTTTCATTGTTTAGGGGCTTCCTGTTAAAGTAAACGTATTTTAGAAACAAACAAACTTGTCAAACTGAACATTTCTTCTAATTATAAGACTAGTAACGATTTTTTTTGGTCTTACCCATTATTTACTCTTTCCATTTCACCTGTTTCTACAGGAATGTTCTGAGAAGTAGTTTCTAGGTCAGCGCTCCTATAATAGGCATTAGGATAGGAATGTTGAGGGTAGTACGAGTTATAATAACTTTGTGGATAGGGTTCCTGGTTTTTCTTTAATTTCTTCTTTAATTTTTTTAATGTTGGTTCTGGATTTCCTAGCTTTTCATCGTTTGATAAGACCCTGTTCAAGTAGACGTATTTTAAACTAGCTAGTTAAACAAACTGTAGGTAATCCTGTCAAACTTAACACTTCTTATAATTATAATACAAAAAATGATTGTGTTGGTCTTACCCATTGCTTACTCTTTCCATTTCACCTGCTTCTACAGGTATGCTCTGAGAAGTAGCTTCTAGGTCGGCGCTCCTATAATAGGCATTAGAATAGGAATGTTGAGGGTAGTACGAGTTATAATAACTTTGTGGATAGGGTTCCTGTTTTATTCCAAATTTCTTTTTTTTCTTTTTGAGAGTTGGTTCTGGATGAGCAGCTCTGTCTTCAATAAATTGTGCACCACTAGAAAACATATATTTTTAGTAATTACATCAGTTTCTGTCATTATTTTCTCGCTGCTCTTAACTTGAACAGCATTTATTAAAATTTTACTTACTTTTCATTCTGGATAAGAGCAAATGGTTCTCTTTGTTCGAGTACCTCATCAAATACATTCCTTCCAGAAAAAGCACCTGAATAATAGTCCGATTTGCCATCATTTTTATTATTTCTATGATTATATATAAATGGGTCACCTACTCTATCTTCCATTATATTTTCAGTCCTGATATAGAAAAAAAAAATTAACCAGTGCAGTTCTACTTGTGTAATGTTGTAAAAACCATGTATTTGCTATAAGAGACAATGACATTATATCTACTTACGGATCTTGCATTGATCTTATTACTTCGTCATTTTGAGTATTTCCAAAATTATTCATATTCCACATATTTTGTAACTGCCCCAGAGCTTCTTCTTGTTGATCCCAGTGGGTCGTCTTTCTCTCAAATGTATTGGGTACATTTGGATTTGCAATTAGTGGTGTTATTATATCACCCTAAATTTATAAAAAAAAATTTTAAAATCAATGCTTGCTACTGCCAGATTTTTCAAACTTTTGGCCTTTATTTGTATAGAATAAAAGATAGTAAAGGAACGGTTTAGCCTTTTATACATGGTAGCAATAACATTTAGCGCTGCCTAGCCTGACTCTTTTAATTGTGACTGATATTTGCAAGTGATTTTTTCTTAACATTTGACTTAATTTTATGGTATGGCTGGTATGCTTTAAAGGTGTCTATAATCGATGCTAGATATCGTCATGCGCTTCATCCTCTCGGCTCGATTGTATGTGTACTACATTTAAGTAGTACACATACAATTTTAAGAATTAACATAGTCGTGCGAGCAAAAATTATTTGCATCAAAGTGGGCCTTGCATCTAAGGACGTAATGCTTAGCCGTAGAGCTTAATACCTGTTGGGTGTCAGTAACTACCTGAATTAACAATCAATCAGTTATTCTGTCATCTTTGACAGTCGTTACCAGGAATTTGATTCATCGCTAATTTTTCCAATTTCTTGAACAATTCACACAATGGGCTTTACGGAACAGCAGAAAACATTCATGGTTGAAGCGTATTTTTGAAATGGGGTTAGAGTAAATGGGAAGTGGGAAGATCTTATGGAACATGCAGGACTATTCTTAAGAAGCAGCTAAATTTATTTCCTTATAAACTGCAAGTATTCCAAGAGATACAAGCCGCAAATTTTGAAAGACGCAGGAATTACTCTCAATGGTTTACCCAAAATTTATTGGAAAGAAATGATTTATTAGACCTGACATTTCTTTCGGATGAAGCCTGGTTTCCCCTCTCCGGTTATGTGAATTCTCAGAATACACGCATGTGGAGTAGAAAATCCCCATTTTTTTGTAGAGTCCACATTGCACCCTCAAAAAATTGGTGTCTGGTTAGCTGTTTCCCGAAGAAGAATTGTTGGTCCTATTTTTTTTCTATGACACAGTTACAGCACAGCGGTATAGAGACAATATTTTGAATCCATTTGTGGAGCAATTACTTGACGACGAACTACGTTTTGGATATTTTCAACAGGACGGTGCAACCGCCCATACAGCCGCCGAAACTATTAACTACTTACCCAATTTTTTCGACGACTGATTGATCAGTTTTCGATCAGACATTGAATTCCCACCTAGATCACCTTGTTTAACGGTTATGGATTACTTCGTTTTTCCTCATTTAAAGAACACTATTTTTAAAATACCAGTTGCAAATTTAGAACAATTACAAGAAAGGATTATCCAAGAATGTGGTAACATTTATCCAGAGATGCAGGTCAGCACTTTCGAAAATGTGAAGAGACGTGTGAATGTATGCTAATGTTAATTATTAAGAGTAAAGTAAAGCCAAAAGTATAAAAAGTAAAGCGCGCAGCGGTTTAAACTATCCTTTAAAATACCAAAGCGCTTAATATTTGCTATATTTTTTTTTTATATAAGAAAGGTGTTGCTACCTAGTTTACTTACCAAATCTATTTCTCTTTTCGATCTGAGCTTATAGAGTTTGTTTTGCCCAAAACAATTTAAGTACCTATTATTGGGTACGTATCTTCGCTGATGGTTCCTCGCTATCGCCGCAGCGGCTCTACCTCGAGCATTTAAAGCATTAATCATTACTTTTGATCTCTGCTGTTGCGCTCTAGCTAGAGCTATGAGAAATGTTGGGGTTAATAGTAAGGATATTGCTGGTAGCAGGACGTATGTCCATAGCAGAAGCTGGGGGTAAAAATTCTAAAATGTAAGAGAAGTTGTTGATTAGTTTTATATAATTAATAAAAAAAAAATTTGGGTACTTTAGTGGTTTGTAAGATATTTTCTACCCGTCAAGAACAGTTCAGACAGGTTTTCGGTTGCTTATTATGTATAGTTGTTAAATAGATGTTTTATGGGTTCAAAGATCTTTTTTTGGGTATTTTAGTGGTTTATTGGATGCTTTTTTATCAGATCAAGAACAGTTCAGAGAGATTTTTGGCTGTTTATTATGTATAGAAGCTGTTAAATAGACGTTTTATGGGTTGAAAGGCCATTTTTTGGGTACTTTAGTAGTATATTAGATGTTTTTACCCGATCTTTTATTTAAATTAAAATGTACCGTGGAGTTGGATGAGACGTAATATTAGGACAATATACTTTAATACCATCTTTTTAATAAATCTTAAATTTTTTTGTTTCATTGCTGTAGGGCGATGGCAAAAGCATTTTTCTAATGATCCAATTGGCCAAAATGCCGTATCCCTCGCCAGTATGGGTTTGTAACTTGAAATAAATGCAGTACAGTGAGACCTCGATAATCCGGACTAATTAAAACCGCGGTGATCCGAATTAGTAAATAATTCGGATTACTGAAGCTGAATAGTTTTTTATTGTCAAGTTAAACATTTAATGAAAACAACTAGAAAATAGTACAGTCTATGTATATAAAGTCTTGCCCGAATTACCGTAGAATCCGGTTTACTGAAGGTCCGAATTATCGAGGTCGCTCTGTATATCCAGTACAGTATTTTTTTTTGGAAAAATGCGTGGACACCGGTATTAACATTTTAAAGTGCAGTATTTTTTTTATAAAAAAAAATATTAATACAGTGTGCTCCAAATAAGAGGTATGACGATATCGATAATATTTTTAAACGACAACAATAGTTTTTATTTACTATATTTAAAATTATACATAAGTACCAAAGAACCCCGCACTTCTTTTATGGAAAATGGCCCTCGGTTAAATTTTCTAAATTTTTAGTATGTTGTAGAGAATGCCATTCTGATCAAAAGTGTTCATGGCCACAACAATATCTGCCGACCAGTTTTTGAGATACAGGGTGTCCAAGTTGCAAAATATGAATTCTCAATACAAAGATTTTCGTAGTTTATAATATCAATTCGTTTTGTTTTTTTGAATTTTTGTTGACCCTGTCATAGATAGGATAGAATACTATAAAATTAGTTTAAATTTTTTTATTATTTACCGGGTGAGTGACGAAAATTATTTAATATTTTTTGTTAAATCATTGTATTTTCGGCATTAAATTAAATGTTAACAAAGTAATAGTGTAGATGACATTAGCTTGGAGCAAGCTATCAGAATTTACATTATTTATATTTATACAGGGTAACCCAAGAAAGTTAATATTTTTTTTATTAGTTTTGAAATAAATTTTGCAGATATTTCTTTATGTACTACTTGTCGTTTATCGTATGCTTCCTAATATATATAATTATCAAGGTTACACAAGGTGTTTCCGATGATAAGCGATAGAAAAATATCATAAAAATGCATGTATTTATAAATCACCTGGTATATTAAAAATGGATCGGTTAAATTTCGTTATTTTTTAATATTTTTTGCTTGAAGTGTCTTACTAACATGTTTGCTATTGATTTCCCTATTCCTATGACCGGTTCGGGATATATAGAGCATCGAACAGGCTCAAAACTCAAAAAATAAGCAAATAAAATACCATTTTTTTTAAATATCAATAAAATTTGTTCTGTAAGTTCATTTTATGGTAAAAATAGATATATGCTATACAGGGTGTTTCGAATAATTAGGGCCGTACTTATTATTTTTGGATAAAATAATTCATAATTTTTATATATTATATTTCTTATTTGCAATAAGTACCTACAGTGTTAGAATACCCTAATTATTCGAAACACCCTGTATAGCATTAAATATATTTATTTTAACCATAAAATAAAATTACATAATAAATATTATTGAAATTTAAAAAAAATTGTTATTTTATTTGCTTATTTTTTGAGTTTTGAGTCTGTTCGATGCTGTATATCTCCAAAACGGGTCATAGGAATAGAGAAATCAATAGCAAACATGTAAGTAAAACACTTCAAGCAAAAAATATTAAAAAATAACGAAATTTAACCGATCCATTTTTAATATACCGGGTGATTTATAAATACATGCATTTTTATGTTATTTTTCTATCGCTTATCATCGGAAATTGAGAATTCATATTTTGCAAACTTCCCACCTCGATTTTCCTGCTTTAAAATGAAAATGTGGAAAATCGCTCGGACCCGTCGAGGAGGGAGGGGGGGTAAGATCTAAATCTTAAATAGATACCCCTATTTTATATAATGTTTTTGGATTCTGCATAAAATTCTGAACATTTTTTAATAAAAGCATTATTAGTCTATACTTAACAGTTTCCGAGATATTGACTCTTGAAAAATTACATATTTGAACTTTGACAGCGTCTAGCTTTCTAACTGTACGTCTTAGAGCAAAACGGCTTGCATGTCCCTATCTTCTATTTTTATTATCTTTCCAATAGTGTAAACTTTCGGTTAAACTTTCCGAGATATTGACTCTTGAAAAATTACATATTTGAACTTTGACAGCGTCTAGCTTTCTAACTGTAATTCTTAGAGCCAAACGGCTTACATGTCCCTATCTTCGATTTTTATTATCTTTCCAATAGTGTCAACTTCCGGTCAAACCGGAAGTACTATATTTCTTACATCCGGTTTAACCGAAAGTTTACACCATTGGAAAGATAATAAAAATCGAAGATAGGGACATGTACGCCGTTTCGCTCTAAGACGTACAGTTAGAAAGCTAGACGTTGTTAAAGTTCAAAAATGTAATTTTTCAAGAGTAAATATCTCGGAAACTCTTAAGTATAGACTAATAATGCTTTTATTAAAAAATGTTCAGAATTTTATGCAGAATCCAAAAAAAATATATAAAATAGGGGTATCCATTTAAGATTTGGTTCTTACCCCTCCTCCCTCCTAGGGGCTTGAAGTAACAAGATTGACAATATACGCAAAAGATGTCCCCCTCAAAATAAAAATCGACGGCTCCGAGCGATTGTCCACATTTTCATTTTAAAGTAGGAAAATCGAGGTGGGAAGTTTTCAAATGAACACCCTGTATATTGTCAAATAGTGAACACATTTTGACCATTTATCGACGAAAGAGCATTAAAGTTGGATAGACTTTTTTTTAATTAAATGGATTTTTGTTTGTTTAGTGGGTATCTTATTAATTACAAGGAATAAAAAGTTGAAATTTGGTGCTTATGTATAACTTCATATGTACTTAAAAAATCGCAAACAAAAACTATTGTTGCCGTTTAAAAATATTATCGATATCGTAATATGTCTAATTTGGGACACGTCGTATCAATATTTAATTTTTAAAAAAATACCACTACTTAAAATGTTACTACTTGCACTTGCGTAAAAGCATTTTCCAAAAAAAAACTGTACTGGATTTACTGAAACTATTAACTAAGTTAGAAACTCACACTGTGGAAAACTGACAAATATTTTTTTTGTTACCGTGGTGGGCTATACAAGCTTTTAAAGAATATATTTAGAGCCTTTTTCTCAATTATAATAAATTTAAGCAAAAGCGCTCTTACCATTTTTGAAATTTACACACACATGTACAAGTTTAACACATCATCACATTCATAACGAACCAAAACTATAAAACTACATGGAATATCAATTTTGATATGTTTAAAAATGGTTAACCTAGATTAATTGATGCATTTGCAATTTTTGTTTATATCCATGTTAAATTATTATTAAAAATTGTTTACTAAATGGATTTTGTTGTCTGTACTTGCTTTGCTTTTGAATACTTACCTAAAATAAAATAGTTATAATAGCTAAAATATGGAATTTTTATATTAAGAGCAAATGCGGGTGGCGTATTCGCATTTTCATTTTCTTATCAATATTTCGCAGTTACCTGCAGTATTAAGTTTTAAGAAAATTAATGGAAAAACTAATAAAAGCAGGAAACGAAATTTTATATAATTTGTTTATATTTTTGGTGATATTTAGGTGACAGCCTAAGGCCTGTAACTATTTTCAAAATATTTATTTTGGCCATTGCAAATAGTATAGAAAAAATACTTTAATATTATAAATAAACAAATATATATTGTAATAAATTCGATAGGTTTGGTGGGTTTCGAGTAAATGGCAGTGGCGGACAAAACAATTTATTTCATAATTAATTTTCTTTTTTGTATCCTGAGCAGGGCCGGATCTACGTATGGGCTTAATGGGCTGCAGTCCAGGGCCCCCGGGTTCCAGGGGGCCCGTTTCCCGTTAAGATAAACAGAAAAAGATGCATACAATCAAAAAATACAAATAAAAAACCCGAGATAACAATGACAATATGTCCGGTCGATATAATGGTGTGCAAGCTCTTCTAAAAGAGAAAAATAAATTAGCTAATTATGTGCCGTGTGCTGCACATTCTCTTAATCTGGTTGGTGCAGAATCAGTTAAGGTTGCAACTGAAATCGTGAACTTCTTTGGTTTAGTGCATCAAATATATGTTTTCTTTTCTGCTTCGACCCATAGGTGGGAGCTTCTAAATCATGAAATTCAATTGAAATTTATGTTAAAAAGTTTAAGATAGACCAGATGGTCTTGTCAGTACGATGCTGTCAAAGCATTAAAAGGTAATTATGGTAATATTATGAATATTCTTAAGACATTTAGTGACAATGGGAATGAGAAAATTGATTTTCGAAAAGAAGCATTAAATTTATTTAATAATTTGACAAAACTCGAAACTGCCATTTTGATTATATTTTGGGAAAAATTTTTAGAAAGATTTAATTCAGTTCAAAAAATTACAGACACGTGGTTTGGACATAAATATGAAGGCAACAAGTTAATTACGTCATTGAAAACGTTTATAAGCAATATACGACATGAATCTGAACAAAAACTAAAGGAATATCAAGACAGCTAAAATATAGCGATGTAAACAAGAGACGGATTCTTTCAAAATTTACAGATAAATCCACAGAAAAAGCTGTATATGGGGCAGAAAAATTTAGAAGAGACACGTTTATTGTTGCGTTAGATAAGCTTATCCTCGATTTAAATAGAAGAAGTCAAGTATATGCAGAATATAGCAATAAATTAAAATTTTTGATGGATTTGCAACATCAAAGTAGGGAGAACATCGACCTGGAGAGCGTGCGCGCTATTATTTATTATTATTCAGATGACTTAGACCAACTAAACCAACATTTAATACAGAAATGTATTCAATTCAAAACTTATATAAAACAAATTTAGCTAGAGTCCTATACTTGTAGTGATATGTTTAATTTAATTTTTGAAAAAAAACTTCTTGACCTTTTTCCAAATTTATATACCATCTTAAAGATTTTTCTAACGCTTCCTATTACTAGTTGTTAAGCGGAGCGTTCGTTCTCTAAGTTGTCCTATATAGAAAACAAATATAGGACAACAATGACAAATAGAAGACTTAATTATTTATCACTTCTTTCTTTCAATGCTGATCTCACCAAAGACTTGAAATGTGATAAGCAAATAAAAGAATTTGCTGCACAAAAGTGTAGAAAATTTATTTTATAAATTTCTTATTGTTGTTATGTTATGTTAATTTATTAATATGTACTTTCAACTCTGTCTTGTTTAGGTTATGTTTAGGTTAAGAATTAATGGCTTTAATTTTTTGTTCACCAGAGATAAAGAAGGTACCTGTTTATTTTAACTACTTTTACCTAAGTTTATAATGTATTTTCGTTTGAAATAAAAAAACTTTAAGTTTCGAATGTTAAATTTTCCCGCATAAAACATTTCTTAGAAAAATGCCTAATTTATATAATTTCGTGGGGCCCCCAGATATCGTTAGCCCAGGGCCCCCAAAGGCCACGGTCCGGCCCTGATCCTGAGAATTTAACTTCGTTAAGTGAACAAATATTATACGTGAAAGCGAAGAATTTACAAACAATATATCATAAATACTTGTCCATTGACTTTCCTAATCAAATTTTAAGCCTCAGAAAGGGAGTTGGAGATAGTATTCCAAAACTAAAAACAGTGTAACTTGCGGATCATTTATTAATAAAAAATCAGTGTTTCTTCCAATTTTCCAGATGTATCTAGTGTAGTGATGCTATTTCTAACTTTACCAGTTAGTGTGGCATCAGCAGAATAATCTTTTTCCAAACTTTAAATAGTAAAAACCTATTTACGTAACACCATATGATAACATCGCCTTTCGGATTTATCCTTAATCAGTATCAAAAACGAGTTCGTTAAAACATTAAATATCGATGAAACGAACTCTTGGCGATTTGGTCGTTTTATAATAATATAATACCTTGTATAGTACTTAGTGACATAATGTTTGTGCAGACCTATTTTAAATAAAAAACTAAAAAATAAGCCGTCAGCGGGACCTGATGGTATACCTGCTTTTTTGGTAAAGAAAGTTCTACATCTTATTACAGGACCACTTGTTTTCCTTGTGAATCTTTCGTTTTGTAACGGAAAATTTCCTCGGACTTTAAAAACGGGTAAAATAATACCAATCCATAAAAAGGGCGATGAAGGCTGTGTTGAAAATTATAGGCCAATCACATTGACTTCAGTATTCTCTAAGATTTTTTAGTACTGTTTCTTGGACCGTCTTGTTGATTATCTTAATAAATCGAAAATAATATCCCCGAGCCAGCACGGTTTTCAGGGAGAAAGATCTACCAATACTGCAATGCATGATTTTTATGATGAACTAACTAAATTTATTGACGCGAACGAGAGCCCCGTTGGGATCTTTTGCGACCTAAGCAAGGCTTTCGATTGTGTCAATCATAAAATTCTTTTCCAAAAGCTGATTAATTTTGACATTAATGGTTGTGCACTTGAGTGGATACGGTCGTTTGTAATTGATCGCCAACAGTATGTTAGTTTAAGAAACTTTGATGGTAAGTCCAAACGAATGACAGACTCGCCGCCCCTGAAAACTAATATTGGCGTTCCACAGGGCTCCGTTCTGGGCCCTGTGTTATTTTTATTATACCTAAATGACATTGATCTTGTGGGACAGGGGGCTCATCGTACGGCTTTTGCCGATGATGTGTCATTCCTGGTTTCAAACAGGTTCTCGAATATCTTGGAGCAGATGTCAAATGGTGTTCTGTCTGAACTTTGTGCCTGGTTTGGGGAGAATTCGATGTTACTAAATGTAGACAAGACCCAGTTTGTTAGATTCCATAATAGACAAAAAACGGATGATAGTATTAATTTATTTATTGATAATAAATCCTTGTGCCAAGTTCAGAGCATTAAGTTTCTTGGTATTCATCTTGACGAATGTTTGACATGGAAGGTGCATTGTGAACATGTTATGTCTAAACTTAATTCATCCTTTTATCTGTTTATAAATTTAAGATCTATGTTAGGTAAAGAACACCTAATTATGTTGTACTACGCATATGTAGAATCGTACTTAAGATATGGTCTGACTTTCTGGGGTACTTCGACCCTATTTAAAAATATTTTTGTAAAACAAAAAAAATCTTAAGGTGTATAGCAGGTGTTCCTAATCGGTATAGTTGTAGAGATTTTTAAAAATTTTAATATACTACCTTTTCATAGCTTATACATATTAGAATTAGCAGTGTTTGTCTTCTGTAATAAAGGTCAATTTGTACAAAACAGGGATGTGCACGGTTTTGATACAAGGCATAAAAATAGTTTTCGTGCTCCGCACTCTAGAGGATTAGTAGCCTATAATTATCCTAAATGTCTAGGTGTTAGGGTCTACAATGTTTTGCCCGAAACAATTAAAGATTGTAATAGTATACAATGTTTTAAAAAGTCGTTAAAATCATTTTTAATATCTAAATGTTTCTACAGTTTGGAGGAGTTTTTTAATTGTCTGTCTTAACGCTTGTACATGTTTTGTTTATATTGCGTATTGAAATGTTTTGTTTGTTGTTAATTTTTAGATTTACTACCTGACTATTCCCCTACAATTGTAAATTGTCTCTGGGAAAATAAACGATTTGATTTGATTTGATTTGATTTGAAGTGTTCATGTGTTTTACTGTTTTTTGTCTTTTGGATTCTATGAGGCTCGATCACTGCTACCCCCGTTACTACCATACATGGTAAACAACATTATAAGTGGTGTTTTAAAATTTTGATTTTGAATTATGTTTGCTGGAATATTACGTATAATGACCTAATAACTACCTATGTTATGTCTACCAGTCTACCTAGGATTGTAAAAAATAAATTCGCATTGTTTGCTGTTTTAATAGTAGATACTTAACACATAATGTGGGTTTAACCCTAATTAAATAATTACACGATTAACAAATTCAAAAATTCATAAACCTGAACCTAATAGTAACGAATGAATAATAGACTACATTTTGAAGAACTTAGTCGACGCCAAGAAATAGAAAAACAGTTAATAATGTTTAAAATCTTTATTAAAAATTAAGATAGATATTTTAGTACACTTTACAACTTTTAATACACAGAAAATTATTATAAGTAAATCATTCTTTCCTTATCTAAAACATTATTATATATACAGTAAAATACACATTATAAGTATTATAACAAATAACAAGGCTTGCAGTTTTTTCTAAAAAATTACCAACAAATTATTACATTCGATATATTATTTATATGCGTTTAAGGATCAGATTATGAAATAACACTTATTATAGTACTGCAATTCTAAAAAATCACTAATTTTTAATTGGGGATGGGCAGGACATATAACTACAAGTAAAAATATATATAGGTATGGGAAAAACACATAAACAGTTTTTTTTTTGTTATCAACTCCAAATATTGGATAATTTCGATTGTTTAAATAAGAGCAAACACTAGTGACGCCTTTGCAATTGCACCGTTCGATGTTACTTTTTTGTTTTATCCAAAAATCGTTAAAATGCCCCACTTTGGAATATTACTTTAGTTACCTACAGTTTAACGTTAAAAAGGTTGGATTTATAAAATAATAAAATCAGAAAAAGAAGTGGATGTGGGTAAATTTAATCAAATTTCGTTTTTGCTTTTATTAATTTATCAATTCAATTTTTTTTTCTATAGGTAACTACTAGACGGGTATTTGGCCGCTTTTTGTAAAAAACGAAATTTTGATCATAAAGGGAAATGGCAAAGGCGTCACTAGTATTTGCTCTTAAGGGTATTAGCCATAAAAACTTTAACTTCAGAAGTTTCTTCGAGTTATTTCCTGTTTCAAATTAATTATTTAAAACGTCGAATTAATATCTTGCGTTTTTTGGGTACATAATAATTTAATAAAGAAATAGATACCACTAAAGGACTAAAATATTTGAACAAAAAATGATAATGGACAAAAGATACTAGTGGCGTTGCGCTTTTTCTAAATGATAGATAAAGTTATTCAGTTGCAATACCTAAACTTATAAACTACATACCGGGTGTCCACGGAAGGTGGCTCGCCCCTCTAAGTTTTTTTGTTTTTCAAGATAATGAAAAAAGAGGATTTTATTACGATTATTTTGATACCATACACTATTAGGTTTTAGAAAAGCTGACATTAAAAAACTTTAAAAAGTTAACTTAGAACTTTCCTAAAATGAAGCATCTTTTGAGAATAAATTTAGATTTAAATGCATCAAGTAGCCTGTGACCAGCAAAACTGATAAAACAAAATCATGCCTTGAAGAAAATTAAAATGCCAACAGCTTTTGCCAAAGTAAATTAGTTTGTGGTTTGAAAAGCATGGAAAATAATAGTTTTACAAGGAGTGAAAAAGTTGATATGTTATTATTGTCCGGCTCATTTCGCATTTTCGGAACCAGTTTTGGGTACCTAATAGTGCCGAGTTGAATGACGATGACACCGATTAAAATATCTTTATGCGTAAAGTCGTGCAGCATCGGTTGAATTATTTTTACATTCTCCAAACACTAATAACATATCAACTTTTTCACTCCTTGTAAAACTATTATTTTCCATGCTTTTTAAACAACAAACTAATTTACTTTGGCAAAAGCTGTTGGCATTTCAGTTTTTTCCAAGACATGATTTTGTTTTATCAGTTTTGCTGGTCCCATGCTACTTGATGCATTTAAATCTAAATTTATTCTCAAAAGATGCTTTATTTTAGGAAAGTTCTAACTTAACTTTTTAAAGTTTTTTAATGGCAGCTTTTCTAAAACCTCATAGTAAGTGTATGGTATCAAAATAATCGTAATAAAATCCTCTTTTTTTCTTAACCCGACGAGCCATCATGTTGCCATTTAAAAAAAAATGAGTAATACAACTTTAAAGATTAAATTTTACATAGCACATAGCATTGGATCAAAAATAGTAAAATTGTATTTTTCCCAAGATTAAAGAACTAAAATAAGTGATTTTAAGGTATTCATAGCCCTCTAGATAAAACAATAAATTTGGAAAAAAATATTTTCTTGGTGACAAAAAGTGACAAGTGACACATTGTTGTATTTAGAATGTCATATGGAGTCAAAAAAAGTAAAAATATACCAGGTGTCCCATTTAAAAATAGAAAGTTTATGTCACTTCAGGTTAAACCGGAAGTTCCATAATGTTGAGTCGCCTGTCAAAAAATGCAGTTTTATATCGTGTACAAATCCCATGAATTTTATTTCATTATCTTGAAAAACAAAAAAATTAGAAGGGCGAGCCACCTTCCGTGGAAACCCGGTAGGTACCCCGATAATAAGAATCATCCTAAAGTATCACAAACCTTTCCAAGAAACAAATAAAAACGCCGCGAAAGCAGAAAGTTTGAAAACATAAAATCAGATACATAGCATGTTTTTCCATTATTATTAAAAAGCGATTTTTGTTTCATTATTTACTCAATAAATAATCCAAAATTTTAAAAACTGAAACCGTAGATTTCTTTTTCTCTATCCAGTAAGGTAAAAATCAAAATTTAGGGAAAAAGTCCAGTTAAAATATCGATATCGTAATATCTATAAGAAGCTTTTCGAATACTTAAACATTTAAATTATTCGATCGATTTTCGAAAACTGCCCATCCCTATTTTAAGCTATGTTCGAGACTGAAACTTTGACGGCACCAGAACCATATAAAAAACCTATAAATGATATATAAATGTTGTGTGTGAAAATACATGGGTGATAAGTAAACAAAAATCTAATATCTATGTTTAAAAGCATGTCTTTAAAACTCTCAAGAATAACAACTTTTTAATGATTAAAGTTTAAAGAAAATATGAACAATATTTTATACATAAGGTACCAAATAGAAAAAAATCATTAATAATGTTCTAAAATGACATTATTACATAAATTATAGCGTTTCAAAAGATGTAAAAAAATTGCAAGGGTAAATTTTACAACTAAAAATAAGAAAAATTATTTAAGAAACCTCTTATAATGTCCTAAAATGTTTGGTTAAAGCAAAGAGGGAATTAAAAGGCATCATCTGGCTATCGAGCAAGTAATCCGATTTCTTTTTTAATTGGTTTCTTAATCGTGTTGTCTCAAGTAATTTTATTGTATGTCGATCAACAGGTGTTGCTACTGCTTAATAGAGGCAGCCCTGACTGCTCTCGTATAATATTTATAAAACCAAAAAGAATTTTTCCATGTTTATACCACAACAGCAAAACAGTTTTTTTCATTATCGCTTGCTTTTGTCATCGCCTAAGGGCTTTTTGAGACGGCAGAGGTTGAAATATGATTATTTGCTCATTGGGGGAACGATAGATTGTTGAGTTTTTTTCCAAATGACAAACTTATTGGAATAAAAATTTTAAAGTCGGGGAATTTCTTCTGTTCGGACATTGGCATGGTTTAATATGTTACATTATGATAATGCATTATGCACCCCAATATATAGGTTGTGGCGGTAGCTAAATATTTCTAGGTCGCTTTTATCGATTACAAAGGCTTGGCAATAAATATTTATTAAAAGAATATTTTAATATAATATTTTTTGGAAAATGGATCATGGACCATCTACAACAAAAATGTCATAATTTACAGAAAAATCCCGTATCTTTCATAATATCTTCTCTACAACCAGACAATTGCGGACATGATATAGATATGACTTTTTCTTTTTTCGTGTTCTGTAAAGCGACCCCCCAATTTTTCAGATATTTTTGAAACTAGTGTTCAATTTTCATGAGCCAAATATCTAGCAACGAACATATCATACGCGTTTACATCTTGTTCCCGTTGAACGATCTTAAGTATATTAAGACATAAAAGAACATTTTTTTTTACAATAATAAGCCATTTTAAAGAAACAAAGTTACTTATTTATAATGTTGGCAAAACAATCCTAGCATTGGCATTTTAAAATTCAAAAATAAATACGTAACGGGGGAAGCATATTTCAAAACTATGTTGCACTTAAAAAGTAAAACTCTCTTCTCTTCAGATTTCTTCGTTGAAAAATGTTTCTACTACATAAATCTTGAGTTCAGTGCTCCTCGATTTGAGGCATCTACATGTCGGATTGGTCGGGACCTAAACCTATAATGAAATTTTAAAACAAACATTATGAACTAAATAATAACTATGTATAATTTTAATTTGTTAGATGTATGTAGCCAAAGGCGACCTCTAGCGGTGTCGATGTTAGACACTTTTAAAGCGTACCTCTAACATAAAATTATTAAGGTGTCAAAAAATGTTAAGAGAAAAGCATCTGTAAAAACTCACGTCGCGATTACGAAAGTCACACTATTGGTAGCGCTTAAATTAGTACCTAGATTTGTTGATTAAGAAAGAAATTAATAACTAAATTTCAAAAGGGATTCATTTCGCTAAATCTATCCTTTGACATGTTTTATCAATTTACAAATTTCCAGTTTATTTCTTTTATGTAACTTGGCTAATGTAAAGACCATGTATTTGGATGGAAATGAATGTTCCTATTAGATTTTTCTACAAGTTGTCAGGACAAAATCGAAAAAGGAAATGTTTGTCGGACGCTCGATTGTATCAATTTTTTTAACGATTTTTATGCTTATATCCCTAGGAAAGAACTAGATATCTTTGTTTCTAAGAATCAATTTTCATCGATTCACCGAGGAAAATAATCTAATACAACGGGTTTGCTAAGACATATAATTGACAGGGGCGGATGGGACACCTCGGACCGGCGCGGGAAGTCAATTGAAACGGCGCCGCGTCGTGTCGATCCAATAAAAAAATTAAAAGTCATAAATAGTATGTATTTTTTCATCCTCTTACGACATATTTTTTCTAATAACTCATAAATAAAATAATTATAGTTAAAAAAAACTAAAAAACGTGCTTTAAAAATTAATCAAACTAAAAAGCGGAAAATAAATATAGTTATAAATATAATATAAATATATATTAAGAATTTCAAGAATTATTTTAAACTATATTTATTTTCCGCTTTTTAGTTTGATTAATTTTTAGAGCGTGTTTTTTAGTTTTTTTATACTATATTTATTTTTCATTTTTTAGTTTGAGTTATTTTTAAGATTTTTTTTTTAGTAGATTGAGCTAGATGAGTAGATTATTGTATTGTCAGCGGTTCTTGATAAGTCTACAAAATTTAAACTCAATCTGACCGTTTAAAGTGGGTCAAAATCGGGTGCAAAGAAGTCGGTTACGGACAAACATACAGGTGAAGCTAATAAATCCGTGTTAAAAACAAACTTCATTTTTTACATTTAAAACACATTTAGGTGAAAAAAAAATGTATTATTAATATATTTCTTCATTTGTTTTCATAGTGCAGACAAATTATTATAAAAAGTGCCTCCAAAAAAACTCTTGATTGAATTTCTGGTTTTTGCTTTTTCGATTATTTTCAAAATTAATTCAAATAATTGTTAAAAAAGAAAAGAAAAAAGTTTGCAAACAGTAGCGGCCTGAGGGACCGGCGCACCGGGAAATTTCCCGGTGTCCCGGTGGGCCCATCCGCCCCTGTATATTGATAGCTTATTTTTTATTAACCCATATTAAATAAATTGCCAGTGTATCAAACCCGCTCTAGTGCTATATCAATTCCAAATTTGCTAGAACAGTTCTTTTATTGGTAGTAATCAGTTTCATGGACAGTGTTGCCAAAATGTTCTAAGATAAATCGTAAGACTCGGATACTTAAAATCGTGAGATTCGTAATATTTAAAAAAATTCTTTAAAAGGGGTCAAAGTAGTGTAAAAAAAGAATGAGTTATAAACAACAAATATACCTATATTTATTTTCTGTATTGAAAAACCAAACACATTTCTAAAAACTTAAAAACTAAAAAAAAAACTTGCGTTATTATGTAGTATTGAAAAATGTACTAGGTAGTAAGTTAGAATCCGAATTGCTAGAATCATGTTTTCTATGCAAATATGACTCCAGTAGCGACAGTAATAGTAGCGAAAGTCGTAACACAGAAAATCATACGAGGATTTTTATGTGAATGCAATAAATTTTGTTACGTTTGTTATGAATAAAAATTATTTTTAGTTACTTATGTTTGACATACAATGAAAAATCGTGACAAACGCGACGTGATTCGTGAAATCGTGAGATAATTCCCAAAATCGTGTAATCTCACGATTAATCGTGAGTTTTGGCAACATTGTTCATGGACAGCACAGTCTTGTTGAATAAGGAACTACTTTTAATACAGCAATTTTGTTAAGAAATAAATTGTATCTTCTCAATGCGAAGCATTTTGTTCCTAGTAAAGCGCTTTCTCTACAACTAAGAAAGCAGAACAGCGTCTCCAAAAACGAATTGTATCCGTTAGAACCTATAACCCACAATGGGCACATTAGTATCACAGCTAGTCCGTCCCTGCAGCTGTGAGTAATTCGCAACACTTTCTGGGATAGTAATTTGAAGGGTCTTACCTGGTATACATCAAATAAAAAAAATAGAAATATACCTGTTGGATTAATAATTATGTGTCAAAAACTTAATTCCATGGGAACTCTTTGGGAGCCCATATCTCCGAAGAGAAGGCCGATACGAAAGAAGTTTATATGAACTTGTAGTATTCTTTTCACGTGTTTTTTTCATATCCGGGAGATTTCCCACATTTTCGCGGACACCATGTATAGTGAAAACTACATCGCTATAGGCCTCCGCTGACAAGGAAAGATGTGGGCTTATATTTATTCTAATAGAACCATCATTGCCACTATTAAATCGATTAGGAAATCGCAAAATTAATATTAAATCTGTATTTAATAATTTTAACTTCTAATAAAACCAATCATCTGATTTTAATCTGGTTTAACTTGTTGACGTTTTCGTATTTCGAATTGTAATCCCGTTTAAGAAAAAATTAATAAAGAGTTTTTATTATGTTATCGTAAAGGTCCGTCGCCAAAATAGCCAAAGCTCTATATCACATTAACTTGGAATTGTTTTGATACTTCACTGGTTAAATAAATTCTATTTGCATTTGATATAAAACTAAACAAGCTTTCTATAAAACATCGTACAAAAAATACATGGAATAACATAATAAAAGAAAAATACAACATGCAACATATTAAACAACAATAGTATTATCAAAAACACATTCTCAAACGGAATATTTAGTGGCATTCTATTTGCGTTAGAAATTCTTCTGGAAGCAAACTACACCTTTTTTTTTTTGTTAAAAATGATATGTCTGTTAACAATGTCAGCAACAACCTGGCCGAAATGAAAAGTATGTTAAAAATGCTGATTTCATTTTTTAGTAAAAAATTTCGGTTAAAAAAATAAAATAAAAATGAAAATGAGTTATATGTCAAATGCAAATACAAGATAATTAACTAGGGCTGAAAGTGGAATAATTTTAAAGGTGGAGTTCACTCCAAGAGAGAATTTTACTTGGTCATCCAATCTATGAATATGCAGGTAGTAGATAATCAACAGAGATATATGAATATCTATAATTCGATATTACCAGTTGTTTTTTAATCTAATCAAAATCACCAATGTGTTTGTAATGAAAAATTACAACGAAATTTAAAAAGTATTCCAATTATTATAAAAAAATGCCATTTAGAACAAAATTTTTTAAAACAAATAAAGTTTATTATCATGTAACCTTTATCGGTTATACTTTTTGCAAAATATTTCAGAATAAGTTTTTATTAATCGGGCTTTGAACTGAATTAAAGGAATTAAATTTTCCAATCAATTTTTCGATTTATCTATGGCAAGAAACATATTTTATTTACAACTAATTAGTCTATATACACTTTTTTTTAATACTTGTAATAAAAGCCCAAGAGGCATAAATATCTGATAAGTATACAATGAGAACTTAAAGTTTGGAACAGATTCATTAAAAATTCAGGCATTTTTTCGATTGGAACCCTTCATTTTTATATATATTATTTTAAATTAATTATAACAGGAAAGAAAGAAAAACTCAAAGTCTTCCTCCACAAAATTTAATAGAAATAGATTCTTTATGGGTCTCTACATGTTTCGAACGTAGAAACGTTCATCTTCAGGAGACATAAATTTTTTTTATATAGTGCTGATGGTATTAGCAGAAGAGAAAATGGTATAAAACCTTAATGGAGATTTCATGGTATTGAAATGACGTATATAAGAAAATTGAGAAGAGTTAAAACATGCTGAGCATGTGAAGAAAGTTAGTAAAGAAAGTCTAAACAGCAAAACTAAAAGAGGAAGAAAAAAAGGGGCCTTCCAGAAAGAAGGTGTCGATGATTTTTTAAATCATTTTTATAATTTTTTTTTTTAAACATTGATGTCAGTGAGACAGTATAAAGATAGGAATCTTCAGTCGAGGTCATAGTGTCAGAGTAAAATTTTTTTATAGAAATGATTTAAAAAATCATCGACACCTTCTTTTTGGAAGGCCCCTTTTTTTCTTCCTCTTTTAGTTTGGTTGTTTAGACTTCGTTTACTAACTTTCTTCACATGCTCAGCATGTTTTAACTCTCCTCAGTTTTCTTATCTACGTCATTTCAATACCATGAAAGCTCCTTAAAGGTTTTATACCATTTTCTCTTCTGCTAATACCATCAGCACTATATCCTGAAGATGAACGTTTCTACGTTCGAAACATGTACAGACTCCTAAAAAATCTATTTCTATTACATTTTGTGGAGGAATACTTTGAGTTTTTCTTTCTTTCCTACATTTTCAACTCCACTTTAAGTATGGACTACTTCTTCAAATTAATTATAACAATTATAAGTCCCTTATCTCCATTAATCTTAAGGGCTATAAGTTTTCCATCAAAGTTTTTTAAAACCCCGTTAGAACGATACCTTAAATTTTTCTATGCCAAATATTTTTTAGCATATTTGGAACAAAAGCTTTTTTATCTCTAATCTATCAGTTACCGCAAAGATTGATGGTGTCTAAAAATTATTTTTGAAACAGAAATAAGGTTACGAATTAGCTCCTTAAAAAGGGAAGACAGTATATCATTTTATTAATTTTGTGAATATAAACTTACTAAGTAAAGTAAGTGTGAATATAAAAACCTTATTTACATTAAGTGTTTATGTACTGTAAACTAAGACTTTTAACATTTGCTTAATCAGTATTCATAGATTGTTAACCGCCAGAAAATATCTATTTAAAAATACTCTTATAAGAAAAACTACAAAAATTTGACAGTACTGAATGGCAACACCAAATTGAATTTGTACCTCAAATTGAACCCGTGATCCGACAACAAATTATTCGCAAAAATTCCAAATTCGTCTTTTTCAAGTGTTCGTTACATCGTTCGATTGTGGTAGGGTACGGGAATAAGGGCAGGAATAGTCAGAACTTAGTTCATCTAAATGCTTTAATATCTCTTTTGATATGTTTTTATTTGATAATATTTTAGGGTACTTTGCTAATATGCTTTCAATGGTACCTAGTTTGCTTGCTCCAAAATGCTCTTGTAGCAACTTAAATGCTTTTAAAGGTGCCAATGCTTCTGTTGCGTCACTCCACGAATCATAATATTGCTTATATTCACTATTTGCATAGAATTCTTGTGGAGTTTCTGCTGGAGTACTGTTTTGAGTTTCTCCCCTCAATGGAGACAGAAGACTACTAAATTCCTCAGCTGGTGATTCGCAATCCTCAATACCTTCTTGTAAAATAATTATAGCTGCGGCACGAAGCTTTTCCTTTGCCATATTTCTAAAAACTTGAGCCTTTCTTGATCGAAGAAGACTTTGTATCAGTTCATCCACTAATTTTTCATTAACTTGAGGTTTATTACTACTTTCGTTGTACTTATCTAAAGCTAAACTTAACTTGCTACGGCTAGGAGTTAATTTATTTTGCCTCACGGAGAGTTTGCTAAATTTATCTTCTTGCTGCACAAAAACTTCATCTTCTTCTTCTTCCTCCTCAATGTCACATTCATCTTGCAGTAATTTAAAAAGACGAGAGTGTGTGGCAGCTCTTTCATATCTCGTAAGTTTTTTTAGTTCAGGGAACTCTTCATTGTCACTGATATGCCGTGAAATGTCGGAAATGACCCCAGAATCGCCTTCCTCTTCCTCTGAGTATTCTTCAAAAGATTTTACACTACTCTTTGTTGAAGTGGTTTTACTACTTCTTTCTAGTGGAACTTCAATGGCGGAAATCTTACTTTTAACCGATACTGATACCTCTTCTTTTTCTTGCAGCATTTTCTGTTTTTGCGCAATACTATTCCTTAATGCCTCAATACGTTCTTTAATAGTCTGTGGTTCGAGCGATCTTGATCTACTATGGCTACTACGTTTTTGTTTTTCTTCTCCATACACATTTTTATTTAATTGTATTTCCTCCTCTTCTTCAGACGAGTCTGTTTCAGAAGTTGTTACCGAGTTGTTATTATTTTCTTGATACGATTCATTGAAATTTTCGTTTGAGTAATTATATTTTTCTTCAGAAGACCAATTATGTTCGTTTATCTCACTATCTGTACTTAAAGATTTAGTTTCTCCAAAAACTTGACTCTTACTAAAGCTACTATGTCTAGAGCTAGTAGAATCTGTTTCTTTTGGTTCTGTAGCTTGACAATTATTAGTACTATTAGCGTGAGTATCACTAATGACACATTTTTGTTCTTCCTCAAAATATTGACTTTGACGTCTCGGTTTAAAATCATCTTCATCATTTTTAATTTGACTCCAAAAATCGATTTCAGATTCTTCACTCTGATTGGCTATCTCTTCTTCTAATTCAGGTTGCTCGGTCAATTCATTGATATTATGATTATTGTTAATGTTGCCACAAGAATCAAATATATCATAATGCTTCGTTTCGTCAGCTAAACTGTTAAAACCTTCACTATCTGTTTCTTCTTTAATTGTTGGAGGTGTACCAAAATCATTTTCTTCTGAAGTCCAAAGACCAGAATTTCTTTTAATTGCCTCTAGTGCAGACACGAAACTACCCACCTTCATAAGTGTTCCTCCTGATTCAATTTCTTCTGTATCTTCATCGACGTTTAAGATATCATAAACACTACTTCTGTTATATCCTGACTCTGTGTTAAAGAACAAATCGTCACTAACTTTACATTCAACTTTGGCACTTGAGCTAGTGATATCTTCGGTTTTAGAACTAGAGCTCCCTCTTCTAGAATTACTTTTGTTCCTTAGCTTAACACTCACAACCTCATCATCTACACGTACCATCACATATTCAGCCTTGGGGTTTATGTTATCACATATATTTTCTTCTTTTTTAATACTGATTTCATCTATTTCATTCTTCTGGGTTTTATCCTTGTTTTCAATGGAACTCCACCAATCATTGTCACCTTTCTGATCCTTTTTACTAATCAGAAGGGTTGCAATGTTTTCAGGTTGCATATTCTTAACATTTTCATTATTGGGATACTTTTCTGACCTATTTTCTATTAACTTTTCGTTTCTAGCTTTTTTAACATCTTCTTGTATAAATATACAATTTCTATCATCAGATTTTTCTTTTTGGCCTGTCTCACATTTATTTTCAAATCGTTTTTCAATATATTTACTCTCATTACTCTTGTCCTCAAACAATGTAGAAGCTTCCATTACATTTTTACTTCTGACACTTAAATTAGTAAATGATTCCTTCTCTTGTTCAAAATATTTTTCAATTTTGCCACCAGAATTTTTTACTGAAAACTGCTCAGTGACCTCTTGAAACATATTTATTTTATATTTTACATTTTGTGCAGCAAGAAAATCATCAATATCTTCTTCTTCGTCGCTATGATGTTCTACTGTTGTGCTTTCACTGGTGACGCTACTTGGTCTAAAAGAACGTCTTGAATCTCCTCTCTCACTTTCCTCATAAATAACACTCAGCTGATGCGGAATAACTTCTTCTCCTTCTCGAACCACCAAAATTTCCTCTTCTTCCTCTGTTTCTTCTTCTGTAGATTCTTCACTTTCCGATGTTTCAGATTCACTGCATTCAGTGGCATAAACACTTATGTCTTGAACGGACTTGATCGATCGAAGTCTACACAATTCGCTATCTCTTTGATTATCTTCTTCTTCTTCTACTTCTTTTTCAGCTCTACTTTCAATGTCTTTAAATAATGCACTATTAAAGCCTAATTTCTCTTGTGAAAATGATGGTGTTATTGTGATTCTTGGAGTAGCAGACTTGCTTCTAACCTCGAAGTGTTGTCGTATAGCTTCCACGTTATTTGAACCATTTTCCAAGCTATTTCTTCTTTTAAGAGAGTTTTTACGACCATTGTAGTTAGACATTTCGTCTTGTGAAGAATAACCGCTGAATTCCTCATTGTCGGTGGAAGACGGGTAATATTGATAAGGAGGCATTACTGGTGGATATCCGTAGTAATAGCTGTAGTAATAGGGGTCGTAGTAAGGAGGGTACATAGGATAAGGTGGGTACTGTAAAGCGTCTTCCGTATAAATATTTTGATAATCGGTAGGTTTAGGTGTTTGAGGGCGTCGAATATTTTCTGATTTAACTGGAGTACTTTGTGATCTAACATAAGCATTGGATGACATATTTTGAGGCATATAATTCCAATATGGCGGCGTCATAACAGGTTGTGGTATCGGTGTTGCTGTTGGTAGTGGAGTCGATCTACCACTTTTAGTGGAAGAACTTTTGTCACTCATTTTAGACGATGAATCTGATTGTTGTTGCGGATAAAAGTAATAATCATGCCAGTAAGGTTGTGCATATGGAGCCGAATTAGGTGTTGGTGTAGTTCTTCCACTTTTAGATGAAGACTTATCATTATGTTTAGGCGGTTCTGGCTGTTCTTGAGGGTAATAATTAGGGTAGTAATCGGGCCAATAGGGAGGTGGATAGTAGGGGTAGTTATATGGGTTATATACAGGATTATAGGGTAGTTCTTCGTTGTAGTTGGCATTGGCTAGAAGAAGAAATTTGGCTACTATAATTTTGATTTTGTTGGCAATAAATTTATATTAACTACTTTATGAGCGACACTGATGATGACATAAATAAAAAATAAAAATGCAGAGTTAGTTTTTACAGTCTTGCACGTAATGGTTTGATCATGCATTTTTATTACTATGAATATTTTAAATAATATGTAAAGGTTTGATTGTTATGTAAAAAAAAATTTAACTATGGAAAAGTAATCGTACATGTCATCAAATAATATGTTTGAAGAAAAAATTAGTAATAAAGACATTATATAGAAAACATCACCTTTGATTTTAATGACGCTTTTTTGCGTACACATAGTTGATGAATAAATTAGTGATTGGAATGGGCTTGCTGAGTATTAAATGGAACTAACTTCATAAATTCTCGGTTTTGACCTATACACATGGAGTGATATATTTTAGTTTTTCCGATTGGTGGAAAATGGAGCTTAGCCGTAGTTAAGCCCTGCCTTTAAATTAGTAAATACGAGTAAGTCGGAAAGGTAACCAACTCCCTGAGGCACTGCTCGTAAAGCTAAAATCGGTAATAATATTGAGCCGGAGTCAGTTTTTGATAGTTAAACTTTTTATCACATTTGTTTCTTAAAGTTCCTTAATACTCAGCAATTAAATTGATCTATTGCATAAAAAATACAAATTAAAATCTGGTGGTAAATGCTATACTAATACCAAGTAATATCCCTAATAATTTTTAATATTAATAATTTATATTTTCTTTATTATCACATTTTTGCTCAACATCAACCTACTATTTAGTACAGTTAAAATTATATGGATTTCTGATGTAATACTTACCACAACCATCTGACGGGGCGGTCATTGCTTGTAAAATTTTAAAAGATCTGCTTGGTATATTACTTCCCATGTACTTCTTCGGTTCCGGTACAACTTGTTCACTTGGATGGACATAAGGTTGTGGCTGACCATTTCCTAAAATATTTTATGTGTGTTTTTTTATATGATTTAGAAATTTCGGTATTTTAGTGCAACCATTTAAACTCTTAAATGTATTGAGATATTTTCTTTTCGGTAACTCCTACGACTACTAATGGAGGTACTGAAATAATAAATATTTAGCATAAAGAACAGATCAGTAATAAATACTTAAAAGTAAATAAATGTATCCCACCACCTAAAAATAAATAAAAACTGTACCCCTTTCGTCTAGGTTTTTAAAAATGCGCGAAGGTATGTATCCGCCTCTATATCTTGGATTTTCATCATCATATATTTGAAAATCTAAAAGCACACAATCAAAAAAATCAAAAATGCGTATTTGTGGAGTTAAAGCATTATAATTTTGTAAAATATACCTAAAATTTCTTAAAAATTAAAAAAAACGTACCTTGTTTAAAATGTCCATTATCATTGATTTTCATTCTCCTAACTTGTTCGGGCATCTCTTGTGGATATCTAGGGGAGTGTTGAGTAACTGGGGTATCATCGTCTTCATCTTCATCGGTTTTTGTGATTTTCTGTATTACTTTAAAAGAGTTTGATTGGGTAGGTTGTGAACCCCAGCTCATTTGGCGATTCAATCCCCTAAAAATAAACTGCTAATTAGGTGTGAATGCTTGGTGAATTATGGAAAGGTGATTTGTAAGTACCGAAGAATGAAGGTTAGAGATTGGAGAATCAGATCTAAGTTAGATATTTCGATATACAAATACAATAGTGTTTTCTCCGAAAATATATTTTAGATATATTATGCCTATACTTTTCAAGGTAAATTGCATTGTCAGTAAAAATAATAAATTAATAATTTTGTTGCTGTTCCTGTTTACGTTTAAGCTAGCCTCAGTTCAATGTTCTTATGTGTTTAGCATTAGGTACTAAAGGTCGTTGATGTCAAACTTTAAATACTTAATAAAAGCTTTCAAAAATCTAAAAATACGACCGATAAAATACGTACCTCCTCCGAAATAAAATAAATGTAAAATGTTTACATTAATAGTTAATTTTTTATGATACAATAAAAACTCATAGATCAAAATTATCTGCCAACAAACGCCGCCCACGGTAAAATTTCCCTGTTACAAAAATAGAACAAGATCATGTTGTTTAGTCTTAACGCAACTGGACAAGTATTATATTTTTGCAAATTTGTTCTAAATGACGAACTTTAAAATTAGCACTAGGTCGGAGGTCAGTAACCAAATAAAACACTTTTTTTTGTTTTTTCGTTTCCGGTTGTAAATTTTAACTTACATTCGTGTTAATTTGTTTTTTCTAGGATTTTCTTAAATGTGTTTCATAAAATATTTATTTTTTAATATCTATGACACACCGATATAACACCCGCACATATCAGGGTTAGATTTTTTTGTGTTATGTATTTCTTGACCCATATTCCAAAAATATATAAGTTAAACTTAACTACACTTTTTAGCATTGAGAATAATAATTTAGAAGTGTAGACATGCGGACAAAAAAGTTCGCCAAAATATAACTGATAGTAATTTGTAAATTTGTTAGACAAGCCGATAGCACAGAATATATAGCTACGCAGTAGATATACAGGGTGTCCGGATAATACGTGTACAACGTTTGACGACAGACTCCTGACGTCAAAATAGGTCGATCTAAGCCGACTTAGTTATATCCAAAATTGTCTCGTTTAGCCGGTAGAGGGCGTCAAAAATTTGTAAAAATATTGGTTTTTCCTAAATTACGTGAAAACCTGCTAATCGATTTTAATGATTTTTAGTATGTAGACTAATCCTATAAAATGACGTTTTCTAGTAGTATAGTCACCGGCTGTAAATAAGTGGAAGTGTTATAAAAGTTATATAATACGTCAACATTTCTCCTCATTTTTTATATGAACGGCGTTATGACAACCCAGATATTTTTGTAGAGTGACTGGATGTATTTCGAAGCTATTTTACCTCTTTAATATTTTTCGTTGAATGAGCTGTTTTGCCACAAGAAAATATTTACAATATTTAGTATTATTAGTAATAATATTAAAATCAAATTACATGTAACAATAATTTTTTAAGTGACCTTGTTGCTATGGTGTTTAATAATTTGACAATTGTTGACAAATTGTCACCAGTCTATGAAATTTACTCAAGTATACGATCAACATTCAACAAGTTCATTTTACCATTAAAAATGGAAAATTATACGAACTCTGAGAAGGTTGACATGCTCCTGGTATACGAGTTTTGTCAAGGAAATGGGCGTCAGAGTGTTAGGGTTTACATGGAGAGGTTTCCTAACCGTCGAATACCAAACCACCAAACATTTGCCAATATCGAGCGTCATCTTCGGGAAACGGGCAGCTTTGAGAAAAACTTTGAAGGCAGGGGTCGTATGCGAACAACTCGAACTGTGGAAACAGAAGAGATGATTCTGGAAAGAGTTGAAGAAGAACTAAGTACCAGTACCCGTCGCTTAGAACGTGAGTTACATGTTCCTAAAACGATTGTCAATGAGGTTTTAAAAGAACAGTTGTTAAATCCTTCTCACGTGCAAAAAGTCCAGGAAGTTTTACCAACTGATCCTCCCATGCGGCTTACATTTTGTCAAATAATTAGAAACAAAAGAATCCGTGATCCAGATTTTTGTAGAACAATTATGTTTACTGACGAGGCGTGCTTTACAAGATCTGGAGTAACCAATCTGCACAACGAGCATATTTATTCCGATGAAAATCCACATGCCATTAAAGTTGCACATCATCAGCATCAATTTAAATAAAATATTTGGGCAGGTATTATTGATCGCTACCTTATTGGTCCCATTGTTATTCCAGACAGGTTAGATGGAAATATTTTTTTAAATTTTGTGCAAGACACATTACCAATTCTTCTGGACAATTTGCTCCTTTTACTTCGGAGGGAAATGTGGTAT
Organism: Polydrusus pterygomalis; assembly: GCA_963969555.1. Taxonomy (NCBI): domain Eukaryota; kingdom Metazoa; phylum Arthropoda; class Insecta; order Coleoptera; family Curculionidae; genus Polydrusus; species Polydrusus pterygomalis. The sequence continues at coordinate 45,452,755 of OZ018381.1, read as the reverse complement.
ATGCATGAAGGTGCCCCGCCCCATTTTTCCGTTGCCGTTCGGCAATACTTACATCATCAATATCCCAACCGATGGATTGGAAGGGGCAATGGTGCACCAGTAAAATGGCCACCACGTTCTTCTGAGTTAAATATGTGTGACTTATTTTTGTGGAGCGCTATTAAAACAGAAGTTTACAAGACTCCGGTAAAACACGCGATGATTTATTGCAGCGGATTTTAAATGCAGGCAACCATTTTAATAACCCCGAGACATTAGATAGGGTCCAATATCATTTTTTAAGGAATGTTAATAAGTGTATTCAGCAATTGTTTTACTTAGTTTCTTACAATACATACTTTCAACTTTGTTGTATTTTGTTTTATTTTTATTGTTAATAATTAATGTATGCAGGTAATTGTAAATATTTTCTTCTGGCAAATCCAAATACATCCAGTCACTCTACAAAAATATCTGGGTTGTCATAACGCCGTTTATATAAAAAATGAGGAGAAATGTTGACGTATTATATCACTTTTATAACACTTCCACTTATTTACAGCCGGTGACTATACTACTAGAAAACATCATTTTATAGTATTAGTCTATATACATACTAAAAATCATTAAAATAGATTAGCAGGTTTTCACGTAATTTAGGAAAAACCAATATTTTTACAAATTTTTGACGCCCTCTACCGGCTAAACGAGACAATTTTGGATATAACTAAGTCGGCTTAGATCGACCTATTTTGACGTCAGGAGTCTGTCGTGAAACGTTGTGCACTTATTTTCCGGACACCCTGTATATTCGCGTATAGGGTTTACAATGGCACAAATGGATGATAAATTTTTCAAAAAGTTATTCTTGATCAAACGTTTTGCTTGTAAAAAAAATGCAATTCACGAAAAGAAAATTTTGATTTTTTTTATACGGGGTTCGCAAAAACTTCAAAAACATGATTTTTCTCCAAGAGTAAACTTTATTTTTCATTTTTGACCAAAATGCCAATTAGAAAACCTATTTAGAATAACGTTTGTAATTTAAATCCGAGATTTAAAATAAATCTTCAATTTTTTTAGTTTTTTTTTAATTTTTAGAGGTAAAAGAATTTTTTTTTTGGATAGCAGCATTAGCGAAATACATATATTATCAATGACAGAGGGGTATCAAAAAGTTTCAGAAACTGATTTTTGGTGTTACCAGAAATATGTATTTTTAATTTCACAATTTTCTTAATGAAAGTGTAGGATTGTCAGCAACAGACTGCAGTACGATTAGGGTAGCTGCGTCATTCTGATCATAGTTTTTTTTAAATTGGAAACTGAACCAGTTCGCTGAAATTTTCTTAATAATTTATGAAGTCCCATTTTTGAGATGTAAACGTTAGGGTACCTTTGATTAAATTTCTCTATCACAAAGTAGTAAGAACTTTCGCCCGCATCGTAGGTTAGGTCTTGGGATGTGATGCCAACGCCCATCATACACTATGGGGAAGCACGGACATCAATGAACGGGGTGAGTGTCTTTTTAACTTTATCATTACGTCCAACCTAAATATCTGTAATAACGGTAATACACCCACATTTGTTACTGCGAATAGAGAGGAGGTTCTGGATGTTACGTTTGCGAATGAATCTAGCGATTTAAAAGTCGAAAACTGGAGAGTTTCCAGCGAGAATTCGTTCTCGGACCATCGCTGGATTCTGTTCGACGTCGGCGCATCCACGAATGCTCCTGAACCATTTCGTAACCCTAAGAGAACAGACTGGGATAAGTTTTGTAGTATTATCTCTGATAAGCTGACAGAACCACCTGAGGATCTGTTGCCTAATACTGCTTCGATTGATAGCGCGGTCAATAAGCTAACAGAAAATCTTACGGCAGCTTTTGTCAAAAGCTGTCCGATAAGCAGACCAGCCAAGAGGTCATATCCACCATGGTGGAGCGCGGACTTGAGTGGGTTTAATAAAGCAAAGAGCAGACGTACGGAAGATGAGAGTGCCTATAAGGAGGCTCTAAAGACGTATAAGAAAGCTATTAGAAAAGCTCAAAGGAATTCCTGGCAGGACTACAGCGAGCAAGTGGAGACCACTAACGAGGCCGCTAGGCTCAGGAAAGTATTATCGAAGGAGCCGAGTGCTCCTTCCTTCCTAAGAAAAAACGATGGGGCATTTACGGAGAGCAGCGAGGAAACCCTTAAACTGCCCGCATCGTAACATTGAACTAAATAAACCCTTTGTTCTAAGGTCAACATTTTCAAAACACATCAAATTCAATTTGAGAACTTCAAATTTGCCCCATACGTAAAGCAAAGTAATAAAAAGGTAAAAAAAAATCCTCGCTTTTACAAAAGATGGTAGGAATGCATTTAACATTTTAAAATAAGATACACACCATCCATTATTTAAATAGAGTCTAATAAAATTTTATATTAATATTATTATTGAGCAGCAAAATTTCCATATATCTCTAAAAATTAAAAAACTAAAAAATCGAAGATTTATTTTAAATCTCGGATTTAAATTACAAACGTTATTCTAAATAAGTTTTCTAATTGGCATTTTGGACAAAAATGAAAAATAAAGGAAGTTACTCTTGGAGAAAAATCATGTTTTTGAAGTTTTTGCGAACCCTGTATAAAAATCAAAATTTTCCAAGAAAAACTTTATATCAAGAATGACTTTTTCCCTAAAAATGAAATTTTTTATCCATTTGTGCTATTGTTAACCTTATCCGCGGACAGTCTATATATTCTGTGCCGATAGACTGTGAAATATTTCTTTTTGCTTTTATTTACAAGGTTCCTTACCTTTCTGCTCCTGGTGTTGAAGGTGGTGTCCTCTCAATTTGAATAGGAATTACCCTAGCTCCTGAACTATCAACTTTAGGTTTTTGCTGTACTTGCTGCCTTGGTTGCTGGTATGAATTTTGACTTGGTTGCTGCTGTGGTTGGGGTTTCGGCTGACCTAGAGAAAAATATATTAATTGAAATACTTTCCTGCAACGATACGTAATACAGTACGTGAACTAAGTAGATTCCGTAGAGGAATGTAAATGATGCACGTTACAAATTTTCCTTTGAAAAATATTGCGACAAATCCTTCAGTCCCTAGCAAATCTTGGGTACGATACACAGAGCGAATATTTTATTTATCAAGTGCGTTTTTTTATTTACCTTTATATGGAGGAGCAATCAATGGTCCAGGATGTTGCAAAACAATGGGCTGGGTGACGTAGACAGCTTCGGTTCTAGTTTCAGTTTCCAGATCTTGAGGATATGGTGCCGCGCGAATTTCTATATGAACAGGAAACGAGTTCGTCGGATAAGACTGGTTCGTAGGAGTTCTGGGAGATGGTTGTTGAGCTGCTGGTGATCTACAGAATATATCACCCTGTTATTCCTATTATTTACTTATTCTACTTTTAAAAGGCTTAAGTGTTTATTTAAATATTTATCTACTTGCCTAGGTGAAAACTGTTGACTTGGAGGCTGTCTGACTTGCTGAGGAGCTGATTGTTGTGGTTGAGGAGCTACTTTTGCTGGTTGCTGCCATCTCTGACTTGGCGCAGATGGGGGAGATTGCGGAGTTAATACTCTCTGGGAAATTAATAATTTAAAAGTATGCAGCACCAAAAAGAAAAAAATTATAATAGTAATAAAAAAGAATTTTTTTTAAATTTGCTTAATTACCTCATCATCATCCCTTTTAGCCCATGGGGGAACTGCTTGTTGCTGCTGAATATTCTTTTGTTGCCAAGGTCTAGGAGCTTCCTTCAGCGTCGGGGTGCCTGGAGACTGAACTTGTGGTTCACGTTCGGGAGGAGAGGGCGGAGAGGTGAACTTTTGCTGATGAGATGGTTGTTGCTGAAAGAAGAAAACGGGTTTTATGGAAACAGTAAATATATTAGGTAATAATAGTTCACCTTTTATAAATAAGGAGTAAAAGGAAAAAATAAGGTTTATCAAATAATTTTTTCGCCATGCCAAATATTATGTTTTATTGTAAATATCAAATTGTGTATTTAAAACTTACCTGTTGGTTAAGAGGAGGAATATACAACGAACCCACACTCGAACTAACATTCCTCTGTGGCTGATCTTGCCTGCCCATGGTAGGTTGCCGTTCAATAATCGGAGGTTGATAGCTTGGCATGTCGGTTGATCTTTGTTGAACTTGTACTGGTTGATATTGGGGCTGAGGTGCTTGAACAGGTTGATATTGTGGGGGTTGATACTGACTTTGTGGAGGAGTTGGAGGTTGATATTGTTGCGATGGAGTTTGATATTGTTGCGGTGGAGATTGATAAGGCTGTGCTTGCCTTTGTTGTTGAATCGGAGGTGATATGGCTGCAGATCTTTCTGCAAAATTAAAAATTAAGTGTAATTCCTCTGTGGGTGATTTATGTTTTTTTCAAGATTGGTTTTAGTAAAAAAACTTGACCATACCTGTTCCAGTAGGTGGATATCTAGGCGACTGTGCCTCATAGGCTCTTTGTGGCGGCGTCGGAGGATTTGGAGGTGTCTTATCCTGTTCATCGTACATCTGTTCCACAAAGGACTTTCTTGGTGCAGGTCCTCCTGTCCTTCTTAACAGCGCCATGGGATTATCCGGAATAATTTTTGTCATGTCGGGCCTTTCCAAAACTTGGTTGTCGTTAGTAGTCACTTTTTGGGTTGGAAGAGGACATGCGGGTGGGGGAGGAGGAGGTGGAATATTTTTCGACATTGGTGGGGGTGGAGGTGGGGAAGGAAAAACTTGTACCTGACCGAACAAAAAGAAATTTTATATTTATATGAGTTTGTTCAATAAAATTAAGTAGCATTTAAGATATTCATATATTATTATACCTGTGTCTGAGGTCGCATAGCAGCCAGTGTTGCGGGTGGAAGAGGGCCGACATTTTGAGGTCGCGGGGGTTGTTGTGGAGCCACGTCAGAGGCACCTCCCAGGTTAGCGTTTCTTTCTATTCGACGTTGCATGCGAGGGGATCGAACCTCGGATAGATCGATACCTCCTGGGGTGTAGGTGAATGGTTTTTTGTCTTTTGTCATCATAGCGTTCTGAACGCATTGCGGAGGATCCATGGTACTGTTAATAGTCTAAAAAATATCTTGAGAATTTTAGGATTTATTTATCATATAGAAGAAACGTTAAAAACTATATAATAATAGTTCACACTGTAGGTCTATTTAACAAAGTTAATTGAAATTAAAAATCACTATCTTTGTGGTACCAACAAACTGTTATTATTGTAGTATGCTATTGTAGTATTTAACAATAATAACCCCTGCTTTGTCCAAAAATTTTGTGACCGTAAACTTTTCAATTAAAAATTATCTGAAGACCTTATGAAGAGGCAGAGAATTATTGCATGGACTCTAAATTTTGGTTAGACATGGGTCACATTTATGTATCCAAGTCTCATTGGTTGTCTTGAGAATAAGTCGGAGTCTAGTAATTTAAAAAAGCGCATGGGGTTGCAAAATATATTTGAAGGGAAATATCGATGCCTATTTTGAAGACAATAATTGAAAATCACTAGATTTCGTTGGAATAAAATACAGACAGCGCAAGTGCTTTGGTGCTAAAGGTCATTACGTTAAAAAATTAAATTATCAAAGCATCTCTTTCTTTTATTTCATAGAATATTTTTAGAGCTCCGCTGGTATTATGGTACATACATCTGGCTTAAGTCTCACTGAGGGTCTATGTCCGTTGTATGTTGATGTCGGTGATGGCCCAATATCCGGACCTATGGGGAGCCGCGCCTGTCTGAAACAAAACAAATGTATTATAGAAATGGTTTCTTTAAGCTTACCTTATTCTATTTAAGGTAGTTATTATCAGGGGCAAATTTAAATATTGTTAATGCTTAGTTTATAATCTAGCATTTTGCAAAGAATACTCTGTTCGTCTTGTCCTTCTGGTATTCTACCAAATAGTTTAATTTTGAAAAAATCAAAAATAGTTATTATTAACTAAAAATGTGGTTAAAAGTGAGTGGGTTACAGCTAACCCTCCACTGCGACCATGCGGTCTATTGTGGCTTTCTTGAATAATATACATACTAATAAAACAACCAAATAACCATAATCTAAAATTTTATTGAAACAAACATTAAAACGTTACAAACTACTTATTTAAAGACTAATTTCAATGCTTATGTTTAGAATAATGTTCCTTATGACTATGATGATGACCATGTTTGTGATTGTGATGATTATGATGCTTATGTTCATGTTTGTGATCATTCCAATGTTTGTGGTCATGGTGATGATCATGCTTGTGGTCATCCCAGTGCTTATGCTTGTGATCACTCCACTCTTCATGTTTATGTTTGTGAGATGCTTCATGCTGATGTTTTTCTTTATGCTTATGCTCGTGCTTCTGTTCATGATGATGGTCATGCTTGTGATCTTGCTTATGCTTGTGCTGATGATGATCTTTGTGTTCATGTTTGTGATCATTTTCATGATAATGTTTATGTTCTTGTTTATGTTTATGCTCATGCATAGCTTTATGTTGATGTTTGTGATCGTGCTCGTGTTTATGTTCTTCTTTATGTTTGTGCTTATGCTCTTGTTTATGCTTATGTTTATGGAGATGCTTGTGTTGATGATAATGGGTTTCAGCATGCTCTTCCTCTTCCTTATGGTGATGTTTTTCATAATCGTCGGTGTCATACGGCTCTACCTCTTTGTGATAATTTCTGGTTTCAATTATTTCTAGTTGTTTAGGACCCTCCAGATTAAAATTAGTTTTACTGTCATACTCTTTGTAACCTGTGGTATCCAAAAACTCTCGTTGATCGCGGAAATCATTATTGTTATATGTTTCTTTATTTGCTTCTATACTACTGAATTGTTGACCTAGGTCACCATGATCATTAGATTCCTGAGTCGAATAATGATTGTTTGATTCTTCTAACGAATATGGAACTATGTTATACTGTTGATAATTACTGCTGGATGCTTTAATTGGTTGCTGATTGGATTGGGCCAAGTATCTGAATGGGCTGTTTTCTTGCAGTTGTGCTAAATTTGTATCCAGATATTTGCTATTGTCCCGTTTTACTGGATTCCATTTCAGTTGAATGTTCTGTGGTAGGGCGGCTACTAGAAGAAGCAAACTCAGTGACAGGCTTCCCGCAACCTGAAAATCAAAACATAGTTTAAAAGTTTTTATTACTTTTATTAAATTATTTAGCTATACGGGACCCATTCACTAGGCGATTATTGAGCAAATAGATTTCCAATCTAGTCGTTATAATATAAAATATACAGACTGTCTGTAAAAATTTTTTTTTCTTATATAGCGAAACGCGTCGGGTTATAAAATAAATATTATGTGGAAAGTAGACTTAAGTCTCTATTGCAATAATTGTAATGAATTTCCATCAAGTAAAATACTATTCACAGTTTAAAACAAGCAAATATATGATTTTTGGCAACATGGTACTATAAGTTGTTATTGAAATGTGCTATCGCGACACAAAATATTTGGTTTTTCAACCAGTGCTTAATTCACAAAGTGACATAAAAATTATTTAGTTAAAATATTTTTTTAATTTATTAAATTATAATATTCTGGTCCAAAGAGATAAACGACATAACTTAAAAAAATACAGTGAATTAATTGTCAAAATAAATAATTTATTGTGCAGATAAAATAACCTACCGATTGGGGAATGTGTATCTTCCCCTGCACCACACTAAATACTAGGGATATTAGGAATTTACACCTGTTATACAGCTCGATTGTTACTCAGATTTGCCCCGCAATCTTTTAGAACGACTATTAAAAATAGTATAGGTACGTCGACTCAGTTGACATGTCAGTTCGAATATCTAACTTGACTATTCTCTTATAAACTTCATCCATTCAATAATTTTTATGTCCCTAGTCGAAGACAATGATTTTTAAAATAGTGGAAATTTACAAGTTCAACTTTGTTATACTGTATCCCATAATACTATTAATAAACAATGCTTCTACAAAGTCACAGAAAAATAGAACACTCAAAATGATGACCGACGACTTAAAAGAAAAAAGCAATTGTAACGAAAATTTTGCAAAAAATAATTTTTATGACGCTAGGTAGGTAAACATAAAAATAAAGATGTTGGTACTTACCCAAACTCCCATGTTGACGTACAAAGAACTTGAACACGCAACACGCTGAGTATGAAGATCTATTTTGGCATCAAACTTTTATACTAAATACGTTATTTTCTCTTCGAATAGTTCCACCCCACATTAATAACTGGATCTAAAGTTAATTTTTTATTCACACATTTCACGCAACACTTTCTGCTTCAATTTTTTTTAATAATAATTAATGGATGGTAGATTTTATTGTAATTATTACTGTTTATTAATTACCCGCGTTCAGCGCTATTTAATTAGATCTACTGTATAATAAAATAAATTCAGGAATTATATCCGGTAAAAAAAAAACGATTGTCAGTGTTTACAAATGGAACAGGAAGTTTCAGGAATTTTTTTACCAAATAAGCCTATTTTCTTATAAATGGAATTTCTCTAAGTTTTTCACAATGGATTTTTCCATACACATGTACAGGGTGGCCCATTAATAAGGGAGGCCCGGCTTTATCTCGGAAACCATTAATCGTACAGCTTTCGGAAAAAAATTTTTACAAGCAAAGCGGTCATGAGAAAATTCTGGAAATTACTTTCAAGTTCCTCATTTCGCCGCAAGGGGGCACAATTAAAAATTAGTTTTTTAAATTTTAAATTTCTCCGAAAATTCCCATATTAAGGTATAACTCTGATTATATCATTGGAAAGCTTAGACAATTCTGCATCATTTTGGTTTAAGGCTTGTTGGCGTACCGACCTTGATAAGAGTGGGGGAAGCTATTGAATGTGTAAACATTAAAATCGCTGTAACTTCTAAACGACTTATCCGATTTTACTAAATTTAAGCTTGTTTGAAAGGGAAAGATAAGTACCTTCAATCGTCGTATCCAGCAGTATACGATAGTGTTTAATAAGATTGCTAGATGGCGCAATTTGTAATAATAACAGGTTTTTTGATTTTATCCAGAAAATTCAAATCATACGGTATAACTATGACATCATATTCGGAAAGTAGATTAAATTTGCAAGAAAAAATGTAAAGACCGCAGTTCAATATTGTTGTTCGTTTCAGAATTATTGCCAAAACAATATATTTTAATTCAAATTGCGCCCTCTAGCAATTTTATTAGAAACTATTGTGTACCATTGGATATGACAATTAAAGGTACTTACCTTTTCCTTTCTTTCAAAAAAAGCTTAAATTTAGTAAAATCGGATAAGTTGTTTAGAAGTTACAGCGATTTTAATGTTTACACTTTCACTTGATAAGAGTGGGAGAAGCTATTGAAAGTGTAAACATTAAAATCGCTGTAACTTCTAAACGACTTATCCGATCTAACTAAATTTAAGCTTGTTTGGAAGTACTTCAAATTATCTTATCCAATGGTACACAATAGTTTCTAATAAAATTGCTAGAGGGCGCAATTTGTATTAAAAATTATTGTTCTGGCAATAACTCTGAAACGAACAAAGATATCGAACTGCGGTTTTTACATCTTTGCTTGTAAATTCCATCTACTTTCCGATTATGATGTCATAGGTATACCGTATGATTTGAATTTTCGGGATAAAATCAAAAAAACTGTTATTATTACAAATTGCGCCCTCTAGCAATTTTATTAGAAACTATCGTGTACCATTGGATACGATGATTGATTGATTGATTGATTCCCTTCCAAACAAGCTTACATTTAGTAAAATCGGATAAGTCGTTTAGAAGTTACGGCGATTTTAATGTTTACACATTCAATAGCTTCCCCCACTCTTATCAAGGTCGGTACGCCAACGAGCCTTAAACCAAAATGATGCAGAATTGTCTAAACTTTCCAATGATATTTAATATGGGAATTTTCGGAGAAATTTAAAATTTAAAAAACTAATTTTCAATTGTGCCCCCTTGCGGCGAAATGAGGAACTTGAAAGTAATTTCCAGAATCTCATGACCGCTTTACTCATAAATTTTTTTTTCCGAAAGCTGTACGATTAATGGTTTCCGAGATATAGCAGGCGTCCCTTATTAATGGACCACCCTGTACACTGTACAGTTGACGACAGATAATTTCGTACACTAAACTGTGACACTGTAAATGCAACTTTCTTACCTTTATTACCTTTGTAACGTGTTAATTGTTATCATGATAGCTGTCAAAGTAATGTCATTATCTTATTTGATTTAAAAATGCCTCATTTAAGTATTATTGAAAAAGCAAGAATAATATGTTTAGTAAAAATAGGGTGGTCTTATGGAAAAATAGCTGATCACTTTAGAGTACCTAGAAGTACTGTTCAAGGAATTGTAAAAAAAATGGCGCTATCATCAAACACTTGAAAGGTCTGTTGGTTCTGGTTTAAATAATATAAAATCATCAAATGAAGAAGACCGAAATTTGGTGGAGTATTTAAGGCAAAATCCATTTGAAACTGCAGTATCCGTTATGCACATAACAGGATTCCCTGCTTCATCTATCTAGAACTACGCGACGCCGAGTAAGACAATGTTCCAAATTAAGAAATCGAGCAGCTGCATTCAAACCGTTTTTAAAAAATAGTGATAAGGAACAAAGAATTGGATTTGCTGTGCGATATTTACCAGAAAATTACAAACCCGCTTTAGTATTATATCAATTCCATATTTTCTAGATCAGTGTTTTTATTGGTAGTAATCAGTTCCATTAGCAGCACATGCCTTGTTGAATAATGAACTAATTTTAATACAGCCATTTTGTTAAGAAATACATTATATCTTCTCAATGCGACGCGTTTGTTCCCAGTGAAGCGCTTCCTTTACAATTAGGAAAGCAGAACAGCGTCCCCAAAAACGAATTGTATCCGTTAGAACCTATAATCCACGAGATGTTGGTGGAGGTTCGTAGCGATCAGCAATCGCCGCGCGCCGTTTTATTAATTTTAACACATTTGTTGCGCAGGTCGTTGTTCAGAGTCTTCTAGTTGTGCTGTCTAAATTTGAATTTTAATGATCTTACGAATACCTGTTTCAATGAATTAATTTTTACTTTGTATTTAAGTTTTTTTAAACTTTGCATGTCAGAAAATCAATAGAAGATTCTTATTTATTAGTTTTCGGTCCGATAGCCTGTGAGCTTAGTGATGCCTCCTGTTATTGTGACGTGTGATTTTTTTGTTAGAGGTGCTGGTATGCTTTTAGAGTATCCATTATCGACACTAGATGGAGCTTCGCGCTTCATTCTCTTTGATGGTGTCCCCGTGTACGGGGATGGCTCTAGCGAACGAAGAGAAAAATATCCGAAATAAACAAGCAAGGTTGGTCAGGTCCTAGCACCAATTCCTGAATAAAACCAAGAATCATATACTTTAATAATGAATCTAATAATATTCCAATAACTACTAATTTAGGTAATTGCTTTATTATACTTCATAAAGATATTTTGATACAGGGAAAGTGCATTACTATATTTAATAATATGTAAATTTTAAATTATATTAAACATGCAATGAAAAAATAAATACCAATGATTAAACAACGTCCAACACAAGATATAAAGTTTTTCGAATTCCTTTGTCTATACCAAAATTTGCCAAAGAGAAACCTAAACCTTTTTTTCTGTAGTTCGTATACAGTGACCGGCAGAAAGTACGCACCAAAGGGGATTTTTTTTATTTCAAACTTACCAAATTTTTTTGACGGTGGAAAAGTTCTGCATGTCCCTTAACAAAAAAGAGCATAGACAAAACTAGTAAGTATTGCGCCGTATACGAAGGAGAGGTGAAAACGTTAAATTCACTCAAGAATAAAGTGCCCTTATTTTTCACTGTGGAAATTTTTTTTATTAGGAAATCTTGTTTGCACTTGAAAGTTATCCATAAATACCAAACTTCAGCTCGGTAGCATAAATATAAATATTTTTCATGGCAACTAGATTTAAATGAAAACGAATTTTATTGTAAGGGTTTAAACCTTAATTCATGAATTGGTTTAAGAGTTTTTGAAAAATTGGGAACGGCAAAATATTGTTAAATATATGAAGTAAACCCTCATTTGTTTTGCATAAAGTTATTCCGCTTATCCATAGAATAATGTACGGTGTGCACCAGAAAAGTTAGCTTATTTTTGACGTTATTTTATTAAACGTCCAGTTCTCGCGTATTTAAACAAATTTAAGTAAGTTATGTATCTAATTGCCCAAGAGCTGTTAAAAAATTAAATTTATAGGTTGCATAGCTTCTATCATTTCGTTATACGAGGGGGCGTCAAAAAAAAAAGTAAAAACACTTTTTTTGTGCTACCGAGCCGAAGTTTAGTATTTATGGACAACTTTTAAGTGCAAACAACATTTCCTAATAAAAAAAAATTCTACGGTGGAAAATAAGGGCACTTTATTCTTCAGTGATTTTAACGTTTTCATCTCTCCCTGGTATACTACGCAATATTTACTATTTTTTTCCATGCTCTTTTTTGTTTAAGAACATGTAGAACGTTTTCACCTGCAAAAAAATTTGGTAAGTTTTGAAATTTAAAAAAATCCCCTTTGGTGCGTACTTTCTGCCGGTCACTGTATTATAACATTTCATCCTGCCGGCAGAACTTGAGTATCTCAGGTCTAGCCTACAGAACTAAAAAGAAAATAATTTCCCATAAATATTTATCATAACAAACCGACAAGACGTCAAATGCATAGGTCCACCAGGTTCTTCAATGTTCCACAATGAAACCACGTAAAAATATACACCAATTCTTACTTTTTACTCTAGAATAATACGCTGTTGCCAAAGAACCCAAAGAATCACCCCCTTTGGGTTTTATTTGAGCTTAAATTGACTCAATTTGTAACTATTAAGAATTTATCATGGCGGCGCATAGTACCGGTTTCACCAAAGGTTGAGCCACAACTACCCTGAAAGAAGCCGTGAAACAGAAACACCGACAACACTGCTTGAAGATCCATGTGTCACGTAACTTTTTTGAGGTTATTCATGCTTTAGTATGTAATTTACGCGCGAACTAGGTGTAGGTGTCGTATTAATTTGTATTTTTATCCGGTTTTAGATTGATATCTAATAGAAAATTTAAGTGACATGATTGCTAAGAACCTCTACAAAATATTAGTGAACATTTTTTGGGCAGATTTGCTGTAATAGTATTAATATTGTAAAAATCCAATAGCCTGGCCGGCCCGGCGGTTTGTTTACGGGTCTTATAAATGGCAACAGAATTTTATTTGTTTTAATGTCAAAGTTTTTTTTGTCTTCTAGTTAGCTCTTTGCGATAAACTTTATTCTTTTATGGCTACAGTTAATTTATTAAATATTGAAGTGTTTATTTAACTTGAAGGTATATGTGAATTAGTTTAAAAATATCACTAGTAGAAACAGTTCGTAAGTAGGTAGGATACCTCTACATACTTAGGTACTATTTTTTTTTCTTATAGTTTGTGTATTTATCAACATGTCAAGCCCCTCTGGTGTATTCCTGGGTGTAACTCTAACTATTAAACTGTTTTAAAAGCAGGTGAAAAGAGTGTAATATATTTTCATAGTTTAGATTTGACCAATGACTGTATAAATATTGTTAATCAGGGTTCAGTGGACATTGATATGAACGTAAAGGTTTTGTTAAAAGGTAATGAATTGGCTTGCAATGATTTGGAATGGATTTTACCCTTTGAAATGAAACTAAGGAGGTGGACTCAGCTTGAAAAACTATTGTCTCGGTACCAATTCATACATTGTGAAAGTAACGAAGTTACCCAGATAGAAGGTGACTTTCTTAAGACAAGCGCAGATTTCTTAAACAAAGTCTTAAGCTTACTAAATTTTAGGACTTCAGAAGTCGATAGTCAATCCTGTAATTTAAACGCAGAACATAATAATTTGTATAATAAAATATTACTTTTGATCGATCAAATAAATCTACTTCTATCTATTATTTGATAAGTAGGTAAGTTGTTCTTGTTATCCAAAACTATTAATTACTTTTTTGTACATTTTTCAATATCAATATAGTGGCAACCAAAAAAACACAAAAATTATCAGAAAGAATAAAACACTCGCCCATTGCCGCGCGTCATAATAATAGCTTGTGGAAACGCAACTCCCAGCTGATGCGGCGTTGCCCGATGCCACTTCATGGCTTCTTTTCAAGGTGGTTGTGGGTGAGCCAATAAAAAAGTCTTCAACGTGGCAGACCAAAACGTGGCAATGTCTGCCACGTGACTTAGTGCCAGGATTTACATTTTACAAGTAAGTGATCATAGACACGTCATATGATAGAATGTTATCTATGAACAGTTAGATATCGGCTTGGACAAAAGTAGGTACGTTTATGAATGAGCCGAGTGCTCTATCTTTGCTTTATCGTCCATAATTAAAACTGTCACTAGCAGACGCTAATGCCAAATTTTTATTGACATATTAAAGCTTACATTAATATGGTAGTAAGTTTTAAGTTCCATGGTTAGATATGGCGTTTTTTTTTCAGTTCAGCAGTATACAAAAGTATATGACTTAATTCATTCGTGCGAACACTGAAATTATATCGTGTATGAAATAAATGCATCTCAATATCAGCAGCACCCGCGATAAAGCCATTCATATTCTTTAGTATATAAATGCAATTAATCAATACGGGCACATCAGTCTTGCTCAGCTTGGTTTGCTAATACAGTGGAAGTTTGGCACCATGGGAGACTGGGTAAGTCGATTGTTTTCGAAATTAAAATTTTTAATGAGCTTACGCAAAAAGTCAAGTGAAAAATGATATTATGTTTTGTAGGTATGGTATTTTAAACTTGTGTCCCTTTTGGAATTTTCCTTATTGCACCCTTTGCACCAGTGGGGATTCTAAAAAAACTCAGTTTTTTGCTTAACCATCTACAAGTTTTACAAAGTAAAGCAATTAAAAATATATATTGCTTGGATAGACAATATTCAACTAAATTTTTATATAAAAATTTTGATATTATGTCAATTATGGATATTCACTTAATGCAAAATATTGTTTTGTTCACCAAATCATATAACATTAGTAAACATTCAAATATAAAGTTCAATTACAGACGTGACGTACCGGGTGTCCCACTAAGAATAGCTCTCGGCCGTATCTCAGAAAGGGTTAGTCGTATGGCTGGCGGAAAAAATTTTTTTTGTTAAAAGTGGCAATGAGAAATTGCTGGAAATTATTTTTAAGTTCCTTATTTCGCCGCAAGAGGGCACAATTAAAATTTTTTTTTTTAATTCTAAATTTCTCCGAAAATTCCCATATTACGGTATAACTCTGATTACATCATCGAAAAGCATAGACAATTCTGCATCATTTTGGTTTAAGGCTCGTTGGCGTACCGACCTTGATAAGAGTGGGGGAAGCTATTGAATGTGTAAACATTAAAATCGCTGGAACTTCTAAACGACATATCCGATTTTACTAAATTTAAGCTTGTTTGGAAGGGAAAGGTAAGTATCTTCAATCGCCGTATCCAGCAGTACACGAAAGTGTTTAATAAAATGGCTAGAGGGCGCAATTTGTTATAATAACAGTTTTTTCGATTTTATCCCGAAAATTCAAATCACACGGTATAACTATGACATCATAATCGGAAAGTAGATGAAATTTGCAAAAAAAGACTTGAAGACCGCAGTTCGATATCCTTGTTCGTTTCAGAGTTATTGCCAAAACAATAATTTTCAATACAAATTGCGCCCTCTAGCAATTTTATTAGAAACTATCGTGTACTATTGGATACAACAATTGAAGTTACTTACCTTTCTCTTCCAAACAAGCTTAAATTTAGTAAAATCGGATAAGTCGTTTAGAAGTTACAGCGATTTTAATGTTTTCACATTCAATTAGCTTCCCCCACTCTTATCAAGGTCGGTACGCCAACGAGCCTTAAACCAAAATGATGCAGAATTGTCTAAGCTTTTCGATGATGTAATCAGAGTTATACCTTAATATGGGAATTTTCGGAGAAATTTAGAATTAAAAAAAAAAATTTAATTGTGCCCTCTTGCGGCAAAATGAGGAACTTAAAAATAATTTCCAGCAATTTCTCATGGCCGCTTTTACTAAAAAAAAATTTTTCGCAAGCCATACGACTAACCCTTTCTGAGATACGGCCGAGAGCTATTCTTAGTGGGACACCCGGTACATAATCATTTAACTAGAACTGTTTTTAATATTGATTTACCTTTAATACACACTAGGGCAGGTCAGAACTCAATTTATTATCAAGGTATCAAATTTTACAACGAAATACCCCAAGAATTAAAATTTTAAAATATAAAACGTTTTAAAATGGTAACTAAGAAAATACTTAAAAAAGGGGAAGCTAAATTTTAAACTAAAAATTATTTAAAAGTGCACTTTTGTTATGATTAATTATTATTTTCAAAATTATTTATAACTGATATCTAAACGATATTATTAGTTATATTATTTTATTAAATGAAATAATAATTGATTAATTTTATACATATTTAAATATTTTTATTTTTTTTATTGAATATTACCATTTTAAGTATTATTTTGACTTACCTTCTATTTTAATTAGTTATATTTAACAATTATATTTTTAGATGTTGTTACTAGTAGAGAATCCCGCATAAACAAATGTTTTTGGAATTTTATTTGAAATAAATAAATAAATAAATAATAAATGCTAATGCATCGAATTTGTAATACCCTGTATAATTTTGCTCCTGAAGTCTGCACCCTCCGGTCTAAAAGCTGGTTACAACGCTGACCTGTACATACATACCTTAAAATTAAATTCTTATTACCTTTACATATTTTGCTATTTGTTTTCAGTTACTAATGTCACCAAGGTTTGTCACAATGCATTCTTGAAAATACCTATGCCAAAAGTTTGCAACCTTCGACTAAGGTCTTGGCGAATATTTTTGTCTCGCAATTTTAAAATTTGTTCAAGTTTATTCACACAAAATTTGTTATTGATATTTTATTTATTTATTTATGTTTTTCTATTTCAGAGTACCGTGATTGTGTTCCTCACGGGTACATCATTTTCTATGGCATACAAAAATGATTATTCCACAAATATACCTAACTTAAATCAATGGGGTGCGTCACAAGAAGTTGTCTCCACAAATTTACGACCCGAATATTATTATGATTTAACAGAAACGCATAGTACGAAACCGTTATTCAACAACATATTTTGGGCACCGCCAATACACTTGGAGCATACAACTGATTTGGAAAATAATGTAAAAAGTTCCAAAATAACCAGCAAGGGACTTAGCCCAAGTCCAAAAAACTCAGTAGAAGACCAGTATCAATCGTATAAAAACAGGATAGTTGTGCAACATGACAACATTGCTTATGATGATATCAATAAACTTGAAAAGGAAGCTGAAGCTCTCGTCGAAAAAGAATATCATCAGCAAAAAGATGTTAATCGAAATAGAAGAGGTAATACAGAAGAACTTCATCAAAATCCTTCTTATGGATCTGCGGTAGTAGAAACAGAAAAAACAGTAGAGGACCATCATGGTGAGAGTAGCGATTCTGGTCACAGTTACATACCATATCATGATCGAGAATCTCATTACGAGGTTTACGAACCGAAAAAGAAAAAAGAAATGCACTATCACCAACATAAACATCTTCACGAACACGACCATCTTCAAGAACACAAGCACCAGCATTTAGATGAGCACAAAGATAAACATAAGCATGAGCATAAACAGCACGACGAGCACAAACATGATCACCAAGCAAAACATGAACATAAAGAAAAAGCTGAGCATTATCACAAGAAGTATGCCGAACACAAACACGAGCACGACCAAGACCATAAACATAATCACAAAAACGATCATTGGCATGAACATAAGCAAGAGGCTTGGCATGATCACAAAGATAAACACGAGCATGACCATAAAGAAGATGAGAAGCATTATCATGAGATAAAGGCGGAACATGGCCACCACCATCAACACAAACATAAGGAAGACGACAAACATAAGCATAATCACTGGTCGGAACACAAGCATGGGCATAAGCATGATGAAAAGCATTACCATCAGGCACATCATAACGTTAAGGTGGTTTATAAGAAGCATCACAAGCATGGCTGGTAGCTTTAGAATTTAATAAAATTGTTTGTTATTTGTGTAAGTTTTAATAAAAGATGGAAAATGTTATATACATAATTTTATTTTAGCTACTTATACAGTGTGGCCAGTAAAGTCCGCATCATATGGGATTTTTTTTTATTAATAGGTTTATTCGAAATTTTACTTTGGCATCAAGTTCTGCTTTGATCGAGATGAAAATTAAGCAAAAAAATAGTAGTAACGTGATTCGCATTATCTGTCAAATTTTAATTTTTTCCAAAAAATAATTAAAAAGTGGGGTATTTCTGAAAGTATCGAAAAAAGTTATTAGAAAAGGTTTTTTTAAAGGCAGTTTCTAGCTCACATGCAAAATTTCAGCTGCATAAGATAATTTTACCAACCACTAAAATTTATTTTCCACTTAATGAACACTTTACTGATGATACTGAGTTATTTTTTGTCTTAATATTAAGGCGTATTACTTTAAGACACAAACTACGTTTTCAAAAATACTTATTTTATGAAGTTACCTTATACAGGGTCAAAAACAAATAAATTTTGCATCACATGCGACCAAATTTTAATAGCCCAATTTTGATTTTGTAGAAAAACACACGTTTAATATAGCGCTACTTTAAAGAATATGTATCTGAAATAAAGCATTGTCAAAACTAAGAAGTTTTATTGTGTAGGTTGCGTTGAGCCTTATTTTGCAAAAGTGGTGCAATTTACAATATATGGGTAAAAAAATCAAAATTATCTTATGCAGTTAAAATTTTGCATGTTGGCTAGAAACTGCAACTTTTTCTAATAATTTTTTTCGATACTTTCAGAAATAACGCTACTTTTGAATTATTTTTTGGAAAAAATTAAAATTTTACTGATAATGCGAATCAAGTGACTACTATTTTTTGTTTAATTTTTATCTCGATCGAAGCAGAACTGAATGCCAAAGTCAAATTTTGAATAAAGCTATTAATTAATTTAAAAAAATCCCATGTGATGCGGACTTTACTGGTCACACTGTAGTAGTCATATATTGTATATTGTATTATTTATATATATTTGTACCATTTGAACCGGAAATAGAATCTACGAATACTTTATCATGCAAAGGAGTAACATAAAGCTTGATTAATAAAAAACAATATTACACATTACATTACTTTATCTTTCGATATTTGCTATGACTCAGCCCTAGTGGTTCAAGTAAAACGCTTGGGCGACGCACTGTTATGTATATGAGCTTTTTTACACCCACTTTTGTGCCTCATACACGCGACAATGCGAAATACTTAAGCTAAAAGGCTAATAAATCCTTTAGTTTTAGTAATTGTGGCTTTCATAAAACAGAGTCTAGACTGCGACAGTTTGTTTGCTCATAAGAAGGAACTGAAAGTAGTGGTTTCCGATTCCAATTGAACAGAGTTTAGTAAAAATGTCTACCAGCTAAGGGTAGTATTTTTTAGTGCCCTGTGATTCATAAGCTGTCTGGACAAACGCTTTTTTCAAATTTTTTTTTTATGAAAATTTCACACCTGTCATTCTAAGCCAATCACACACTTTCATTTCGACAGTTACCAATGGCAACCTTCAAATTTTTCGGAAATTTTTCTCCTCCTGCCAAGCTGGGCGAACAAAATTAATAAGTGGAAATTTTTTCTTGACAGCTATCATATGATCCGAAAATCAGTATTCATGATCAAATTTTGGTATTTAATGTTTTTATTCATTTTATAATACTAAATAAATACAAATATTTATTTACCAAATATTTCTTTCATTAAGGCTAAATATTTTTGGAATTCTGGTTCGAACTCTTCTCTTCGTAATGGAGAATAACAAGGATAATGGTTATCTTCCCTTTCCACTTCTATCAGATGTCTATGTTTAATATAATAGATGTAATATTTGGATGCAATTTTGTTCTGCTGAATTCTGGTTTTTCTTAAAAAGGATGGGATATCTTCCTCCAAAATCTTCTGGATAGCTAAGAAAAGGTTTTCTTGATGGGGATTTAATTCAGTTTTTTCCATTAAACATTGCAAATAGGTACTTTAAATTTTTATGAGACATATTAATGTCCCCTATTTCAGAGCAAGATTTACAAACACCGTAGGACTTAAAATTAGTTTCTTGATTGTTTACTGCCATGATTTAATTATTGTGAACTAAAGAAGCACGTTTAAGAAATAACTGTCGACGTGACGTATAGCAGAGACGATTTTGACATCACAAGCCTAAGCCTACTTGACTGTGGTATCTACTATCTACCTAGATTTTAAAACTTGTTTTATCTGGCATAACTAGCCTAAACTAGACTATACTATGCTTTCCCTTTGTTTTAGTAAATGAAATGTAGTAAAAATAAATAAAAAGGATAATTTTCAGTTATATTTTTTGCATTTCGTTTAACTAAACGGTGAGGAAACTTTTTTTTAAAGTTTAAGTATTCCCATATTTATGGATAATTTCAATAAAATAATTCAAATAAATTTTAGGTGTGAAATTTTCTTACCGAATCCCCCGCGTCCTTGAATTAATATCCGGAAATTCTTCCTCAGTCACGCATTTTTCTAGAAAATTTTCCCTCGTCTACGACTCGCGAAAATTTTCAAAAAATGCGTTCCTTCGGAAAAATTTTCGGAAATAATTTGAGCACTAGGGAGATTATAAGTGAAAATTCTACGTTTTTCGGTTTACAAAAATGCTTTTATCCCAGGAAGTGGAAATTGCGAAAAAAATTTTTGTGCAGTTGTTGGCCACCAGCACTCATGCTATTTGGTTAAAATATTTCTTAGCGATATGATGTTTTTTCGATATTTTTCCGATAAATTAGGTGTACTTATGATTGTTCGTACAATAAAAGTATCGGGCAAAGGTCTTTGACGATTTCTGGATCCAGAAATTGTCCTAATAATAACCAATAAGTGACTCATAAAAGGTTTGAACTAAAAACGATGTATTTATTTTAAAAGTTAAAAATAAGTTGAGGATGTGAGATACAGCGAGTAAATTTTACGCGTGCACAGCAGGGTTAAGTTTAAAATACTATATTTTAAAAAAAGTATTGAGGCCAAGGAGGTGTTAACTTCGAAAATTTAGGCAGTTGTATTAAATTTACCTGAATTGTTTAGATATTAAATTAAATTGCTTTAGACATTAAGAGGTTCAATTATGTTTTCAGGATTAAATAATATTACCTACCTAGGTATATATATTATATGGATAGAAATAAATTTATATAAATTTATTTTAGAATTCATATTTATATTACCGTACGAGTTTTAACACTAGTGACGCATTCGCGGTTTATTTTCTTATCAATACTTCGGTTATTTTTCTAAATACCCGTGATTGGATAGCGATTACCTACAGTTTTAAGTTAAAAAATTAATGAATGAAATTTTGTCAAATTGTGTAAAATATCGTTTTATTATTTCAAACTTTATATAGCTTCCAAAAACCTACAGGTATTTAAAAATATTGTAATTGGCGCTAGAACACGGTATGAGAAAAATGACAATATGTTCACTGAGGAAAATGATCTAATACGACAGGTTTGTTCGAGACCTAGTTTGTATTGATAAGTTATTTTTCATTAACCCATATTAAATAAATTGTTTGTGTATCAAACCCGCTTTAGTGTTATATCAACTACAGATTTGCTAGAACAGTGTTTTAATTGGTAGTTATCAGGTCCATTAGCAGCACAGTCTCGTTGAATAATGAACTACTTTAAATACAGCGATTTTGTTAAGAAATAAATTATATCTGGTCAATGCGACGCATTCTGCTCCCAGTAAAGCGTTTTCCTTACAATTAAGAAAGCAGAACAGCGTCCCCAAACACGAATTGTATCCGTTTGAACCTATAATCCACAAGACGTTGCGTTGGTGGGGGTTCGTAGCCATCGGCAATCGCCGCGAGCCGTAGTATTAGTTTTAACGTATTTGTTGCGTAGGTCACGTCGTTGTTCGACGTCTTCTAGCTCTGTCCTGTCTGAATTTGAATTTTATTGATCGTACCAATACCTGTTTCAATTAATTTATTTTTACTTTATATTTAAGTTTTTTTAAACTTTGCAGATAAAGCAATAGAATATTCTTATTTCGCACAACCCATCATTAGTATTGGACTTAAAAATCTATGGACGCATTTTACGATCTCAGTAAACCATGTTGCCTAATAGATAATCATTTGCAATGTTAAACGACAAGAACAATATCAAACTAGAAGCTGTTTAAATTTTTGGGAACTACAGTACCTACTAATTTTTAGTGGTAAGTTTATGCTTTATTAACCGTAGCAAGCAAATATTATTATGATTAATGTCAAGTTTCATTATAACTGCCAATCTGAACTAATACAGTATATAAAACCAGGTTACATCCCCAATAGAACTTAATAATTACTGTGAGTATTCAAAGCAATAATGGCTATAAACCATTCTATGGTTAGATTAACTCCTATTTCCTATTGGCTAAATTTTTTCTAAGTTCTATAAAGAGTATGTGAATTCTTATATAAGGAATCGAAGGCTTTTTTCTAAGTGTTTATTTAGCTAAATATACAGAAAAAATAACGTACGTGTGTAAAAACATACCATAATAACTGAAACATACATACTAATAATTATTCATGCAGATATGTATACATATTTGCATTTATTATGCATGATAATGTATAAGTGAAAAATAAATACTATTTATCTATATCTACCCTTAGATTTCAAGAAAAAAATTTGGTAATAATTATATATAACACGCTTTATATACTATAAAAAAGATTAAAAAATCCAACCTATAATAACTTTATTTATCGCTGTTTCATGCTTAATGGAGCGTGTTAATAACACAAGTTGCTGTAACAAGAATACTAGAGTTATAAATTCTACAAATGGAGTCAGAAAATAAACAAATATTAACAAACATAAAACCTCTGTTGAAATAAAATCGAACAGCAACCCAACATTTTGAAACTAAAATGACTTTGAGAGATTTAAGTTCAATTATATCTATGTATATAAAAAAGGGTAGAAAATAGGGCTTTTTCTCACGCGGATAGTTTGTCTCATATCTAAGGGAGAAAATGCATTTTCTTTTTGGGGTATGTATGATATAGTTTTGCTATTACTACTACTAGTTTAAGCGTTTCGACAGAGTGTATCAGGAAATATATATTATACCATATGGGACTGAAGATTGTGTATTAATCACGTTGTGGCCATCGCCAAGGCAGCTTCTCAGAAGCTCGATGTACTTTTCCGTACCAAAAAGTTGTATACACCTCAACAACTTTTGACACTCTATAAAGCCCAGATTCGACCATCACTGGAATACTGCTCTCATATCTGGAGTTCTGCACCGAAGCATACCCTTCGATTGTTGGATTCCATCCAAATGAGAGCCGTTCGTCTAATCGGCGACCACGAGCTGACTAAGAACCTCGACAGGTTAGAACATCGAAGACAGGTTGGTGATTTGACTCTCTTCTACAGATATTTCCATGGCAAGTGTTCGACAGATATTGCCCGCTCGATTTCACCTAGGAAACACACGACGAACCACTGCCGCTCATCCCTATGTGGTTCAACTTAGTACACCCCGAACATCATTGTTTCAGAACTCTTTCATTTGGAGGACGTCATCTTTGTGGAATGGCCTTTCTGAGACCGTGTTTCCAACCGAATATAACCTCCAACGATTCAAGAAGAACGTGAATCGCTTTCTTCGCACACGCACCGCTCCCAGAGCGCCTTAAAGGATTTTTCCTGTAGTGTTTGTGCTCGATCATAAAAAAAAGGTTAGGTTAGAGTGGCAAAATTCTGGCACCGTCAAACCAGTCTCACGCAGTCCTATAAGGACCGTTGTGGTACCACACGTGTTCCGCGGAACCTATCCGCATCAGCTTCCTGATGGTTCACGCGACGTAGAAGAATCTTAACAGCTCATTCCAACCAGCCACTGCTCTTAATCAACTTAGTGAGTCGACCCAGTTGTAACTTGTAACTTGCTCACCTCCTCCAGATCATTAAAGAATGGTTCGCCCAAGGCATTGAACCTTCTTATCGCGAAGAAATGGTGTATACTTTCCTCCTCTTCTTCATCTCTGCAACTCCTGCAGAAGTCGTTAGCATTTGCATGTGTTCGGCGTCTCTACCGAAAAGGCAATTGGTGACTATGGCAGCAGCTATATTTCTTCTTAGGTCTTTCTACGCTGCGGTTTTCCTGTAGGGACAAGTAGGTGCCACAATTGCTTGGAGATGCTACAGGTTGTTAGTTCTATCCATCTGCTTTGCGCAAGTTGTTTAGCCATCCGATCTATCTCCTCTTAAAATTGTGTATTTACTTTTACAGTTGTTTTCATTTTAAAAGCTGTGTGGTTACTTAACTTTATTGGTGAATGGGGGGGGGGGGGGGAGCGAGGTGACACTACTGTTTGTACACAAATTTACCAAAAGATTTGTAGAAAATTTCATAATTTCCTTAGAAAAGTAAAATTACTTCTTACAATACATTGTCGTTTTCCGGCTGTTATATTAAAGTCTCTAAATTTTCCGTTGTGTATATGATATAAAAAATATATTGTTTATAAATACCTTGTAGCCATTTTTAAAAAAAGTTATAATGTTAAAATTCACATATCTCCGTAATATAAATATTTTTACATAGACATAATATTTTTAAAATTGACTGAAATTTCAAAGCTTTAAATAATTATTTATTATACTACATACCAAACTTTATATATGATGACCTACACAAAGCACCATTTTTTCAAGATACTAAACAGGAGTTGGTAAAATCAGACTGACAAAATCATGGCGCTTAAAAGACCTTGCCATATGGTGCTATAGACTTATAAGGAATAAACAATGTCATGATCTTATTGCCAATAAATTTAATGAAAACAAATTATCTTATATATAAATAATTGATTATAAAATTGTAAGGAAGTACAAAAAATTGTTCCCGAAATATTCATACAAATTATATTACATGTGAAATGTTGAAACAATAATTGCTTTAATTTATATTTGCGCGAAAATTAGAATTTTTAATTATATCATGGTAATTGCGCCCTCTAGCGGTCATTTTGGCAACTTTTAGATAATCATTTTCCCCCCAAATACAGGTTTACGGCTTTCATAATATCATATCTCGCCGACCTTAGTGGGTCATCCTTTGTTTAATTTCTAAAAACTTTTATGTAAAGTATTCGAGGCATTACTATTGACAACGTCTTATGGCAATTTAGAGACGGGCTTAGTTAGTCCTTAGCTACATTGGCAAATATTTTGAACGTCTAATGACATAGCCTTGATCTAATTCTTCAGCATTTCATATTTACATTTGTTCTTGTTAATTTTTTTAAAATTTGTTTTTCTCTGCACTGGGAAAAAAAGCCTTCTATTCCTTATAAGAATTCACATCCTCTTTATACAACTGTTTAATACTATATGTGACAGCAACGCGCTTTTCTACTGTAAGACAACGAACATTGCTAGAGCGTTGTGTAGTGATAATAACACGGTAATTTAGCCAATAGGAAATAGGAATTATTGCTACCATAGAATGGTTTTTATCCATTATTGCTGTGAATACTTTTTATATACTATATTAGTTCCGACTGGCAGTTGTAATAAAACTTGACATTAATTTTTGCTTGCTACAGTTAGTAAATCATATAGTTACCAGTGTTATCACTAAAAATCAGTTCCTACTATTGTTCTCAAATATTTAAATAGCTTTTAGTGTGATATTGTTCTTGTCTTTCAAGATTGCATATGATTATCTATTATGCAACATGGTTTACTGAGATGATAAAATTCGTCCACAGATTATAAATTTCAATAATAGTGATGGGTTGTGCGAAATAAGAATATTCTATTGCTTTATCTGACATGCAAAGTTTAAAAGAACTTAAATACAAAATAAAAATAAATTAATTGAATCAGGTATTGGTGCAATCAATAAAAGTCAAATTCAGACAGGACAGCTAGAAGACTCCAAAAAACTATGTGACCTGCGCAACAAATATCTACGTTAAAATTGATACTACGGCGCGCGGCGATTGCCGATCGCTACGATCCCCCACCAACGGATTGTGAATTATAGGTTCTAACGAAAACAATTCGTTTTTGGGGACGCTATTCTGTTTTCTTAATTGTAGAGAAAGCGCTTTACTGGGAACAAAATGCTTCGCATTGAGAAGATACAATTAATTTCTTAACAAAATTTCTGTATTAAAAGTCGTTCATTATTCAACAACACTGAGCTGCTAATGAAACTGATTACTACCAATTAAGACACTGTTCTAGCAAATCTGGAATTGATATAACACTAAAGCGGGTTTGATACACTAGCAATTTATTTAATATGGCTTAATACAAAATAAGCTACACAAACTATGTCTTAGCAAACCTGTTGTATTAGATCATTTTTCTCAGTGTGCCATTTTGACAGATACAGTCATTAAACCCTATACATATAGTTGAATTTGTCTTTTTAGATTGAATCAAAGGATATATACGACAATTATTTATAAGAAAATCACTGATAGCGGTCGAAATGCGACTGGTTTATTTTGTTTGCGGTGATAAACTCTCAATATGTTAACAGTCATAGAAGATTAAACACTTATACAGTGGGAGTTTGTAACTTAGAGTACATTCAGTAATTCCAGTAGAGTTTTTCTTCTATATCGTCGTATCTCTAACTTGGGACACACTGTATCAATATTGGTTTTATAACAAATAGCAGAACTTAAAATGGTAATACCCGTGCCCGAGCGTTTTTCCAAGAAAAAAAAACTGTACGGGATTTACTGACTTTGTTCCGAGTTACAATCTCGCACTATTCAGTGTCACCAGTAAAGTCCGCATCATATGGAATTTTTTTTTATTAATAGCTTTATTCGAAATTTGGCTTTGGCATCAAGTTCTGCTTTGATCGAGATAAAAATTAAGCAAAAAAATAGTAGTCACGTGATTCGCATTATCTGTCGAATTTTAATTTTTTTCAAAAAATAATTCAAAAGTGGGGTTAATTCTGAAAATATCGAAAAACGTTATTAGAAAAAGTTTTTTTAAATGCAGTTTCTAGGCTAAAAACTTTCGCTTTCAGACACAAACTACATTTTCAAAAATACTTATTTTATGAAGTTCCCTTATACAGGGTCAAAAACAAATAAACTTTGCATTACATGCGACCAAATTTTAATAGCCCAATTTTGATTATGTAGAAAAACACACATTGAATATGGCGCTACTTTAAAGAAAATGTATCTGAAATAAAGCATTGTCAAAACTAAGAAGTTTTGTGTAGGTTGCGTTGAGTCTTATTTTGCAAAAGTGGTGCAATTTACAAAATATAGGAAAAAAAACAAAATTATCTTATGCAGCTGAAATCTTGCATGTGGGCTAGAAACTGCATTTAAAAAACTTTTTCCAATAACGTTTTTCGATATTTTCAGAAATAACCCCACTTTTGAATTATTTTGTGGAAAAAATTAAAATTTGACAGATAATGCGAATCACGTGACTACTATTTTTTTGCTTAATTTTCATCTCGATCGAAACAGAACTTGATGCCAAAGTCAAATTTCGAATAAAGCTATTAATTTCAAAAGAAATCCCATATGATGCGGACTTTACTGGTGACACTGTATAAGTGTATAACCAATATGTTTCTGAATGGCATATACTTACTTACAACACAAATTAAAAGTCAAAGTTTATTATCAAAGCACTAAAATTCACATGACAGACACGCGCACGCACCGGCGTTTACGTTACAAAGTTACATGTAAAATATCGCTCATAAAACGCACAAGTGGATAATATAAAATATAAAATTACTTTAATTTCGAAAAAATAGTAAAATTTGTGTAGACGACGGCGTGTTGGTTAGTTTTGCCAGGCGTTTCAAAATTTTATTTATGTTCCAATAACGCAGATATATTTAAACCTGGAAAGTCGTGTAAAGAAGATAAAAATAGGAATTTGATAATCCTGTGCTGCCGTCAGTCTATAAAACTTTTCTTTTCAAAGGTCGCTTTATTAACGAAGACATTAGTTTTGATGATTTTCGGATTTTTTCAGTGCTATTGTTCCGTAAAACTGCATGGAAATGCATAAATATGCGAGGAAATTTAATTTTCGACATTGGCGTAACTAAGAATACTTTCTAGGGGGAGCCTCGCCCCTTATTCTGCTCGTTTTAGCGCCTTTCAATCAATGCCCTGGCCTGGAAGATGCTGGCCTGCTTGTGCATTAGCGGTGCAATGAGAAGCACCCCCACCGCAGCAATTTAAGTCATACTATAACTAACACCACTAGATATACACATCAAAATGGAGGTCAACTGCAGCGCCTTTAGGATGAAAGCAAACGGGAAATGGAAACAATGCCCCGAGAAAATAGAGCACACAAGAGCCACGGACCTTATCAACGACGAGCTCCTGGAGATGCAAACCGATCGCTTGAAAGCGATATATAACTTTACAAAACCATTTAATATCAGGTGCGACCCTGATATGTGGTCCAAAGGAAAATCTCTGTCACTGGACAATGGCCTAGTTTGGTACACTGATGGATCGAAAACGGCCAACGGAGTAGGCGCAGGTATATTTGGGCAAAGACCCAGAATGGAAATGAGCATCCCCCTGGGAAACTACGCCACAGTATACCAAGCAGAAGTTCATGCGATACAAGCATGCGTACAAAAGAATCTTGAAGGGCTACCACGACCAAAAGATACATATCCTATCAGACAGCCAAGCTGCCCTTAAGGCTTTGAACTCGTTCCGATTTACACCAAAAATTACAATGGAGTGCCTTAACGACCTATAGCAAGTACCCTAAAGATCGCGAAGCCTAATAGTATATTTTTTTAATAAATAATTTCCCACGAACGTTCTAGTACATTGCAGGAAACATAAAAATAACTGACAATATATTATAAAGTTTAATGTAGGTTATGTTAGGTTAGAGTGGCAGACTTCTGGCACTTTCCAAACAGTCTCACGTAGTCTTATAAGGACCGTTGTGGTACCACACGTGTTCCGCGGAACCTATCCGCATCAGCTTCCTAACGGTTAACGCGATGTAGCCCGTAGAAGAATCGTGAGTCGGCGACCCAGTTCTAAGCTGCTCACTTCCTCCAGATCATTAAAAAATGGTTTGCCCAAGGCACTGAAGCTTCTTCTCGAGAGGCCGGGGCATTCCCACAAGAAATGCTGAATACCTACTATCCTCCTCTTCTTCATCTCTGCAACTTCTGCAGAAGTTTATAGCTGGTATTTGCATACGTTCGGCCTGTCTACCGAACATGCAATGTCAGGTGATATTTCTTAGGTCTTTCCGATTGTGCTGTAATAATGCTGCGGTTTTCCTGTTATCAAGTAGGGGCCACAATTGCTTGGAGATGCTAGAGGTTGTTAGTTCTGTCCATCAGCTTTGCGCAAGTTGTTTAGCTATCCGATCTATCTCCTCGACTGATCTCAGTGGTCTAGCCATAGTATTCTCTGCTAGTTCGACAGACATGCCTGCACCCTCCACCCTCCACGGTGAGTCTCGTTGCTATCTATATTGCTATGGCCAGGAATCCAACACAAGGTGGCTCGATACTGAGCACCAAGTTTGCAGAGCTCGTTGCGAGAAAGTTTAATATAGGTATATTGATATATTTTAATCAGTAAAATAGTGAAATTATGTGATTAAAAGAAAAAATAGGTATTTAAAAACCTTATTGTTAGGTTAAGGGACCCAAGTATATACTTTGGACTAATGTATATAAAATTTATTACAAATTTTGAATATAAGAATGTTACAATGGGACGTATTT
Organism: Polydrusus pterygomalis; assembly: GCA_963969555.1. Taxonomy (NCBI): domain Eukaryota; kingdom Metazoa; phylum Arthropoda; class Insecta; order Coleoptera; family Curculionidae; genus Polydrusus; species Polydrusus pterygomalis. The sequence goes on along the minus strand of OZ018381.1, from coordinate 45,422,768 downwards.
GGTTTTTGATAATCTATAAACGAGATATTTATTTTAACTTTCTTTAATATACTTTCACAATGAAGATAATTTCGACAATATAAATTTGTCTTTATATTCCAAACAACAGATTTAGGGAAATTTAAGCCACTAAAATTACCGTTAAAGAAAGATATTGGCCACTTTTATTTTATGTAGGGTAAATCTGCCAAAGCAAACGTGATATTTTCCAAAATTTACCACAATTTAATAGTCTAAAATGATTTTATAAAAACAAACAAGCATTGTATATAGCTTTAATTGATGCTTAAGAGTAAAATGACCGTCTAAGCGATTTAAAAATAGGTTTGTAAAATTCTATTTAAAAACAGAGGATTAGAAAAAAAGAAATACGTTTATCAAAACAACAGAGAAGGTAATTTTTTTTTTAGTTTACAGCATTTCACAGTTACCTTAAACCACTTATGATTAACAAATATCTATTTCTATATCTGAAACTGAAAAAGTGTTATGCCTAAAAGGACACTAATAATTTAGATGTTTAGATAACGAATAAGCGATAGTTAAAATATCAAATCTGTTTTGGTGCAGATTATACAGTGTCACCAGTAAAGTCCGCATTATGGGATTTTTTTTATTAATAGCTTTATTCAAAATTTGACTTTGGCATCAAGTTCTGCTTCGATCGAGATGAAAATTAAGGAAAAAAATAGTAGTCACGTGATTCGCATTGTCTGTTAAATTTTAATTTTTTCCAAAAAATAATTCAAAAGTGGGGTTATTTCTGAAAATATCAAAAAAGTTTTTTAAATGCACTTTCTAGCCCACATGCAAAATTTCAGCTGAATAAGATAATTTTGATTTTTTACCTATATTTTGTAAATTTCACCACTTTTACAAAATAAGACTCAACGCAACCTACATAAAACTTCTTAGTTTTAACAATGCTTTATTTTCATTAAAGTAGCTCCATATGAAATGTGTGTTTTCCTACAAAATCAAAATTGGGCTATTAAAAGTTGGTCGCATGTGATGCAAACTTTATTTGTTTTTGACCCTGTATAAGTTAACTTCGTAAAATAAGTATTTTTAAAAACGTAGTTTGTGTCTGAAAGTAATACACCTTAATATTAAGACAAAAAGAACACAGTGTCTTCAGTAAAGTGTTTTTTAAGTGGAAAATAAATTTTAGTTTAACAACGTAAAGTTTATCTATTTTTAACGATTTAATTTAAAACCCCTTTACTTTATTTTTTATTTTTTTACTCTCAGATTATTCAGATTTTTATTTGTTAGTTCTCTCTTGCCTAATAAATATATGCACTTGTTTTGGAGTAATATTTTTTTATAATATTGTTATCACTTCTAAAAACCATTTAGGTCATGTTCGCCCCCCCTCCCCTTAGTGAAGTTTCCGCCACTGGTTATTATGCTGCATTTAAATATTCAGTAAGTTTTTTTCTAGTTTATAGACTGTTTCATGATTTGATATTTTGGTCCTATCTGTTTTAATTATCGCCAGCATAAATCCAAATATCGATTTTCGGTATAGGACATGCATGATACATGAAATATGTTTAGAATTCTATGCAGAAAAAAATTAAAGATATCCATTTAAAAAAATTAAATGAGTTGTCATAAATTACGAGCATTTTTGTCGAAAAAAAAAAACACCTAAATAATTTGTTCCAACCTTTAAGTTCTTCAGGAATACGAATTACTGATCATCAATTTTAAGTATTTGAAGTAATTTGCACGCTATGATTATTTTATCCAGATAAACCAAAAACTTTTTAAATACTTTAGGACATAATTTAGAATGGTCTAGATGTGGTAATATCCATAAATATAAATAAATAAAAGTTTCCTGTGTCTTAAATAATAGCAAATGCGCCTGACTGAGTTAATCTACTACGCATATAAATGATTTATTAAAATATCTTACAACTTCTACACTGAGTAAAATTAACTAATACAACAGGTTTGCTAAGACATAGTTTATATTGATAGCTTATTTTTTTATTAACCCATCTTAAATAAATTTAGTGTATCAAAGTCGCGTTACTGTTATAACACTTCCAGATTTGCTAAAATAGTGATTTTATTGTTGGTAATTAGTTCCATTAGCAGTACAGTCTTGTTGAATAATGAACTATACTTCTAATATAGCAATTTTGTTAAGAAATAAATTGTATCTTCTCAATGCGACGCATTTTGTTCCCAGTAAGGCGCTTTTTCTACAATTAAGAAAGCATAACAACGTCCCCAAAAACGAATTGTATCCGTTAGAACCTATAATCCACAAGACGTTGGTGGGGGTTCGCAGGGAACGGCAATCACCGCGCGCCGTATTATTAGTTTTAACGTATTTGTTGCGCAGATCACATCGTTGTTGGGAGTCTTCTAGCTGTCCTGTCTGAAATTAAATTTTATTGATCGTACCAATACCTGTTTCAATTAATTCATTTTTACTTTGTATTTAAATTTTTTTAAACTTTGCATGTCAGATAAAGCAATAGAAAATTCTTATTTCGCACAACCCATCATTAGTATTGGACTCTATAATCTATTGACGAATTTTACCATCTCAGTTCTCAGTAAACCACGTTGCATAATGGATAATCATAATATCCAATGTTAAACGACAAGAACAATATCACACTAGAAACCAGTGGCGGATTTAGAGGGGGGCACAGGGGCACGTGCCCCCCCCCCCCCTGTCATAATAATTTCGCACGAACCAACCTAAGCGCAACACCCAAAATTTCAAACACAGTGACAATGCATTGTACTGTAACAACCAAATATTTTTTTGATGCCAAAACTTTACAGCATTTAGAAATGGATATTAAAAATCAGGTTTTCAAAGTGGTTTGATAATTAGCGAAAAGATGGCGTAAAAGCACGTTAGATAAAAAGCATACATTTTAGGATTTTAGAATTTGTGTTTTGTTACAGAAAACTGTAATCTGTGGTTTTGTTTACAAAGAATGTGTATTATTTTGGGGTAGTAAGGACTTATTTTAATAAAAATTAACATGCCAAAACGGCTATGAATGTGGAATATTTGAGAAACAATTTTAGCTCATTAAGTATTGAGCAAAAAATAGAAATTAAAATTGAGGGAAGACCTAAACCCGAAATTAACTTGACACAGATCACAAAGTGTAGATCTAGGGACTTTATTGTTATTGATAAGTTTGCTGGAAATAAAACCAGAAGATTGAACTTTACTTTTAAACAATGTACCCGCTCATGAAAAATAAATTGGCCTTTTTTAATTTTTTTTATCTTACTTCATTTTCAATAAAATAAGTAGGTAATCATACATTTTTAAAATATTTACTAAAAATTATTGACCAAATTTGGGCGTGGTCTTAAAAAATTTTCGCCTGCGGCGCGTTTTGTCCACAGCGGGCTTTTCGTGCACCCCAAGATAACAAGTAAGTGCCCCCCCTGTCAATTTTTTCTGAATCCGCCACTGCTAGAAACTATTTAAATTTTTAAGAACTACAGTACTGACTTTTAGTGGTAAGTATATGCTTTATTAACCGTAGCAAGCAAATATTATCATGATTAATGTCAAGTTTCATTACAACTGCCAGGCGGAACTAATACAGTATATAAAACCAGATTACACCCGCAATAGAACTTTATAATTACTGTGAGTATTCAGAGCAATAATGGCTATATACAATTATTCTATGGTAGCATTAACTTCTATTTCCTATTGGCTATATTAACGTGATATTATCAATACACAATGGTAGCGAACGAAAAGCGCGTTGTTGTCACATATATGGTTATTAAATAGTTGTATAAAGAGTATACAGTGCGTTTTTTTTAACGCGGCCATAGGGATTTACATCGTTAATCTTTAAGTCTATGTTAGGCACATTTCTATTGAGAACTACGAGTTGAAATTTTACACAAATATTTCTTGTGGTCTCATACCCAGTGCTGGATTTACCATTAGGCTGAGTAGGCTGGAGCCTAGGGCGGCAGATTTTAGGGGGCGGCCAATTTGGCCCCCAAAATTTTTTTTTTATCTTACAGAAATAAATGGTACAATCTTTATTCGTGGTCGACGGGTAGTATTTTTTTAAATAAACTTTATTGTTGGAACTTTACTGGCTTTGCAAAAAGAAATTTCATTTTCAATAAAATAAGTAGGTAATCATAAATTTTGGTGGTAAAAAATTTTCGCCTGCGGCGCATTTCGCCTGCAGCAGGCTTTTTATTTCCCTAACACTTCACCTGTTTCACAACTTACGAGCCGTCACTGGTTATAGGGGCGGAAAAAATTGAATAGCCTACTAGCGGCACATTTGTAAATCCGCCCCTGCTCATATCCAATTTAGGACCATGTTTGTATTACTTTACTAACGCAAAATATTGAAAAATACCATTTTAAGTTATAATATCACGCTGTTTTGCCCAGCCCTGTTATTAAGTTTACCCATCAGGTATATTTGACATAAACTGGTATGTGACATTTTTATAATATTCGGCAAGTTGTACCGAAATTATACAATGTTGATAATTATTTAGTTTGTATTAAATATGTTTTATTTTAAGCGGTTTAAAATGTATTAATTTTCTTAATAATTCTAAATCAGAACTTTTATTTCAATAAAGTTTAATAATTTAAACTAATTTCATGAAAGTCAGGAAAATACTGATAGCCGTGTCAATATTTTTTTTTATCTAAGGTAGTTAATTACATAAATTACAAGGGGGTAAAAAAGTGTAATTTAAAAAAAATAAAAAGAGCTTTTTTGGGTATCTCTTGGAGATTTTTTGCACAGATTGTATGTTAACTTCTTCCTCCCATCTCATATTTTATCTATTTTCTAGTTTTAATATTATTTGTTTCATATAAATGTGTCTAACATAGGCTTAAAGCAGTGGCGGCTCGTGACTAGTGAGTCAGGGGGGGGGCGCTGGCTTTAAATTAAAAAAAAATAACATGTCTATTATTTTCGAAAGTACGTGTCTGTTTTTTCCAACTTTCTCGTTGTGAATTTTAATTTCATCAACATGAGCACTACTTAAACAAGTTAAAATATTACTTTGTCCTAACATCTCAAAACTTATCACATTATAACGATGTTTTGCACTATTTTCATGTTTTTTTATTTTCTCTGAAAGATGTTTTAATTCCTGCACCCCATTTATAGTCCAATTATCATCCCCGTCAAAAAGAAGACACACGAAACAAAAAAAAAGAACTTTTGTCCTCACAACCGCATATCCAGGATTTTTTATTATATATTTATTTGTCAAACTTACACGTAAACTGTGCCTTACTTTTACATTTTGATTGCACTTGTAGGTACTATAGGTATTCAATATTGGTAGTGGAGTGGCCGCCCTGTATTTTTTAAATCAAGTTTTTCAATTAAGCTCAGAGAACTACTAAACACAAGCTTCTGTAAATCAATGACCTTCATATTAGACGAAATTTTCCAACTTTATAATGTAACTAATAAATAGGTAACTTAAAACAAATAAACAAAACGTCAACGGCATCGACAGGTCGCATCGCGATTCGCGCACAGCTGTTGGGCGCGGAAAATTGGAGCTCGTCCGTGGCCGCTCGTTGTGCGATGTGTAGGTGACGTCAGGCCTCCGTAGTCGCGTTGAATCGGGACGGGATAATCGATGGCCCGTGCTTAGTAACCTTGAGAGCGCGCAACTCGCTTGTCTATGAGTATAACCTGCCCGTTGGAATAGGGCTATGTTTGGTTTGAATTATTATGCCCGCGCTTAGTATAACCTACCCGCTGGAATAGGTCTATGTTTGGTTTGAATTATTTTAATTGATTGCTTACATACATTGCGTTATTGGTTTTTTAAATAAAGTATTTTTGGAATATGTTTGAAATAATTGCAGGAAGGGCGGCGCCCCAGAGCCCTTCATTAACCAGCCGCCACTGGCTTAAAGATTTACCATGTAAATCCCTGTACGTTAAAAAAAACGCAGTGTATAATTCTTATAAGGAATAGAAGACTTTTTCCTCAGTGTCCAGATGTGGTAATATCCGTAAATCACAAGTTTCTTGTGTTTAAATAAGAGCAAATGCGCATGACTGAGTTGATCTACTACGCATATAAATGATTTATTAAAAAATATCTTATACGTATATTTATTAACAATGAATATTATCGATTCCCCTTGTATTTCAAGTTATGTCGACATTCTAGATATTTATTAACGAACATTTTGGTCGGTTAGAAATTATGTAAATGTCTGAAAACCTATAAAATTAAAAGAACTTCTTAAATTATGGCTACACCTGTTGTGCGTCCAAAAATACGCTTTCGGATCTTTAAAATTAAAATAGAAAAGCTTAGATTATTGCGTCAAACTTTTGCAACGATTACAACATTAAAAGCACCTTTTTTAGGACAAAAAATAATCCACACCCAAAAATACTTACTCAAGAAATTGTACCAATGCCAAAAACAAACAAAACTAAATCTAAAATAGTCGCATTTCGAGAGAAAACTGACAATTTTGCGAGCGTGAGTCAAACGGTTGCAATTCCCGAATACTCCCGAATTCACAATTATAATTTTACTACCCTCGGAATAGAAAAAAGACAATCGTATCGGCATCCATCTTTGTCTAATTCACGGAATTCTCAAAATACTTTTGTCTTAACCGCGAAGTTTTCCGTCTGGGACTGAACCGGGTAAAGCAAATGAATGCGGGTCAAGTTGGAACTTAACCGTGGCTAAAAATGGACACAGTTGGGCGTCGCGACGCGAATAGACGATACAAGGAATAATATAGAATACGTCACAGGCAATTATTTTATTATTTAGTCATATCTAAAAACATTCTGCAGACAAAATTATGGTTTAAAAATATTGCATTGCTGCAGCAAAGAAACTAGTTCACCGAACCTCTTCTTTTCTAGGTATTCACGTCAGGGGTATATCATGGAGAAAGAGGGGGGGGGGATTGTTTGGCTTTGTGTGTTTAAAAAATGTAACGTTTCTACCAGTTCTACAACCAAGCGCTTTGTGTTGAACGGCTACTATACACGGTGTTATTTAAGTATGTGGCCAAACTCCAAGGGGTGCTTCTTTAAGTGATTTTAAAAAGAAAAGTTCATATAAACATGGGTCCGAAAATGCATAGTTTTTGCGAAACAGGGTGTCAAACTTTAAAAAAAAATAGGATGTTCTTAAATATCTCGATACTCTTTTATTTGATTTTGTTAAAATTTGGCAATGTTGTTCCATTATTTTTATTTTTCATTTATTTAATATTGTTATCATTGTATTATTTCTATTTTATTAACAATCCTGCTTATTTAATTAAAATATTGTTCGACTAGTGACATCTTTTAATTAAAACGAATACAATAAAAAGTTTGCTTTTCAACGGGGACGATTTATTTTAAAAATACATAATAGATCGAAACTTGACTAGATGCGTTTTGAAATAGTATGCCAACTAAAATTAATCAAAGTTTATTGGGTCAGACAAAAATATAGGATGCTCACGCCGTTGGATAAAGTAAGGTTATCTGATTATGGATGACGCTGTAAACAAAGAAAGAGTATATATTGTCAAAAAGACATTAAAAGTCTCGGCCTCAAATAATGTATATGTAAATATTTTGACGCCGACACTTTGTGTTTTTTACAATATAACTTAATATTAGCTCTTTTTGAGAAAAATGTACGTTTTTTTCGAAAGAAAGAGTATAAAAATGAAAATTTACGAAATTTTATAAATAGGGTGCTGGTACATATTTGAAAGTGGGTTACACCACCTATGGAGCAATGTCCACGGGGTCGGTCAAAGGTTTTTAAAGAACTTTTACACTTTCTATGTGACAAACATTACAAACAATAAAATTCCAAGCGGGCCAGATGATTTTTTTTTCATATTATTGCTGTTTTTTATCTCCATGGGAAATACTACTACCAGGAGAATTACTATTTACGCCAAGAAAATTACGTATATCCTAATCAGAAATAAGAAGGAAATGATAAAAATAGAGCAGTGAAGTTTATATTTAAAAAAAAAAACAACAGTCTAAAACAAGTGTGCTTACTAACTGTAGATAGATTTTATTAGAGTGAATCAAAATAATCATCACAATACCAAAGGATATTCTTATAGTAAAGATAACTTATACAGGGTGTTTGGGGAGGAAAGGGCAATATTTTGGGAATGTGTTCAGAGGGTGAAAATAAGATAAATATATGATGAGAATATGTTTTAGTTCGATTTTCAACCATTTCTGAAATAATAGGTAGTTGTAAGTTAACTTTTATTTTAAAAGCAAATAATTGCAGGTACTGCAGTACAAACTAACTTAAAGAATATTTTCAAAAACCCCTCCACCAACTTCAATACATTTTTCGGCACGTTAGTTAATCGCTCCGGTAGCAGGTTGGATTGAGTGGGGATTTTTTTTTTATAAAAGCTGCAGCATTGAAAATTCGATCGCGAAGTGCTTCTCTTGTTTCCATTCGTGTTTCATATACTAGCGATTTCATCTATCCCCAAAGGCAATAATCAAGCAGGTTTAAGTCTGGTGACCTCAGTGGCCAAACTTGCGGACCACCTCTGCCAATCCAGCGATTAGGAAAACGATAATTCAAGAAATTTCGCACACGGAGACTAAAATGAGATATGGCATATATAGCATGAGGGTTTTCATCTGACCACCGATGTTCATTGTGGCAATTATTAATTCCATCACGAGTGAACTGAGCTTCATCGCTAAATAAAATGTATTTGTGCAGACTTCGATATTGATGGATCCATTCACAAAAATTGTACCCTTGAAACAGGATCACCATCTAGAAGATGTTGAACGGGTTGAACGTGAAACGGTTTTAAACCGTTTTTTCGAAGTGACTCCCATACGGCTAGATGTGATCTTAGATGTATGAAGTTCATTTGCAACCTGTCTCGTACTTATACCTGAGTTCTCTGCGACAATATTCAGAACATTTTCTTCATTTTCCACATCTAGACCCTGCACTCTTTCAGAAACAATTCTCACGCTTGGAAACATTTCAGTTTCCTGAGCACTTGCAAATACTTTTTGAAAAAACAGTAAACATTGCGGTTGGTGTTTCGCTATCGGAACGTATTGCTGCTAGGGAGGGGGAATGCAGCCAGAGTGAAAAGGGATAAAGGGAATAAATCGCGCTCGAACAGAAGTTGGCAACGTCTGATCTCTTTTTAACTGGCGCCAAGTCCATTTTGTATTTATTTCTTTACATTAAAATCCGCCCTGTACGATATACAATACACATATTATTATTATGCACGAGTTGAATCATAAAATAGAATCATAATTACATTATGACGTCTATAATATTATTTATATCATTAAGAGCTTTTTTTATAGCTCGTGTCTGAAAAGTAGTAAACTGATGATAATAAAGCAATTTGTTATAAACAAAATATATACAACTGGAAGGCATGCTGTTTTGAATAAATTAAGTTCATGTTGCTAATTATAAATAAGATCACGTTAAACTCAGTTCAATTAATGTTTATAAAAATAGCTGATGTGTCTATTTTATGCTAGACCAGACTAGAGGCCACATCATTTGGAGGCATTGACTGACATTCGCGGTTAATATAAATTCTATTTTATACCGGTAAATTTGATTAATTATTGAAGTAATGAGAGCTTCGATTTACTATCTAGAAAATGATTCGCAAAATTGGATGTTCTTTTGTTTAGCCTAAAGTATGCATTATGTTTTTTAAATATGATTTCACAGACAAAACATTACAATTTGATATTTACAGAAAACCTCCCTATACCACAAAAAGAAAAGGTAGGGCCACCGGCTAAGGTGTTGGTCGCCCGTTTGCAACTCAATATTTGCCGCCCCCTTCCTATCTAGGTGCTAATATTTAAGGAAATGTATAAAAGTTGCATAGTTATTTTTTTACATATGCATCAATATCAATAGTAATCAGTAAATAGGTAAATACTTGCTCAAAAATTTAAAGTAATATCCAACATTCAACACAGACAACTACATAACAGAATGACAAATGTGTTATGCAGTAGAGATCTTAACTTACACCTCAGAGTCAGAATATTGAGATGCTATGTTTTCTCGGTGTTGCTGTAGGGGATGGAGTCCTGGTCGTTAAAGAAAGATATAAGTGATCGACTGGAAGCATTTGAGATGTGGTCATATAGAAAGATCTAAGTTGGTTAGACATGGTAACAAATGAGGAAGTACTGTGAAGAATGAGAAAGGAAAAATAAATATTGAACACAATTTAAATAAGGAAGCTGCAATATCTGGGCCACGTGGTAAGGGGAGAGAAATATGTATTGTTGCAGAATATTATGCAGGGAAAGATACAGGGAAAAAAAAGTAGAGGAAGAAGACGCATTTCCTGGTTAAATAACCTAAAAAATCGTACAACTGTAGTTCCGTTGAGTTGTTTAGAGCTGCAGCATCGAAAGTGAGAAGAGCTATGATGATAGCCAACCTTCTAAGAGGAGATGGCACTTGAAGAAGAAGAAATAACATAAAAAGTATTTAAAAACGAACTTTTCGGAAAACTCTTTGACAATGTCTTTAGTACCCAATGTCGCACACACTTCATGTTTGATAGGTAACATAGCTAAGGCAGAAAATCTATCTTGCCTTATCAAAGATCCTAAATAGTTTTTAACAATTTTAAGTTTTGAGAACGTCAGCTCACCCGTAGCTACATTAACCGGCAGGGTTTGTAATATACGTACGATTACAGTAAAGTTTGAAAATGTTGATAGAAGATTATTTTCGTAAATGTATTCAAGAATATCACTACGGCTTTTTTCTGTGGTAAAATATGGTTCAATAGCTTTAATTTCTTCATATAAATCGGTTGCACTAATGTCGCTCTCTGAGCTGTTTATGTCTGTAAGGGCTTGATGCATTTTCTCACAATTGATTTTAATTTTGATTATACGATATATTACATTAAAAATGTCTGTGTGTTGTTGAAGTAATTGGAACCGTTCATTAATTGCTGTTATTCCAGCATCCAAAATTTTAAAGTAAAAATTTATTTTAAATGGCAATTCAGAAGGTCATATAGGTTCACCATGGCAAAAACCAAAAAATAGAATTAACAATCAGCCTGGGAACTATGACAACCATATTTCAAACAGAGGTTCATGCAATTAAAACGTGTGCAAGACTGCTGATAGATCGATGGTATGCACATAAGTCAATCAAGATATTCTATGACAGTCAAGCTCTTGAATCGAGATGGTGTACCTCAAAAACGGTGTGGAGCTGTCACGAAACACTATCCGAAGTCTAAACAACAAAATAATCCTAATACCGGGACATAGGTCTGGAGGGTAATGAGGCTGCCGACAAGCTCGCTAAGAGAGGTGCAGCACTAAAATTCACAGGACCCGAGCCGGTAATAAGTATATCTCATGCTAGGCGAGGAAAACAATACTAGCTGAAGCAAAAAGCAAATGGGAAAGACTATGGTTAAATCTACCAGATCTAACACACTCAAAAGCATTTATAAACAGCCATATAAGCCAACAATTAACTGACAAACTACTGGTGCTCAACAGGTCATGCCTTAAAGCACTAGTGGGATTGTACACCGGCCACTGCAGATTGCGACACCATATATATGTATAAAATTGGAATAGCCCCAACTGATGAATGCTGGCTTTGCATGGAAGACGCAGACACAGCAGAAAATGTGCGCTTGCCCCGCAGCAGGAAGATCCGAAGAATCAGATTCGCCCTATTCGGCGTGGTGACTCTGCTGCCGAATGACGTGAAAAATGTCTGTCCCAATACTATCTTTAACTTCATTAAAAAGTTAGACCTATTGGGGGAAATATAAACAAGGTGTGAGCCACAATAGATCGCATGGTCGCAGTGGAGGGTTAGCTATAACCCACTCACTTTCAACCTAACCTAACCTAGGTTCATCAGTTCCTTCATACTCAAAATACCTTTTTGTTTTTAAATTCGTTTCGTGGGTAAGCTGGGGAATGCTTCTTCAATGCTAGCTTTTGTAGCTATCTCTATCGATTCGATTACAAAAAAATTGAAAATGTTCATCACAACGTTTGGTTATAAAATCATTATTTGTTAGGAATATTAGAGAGTTTACAGAATCATTGTTATATAATTTAAATAATTTGTTTCGTTGTTTAGGAAAAAAATGTAATATCAGTGGGGTTTGCTTTGGCCCTATTTTTGGCCACCCCAGTGCAGTGCACACTTTGCACACATGGTACATGGTAACGGCGGCCCTGTAGAAAAGAACTAAATTAACGAGCAGAATGAGCAGATGAATAAATTTAAATATTAGCAATGGCGATGAATCATTATTAAGTATTTTCGTTCCTAAATAAACAAATAATAGCAATAATTATCATCTATACGTTGATAATACGAAATTATTTATTAGTCACGCTTGCTATAATATTATACCCACCATCATCATTGTTTCTAGATAATTAGGAAAATTATTAAAAATGGTTATGCAAAAAATCTACAGAGTTTGCATTATCAGATGGATAACGAATTAGAAAATATTTCATTATGGATGGCGAAAAAACCTAAATTTGAATAAATATCTATTTCTATCTTCTTAATATGAATATGGACAGCCAAAATATGTAGGTATGAGAACAGGCCTGTAGACAGAGTAATATTTTAAGGGGAAGGGGCATAGATCTGATAGACCTTTAGATCAGTACAGCTTATCTTGTGCGCAGACAACAGTTAAGTTTTATGGGTAAAAAAATTCGTTTGTACGCACTGCTCGCTGGTCAGATTTCTTGGCGCACAACCTCCTTGTTATTAGGTTTTCCTACTTTATCGACACTTCAGGTGTCATTTTTGTTGTTACGTTTTCTCTGTGGAAATCTTGTCACTTGTTTTAACTGAGTGCGCGTCAAGAGCAGCATTCCAGCTGATAGCTTCTTCGAGGGCCTATCAATAACGGCCCGTGCGTGTGCCTGGCCAGGTATACCATTCCATCGAGATAGATGTTGTTTTTGCGCCCATCTATCTAATGTTGTATTGGTTACCTTTTTTGATATTCCAAGGGCGGGTTCTGGGCCCCTGAAATTTTGAGCAGTTCATTTGCCAGTTCATCTGCTTTTTCGTTGCCTTTTATCCCTGAGTGACCAGGAACCCATAGGAGTTCAACGTTGTTGTTCCTGGCTGCCAGGTCTTTTAGGTCGTTAAGGCACTCCATTGTGATTTTTGATGTAAATCGGAAGTAGTTCAGGGCCTTCAGAGCAGCTTGGCTGTCCGACAGGATATGTATCTTTTGGTCGTGGTAGCCCTTTTCAAGATTCTTTTGTACGCATGCTTGTATCGCATGTACTTCTGCTTGGTATACTGTGGCGTAGTTTCCCAGGGGGATGCTGATTTCCACTCTGGGTATTTCCCCAAATATACCTGCGCCTACTCCGTTGGCCGTTTTCGATCTATCAGTGTACCAAACTAGGCCATTGTCTAGCGACGGAGATTTTCCTTTGGACCACATATCAGGGTCGCACCTCTTAAATGGTTTTGTAAAGTTATATATCGCTTTCATGCGATCGGTTTGCATCTCCACGAGCTCATCGTTGATAAGGTTCGTGGCTCTTGTGTACCCTATTTTCTCGGGGCGTTGTTTCCATTCCCCGTTTGCTTTCATCCTAGAGGCGCTGCAGTTGGCCTCCATTGTGATGTGTATATCTAGTGGTGTTAGTCCTAGTATGACTTCCATTGCTGCGGTGGGGGTGCTTCTCATTGCACCGCTGATACACAAACAGGCCAGCCTCTGTACGCTGTTGAGTTTTGTGGCTGTCGTGATTTGCTGTGTCTTTGTCCACCAAACTACAGACCCATATGTCATCAGGCATCAGGCGTCTGATAACTGTGACGTATAACCACACCACCATCTGCGGTTTAAGTCCCCAGGTTTTCCCAAACAATATTCTGCATCTCATTAAACACATTTTTGCCTTGTTTAGGTTATTATTAATATGTTGGTTCCATGTCAGTTTCGAATCCAGGGTTAATCCTAGATATTTGACTTCGCTGACTGTTTTTATCTGTTCACCAAAGATTTTTAGGTTGTTATAGTTCCCTGCCTGTCTTCGTTTGGTGAATGGCAATGTTGCAGTCTTAGCAGCGTTGACTTTGAGGTTTACCTTTTCGCACCAACGTTGCACGATGTTTAGTGCTCTTTGCATAAGCTCTGCTAGTACAGTGGCATGTATACCGATGATGCCACATCGTCTGCATAGCTTTGGGCGTAGAAGCCCTCTGCGTTGAGACATGCTAGTAACTCATCTACCACCAAGTTCCATAGGAGAGGTGGCAATCTGACAATACCCCTCCCTGAGGACAACCTTGCGTTACGTCGGCCCTTATAGAATATCTCTGTAAGATAGAATATAGAGGGACATGTGTAGAACTGACTTTATATTATTATTTTCAAAGACATTATTGATAAGTAACGTTTGGCGCCTTCAGGCCCATATAAGTATCATGTTACGCTTATAATTAGTTTTGTGTCTTATATAAACATACCCATTTTTATGAGGTTTGGAAGTATCAAGGGTACCGATACCGATAGAAGTAGGTAGTTTTTGTAAAGCCGTCGGCGTCGTGCAGTAATACAGCTTTTATATTTTTACGGAATTTTTATTAAAGAGAGTCTTACACATGACATACCTCACTGCGGCGGCAAGGAGGTAGGAAAAATCTTTGCTGTGCTGAGTTAAATTTTTAAAAGGAAGGCTCAACATAGCTGTTGACTTTGCTTTGCTATTTAATTAAAAGCAACTAAAAGGAACCGGGTTATTGTGGATTGTAGTGGGTTTGTAAAGTTTTCTGATTTCTAGTTTTTGTGTGTAGTTAAGTGAATTGTGTTAGCGCTATATACAGTGACTAGTACCGAAAACTTATTCAATGCGAAGGCGTCACTCACTAGTACTTGCTCTGAACTTAAATCTCTCTACAACAGGGCCATGGAAAATGTCCTCTCTTTGGTGTAAGTTGCTGGCTATATGTTTTTGAAAATTTTGCAATTTTCGAGTATGCAATCATTTTATTATCACTCTATGTATACAGAAAATTTAATTTAACGGTACGTTCTATAATAGTATGCATATTTTCAAGGAGAAAAGCGATGATTCAGAGCTATCGGAGGTTAAAGTTTATATTTTTTGCTGTTAAGCTGTTCTCCGTGTAATAATAAATAATTGTACACTTGTTCTCTGTAAAATTTGCAAACTTTTAAATTTTTTCTCATGTTAGGTAAATTGCATTCTAATTATTCGTACATCGTACATCAGAAATGCATAGTCAGATTTTTTTGTAGACGGAGAATTTGTATTGTCATTAATGCATGAGTATTTACGGGGTTCTTGATTATGGTGTTTCTTTTTAGATAATTAAAAAAAATAAATAAACAAAAACATATTTTTTTCGTTGTTCACCATATATCGAACAGAGTTAGATTTTTCAAATACTATATGAAATTGTAACTTGGAATGAATTTAGTAAATTCAATAATTTTTTTTTTTGGAAAAATGCTTGGGCACGGGTGCTAAGGGCCCAGTTCTAAAGAGTTATCATGTATAAAAGAGACCTTAATAATAAATGGCTTGAATGCAGGGGTAACTTCCGGAACCTTGCAATTAATTAAAAAAAAGGTAATTTTGCAGTTCACCTACTCATGACATACGGTAATGGTAATGGTATACATACATTCTCTACTTAATATAACTGCGTTTCATGTTAATTTAAGGTGGCACAAATGTTATTAAGTAAGGGAAAAGAATTAATTAACTTACACATTCAGCTCCTTAATCCGGCCCTGATAAATTCCGTCCAAAAGGTATATTGGCAACCGGTTTGTTCATTGTTACCCAGAGCATTTTTTTAATTCAATTTTTTCAACTAATATTATTTTATAAAAATAAAATTTAAAAAAGCTCTGGGTAACAACGAACAAACCGGTTGCCAATATACCTTTAATGATTTATTCACCATTCTGTCAAGAATTGTACATCCAATTGAGGAGCTGAATGTGTAAGTTAATTAATTTTTTTCCCTTTTTATGCAGCTAAACTGCAAAATTACCAAAAAGAATAATTATTATCTAATTTTGGAAGGGCTGTTCAGGGAGGCATTAGACGAATAGTATGCCAGTGTTTTTTTTTAAATAAATGCACAGAAACTTAAAAAAAAACAGTTTTTTGAAACCACTAAAATTGCCACAATTTACCTTAAAATCCTTGAAAGTAAACACGTCGATTTTCATAACTGAAGTAAAAACAACAATTTGTACTGGTATAATAACACGATATTTTCTAGTCTCTAGATGTCATCTCTCCTAAGAATTCTAGAGAATATGTGTTTGTTTTAACAGGAAAGGGGTCGTAAATTGCACAAAACACGAAAGTAAACAAAACTATTACCGGCTGACTAACTTTTGCCTTGCTCTACCAGCTCCAGAATATGTCTGTATTTCTTTTTCGTATGCCAAAAGCATAAAAATAAGTACTCTGATCAACACAGCAGTGCAGTGCGCATGCAAATCGTCAATAGTTAGGCAAATCGAATTGACAGTTAAAAGCTAGAAGCCTTAACATTTTAAAATGTGGTATTTAAAAAAATATATTGATACAGTGTGTCCCAAATTAGAGATATGACGAAGTCTACGGCCCACTACTAAACTGGGAACGTTTAGGAAGAAACCAGTCCAAAGTTGTTAATGTCACATGTGGGTGTCAAAACAGTCGAAACGCGTTGTTTTTTAAAAAAATTGGCTCTACTATGAAATTTAGAAAAAACATTAGTTTAGTTCCATTCAAACAGATGGGCTTTACTTTAGCCAAGCTATCAAAAACAAAAAATGGAAAACCTGTAGAGAAACTAGGTACATTTAAAAAAAATTACGTTCTACAATTTTTTTAAATAAAATCTTGAAATTTTACATGTGGACCTAGAATTTAATGCGAAACAAATTTTCTTAGTAATTTATTTAAATATCTCGTCACCCAACCTCACTTTTTGTAAAGTAGTCACGTATATCAAAAACGATTTTAAGGTTATCGAACATGAAGAAGCGATTCCCAGAAAAAGTTTTCTCGATACTCTGCTATTAATTTTTTTTTCCCATATGGCCCGAACTTTTGATGGCCACTGTATGTTTAATATGTTTGACATGTAATTTGGTTAACCCAAGCAATAATACGTGCACGTGTTCGGCTGCGGCAAAATATCACCAATCACCAGTAAAATTTTATTAAACACGTACACATTTGGTATTACTGGATAGTTGAACGTTCAATCGTCGTTTGACATGTATTAGATTTTTCATTAAGGTATTTTATTGGTAGAAAATATGTCCCAAAGATGATCTATTTATACTAGCATAAATAATTATTGTATACCATATTGGCAAACTCGAAGTTACAGTGTCATTTTATGCGAGTGTGAGAGAGTAAGTAATAGATGCCCGCAATAAGGACAACAGATCAATAAGTATTGACGGCGTGAACAATGCAAAGTGAGGCCATCGCTCGGTTAGAGAGAAGGGATCATTTGTGCTGGTGACGTTTGGCAAAATCATCTCATCGCCTCGATTGTACCATGTACTTATTTTACTTTTTGTTGATTTCATGTAGATAAGTAATTACGTCTTCACTTCTTCTATGATAATATTGGTAGGTCTCTTTTTATAGCCTATCGATGCATAGACGAAGGAAAGTATCAAGTAAAAAAAAATATTCCAGTCCCTGGCCCGTGTCTACCTGAATACCCTTTATTGTGCCGTCGAGTGCAGAGAGCGTTGCCTAAAGTGAACGGTATGATATTACTTCCTACTGTAGGGTAACAATTCGAAAAAATTACCTTGTCGGACTTCCATTGTCTTTATTTTGTTACCTAACAAACAAGATAATTTTTTCGAATTGTTACCCTACAGTAGGAAGTAATATCATACCGTTCACTTTAGGCAACTCTCTCTGCACTCGACGGCACAATAAAGGGTATTCAGGTAGACACGGGCCAGGGACTGGAATATTTTTTTTTGTCTACCACTTTCAAACAAATACCTACTGTATATTTTTAAAATTAAATCCGACACAACAAATTAATACAGGGTCTTCATTTGAAAATTTCCCACCTCGATTTTCCTGCTTTAAATTGAAAATGTGGAAAATCGCTCGGACCCGTCGATTTTTATTTCGAGGGGGACATATTGTGCGTATATTGTCAATCTTGCTACTTCAATTCCCTAGGAGGGAGGGGGGGTAAGATCTAAATATTAAATGGATACCCCTATTTTATATAATTTTTTTGGATTCTGCATAAAATTCTGAACATTTTTTAATAAAAGCATTATTAGTCTATACTTAACAGTTTCCGAGATATTTACTCTTGAAAAATTACATTTTTGAACTTTGACAGCGTCTAGCTTTCTAACTGTACGTCTTAGAGCAAAACGGCTTACATGTCCCTATCTTCGATTTTTATTATCTTTCCAATAGTGTAAACTTTCGGTTAAACCGGATGTAAGACATATAGTACTTCCGGTTTGACCGGAAGTTAACACCATTGGAAAGATAATAAAAATCGAAGATAGGGACATGTAAGCCATTTTGCTCTAAGACGTACAGTTAGAAAGCTAGACGCTGTCAAAGTTCAAAAATGACATTTTTCAAGACTCAATATCTCGGAAACTGTTAAGTATAGACTAATAATGCTTTTATTAAAAAACGTTCAGAATTTTATGCAGAATCCAAAAAAATTATATAAAATAGGGGTATCCATTTAAGATTTAGATCTTACCCCGCCTCCCTCCTAGGGGCTTGAAGTAACAAGATTGACAATATACGAAAAAGATGTTCCTCTCGAAATAAAAATCGACGGGTCCGAGCGATTTTCCACATTTTCATTTTAAAGCAGGAAAATCGAGGTGGGAAGTTTTCAAATGAACTGTACATGTACTTTAAGATATTTTAATTTCTTTGAACCAAAGAAATTAGGTTATTTAACATGATCCGGTGATTAATTTTTAGATGACTAATCTCTGCAACATAAAGTTATTAGTTTTTTTAAATGTAAATAAATAAAATAAATATGTTAATATCGCCCATTTAAATTCATAAAATGTCATTTCTGGTCGATTCGCTGACCGCTAAAACAATTTTATTACATTTCCTGTGTGTCGGCGACACCCAATCGAGACGAGCGCGACAGAAACTATAATGCGTGGTTTTAAGAAAAATTCGTAGTAATGAATGTATGATTACTTTATGTCCAAGAATATTATGTTGAGTAATAATACAGATGCCTTCGTCATTTATGCTTAAGAGTGCATCACCGTATGTAAAATAAACTCAATTTTTGCCCTTCGCTGTCACCGATTTTCTCTGAAACCGTCCAAACGATTTACTTCAATTTAAAAATATTGAAGGAACCACCCCTAAACTCTGTTTCTTATGTAGCAGATTTTCCGATTACCATTTCGTTTTCAAAATATACTATAATTTGTGTTAGTATAAATAGGCCAATTTTAAAAATTATTTTCTCAAAAAGAAAGGCCTAAATAATAAATCTGTTACAACACAAACAACCTTTGAACCTTTAGCTATCCAGTGATACCAAATTTATACTGGTTTAATTAAATTTCACTGGTGATATTTAGTGACAGCCGAATGACTGCAACTATTTGTGAAATAATTATCTTGGCAATTGTTAATAGAATAAAAGTCAAATGTACAAAAATTAAATAAACAAATAGATCTTGAAATTAATTCGATAGGTTTAAAATGTTTCGAGTAAATGGTATAAATGCATATAACTAGTAAAAGCGATGGTAGAACCTTAATTTCTTAAGATAAAATATCCACGGTTAAAGAGATACAGGGTGATCCAAGTAACATTTTTTTTAGAAAATTGGCGATGATTTGAAATTGGTTAAACGCATATAAATCAAATTTGGTGTAATGTTGTTACAGACAGGAAAGATAATTTTGTAATTAGTTTTAACATATCACCTAGATTATTTTAGTTACACAATATGAGTTGGTAAATTTTTACATATATTTTTGTCTCTTATATTTCTGACAGCTCCAATTAAAATTATAATGGTAGGTCTCATACCGTGCGAGCAAAAATTATTTGCATCAAAGAGGGCTTGGATTTCAAAACGTGGGGCTTGGATTAGATCACAATGATATGGGGTCGATATATCTAACCAAATCTAGGTTAAAATTTTGTCAAATTCATATTATGACATGATATGCCAAACTAATGAGTAATTAAATAAGTAGGCAAATACAAATTTATTTTTGTTGTTTACAAAATTAACAAAGTAAGAATATTAGAATATACAGAAAGAAAAATTTGCTGAAATTGGCCACCGCCGTGCTCCAAGTATATATTCACTCGTCTCTTCATATTTTCGAAAGTGTTGACCAGCATCTCTGGAG
Source organism: Polydrusus pterygomalis (assembly GCA_963969555.1). NCBI lineage: Eukaryota > Metazoa > Arthropoda > Insecta > Coleoptera > Curculionidae > Polydrusus > Polydrusus pterygomalis. The sequence goes on along the minus strand of OZ018381.1, from coordinate 45,402,306 downwards.
AAATGTTATCACATTCTTGGATAATCCTTTCTTGTAATTGTTCTAAATTTGCAACTGGTGTTTTAAAAATAGTGTTCTTTAAATGAGGAAAAACGAAGTAATCCATAACCGTTACAAGATGATCTAGGTGGGAATTCAATGTCTGATCGAAAACTGATCAATCTGTCGTCGCAAAAATGGCTAGTTTCGGCGGCTGTATGGGCGGTTGCACCATCCTGTTGAAAATATCCAACACGTAGTTCGTCGTCAAGTTTTTGCTCCACAAATGGATTCAAAATATGGTCTCTATACCGCTGTGCTTTAACTGTGTCATGGAAAAAAATAGGAACAATTCTTCTTCGGGAAACAGCTAACCAGACACCAATTTTTTGAGGGTGCAATGTGGACTCTACAAATAAATGGGGATTTTCACTACTCCACATGCGTGTATTCTGAGAATTCACATAACCGGAGAGGGGAAACCAGACTTCATCCGAAAGAAATGTCAGGTCTAATAAATAATTTCTTTCCAATAAATTTTGGGTAAACCATTGAGAGTAATTCCTGCGTCTTTCAAAATGTGCGGCTTGTATTTCTTGGAATACCTACTTCCATTTTATAATGAAATAACTTTAGCTGCTTCTTAAGAATAGTCCTGCCTGTTCCATAAGATCTTCCCACTTCTTGGGACAGGCGTCTTATACAATTTGTTGGCGTATTTTGCATTATTTCACGAACATTTGCAACAAGTTCTTCTGTTCTTACAGATGGTCTTCCTGTTCCTTTTTTGTGTGGTATAGAACCTGTTTCCCTAAACACAGCCACGGTTCTTTTCAGGCAATGATAAAAATTTCCAGCAATAAAAACAACGTTAGGAAAATGTTCGTGAAAATCGTCCATGCGCAAACCCGGATTGTATTGCCACTCACCATTTACTCTAACCCCGTTTCGAAAATACGCTGAATGTTTTGTGCTATTCCGTAAAGCCCATTGTGTGAATTGTTCAAGAAATTGGAAAAATTAGCGATGAATCAAATTACTTGTAACGACTGTCAAAGATGACGGAATAACTGATTGATTGTTAATTCAGGTAGTTACTGACATCTAACAGGTATTAAGCTCTACGGCTAAGCATTACGTCCTTAGATGCAAGGCCCTCTTTGATGCAAATAATTTTTGCTCGCACGGTACATAAAAAAGGTGTATTTTTCATTAATCTCGATATTTTAACTAATTAATTATTGACATATTTGCGTTTAAACGCTAGATGACAAAAAACATTTGAGTGAACACCTTTTTAAACGAAATAATTATTGAAAAACTAACCATGAATATATTACCATAAGAAATTAAGCGTGAATGACCTAATTTCAATTCTAATAATATCTTCTATTGCTTTATGGTACCTTAAATATAGGACATCCTGTATAATGTGTCTCCTTAACAATACAAAGATTTCGATTATGTCGACAGCTGTCAGTAGCTCGGCGTGCTGATTCTATTGACATTTTTTTTTTTTAATTTGACCGCCATACACTTATACTTATTACAACTAAGTATCAAATTAAATACCAAATTTCATTGGAGCATGTAGATAACGATAGAGCACTCTGTATAATTTCGCATACAACATACAACCAAACTTAACTACCATGTTGTGTTTTCCATTGAATTACCCATAAATAAAAAAACACTATAAAAGTAAAACAACCTTGATGTGCCAAGTTATAATAAGGTTCTTAACATTGAACATCTAATAATAAGATTTCATGTTTGTTACCGGAAAATAATTTCCAACGAACTAACGCTGCGTCTAAATAAAATAAGGTTATCTGTCATAATTTAGGGATCCCAAATTTCAACGCTTGCAACTGCTTATAGACAGAAAACCGATACAAATTAATTACCTCTTCCGTGTCCATATTGATTTATTAAAATCTGCAAAAGGAAAGATTATTTTCGGCGATGGATTCAAATTATTGTTAATTTGGGTTCCTTTATCCTCTATTAAAAATCGATAAAACTAGTTAAATATCTTTTTACATAACTGGCTTGGAACCTCCATGTTAGAAGACATGCTCAACGCTTTAGCTTTACTCAGCATTGAAAGTGACATTTTCAGAAAACAAGATTATGAAGATATTATTAGTTCATTAGTATTAGCACAAAGTGTAGGTGTAAACTGTAAACTAATTAGCCTATAAGATTATGTGACAACTGACGCTTTCGTTAAAGTTGGATTGTTTGGGAAAGTTATGTATTTGAATTAAATAATATATTACACGTTATAGTATAGGCATAGGTTAAGTAAATTTTGATTGTTCATTACATTCCTTTTTATTATCTTGCATTTTGCCTTGTTAGCATGTTTTCTGAAGATTGCGATATGTTTTTTTAAAAATCGTAATACCCATCCTGTTAAATGCCATTAAAGTATATTTTCTTAATGATGTTGAATTTTTTCCATTCTTATCAACTCATGAAGTCATCAAATTCTAAATACTGATGTATACAAACGTCGCGTAGGTAAATTTTCTATAATTTAATAATAAACTTTAAACTTTGTTTTTACATTTAATTGGATAGTTTCTGTACTGAGGACTGAGGAACATGATCTACTACAACATGTTTGTTAAGACATAGTTTGCATTGATAGCTGATTTTCTATTAACCCATATTAAATAAATTGCGACTGTATCAAACCCGCTTTAGTGCTATATCAATTCCAGATTTGCTAGTACAGTTTTTTTATTGTTAGTAATCAGTTCCAGCACAGTCTTGTTGAATAAGTAACTACTTTTAATACAGCAATCTTGTTAAGAAATAAATTATATCTTCTAAATGCGACGCATTTTGTTCCCAGTAAAGCGCTGTCTCTACAATTAAGAAAGCAGAACAGCGTCCCAAGAACGAATAATTGTATCCAGTAGAACCTATAATCCATAAGACGTTGGTGGGGGTTCGTAGCGATCGGCAATCGCCGCGAGCCGTATAGTATTAATTAACGCATTTGTTGCGCAGGTCACATCGTTGTGCGAAGTCTTCTAGCTGTCCTGTCTGAATTTCAATTTTATTGATCGTACCAATACCGGTTTCAATTAATTTATTTTTACTTTGTATTTAGTTTTTTTAACTTTGCATGTCAGATAAAGCAATAGATCACACACATACAATTGACACAATCCATCATTAGTATTGGATTTCATAATCTATGGACAAATTTTGCAATCTCAGTAAACCATGTTGCATAATAGATAATTATTTTTTTATGCAATGTTAAACGACAAGAACAATATTACACTAGAAGCTATTTAAATTTTTGAGAACTACAGTACTGATTTTTAGTGGTAAGTATATGCTTTATTAACCATAGCAAGCAAATATTATTATGATTAATGTCAAGTTTCATTACAACTGTCAGTCGGAACTAATACAGTATATAAAACCAGATTACACCCCCAATAGAACTTGATAATTACTGTAAGTATTCAAAGAAATAATGGCTATAAACCATTCTATGGTAGCATTAACTCCGAATTCGTATTGGCTAAATTACAGTGATATTATCACTACACAACGGTCTAGCAATTTTCGTTGCCTTACAGTAGGAAAACGCGTTGCTGTCACATATAGTATTAAACAGTTGTATAAAGAGTGTGTAAATTCTAATAAGGAATAGAATGAAATTTTTTTTAATGATTCAGTTTTTTTTTACAAAAAAATCAATCAAATATATTGCTCTCGATTTTCACCTGTCCAATTTAAAAAAAATTTAAGAAAAAAAAATGGCTTAGGGGGTACCTACCCCCATTACCCCCCCCCTCCCCCCTCCCCCCCTCGAATACGCGCCTGGTTCAGCCTTGTACAATGTATAAAAAATTTTATAGCCAATTTTATGGATGAGATGCTATTATCGGTAAACTACAACTTTTAAAAGGCTATTAAACTTTACTTTAGCAGGTATTTCCTATATGTCACGTCATCGATTGATCAAGTTGAATTGACGGAGAATTGGAGATGCCTATCTTTCGGATATTCGAATTTTTTGCTTTTCATTGAGACAACTTATTTAACTCTTAATGTTAAAAAATAAGATAAACTAATTACCGGCAAAAAGTTCGCAACATAATATGGGAAAAAACTTTTTAGCAGAGTACCGAATTTACCGAAAAAACTTTTCGTGAGGATCGATTTTGCATAATATGTCACGTATAGCACTAAATTAGAAAAAAAAATCATTCTCAACATTATTTACGTAACTAGATTGTTTGAAATTTGAGAAACACCAAAAACAAAATATGTTGACGCCCTCTACCTTGGAATTCAAATACTTTAGTGACTGCGCTGTAAACAAACCTTTTTCCAAAATATTCTATATTAAAATTTCAACGTAATTTGTTGCTGTGTAAAAATTGGTAAAAACTAGAAAAAATACCACAACATTTATTGAAATAAAGTATACTTTTATAATACGAATAACGAATAAATCCCGTTACCCCCGGTCCCATTGGAATCGTCCTTGATTTCACCATCTAATTGTGAACATAAACCTTATACCGAATATTATGTTTAAAGTAAAATAGATACCAACTTAAACTTTGCTTATAAATATAATAATTATTATTTTCGCTGCAAAAGAGAGGTATGGGTTATACCTATACAGTTTTTGTTTCTTTGTCCAGTACATAATGGTACATTGCATACCTTCAAACCGGTATAAAGTATTGGCCGGTTCTATAAATAAAATTGCACCACATACTACATATTTGTATACACATTGTTGTGTTGTGGTACCCCACATTATGCGTGTATATATTGCGCCATATAAGGATAATTTATGGTATACTTAATGCCTAATTACATGCATAGGGAATAATCATGGTAATTCTTCTTATTTTAGTTAGTTTATGTAAACTCTACTTGATTTGCAGTTCAGTCCTCAGATTAGTGGCGCAGTCAGGAGTGACTTGTTTTTTTTGAGAGGGGGGGGGGGATTTTGTTTTTATTAATTATTGTATTAATTAATTAAAGGGCGGAATATATGGAAAATGCATATTATATATATATGCATTTTTTGCCTATTTTGTCAATTTTATAATGAAATGCATATTTTTCATAAATTATTATTTTAAGAGCATATTTTTATGTTTTCGGCTTTATCAAAAAATTTAAAACGTTAAAGGTTTAATGGCCAGTTCGGTACTTATTTCATGGATTTTCCAGGGATTTGTTAGGGGTTGTTTATTGTCACTTAATAATGCGTTATTATTACCTGCTTAACAAACAGTATTTTGATTTGTTATACATACTTTTGGTAAATAATCCGTTGGTAAATAAATTAATTTCAAATCTAAAAAAAAGTTTTTCTAAAAGCACCTCTAAGAGTTCAGTTGTATAAGAAGAGATTACTAGGAGTTAGTTTACCTCCAGAACCTGTAATTACCTGGTGGGGAACATGGATTCAGGCCGCAATATTGTACGCAGGGCATTTCGAAGCCATTAAATAACTAATTTTGGATTTAGATGACGATTCGCAGTGTGTTGTGCAACGTAAAGAGTTGTTGCAAAGTGCAACTGTAGGTAAAGATCTTGTTTTTATTAAGGTTTCAGTTTTATACCGGACATAATATCCTCGTTGGAGAGTAGAAATTTAAGTTTAAGAGACTTAATTAGTATTACTGAAACTTTTTCTGCTAAATGTAACAACAAGTCAAGTAAGGAACAAATTGGATGTAACTGTAAAAAAGAATGAAGGATTTATATACTTAACTGCAGTAAAAAGCATTTATGAGGGTAAACCATCCAACGAAGTTGTATCTTGGCCTTATATTTTGCTACCTTAGTTGCAGTATTGTCCGATTACATCAGTAGATGTTAAAAGAAGCTTTTCTTTGTATAAATATATTTTTACTAATACACAGAAGACAATCCTTTTTAGTTGAAAATTTAAAAAACTATTTAGTAATAAATGCCTTTTATACAATTTTAGGTTAAAAAATTGTTTACTTTAATTTTTCTTTGTTTAAACATATTTTTTAGAATCCAATGTGTTCCTTTATCCCATTTTAGTATAATAAATTAAGACATATTGCATACCAGTATGCATATTTAAAAAAAATGCAAATAACTGTATTTTTAAATGCAAACAAGGCATATATATGCGCATAGTTTGGCTGAATTTAAGTGCATATAATCCGCCCTTTAATAAGAATTAATAAAGTAATTATTTTAATTTTTCATTTACATAACAGAAGTTCCAATAGTTTGACGACTTACAACATAACGCATAAAAATTAAAATATACAGTTATCAATAGATAATTTTTATTCAAAACAAAATAATAACAAAATATATATAGCACAAAAATTACAGTCTTACATGCGAAAGCACCTAGTTTAATAATTACAGTACTAGAATAATAAGTAAGTCCCTATGTTCACGATAATCCAAAAAACATAAAAATAGAAGAAAGCTAAGGAAAATATTTACAATAAACGATAATACTTAATTTTCACAGAAAATGTGTTATAGGTACATAAAATATATGTAAAGATGAGCGTTTGAAAAATATGTTTTTTATAGCATGTTTACTAAGGGTACATAGATTAATAATACTTATAATATTGTCCCATTATTATTTTTTTATCAATTTATTGGTTTAATTAAACTTTAGCATGGAATAATCTTTTTTATAATTAGTAAAATAAATAGAATTGAAAACGTAAGTAATTGATAAAAAAATATTAATTGATCGTTTGTCCAATTACATTGCCGTCACTACAAATATTTTTCAAGCACCCTATAAGCTTAATATAGTTTTTTGACAAAATGTACTTATTTTTGTTCTGTTTTTCTACATTCTACTCCACTTCCTGGCTAGGATTAGCTCTACCATTAAGTTTATTCAAACCACCTTGAGATCTACAACAAAAAACATGCAATTTATTTGTATAGGAAAAACTCAATCTAATAGTATAAAGTATGTCACAATGGGATTGTTCTAAACATCGGAAACATGTTTTTAAAGTTACTAGTTTCTGATGCTTCGACTGGTGCAATTGTTTATTTTAGACTAAGAGTGGGTTTAAATTTTTTAAAGAATTTAATAAGTCGGAAAAAATCCTAACAGTCCTTACACAATATGGTCGCATTTCATCTAACACAGTTAGATACTAAAATACAGATTCAGATTGCAAAGTACTACTAGGAAATTGAAAGCCAATCCTATCGATATAGGATGTAACCACCTGCGGATCGGTTTCGAACTCTTTTGTTCTCGTCAGTACAAAATAGACACCTAAAAAATCCTTATACAAACACACCTAGCCTGTACTGACGAGAACATAAGAGTTCGAAACTGGTCTGCAGGTGGTTACATGTTACATCCTATCAATGTATGGATTTAGGTACTTTCAATTTCTTAGTATACTTTGCAATCTAAATCTGTATTTTGATATCCAACTGTGTTAGATGAAGTACAACCTTATTATAAAGGATTTTTTACATTGTTAGAAAAATTATTTTTTGGCATATTTATTTTTACTGGTGCTTTTATTATACAGTGTGACCTGTAAAGTCCGCATCAAATAAGACTCAACGCAACCTACTTACATAAAACTTCTTAGTTTTGACAATGCTTTATTTGAGATACATTTTCTTTAAAGTAGCGCCATATTAAATGTGTTTTTCTACAAAATCAAAATTGGGCTATTAAAATTTGGTCGCATGTGATGCAAAGTTTATTTGTTTTTGACCCTGTATAAGGTAACTTCATAAATTAAGTATTTTTGAAAACGTAGTTTGTGTCTGAAAGTAATACACCTTAATATTAAGACAGAAAAGAACACAGTGTCATCAGTAAAGTGTTTATTAAGTGGAAAATAAATTTTAGTGGTGGGTAAGAAATCAAAATTATATTACGCAGCTGAAATTTTGCATGTGGGCTAGAAACTGCATTAAGAAAAAACCTTTTCCAATATTTTTTTTCGATATTTTCAAAAATAACCCCACTTTTGAATCATTTTTTGGAAAAAATAAAAATTTGACAGATAATGCGAATCACGTGACTACTATTTTTTTGCTTAATTTTCATCTTGATCGAAGCAAAACTTGATGCCAAAGTCAAATTTCGAATAAAGCTAGTTTAGTGTAGATACGGTTACTATAAAACCTTTTTAATTTTTTTTTACGACCTGATACCTAATAAAATCTACTTCTTCAATACATACCAATAATAGGGAAATATTTTAACAAAGAAAAATAGGTTATACCGATAACGGTACAATTTCGATTAAAAGCATTTCTTGACTGATCCAAATCTTTCGGCCACACCTCAACAATAGATATCTTTTAACATTAAAATCCCAATCCGGAAAATAACGATATTATATTTTTTATAGTTCGTTGTTTTCTCAATCCTATATTTCTTAGGAACGATTATCAAATGCATTAGAAAGTAAGACGAGAGCTGAGCAATAATAGTAGTAATGATAATAGTAATACTTAGAAGGTTCTTCTGTTAAATGAAAATAACTGTTAAGGTCAAATGTATTTAAAAATATCATTTAAGAGGATATACCATTCTACCTGGGCAGTTAGATATAAAAATCTTCGGGCGCCAAGGAATAAAACAAAAAGTAGCGATCATTGGATCCTGTATTGCATAAAAAGTTTGTCCTTCTTAGACATTCATTGGCGGCGGGGCAATTTTGGGTCTGGTTTAAATAATAGAAAATCATCAAATGAAGAAGACCGAAATTTGGTGGAGTATTTAGGGCAAAATCCATTTGAAACTGCAGTATCCGCTATGCACATAACAGGATTCCCTGCTTCATCTAGAACTGCGCAACGCCGAGTAAGACAATGTTCCGAATTAAAAAATCGAGCAACTGCATCCAAACCGTTTTTAAAAAATAGTGATAAGGAACAAATAATTGGGTTTGTTATGCAATATTTACCAGAAATTTTTTTTTTGGCAAAATGTCATATTTTCCGATGAGAAAACTTTTCAGTCTACATATAATGGAAGGATTAGAGTATATAGACCACCAAATTCCCGATATGATGAGAAGTATACTCAAAAAAAGCAAACCAGTGGACGTTTCTCCGTTAATGTGTGGGCATGGATAAGTGTTTACGGTGCGTGTATGCTGGAATATTGGTGGAACACTAAACAGTAATATACGTATATCTTCTTTGGAACATGTTTTTCTTCCTTCTGCCGCGATAGTTTTTGAAGGAAATAACTTTATATGTCAGCAGGATAACTGCTCTGTGCATACTGCAAGAAATATAGGAAACTGGTTTAGATAAAACAACGTAACATGCCTGCCTTGGTGCTCAAGAAGTCCTAATTTAAATCCAATTGAAAATGTTTGGGGATTGATGGTAAAAAAATGTACAAAATAAATTTTAAACCACAGAATCAAATAGAGTTATTTGATAAAATAGAAGAAATTTGGGAAGGGCTAACTCCGGATTATACCAGAAGTATTATTTTGTCAATGCCAAGAAGATAACGATTAGTGTTAGAATATCCGATGGCGCAGCAATTAAATACTAGTATTTTGTTTGTGAATAAATTTACCCTTTTTGGCTTTATACTTTTGTAGTTTTCCTGGTATTACTTTATAATTTTCTTATTTCGCGGCTGTAATTTAAACACAAAAATATTTAGAAATAACCATTTTTACTTAAGGTAAAAAATCGTACATACAATAATTTACAGCTATGTATATAGCTGGTGTTCTATCCAGGTATAAGGAGCACGGTGGGAAACCCGTTTTACCCAATTTTGTTGTAATTGAGTTATGTATGGGTTGAGTGTACGAATTTATATGTCGTCAACTGTACCTACCATAACTTTTAAATGTTAATATCCGTGTCTAAGCATTATTCCAAAAAAAAAACTATACTGGATGCACTGGATTTATTCTAAATTAGAAATCCACCCTGCACTTGTTCACCATATTCGTTTTAGGACTTATAATTTACCTCTAAAAACCCTTTTTGTTATCAGATAAATGAAAACCAGACTATAATTAAATATTTTTGATCCCCTTAATAATAATGTAATGCATTAAAATTGATACAAATATACCAGATTAAAATCGAAAACTTTCACACTGCGGGGCTCTTTAATAATAATGAAATTGTAATATCACGTGATTAACAACGATTATTTGGTGTTTAATAACGGATTTTTGCAAATGGAAAATTATTTATTACTTTAAAGGATTATCCTTAATTTCATGCATCCAGAGATAATTTCATTTTGATAAGATTCTATTGTATTTCTATAATTCTTTGTTGTGCGATAGCATTCTTGGATTAAAAAAAAAACTGAATGACAAATTTAATTCATATTACTTAAAACTTCAGATAAAATAAATTTTATAATTTAATTTTAGATTATAGTACAAAACCTAATATAAAAAGCCTATTTTATATAGATACGATTAACCTACAGCCAATTTGTTAAAATATTTATAATAACACACACAAAAGGGATCATGGCATACTGGAAGACGTGATAACGTCTGCTTCCTAGCGGTAGCAAGTGAAATTAAGAAAATGTAATATGACAGTTTTTGAATTTTGACATTAAAATAATTTAAAGAGTGGTCGTTGGCACGGGTGCCCTCAGGGATCTTCCTGTCCAGAGTTACCGACAGTAAAATAACATTATTTTGTGACGGTATTTTTCCCGGTTATTTCGTTACAAAGTGAATTTCTTTGGCATTTACCCAAGGGCGTCCGAAGGGGGGGGGGGCAAGGGGGTGTGCTTGCCCCCCCCTGGCCCAAGTAGATTTAAGAATATTTTATTTAACTGGGATATACATAGTTATTAAGATACAATTCAATTGACAAAATTGGTAAAACGAACTCTTGTTGCATAAAATGAAATGGGGAATTCAAAAATCTTCACTAAATAGCGAAGGAAAAATATTAGAATAGAATAAATAAAGCTTTATTTTAATTTACACAGAAGATACATCCATGTTAGAATTACTGGAACATTGCAAGTTCTATCCAGCTATTGGTCAGGCAATTGCGATAGCAATTTGTTTACCTCCAACTACATGTACAGTCGAAAGATCATTCAGTACTCTCAGAAGAGTAAAACCTGGATTCGCTCGACTATGACTGAGCACCGATTGGACGGTTTATGTATGATGAGTGTTCATCGCAAACTTGTAAAAGAAAAAAAAATACATTTAATTGAAAAAATTATTGATGAATTTGCAAAAGATTCAAGAAAATTAACATTTCTTTTCTCCAATAAATCTGAATAACTTATAAGTTTTTTGTTGAATTTTTTTTGGTTATATTTGAACATTTTTAAATATTTTGTTTAGCTATTTTTTGTTATTTAATATAAGTATTAGGTGTTTTGCTCTATTCTTTTGTTGAAGTGCTAGAAACAAAAATAATTCCAATTATGATTTGCCCCCCCCCTTGGAAAAGTTCCTTCCGACGCCCTTGCATTTACCTTATTGTTAATTCTTCAATGCTTATCAAGGTGGTAATATTTAAAATCAATTATATTTGAATTATCGGGTTTCCAAAAAGTAGTTTTTGAATTTTATAAATTTCCACGAATGTTACTAATTCCTCCTTACAATATAAGTAAATATGTCGTCATTTGTTTGACGTTTATTTATCCATATGGGTAAAAAACAAGCCCATTAGAAGTGAACTAGATTTTTATCTAAATGTGAATAATGCAATGAAAAAAACATTTAAATAAAGAAAAGACGTGAGAATTATTTATATGCTGATATTTTTATTTTTCACCGACTAGGCTATATTTTTTAAATATACAGATACAAGATACTATTATAGATACAGATTTAACAAAATAATCACCGTAATAATCATATACAGTGTGACCAGTAAAGTCCGCATCATATGGGATTTTTTTTATTAATAGCATTATTCAAAATTTGACTTTGGCATTAAGTTCTGCTTCGATCGAGATGAAAATTAAGCAAAAAAATAGTAGTCGCGTGATTCGCATTATCGGTCAAATTTTAATTTTTTTCTAAAAAATAATTCAAAAGTGGGGTTATTTCTGAAAGTATCGAAAAAAGTTATTAGAAAAAGTTTTTTTAAATGCAGTTTCTAGCCCACATGCAAAATTTCAGCTGCATAAGATAATTTTGATTTTTTACCTATATTTTGTAAATTGCATCACTTTTGCAAAATAAGACTCAACGCAACCTACTTACATAAAACTTCTTAGTTTTGACAATTCTTGTGTGTTCTTCTACAAAATCAAAATTGGGCTATTAAAATTTGTTAAAGTTTGTTTGTTAATATTAAGACAAAAAAGAACACAGTGTCATCTGTAAAGTGTTCATTAAGTGAAAAATAAATTTTAGTGGTGGGTAAAAAATCAAAATTATCTTATGCAGCTCAAATTTTGCACATGGGTTGAAATTGCAGTTAAAAAAACTTTTTCCAATAACTTTTTTTGATATTTTCAGAAATAACCCACTTTTAAATTATTTTTGGAAAAAATGAAAATTTGACAGATAATGCGAATCACGTGACTACTATTTTTTTGCTTAATTTTCATCTCGATCGAAGCAGAAGTCGAAGTCAAATTTCGAATAAAGCTATTAATAAAAAAAAATCCCATATGATGCGGACTTTACTGGTCACACTGTATGTATTATACATATTATGCATAATTCATTAATGCTAATACATACTAGGATTATCTTTAAAATCATATTTACTTTTAATGAGGAATTATGAACTTCTATACTGACAAGGAATACGTACTAATATGTACCTAGGTATATGTTTAAGACGAACGAGCATCTATTGTAATATCAGTTATTTATGACCGATGACATAGTTAAATATTTTAAAATAATGTTGTTTTTTTACAACCAATTACTCATACGTTGTCGTTATGTACCTACTAAATTGTTCATATCGTTAATAAACAAAGTTGTTCAATGAGCAGTGAACGTGTTGAAAATAATATATTATATATTGTAGAGATAACCGGAGAGATAAACGAATAATCAAGTTATTGGAACTCTTATAAAAGGATTCTGAAGTATTTAGTCTGTAAAAAGTAAATAACCGCATCAAATTTTGTACCTACCTATTGATATGATAATTTTTCAATTACTGATTTTCGACAATCTGATACCTTAAAGATCATTGACCATTTTGTTATTCTTAAAGATACAAATATGATTTTATTGTTTGGGCAGAGAAAGATTTTGAACAATAATTTACCAACAACCAGAAAACTATGTACCAATACCATCAATGATACCGGTAGAAATAATTTACTCACAATAATTACAGTTGTCTGGTTGGTAGATCAAAAATAAGCTACCCGAATCACTGTGATTGTGACGTTTGTACATGACTGTAAATGTCATAAGTATAGTTTTAAATTTACTGTAGAATGGAATAATATTGAATTAATAATCTTTTAAATGATTAATTTATTTTCTAAGTACCTACCATGTTTATTAAAACATAAAATGTATATGTAAAAGTACTTACGCTATGCTGTTGATGATATCATCCAATCCATTATTTTTTTTAACCCTATTTTTAGGCAAAGTGGCAAGGTAGTCATTGGCCTGATCGTGGTAAGCTCCATACATATTCCTCAATGCTCCATATACTGCCTTTTTCATTCTGGGATCGTTCTTATTAATGGTACCACCATTTTGTTGGGAAGGGACTTCACTTGTTTGAACTGCAATTTTCTGAGTTATTGCACCGTTTCTAACTGGCTGTGGACTAGCCACCTGATTATGATTGGCTGGTTGATTTGTAATGCCACTTTGACTATGAGGTGGCTTGGCAGTTCCATTCAGCACCGGTTTGAATGCAATATTTCCAGATGGTAAAGGAGGAGGTGGAGGAGGACATGAAGGAGACCCACTTGAAGGCGTTGAGAATAAAACAGGTGGTGGTATAACATTTTGACTGGAAGAAGATTTTACAGGTTCACCGAAAGTTGGTTTTGAAACAAAATTGGAAGGTGGAAATGGGGGAGGCGGAGGGTGATTTGAAGAATATTCACTTGAAGTTGTTAAGTGTAAAACTGGAGGTGGACTAACTGACTGAGGTGGCGAAGGTGAAATGGAAAGAGATGAAAAGGCCGAGTCGACATTGTCGTGATGATGTCCCAGAGGCTCTTGAGAAAATTTAGGGAATTGTGGTGCAGAAAATACTGGTTTCGGAGAAATTATAGGCTTTAAAGATAACGATGTTCCTTTCACTTCGGTAGTCAATTTTGGCAATGTTGTGGCGTGAAAAGGTCTAGGAACCCGATTAAAATTTTTCGGGTTACGAATTGCCTCATTGTGGCTATTAGTATTTTCGAAAATCTTTGATACTTCTCCAATACTTGCAGCTCTTTTCGGTGGAGACCTGTTCTTCTTCTGTGTTTGAGAATTATCTTCAAATTTTTTCGATATTTCACCTATTGCTGACTTTTTCGAAAAACTCTGTTTTGAGTTCAGGGTAGCATTAATTTGACTATCTTTTTCAAAGATCTTTGCAGCATCACTTACAGATATAGTGGCTTCTTGTGGTTTATCGATATTTTGAACTTCGAACACTTTTGTTGTATAATTTTTGTTAACTGGAGGGTTTTTGATTTCAATAAATACCTCTGATTTAACTATCTGTTTTTTCTGGTGTGGCTCAGATAATTCCGAATTAACTAGAGTGATGTTTCTATTGTTGAAATTTTCAAAATGTTCCTTAAATCCGTTTCTGTGTGCGGATTCGCTGACGTCCGAAAAAACACTGTTCGATGAGTTATTTGAGGAATTGGTCAAGGAGAAATTAACACCACTGTCTGAAGTAACACTATTTTGATCGTCCTTTTTTCCAGTCCTATAATTGTCCAGAAACGATACGTAGTCTTTGTATTGCCGTTTTTTCGTATGACTGTTGGTGCGCGTTAAAGAGGACATTTTTACGACTTGCGAGTCGTTTTCGCCGTTGAAATTAAGAGTCGCCGGGCCGGATAACTTTTACTATAGACGGATAAAATGCGAATGTGAATATCAGTGGTTCGAAAACCGAGTCGAACTTGGACGCGCTGTTTCAGACACAGACCGGAATTTTAGATGATATCACCTTCGCAAGTAGTGGAGCGGAGTTTATATGTCATTTATATTTATTCCTTAAAAGTCTCGATATATATTTTTTTATCTAAAACTGAAGAGGATTAAAAAGGAAAACAAAATATTTTATTAAAATGTTTTTGGCGTTCGTCATCATGGTTGGATAACATAATAATATATACTCCTTAATTTTTTTTTGTGGTAGGTAACTAAAAAAATCGTGAGGGAATATACACATTTCAATTCAAAAAATAATATTTACAAACCAAGGGACTAAATCGCGAATGGAGTTTGTTCTAATCTAAACCATTCAAGGGATTAAGGCCCTTTAGTCTCGAGGTATATACGTTATTTTTGGAACTTCCAGGAACAGTATTACTAAAATTAGGTAAAATGAAGGTATATATTATAAAAGCACATGATAATGTCACAATGTAATGCAAGTACCAGTTGAATATTTTATTAGTTTACTTTAAAAGACAAAAGTCATTTAGCTGCAGTATAAATAAGTAAACAAGTTTTTAGTATCATCAATTTTGCGATCACACTTGAAATGGAAACTTTTGATTTAAAGAAAAACAGCTGAAAAGGCTTTAGAAGGTAGTAATGTCAACAAAATTATGGAAATAATGTAAAGCGCAATATGAGGCATTCCTAAGATAGTCATGAACGAAAAGTGGAAAATTTCAACGAAGATGCCCTACTCGTGTTTTCGCAAAGAAATCCAGGACTTTCACTCCTCAACGCTTTGGGCACATTATTCCATGCTCAATATTAAATATAATATCGATATCAGCCATTTACAAACAAATAAGGAATTCGGAAAGTAAGAAAAAACTAAAAGTCTTCCTCCACAACATTTTAAAAAAAAAAAATTATTAAAGGGCCTCTACATGTTTCGAACGTAGAAACGTTCATCATCAGGAGACAGAAAAATTTATTTTATGCTGATGGTGTTAGCAAAAGAGAAAATTAGAACCTTAATGGAGCTTTTATGGACTTAAAAAATTGAAGTGTAGAAGAAACATAATATATGAAGAAAAATTATAGAGGTTAAACCATACTGAGTATATACGTGAAAAGATTATTAATGGGGGTCTAAGCCAACCAAGTAAAATGGGGAGGAAGAAAAGAAAAACCCTTTCTAAGAAGGTGTCGGAGATTATTTAAAAACTTTAAAAAAAACTTTCCAAACATATGTCTGTATGACATTATGAGGATAAAATTAAAGGAATCATAATAAGATTACGTTCTAAAAAGTGTTTTTGGGGTATTGAGGATTAAACCTCAGTAACCCCGCGAGAGGTTAATCCTCAGTAGAGGATTAAACCTCAGTAACCCCGCGAGAGGTTAATCCTCAGTAGAGGATTAAACCTCAGTAGCCCCGCGAAAGGTTAATCCTCAGTAGATGATTAAACCTCAGTAACCCCGCGAGAGGTTAATCCTCAGTAGAGGATTAAACCTCAGTAACCCCGCGAGAGGTTTATCCTCAGTAGAGGATTAAACCTCAGTAACCCCGCGAGAGGTTAATCCTCAGTAGAGGATTAAACCTCAGTAACCCCGCGAGAGGTTAATCCTCAGTAGAGGATTAAACCTCAGTAACCCCGCGAAAGGTTAATCCTCAGTAGAGGATTAAATTTCAGTAACCCCGCGAGAGGTTAATCCTCAGTAGAGGATTAAACCTCAGTAACCCCGCGAGAGGTTAATCCTCAGTACCCAAACATGTAGAGACCCTTGAATAATTTTTTATTCTATTAAATTTTGTGGATAAAGACTTTTAGTTTTTTCTTTATTTCCCATACTTTAACTCCACTTTAAGCATGGGCTACTTCTTCAAATTAAATAAGGAATTACTTGAGTTGACGGTAATTTGGGTCACTCAGTTTTGATTATTATTAAAAATACCAAAAACAAGATCGATATATAGTAATTTTATTGTCAAAAATACTGTCAATTGTTTAAAATATATGTCGCTAGAATGCACTTTATTGCCTTGTGATTAAATGACCCATTTAAGTCCCTGTTTGTTCGGGTAAAGTGAGCCATTTAATCCTTAGGGACTAAAGTAGGTAACTTAGTCCCGAAAATACAGGTTTTTCGTCCCGCTCTAATACACAAATGTCAACACTGCTCCACTAAAAAAACGTTCCCTTCTTGTTTGTCCACTTAATCAACTTAGATTATCATTCTATCCTTTTCCAACAAACAATAGCAACAAGGACGTACTTATGGATCGCATTACTTCCAAGTACATTTCTAGACCTTCAACGAGGAGCCAGTCAATGGCACTACGCTTTGTTGTCTGAGGTTTTGGTTGGTCTTTTTGGTGTTGGGTAACTTTTTGCCCGATACAGAAAAAGTATTTTAGGCAGTCGATGTTACCCATAAATTTCTTAAAGAAGAACATTGTTGATAAACCCTCATAAATAGCTTTTTAATGATAAAAATAATAGCGATAGAATAAGTGTATGTATATATCCACAAAAAATGAATATTCATTATACCGTGCGAGCAAAAATTATTTGCATTAAAGAGGGCCTTGCATCTAACGACGTAATGCTTAGCCGCAGAACTTAATACTTGTTTGGTGTTGGGGGATTTTTATCATTGCCTGAAAAGAACCGTGGCTGTGTTTGGAGAAACAGGTTCTATACAACACAGAAAAGGAGCAGGAAGACCATCTGTAAGAACAGAAGAACTTATTGCAAACGTTCGTGAAATAATGCAAAATACGCCAACAACTTGTATAAGACGTGTGTCCCAAGAATTGGGAAGATCTTATGGAACATGCGGGACTATTCTTAAGAAGCAGCTAGATTTATTTCCTTATAAAGTGCAAGTATTCCAAGAAGTACAAGCCGCAGATTTTGAAAGACGCAGGAATTACTCTCAATGGTTTACCCAAAATTTATTGGAAAGAAATGATTAATATGTTTAGGTGGCCAATTTCAGCAATTTATGTAATTATTTTTATTTTTCTTTTTGTATATTCTTACTTTGTTAATTTTGTAAACAACAAAAATAAATTTGTATTTGTCTAGTTATTTTATTACTCATTAGTTTGGCATATCAATTGTCATAATATGAATTTGATAAAATTTTAACCTAGATTTGGTTAGATATATCGTCCCCATATCATTGGTGATCTAAACCAAGCCACACGTTTTTTAATCGAAGCCCTCTTTGATGCAAAGAATTTTTGCTCGCACGGTACTTGCAATCGAAATTCATTAAAATATATATACCTATAAATTTATGGAATATCCATCATATGCTATGAACTTTGACTCAATCTAACAAGTATCACTGATGGCCAATAGCGCTCTGCTCGGAAGTATTTTTTTCTTCTACTATAAATATCAATAATTTGTACCAACAAACAACAACTCCCTCTCACTCACTCCAACTCACTCTTGTTGCCCATAAAACATTTTGGACCCCGTTTGCCCGTTGATGTAATGAGAGGTGTTCGCAGATATTTGGGTCTATTGGTCTATTGATAGATCGTGGATCTTGTTAATCTATAATGACAGTTTTTTTAAAAATATATCACACTGTTAATTTACTAAATTCGAATAAACTTTAAATTCATGTTTTGATCTAGGACACAGCTGATGTGGTTTCCTTTAATCTCACGAACAAACATAGGACAAATATTTTTTCGCCTTGAAACTTGATACTGATCGGTGCCAAAGAATTGGCCTCTACGAATGGGTTGGGCATTTTAAATCGGTTCAAGTCCGAAAATAATTCCAAGCGAGAGTAATCTCTTTGGCATTTAAAGAATTTTATAACAAAGACGTGAAAAGAAAAGGATGTGTACAATGTTAAATAACACTAGGTAAAAATTCAAAAATTTTATACACGAGCTCGTTAATTATCACATGATTTTGAATCTCTAAAAAATATTTTCGAGATGAATCGATCTAAAAATTTCTGTAGTACATTTTGTATCTACTATTTCTGAAGCGTATCCAACCAGTTGGGTTTAGATTTATAAACTAAATTTTTGATCTAACACTACTACACAATTCAACATAATCAAAATTTCTATGTGTTAATCTTCCGCGAGGTGCATTCTGGATGTAAGCAGAGCAAAATTTAAATTTGATTAACATTCATTGAAATTTTTTGACATCTCAAACTTAAATAGCAAATTGGTATTGTCAATGCCTTAAAGATTGTGACTTGAGTTCAGAATGTTGAATGGTGCATAAAATACACACACAAAGGTACTTTTGTTTAGGACAAAACAATTAAAAATAGTAAAGCCATTAAATTTAAAAGCTTTGAGAACAAAGTAATAAACATAGTCAGTAATGCAAGGTTCTTGGACATCCATGTAGATGAACATCTAAACTGGGCATGTCATATTATCAATCTAATTAAAAAATTAAACTCTATTTGGGAAAAAAATCACAGATCTTGCACCTTACGCAAGCATCCTATGTCCTGACACTGCTTTAAAATTTTAATGTTCCTCACCTCAAAAAACCCCAGAATCCTTAATTTCGTGCTGCTACCTATGTCATTTCGTTAGGAAATAATCCCAAAAAAACGAAAACAAAAATAAAACTTTGACACCCTGTATCTTGGTTGTTATCAATTTTGGGATAATGCAAGTTTAAATAAACCGCATTATTTCGCCTTAAGAAGCCTACTGTTGCTCTGTGTCCCATTACGTTTGGGACACCCTGTATATTAATTAAAACATATTATAAATATTCCCAAAAAACTAAAACAAAAATAAAAGTTTGACACCCTTTATCTTGGTTGTTATCAATTTTGGGATAATGCAAGTTTAAATAAATCGCGTTATTTCGCCTTAAGGAGCCTGCTGTTGCTCTGTGTCCCATTACGTTTGGGACACCCTGTATATTAACTAAAACATATTATATTAAATGTATGGTTTTATTTCTAAGAATAATTAATATTAAATTTAACTCCACTTTAAGCATGGACTACTTTTTCAAATTAATATTAATTTGTTTATAAACAATAATATTCACATAGCAGACCAACCAAGGTGAACAATTGCCTTATATTCAATCGGTCATATTGTCTAAGCCTACTTATGCTATGTTTTTAAATTATACTTATTTACCCAAGCGTTCAAAATAGACCATGAAGATTTTCATGAGATAGGTAGGGGTGCAAAATATAACCAATCACCCGGTACAATAACATTTTCTGAGAAATCAATAATAAAAAAATTATCCCATTTGTTAACCAAATTTGGGCGGACCCTGTAATATGCAATTATTGTGCTCCAACTTTTTGCCTCCCGCTTTTTTTTTCGATATAATATTCCGATTTAAATAACGTGAACTTACCTTAGTTATAACTTATCTCAATAAAACACTTTTTAACAAAGTTACTATGGCGTTCTTTAAAACACAAACTAAACTAAACATTATTCATTATTTACTTGCCGACTTTACGCTGATTCATATTTATATTTCTACCAAGTCTTATCAGAGTATTATGTTACAAGACCGATCTAGATATTGCGCTGTTGGCCGCGACAGACGGCGGAGCGACATCGACATGAGCGACATCGACATGCAATGCAAAGTTTGCGTAAACACGATCCCAATAGTATTTTCAATACTAAAAAATTAAACTCTATTTGGGAAAAAAAAGAAAAAACTTAAAATCTTCCTACACAAAATTTAATAGAATAAAAATTCTCTAGGGGTCTCTACATGTTTTGAACGTAGAAACGTTCATCATCAGGAGACAGAAAACTTATTTAGTGCTGATGGTTTTAGCAGAAGAAGGTGTAGAACCTTAATGGAGCTTTTATGGAATTAAAAAAATTGATGTGTAGAAGAGACGTAATATGAAGAAACTTGATAAAGGTTAAACCATACTGAGTATGTTAAAAAAGTTATTACAGGAGGTCTAAACCAACCAAATAAACTGGGGAAGAAGAAAAAACCTTCCTGAAAAGAAGGTGTCGAAGGTTGGTTTAAAATTAACTGCTTTGTAATGTAATTTTATTGTGATATGACAATTTTATCCTTATAATGTCTTACTGACATAAACTTGAAAAGTTTTATAAAAAAATTTAAATAATCTTCGACACCTTCTTTTCAGGAAGGTTTTTTCTTCTTCCCGAGTTTATTTGGTTGGTTTAGACCCCCTTTAATAACTTTTTTAACATACTCAGTATGGTTTAACCTTTATCAATTTTCTTCATATTATGTCTCTTCTACACATCAATTTTTTAATTCCATAAAAGCTCCATTAAGGTTCTACACCATTTTCTCTTCTGCTAAAACCATCAGCACTAAATAAATTTTCTGTCTCCTGATGATGAACGTTTCTTCGTTCAAAACTAGTAGAGACCTCTAGAGAATTTTTATTCTATTAAATTTTGTGGAGGAATACTTTAAGTTTTTTCTTTCTTTCCCATACTTTAAACTCCACTTTAAGCGTGAACTATTTCTTCAAATTAAACTCTATTTGTTATGGCATTAGGGTTATTAGCAGATATATGAACGAAAGCTCACTAAAAATTTTGTACTATGCTAATTTCGAGTCGGTACTTAAATATGGTATTATATTTTAGGGAAGAGACAGTATGACCCAGAAAATTTTTATTGTCCAAAAAAGACTTATTAGAATCATAAAAAAATGAACTACATATTTACAAAGTTGTAGATCTGTGTTTAAAAATTTGAGTATAATGACTGTATAGTATATGCTGTGTACATAATATATCAGTGTTTGATGTTTATCTTTAAAAACAAAAAGCTTTTTGACATACAATAAAAACACGAGTACAACACCAGAACATTAGGTGGTCACTATGCAGCTCATAAACTGACTCTAACTGAGAAATCTTCCAGCTATATGTGCATAAAACTGTTTAATACTCTCCCAGGTAGAGGTAGGTTAAAAGGGATCATTTTACAAAATAAATTAAAAAATAAAATTAAAAAATTGTTAATGGATTTAGAGTCCTATAGTTTAAGGGATTTTTGCCCAGATTTGTAAAAAATGTTGAATTTTTGACGTCATTTAATTTTATGTTATTTATACCATAATTTGAAATAAAGATTATTATTATTATTATTATTAAATGTATGCACCTATATGGAGAAATTGACAGATGACAGTAATAGACAAAAATAGTGTTCATTTTGCATGCAGTTATTAACTATGAATACATTCCAAGCCCTCGGTATCATAATTTATACAGAAATTAGAAATATTGTGCAATTAATCAGTTGTGAAATAATTGTTGTGCCCATGGGCCCACCATCTGTCTAGCTTTATTATTCTTATGCTGGTATATTCAATTTCAATTTATTTTATTCCAAAGGCTATTTATATTACACTTTCATTTGAGTCAAGCAAATACCTATTTAGTATAGAATTTAATACTCTAGTCATGCCCAATTATGTAAAAATCTATAAAAGATGATCGGTCAATTTTATAGATTCACTTTCACATTAGACATCCCTCTTATTTGCTCTGTCAAGTATTTTTAATAGACTTTTACTTTTATTGAACATCATTTATTTATTCTTAAGCGCAAGAAAGTTGACACTGCTTACTAACCAGTTCAATTTATTATTCTTCTTTGGTTTGTTAGATACAACTTATCGGCCAGTATTTAAAAACCATATGAAAAAATATTGTTGGTTGTACGTAAAGACGTTCTAATGATGTTCATGTCGGACAAGAAATTAAATCGAATTTTGCAAAAAAAAAAAAGATATTGTAAGACACATTCCATGCAGGTTAATTTAAAATCGATAAAATTAATTGATAAGTTGCACATTTTTTTTTTTAAATTAAAAGGTTGTTCACTTCCACGTGTTGGGACAAAAGAGTGACAATTTTATCCTTATAATGTCTTACTGACATAAACTTGAAAAGTTTTATAATTTTTTTTTAAATAATCATCGACACCTTCTTTTCATGAAGGTTTTTTCTTCTTCCCCAGTTTATTTGATTGGTTTAGACCACCTTTAATAAATTTTTTAACATACTCAGTATGGTTTAACCTTTATCAATTTTCTTCATATTATGTCTCTTCTACACATCAATTTTTTAATCCCATAAAAGCTTCTTTAAGGTTCTACACCATTTTCTCTTCTGCTAAACCATCAGCACTAAATAAATTTTCTGTCTCCTGATGATGAACGTTTCTACGTTCGAAACACGTAGAGACCCCTAGAGAATTTTTATTCTATTAAATTTTGTGGAGGAAGACTTTAAGTTTTTTCTTTCTTTCCCATCCTTATTTTTGTTTGATGGTTCTTTGACAGCGATATGAAATTTTATTCAGTTTATCGGCTTTGTGTAATAAATTGCTGTTTTTAGTATTTTGTGATATTTTAGGCAGGCTAAGTATGCGACAATTCGAAAAATAATAATTCTGTAGTTACTTTTCATAGGTGAGTAACTAAAAACAACACAACATCAATGTTGTCGACACATTTTAATAGCGTTTATGAATGACATGTGCCATCTATTATAGGTACCATCAGATCTTTGCTATATTTGAAATAGGTCGACAAAATGAAGATGTAAATAAAAAAAAATTCCCATGTGACAAACAAAAAAACAATAAAAATACCAGTAGGTATATTGCAAAAAGTTATCAAATGTCATAATCCAAGTCAGGTATATAAACAAAATTAAAACAGGTTTAAAAGTTGATTACGTTGCTTGCCTTAAACAAAAGAACTTCCTGTCCCATTTATCATATTGTACATTTTTATTTCCTCTTTTTATTTTTTGCCAACAGGTCATTTCCTCGCGTTCCCATGTACATATCTTAAACATAAGGAATTTAAAGAATTCCTATCTTGACCATCCGGCCAGTGAGTAATCTTCAATCTTTAGAAAAATTATCATGATTGATATACGGTACCCACTTTCTTTAGTGGAACAGTTTATTAAAACTACGTCATATTCAATTTTGTTCTGACGGCCTAATTTTGTTGTTGATGGTTTCGTCAAAAATTACGTCATATGTAAATTTTACTGGGTAATACAAATGACATCAGAGAACTAACGGAAATATTCATGTAAATAATTAGTCGGTTTCTTATACTAATAGGTATTTCTTAATGTGAGTTAGGTCCTGAGATATTTATCATACTTAAATACGATTATTGTTCCTGGGCGGTGAATAGTAGCCACCAAGATCGCCCGATCTTAACCCCGTGGACATTGACATTTTTTTGTGGAGCTGCGTCAAAAATTTACCAACTCGATAGATAGTCTTAAGGAGTTCATTTGACGAGTAATACGAGAAAATTCTCCACATGTAGTACAAAATCTACAACAACATTTTTTAGTTCGACGATCTACTGCAGAACAGTTGGTGGGGGTATATTTTCAACATCTGATTAATTTTTTTTATCATAATCATAACGCTGTAGATATTTATTGTCAAGCCTA
The DNA here is from genome assembly GCA_963969555.1 of Polydrusus pterygomalis. Lineage (NCBI taxonomy): Eukaryota > Metazoa > Arthropoda > Insecta > Coleoptera > Curculionidae > Polydrusus > Polydrusus pterygomalis. The sequence continues at coordinate 45,377,787 of OZ018381.1, read as the reverse complement.
ATGCATGTATTATTATTATTATTCTTTGGTGACCACATTACCTCATTCAAATTTGTAATGTAAATAATGCATGAAATTTTTTCTTATGACGAAGTCCAATTTCTTAGTAAAGAATTGATTTTATCAGTAACAAATCACGTGAGTCATATGATATTGCTAACCAATATGTAAATATATTTGTTGTTGGAAGTTAAGTTAAAATAAATAACAAACCATGTAAAACTTTAAACCTCTGCAGCATTAACTATAGTCATTGGAATTTAAAAAAAAAACCTTTTTACTTCCCCGCATTTTTTGGTTCATAGAAAAAATTCAATAATTTTTCTAGGGGGTTGCGAAAAAATGTTTCATTGGTAAATGTGAACAATTCGTAATGCCTGAGGTTGGTGGTGGTCAAATTTTAATTTTAGAGTCGAAATATAGCCTGTAGCAGTGGCGTAGCCAGATGAGGGTAAATGGAGGCGACTGCCTTGAGTATTTATCTTTTTTGCAGATGGGCCGGATGTCCTCCTTAAACCCAAAGCAGTTAACTACAACGATGAAGCCGGCTACAAAAATAGTTAAATTTTTCCACAAAATTTGATCAATTTATTCGATATTTAAGTGGTTGGGTATGTTTTAATATCAAATAATATATTTATCTGACATTTTTAAAATTACAATTAGTTTCATATTTATCATATTATCATGTCATATAAAATAAAGAATTTATTTTTAATCATTTTACTCTGGTGACATTTAGCTCTCCTTGTTTAAATAATATTGATTGTTATTTCCTCGTGTAAACAATGATTTTTTGATATGTATACAGTGTAAGGTTGAAACTTGGGGATAAATTCAGTACTGTTTTTTTGTTGTTGAAGTTTTAAGCCTGCGTTGCAGCCCGGCATTATACAACGCTGCTTTCTCTGAGATAATAAGGCGAGTTCACCATCACATCAATATTTATAAATACAAACCCGAACAAACCTCTAAAAGATTACTGTGACTCAACCGTTTGCCGGCCCGTCCACAATTCACATCCATGCATAAAACATAGTCTGTTTTCGTCTATTTCGGCTTCGGTGCTTCGGATCGATCGTTGAACGGGCCGGGGACCGGTTAGATTGGGTCGTTCGTTCTCCCTACTCTAATTTATCAGTGTTTCTCTACAATTTTATGCATGTATTATACATAAAAACCTTCCTCTTGAATCACTCTATCTATTAAAAAAAAAACGCTTTAAAATCCGTTGCGTAGTTTTAAAAATTTAAGCATAGTTAGGTACGGACAGACAGCGACAGCGACTTTGTTTTATACTATGTTAAGATTAAGAAGATTGATACAATATGCCCCAAATTAGAGCTATGATAATATCTCAGACCAAGCACTATGGTCTGAGGATGATATCAATATTTTTTTTAACTCCTCTCTATTAGGAATGGAAAATGAACATTCTTATTTTTATTACTATTAGGTTCAGGTTTATGAATTTTTGAATTCGTTAATCGTGTAATAATTTAATTAGGGTTAAACCCACATTATGTGTTAAGTACCTACTATTAAAACAGCAAACAACTTGAATTTATTTTATAATCCTAGATAGATTGGTCGACATAACATAGGTAGTTATTAGGTCATTATACGTAATATTCCAGCAAACATAATTTAAAATCAAAATTTTAAAACACCACTTATAATGTTGCTTACCATGTATGGTAGTAACGGGGATCGGGGGTAGCAGTGATCTAGCCTCATAGAATCCAAAAGACAGAAAACAGTAAAACACATGAACACTCAACAAGTCTGCATAAACATTATGTCTCTAAGTAGGGGAGAGGGGGGGGACATTGGGACGCTACAAATATAATTAGCTGTGTATAGCTTGGCTTTCAATATATTGATCATATAATGTTATGTTGTTGACATTAATAAGTGTACAATCTATCACCATAGGCTTAGCGCTTATCCACTACTAATAGATGAATCAGATTTTGATATTTTCCCAAGTATCCAAAGTGTCCCGATGTGCCCCCATGTGGGGTAGATTTGGACGGTGTGGGGGCAGATGTGGACAAAAACAAATTGCTTTATTCAAAAAGTTTTAGTCATATTCATTTGGTGAATAAAGGTGGTACGATCTAACATAAATCGAATAAACAGTAAAAAAAAATAAAAAAGACATTAAACGCAACATTTTCATTTCATTTAGTTGACATTATAGGCACGGAAGTCTACTTGAAACCGCTTTATTGAACTAGACCTTGCAGTTGTTTCAGACGTTCTTGGCTTAGGTAGTTTTAGTTCCACTATTCCAATTCTATTAGGTCCTTATCATTTACTTGGGTTAACGTAAATCCAGCTCCTTTCTTTCTGAGAAAATTTATCAAATATTTTCCGTCGACTATTTCTTCCACTTCTCCAACATAATATTTTTGGGTTCTCTTCGTGCAATATTTAATCAGCAAAAAGTCACCTATTTTGATATTTGGCATCCCAGATTCAGGATCTATGATAGCGTCTACATCTTGCACGAATTCTTCGTCGGAATTTTCACGGTCCATTTCACTTAAACAGTCAGATTAATCATCAGCGTAGCTCATATTATCCCCGGATTCCTCTGAATCATTCGCTTGATGCTTTACATTATCAAATAGGTTATGTTTCGAACTTTGGATAAAATATTTGGCCAGTTGTTCTTCTTGAGCAGATGTAAAAACTTGTTGAGACGAATACTTTGACTGGAATGGTGATAAAAATTATATTTGAACATCTGGATATTGTCTGTCAGGAGCGTCATGGACTCGGTCAGGATCTTCCAGACGTCGTCTCTTTATTTTTTTCACCCTGTTACCCACGGTCGATTTTCGCAAGTTGTAGGTTGTGGCTGCATGCTGTTCTTATTGAAAGTCTTCCTTGCAAAACATCTTTAACAGCGGCAATTATATTCTTCTCCGATATAGCAGAACGATTGGTCTTCCCCTTGTAAGTCCTTACCATGTTAATGCCTGAAAAAAATGTTCAGTCACTTTCCACATTTTTCTCTGGGGCAGATTGGGATAGTGTCTATATGTGCCCCGACTATATGTCCCGATCTACCCCAATCATGCTTATAAACAAGGTGGGGTTATATAAATAACTAAAACAAACAATTACATCAGCACATACAGACATAGTAAGCATAAACAAGTCCACTTACCTTTAGAATTTCAACTGAGTTCATTTTAGCATTCACATGGAAAATATTCGATCCCAAACGATTTCCGATTTATTTACCACGCCGGACACGTGCATGCAACAAACGGTGATTAGCTACTGAGTCGCTCAGTCGCTTGACGCTGTCGAAATTTTTCTACAATAAAATGGGTACGTGGTGCGCTCTAATGATAAGCAGTACAATTAAACTTTACGCTTAGTGGCGCTAAAATTTGAAATGTCCATATGTGCCCCGTGTCCCAATGTCCCCCCCTATCCCCTACTATACAAGGTATTATACTAATACAAAACGGTCAGATCGTCGAGAGTTCTTTTTTGTAAAATCGTTTATAATTTCGTCGATATTTAATGTTTTAACAAACTCGTGTTCGATATTGATTAAATCCGAAAGGCGCTGTTGTCCCATGGTGTTACGTAAATAGGTTTTTACTATTTTAAGTTTGGAAAAAGATCGTTCCGCTGATGCCACACTAACTGGTAAAGTTAGAAATAACATCACTGCACTAGATACATCTGAAAAATTTGAAGAAACACACTGATTTTTTATTAATAAATGATCCGCAAGTTTATACACTATTTTAAATTTTGAAATACTATCTCCAAGTCCCTTTCTGACGCTTAAAACTTGACTAGGAAAGTCAATGGTATATCGTTTGTAAATTCCGCGCTTTTACGTATATTTTTTCTTCACTTAACGAAATTAAATTCTTAGGATAAAAAAAAAAATAAATTAAATATGAAATGAAATACCTATGAATGAAGGAGCCGTCAATGTGGGGGCCCCGCGGTGCGGGGTCTGCGGGGATGTTTGTTACTCCACTGCGTTTAGGATGTTGCCAATTAGTAATTGGACAACATTTTTATCATTTATTGACGAAAAAGTATTAAATATGGCTAGAAGTTTTTAATTTTAATTTTTCAATTAAATTAATTATTGTTCGTTTAATATCTTATAAATGACAGGGTATAAAAATTTGAAACTTGGTACGTATGTATATCCTAATATGCACTTTAAAAATAGTCCATAAGAACTGGGGTTGCCATTTAAAAAATGATCGATATCGTCATATCTCTAATTTGCGACACACTGTATCAATATTTTTTTATAAAAAATACCACGCCTTAAAATGTTACTAACCGCGTCTAAGAATTTTTCCAAAAAAAAAACTGTACTGGATTTACCGAATTTATTCCAAGTCACAAACTCACATTGTATTACAAATATTTAGAGAAAACCTCGTTGAAAATTTACGTTAAATATATTTTTTTCCAGCTTTTAAAAACATATTAATATTAACTGTATTTTCTTAGTATTTAACTGTTTATTAAGTAGTGGTTGAAACACTCTAAATATTCTTACAGACTCACCCAGAAAAACATAAACAAAACAAATCCAGAATCACCGTTAAAATGTAAATATTTTTTTAAACACTATTATTTTACTTTCAAGAAAATCTCAACATTGTTTATTAAAAGCAACAGATATAAAGACTGAAGAAAATATTCTCGTTAGCTATCAATGAGTAAAAGTGAAAACAGGATCATTTTCCATTTGCCTTATAGGGCTTACGAAAACTGGTTGATGGTAGCGCACTAACAACAAAAAGGAAGATACCGTGCGAGCAAAAATTATTTGCATCAAAGAGGGCTTGGATTAAAAAACGTAGGGCTTGGTTTAGATCAGTGCTACTCAAACTTTTTGTTATCTGCGGACCAAAGTGAGCCCGCCGGAGGCGAGAAATTCTCCGGGTGCCACGCCCCTTTTTTGGGCGTTTTAATGATATCCGATATCGATATTTAGTCAAAAGTATCATAACATAAAGCCCCTGGGCCTCCCACGCCTTAAAATTTTTATGTAATTTATGTTAATTAATTAATCAATATTAATTATTACACACGTTTGTTTTTTTATTGTTTCTTGTTTACATTATTGTATTTGCATTTTTTTTTTTTTTTTTTTTTTTATTAATTTATTTTACGTCGGCCTTTTTCCGCAACGAGGCCAATCACCGACGCCAGGGAATTTGTCACACACTATCTGGTAATTTTGCCGAATCCCTCTTTGTCGAGGGTAGGGTTCTTTAACGTGCCAACATCCATGACACGGGGCCCACAGTTTGACGTCTCTTCCGAAAGACGGCGCACCTCTTAAACCAAATTCCAAATTTAACATCGACGTTGCCGGCACCGGGAATGGAAATTTTTTTTTCTATTGAGTATTTACAAGACTACCAAAAGTACTATTTTTTACCAGAGTAGAGCCCAAGATTACTTTTACAAACAAAATAAGTAGAAATTTACTTTGAAAATATGGTTTATTTCTCATTTTTGTAGTAAATAGCGTATCTTTTAAAATAATATATTATGTATATTTAGGGTGGACTGTGCTGCGGACCAGGTACTATCGGCTCGCGGACCAACACTGGTCCGCGGACCACAGTTTGAGTAGCACTGGTTTAGATCACAATGATATAGGGACGATATATCTAACCAAATCTAGGTTAAAATTTTGTCAAATTCATATTATGACATGATATATGCCAAACTGAAACTAATGAATAATAAAATAAGTACACAAATACAAATTTATTTTTGTTAACAAAATTAACAAATTAAGAATATACAGAAAGAAAAAGAAAAAGAATTCCATAAGTTGCTGAAATGAAATAAAAAAAAGTCAGGTCTAATAAATCATTTATTTCCAATAAATATTGGGTAAACCATTAAGAGCAATTCCTGCGTCTTTCAAAATCTTGCGGCTTGTATTTTTTGGAATACTTGCACTTTAAGGAAATTAATTTAGCTGCTTCCTAAGAATAGTCCTGCATGTTCCATAAGATCTTCCCACTTCTTGGGACAGGCGTCTAATACAATTTGTTGACGTATTTTACATTATTTCACAAATGTTTGCAACAAGTTCTTCTGTTCTTACAGATGGTCTTCCTGCTCCTTTTTTGTGTTGTATAGAACCTGTTTCCCTAAACACAGCCAAGGTATTTTTTATTTATTAAAAAAATTAAAGTTGGCGCACACGCCACAAGCACAGTTTTAAAAGCTAATATTTCGTAAACGGTTGAGGATAGATATAGGTCATTATTAATGAAAAATGTCTAGAATTATAGGCAAAATGTAAAAATCTTCAATATGTTTCCTTAAAAAAAATAAAGTTGATACACGCAACGGCGTATCCAGCTCCTGCGTCTGGGGGGGGGGGGGGAGGGGTTAATTGATCGGCTAGGATCAGGCACGTAGTCAGTTCTTCTCAAAAAAAAATGCGCCGCAGGCGACCATTTTTTGGGTGCCACGCCCTTTTTTGAATCATGGTGCTTGGTTTTCAAGTGGGAAAAATAAAAAACACAACACAAAATCCTCAAGCACAAAAACAAACCCGGTAATAATTGAGGTGAAGAAAATGTAATAGAGTAGGAAATGTTTAATATGTTGCCGAAATCAGAGCTCGAGTTTCGGGGGGGGGGGCTGTACCCCCCCCCCCCTAGCTACGTGCCTGGCTAGGATACTAGATAATAGCAACTTTAAGGAGTAAGGACAAAAATTAAACAACGCTTAAGTAATCTTGGGGGGGGGGGGTAATTACCCCCCATTACCCCCCCCCTCGTATACGCCGTTGGATACACGTGGCATTATTATGATCCAACCTGTATAAAATATTTTTATTAAAAAGAATGCATTAAAAAAAAGTTAAAAAAAAAAATATTTGACGGGTCCGAGCGATTAAGTGGGCGGTATTCTATAAAAAAGGCTGATCGGTTTCTTTATCATAAATTCTTGACATACTGATGAATGAAATTTAAATAAAAATACTTGTACAAACTCTACTCTATACATTTTCATTTTAACTATTAACTTTGACGAAAAAATGTAAAGTATAAAAATTACTAAAAACATCTTTCCATGTTATTTTCTACATCAAATATAAATGGAGAAAAATGGAATGAATCAAATTGAAAAGCCTAATAGTAAAATAGCTACATCGGAACTGCTTATTATAATATAGGAGTATGCTTAAATTGAAAACAGGATAACGCTTTTAAAACTAAGAAAAACTCAAATATAAATAACTCGCTTGGTAACTTAAAAAAAAATCAAAAGGAAGCTCCTAGCGAAACCTTGAATTGAAATTTTCATATACTTTAAAACCTACATAAATTAAATAGTTATTTTTGTATCTTACTGGAAGACCAACGTTGTTACTGTTTGTTTTATAGGCTTTCCACCCACACTAGTAAAAAATCGCACATTTTTAAATCATTCCAATTTATTATAGGGATGTCTAAAACATATGGGATTTTTTTGTATTACGTCAATTATCTATCAGGTGGTTTAGATCTAACCTTGTTGCTTGTGTAGGAGTAGTAGATTAGCGCTTTTACAGTTTACAAAAAAAGTTACGTGCTACGCTACGAGTATCAACTATTATACGTTTCATTAAAAAAATTAAGTTGAAACTCGTAGCAATTTTATGATCCACCCGGTATATAATCTATTTCTAAAAAATATGCATTTCAAAAATATTAATTTGACTAGTCTATTTATAGTATTCTTGATTAAGTTGGCGTTATTCGATATAAAAGGCGTTTCTTTATACAATATAAAAGAGAAATAATTATAATGAAAAGTGAAGACAAAATACGTTTTTTGCCATAAATTATTATACTTACCCTCAAAAAAATTTAAAAAAAAGTTACCTTAATCACGGATCGAAACATTCAAACTCCGTAAAACAGGGCATAATTCAAACTCTTTATCACAGAGCATATGAGGAGCAACCAAGCAAAACCTAACAAATCCATTTTATAAAGTTTCGAGATAATTGCCAAAAACGTGCCATTAGCAGGTTTTTAAATTTAACCAAAAAAAATATAGCCTACGTGAAAGATATGATACTATAGATCTCTTACACACTATTTACGTTTCAATTTTATAAGTAACAAAAAATATATTAACAATAACAAAATGGATTTATCTGTTTTTGCTTGAGTTGAGAATTAAAACATTTATTTTTTCTACTAATATGATGTGAAATTGTTTTTTTCATTTAATTGGTTTTGCTTGATTTGCCTGACTTTAAGGGGATTTTAAAGGTGATTTAGCATAGTTAGGTTGAATCTGAGTTTACCATTGGATTTATCTGACCAACAGAAATAGGAATCCACTATTAACTCATTTTTGTTTAAAAGTGGATTTATTCGGTTTTGCTTGGTTGCTCCTCATATAACGTTTGCAACAATCCGGAAGACCTTAATATTGAAATTTCAAATATCAAAAAAGATTTAAAACAGAATGGTCGCCCTGAAACCTCTGTAACTAATACCATCTCAAAACTTAAAAATCGCGAAGTAAAAACTAATACAGAAACGAAAGAGGAGCAAGCATTTCTTACAATACCTTACGTCAAGGGGGTTTCTGAAAAGATTAGAAGGATAACCAAAAACTATAATATCAAAACAGCCTTCAAATCCGGAAATACCTTAGGCTTAGAAGCTTTCTTACAAAAGTAAAACCCCCCTGTAATGAAAACACAAAAAATTGTATCTATAAAATCCCTTGCGAGTGTGGCGAATCGTTCATTGGAGCAACAAAAAGACCTCTTCCCGTACGAGTTAAAGAACATCTGAAACAATCTCAAAGAGGTGAAACTTCGAGATCAGGTATAGCGGAACAGGTATGGACCAACCAACATAATATACAGTGGTCAGAAGCCAAGGTTTTGGACACGGAACAGCACTGGAGAAAACGAAAATGCAAAGAAGCAGCTTTCGTGAATCAAAATACCCATATATTTGGTAAACCAAGTATACATATCCCCAATATCTGGAAGCCTCTTCCTGTCCAAAACCAACAGCTCAAACTTCACACTCCAATAAGCACGTAGGAGGAGTTATCAAGCTTCATTGCACATGGATAGTATTTAAGACAGTATAGCCTTAGAATTATAATTTAGTTTACACTGGAAAACGGTTAGAGGTACTAATTAACCGAAACATTGTGTTACGTAACAAAATAAAGACAATGGAAGATTATATTACTTGTCTACCACCTTCAAACAAACATTATTATGCCCTGTCAATGATCATAGATCTATCTGTGTCACTGACATGAAGTAGGTATGTATAAATATTTGTTTAAATTTTGCAATTTCTAGTAGGTATGAAAAACACTCTCGAATTGAGGTTTTAAAGTTTAGGTTAAAACCATTGTTTTATCCTTTATCTCCACTCTTTAAAAAAAAGTGCAATTTTTTTGATAACGCAAAATACGACAATAATAATAATTATTGCCGTTCGGGATTATACGATAAAATATGTCAGCAAGAAATAATTTGCTAATAAAATAATACCAAATCAATTAAACGTTGTCGACAGAACTGACGTTATTTAATCCATGTAAATTTAAATTGTTAGTCAGCAGACAAAGTAATTGACATGCGAATCGTTGACCTGTGTTATTTTAAATTATATTATAGCGAAATTATTTGCCAATTCAGCTTCCATAATATGATGTTCCATTTTAATTATCTAATTTTTCTTTAAATCTCACCAGGAAACCTTTTAAAAATAAATTTTTATATGTTTTCAAAAAAAAAACAACTTATAAACACCAGACCGACGGGTGAGTGAACTTTTGTTTTAGCCGTTTCTATGCCCGACGTGAAAGCTCATTTTATTATTAGCAAAAATAGATGGTGCAATAAAAAAAAAAGATGCTTTGACTATATTCGAATTTTCAGTCTTTGGTTGTAGGCATAATTTTGATGCTCTAAAGAATTCAATTCAAAAAGTATTCAATTGAAAAAAGTCATTTAAAAAAAATGCTATATACAGTGTGACCGGTAAAGTCCGCATCATATGGGATTTTTTTAATAGCTTTATTCGAAATTTGACTTTGGCATCAAGTTCTGCTTCGATGGAGATGATAATTAAGCAAAAAAATAGTAGTCGCGTGATTCGCATTATCTGTTCAATTTTAATTTTTTCCAAAAAATAATTCAAAAGTGGGGTTATTTCTGAAAATATCGAAGAAAGTTTTTTTAAATGCAGTTTCTAGCCAACATGCAAAATTTCAGCTGCATCAGATAATATTGATTTTTATCCACCACTAAAATGTATTTTCCACTTAATGAACACTTTACTGATGACACTGTGTTCTTTTTTGTCTTAATATTAAGGTAATACTTTCAGATACAAAGTACGTATTCAAAAATACTTATTTTATGAAGTTACCTTATACAGGGTAAAAAACAAATAAACTTTGCATCACATGCGACCAAATTTTAATAGCACAATTTTGATTTATAGTAGAAAAACACACATTTAATATGGCACTACTTTAAAGAAAATATATCTGAAATAAAGCATTGTCAAATCTAAGAAGTTTTATGTAGGTTGCGTTAAGTCTTATTTGGCAAAAGTGGTGCCATTTACAAAATATGGGTAAAAAATACAAATTATCTTATGCAGCTAAAATTTTGCATGTGGGCTAGAAACTGGATTTAAAAAACTTTTTCTAATAACTTTTTTCGATACTTTCAAAAATAACCCTACTTTTGAATTTTTTTTTGGAGAAAATTTAAACTTGACAGATAATGCGAATCGCGTGACTACTATTTTTTTGCTTAATTTTTATCTCGATCGAAGCAGAACTTGATGCCAAAGTCAAATTTCGAATAAAGTTATTAATAAAAAAAAATCCCATATGACGCGGACTTTACTGGTCACACTGTATTATTAAAAGTAAAAACGAAATTTTCTCAAATTTACCTATACTTACTTCTTTTCCTGCATTGATTAACTTATATAAATGTAACTTTTTTAACGTAAGACTGTAGATAATTGTACACCAAAAAAAGGAATTGGTGCCATTTTTAGAAAAAAAAAATAAAAGTCCAATGTGCCACTAGCGAGAAAAAAATATTTAAAATTAATTACTATAATTTTAATCGTCGCTAAAAATAATATTTCTCACAGTTTTAGATGACAGTTGATTAATAGAAAAATCAGGACGCACCGAGGATCGATTTCTAAAAATCGATTTGGGTTATTTTTATGGCAGACTAAAATATAGACGGCCAGAGAGGGCCAAGGTTCAGAGAAGTCCTTGTTATTTTATGTAGCTATTAATATTTTTGTCTTTATGTTATAAGTGGCGTTTCGAAAGAACTAAAAAAACCGTCGTTCTACATTTTAAAACTTTTAGAAACCGGAAACATTATGTTTCATGAAGTTAAATAATAAAAATAATATACAATAAGTCAAAAATGTAGGCGCGAAAAATAAAAAATCAACGCGAAAAATAAAAAATCAAAACTAATTTTTATTTTTTTTGTCAATCTTTTCTACTATAAGTTTTTATTAAACCGGGCTTTGTATACATACATATATATATATACTTACACTTGTATAGAAAACTTGTATCACAGAATATAATATAGTTGCGTAGCTATATATTCTGTGCTTGTATCTATCCAGTTTGAAAAAATGTTATTACAATAATAAGATTATAATTATCCTTTTAATTGTTAGGCGGTTTTTGCATTTTGTATTTAAATATTTTTGAGTAATTCATAAAAGTGATGATCGATGTGGATATCTACTATATTCTGTTTCTTAAAGCTTGCCAACCGAGGGTCATGAGTCGTAAAACCTCAATAAACCATAAGCGTAACAATAATAGGTACCTGATCTTAAGTAATTAAATTATTTATTATTGCATAGGTATACAGAGGTAGCTTATATCATAGAATATTTCCAACTTCAAGTGAGGTAGTTTAGTTTTATTTTTAACGTGTTGTTGTGGTGTTGTGTATAATATAAAAATAATACAAAAATGGCGAATAATTATTCCCCGGTGTTTTGTAAAGGAGTGCTTGACTTAAAAGCAAAGACAATATAGTTTCAAATGTACACGATGCACTTGTGCAACAAACACCATCTAGTACTGTCAGAAACCTAGTATCAGCATGTGCTAATATGACGGCAGTTAGTGATAATAAACAATCTATAGGCTTCTTAGGCAAGGGCGGATCCAGGGGGGGGGGGTCATGGGGGTCATGACCCCCCCCCCCTGGGCGGTTTACATTTCAACATACGTAAAAACTATTGTGGTCAAAAAGAGTGAGTTCATAACCCAGTGCACATTTTTTCTACAAATTGAAAACACTGTTATTTTACGGCGTCTTGCAAAAAGGAACTCGTTACCTACTCATTTTCATTGTAAAAGGAACTTCATTAATACGATTATAATTTAGGAGTATCTCTAAAAAATGTACTAATAAAATCTCCAGTTTTGTATATTTCAGGAGTTGGTTCTCTAAACCTACGTTCTTTTTTCATTAAAAACTCGGCGACTGCCGGTGTTGGATCAAAATGGTCTGTTCCAACTCCATTTAATGACACTAAGAGGCGATCATTCATTGTATCTTCATTTAATGAAATTCTTCCTGGCATTTTTAATTTGTTGTAATGGGAAATAATCCTCTCAGTAGTAATTCAATGAGGACTTATTAGCAATAACGAGACTAAAAGCTTTGTAATATTTCATTAGTACAAACTATAAGTTTTCCTAATTTATTAGCAAGTCTGGTGCCTTCATCGGGAGTATCAATGTCTGAAATTTCTTGAGTTAAAGGCCAGCAATCACACACGGATGTCGCAAAATTGGACACTTCCTCTAAACCGAAGAGATTCTCAACTAATGGTCGGCCTGCGGATATCACTTCAGCTTCGGCAAAAATAAGGTTTATCATATTTTTAATTGTTTCATCTTCTTCCTCTAAAAACCTCTAAAAGTTTTCGCCTGCGGTGCTATTTTTGCGCCTTCGGCGCTGTTTGACCCCCCCAGGGTTAATTTCTGGATCCGCCCTTGTTCTTAGGGAAGGAAAATCTGGAACTGTAGCCCCTCCTAAACAGTCGCCAGGAAAGACACCAGTTAAATATACAAATCTTTCTTGCACACCTTAAAAACTACATACCTACGAATAAATATAAATTATATATAAAAATTACATATAGAAACTAAAAAAAATTAAAATAAGAACGTACCATAATATTACAATTTAAGAGAACAGGTAACTCCATTAAAAAAAAATGGATTAAAACGGTCGAATTTTTTGGCAGATCTGTTCTCTTAAATTGATACACTATTTCACTATCACCTTGTTTTGTTAATGTATAGTATCGGCTAGAACTAAATCAGAAATTTTTTTTACCGTGTATAATTTATTTACAACATGCACGGACAGAAAACAAAAGAAATTCATATTTCATAAATAAAAACCTAGACGACCGCCACTGTCCGAAGATTTATTCTAAATCATCGGATTTATTGTTACAATTTTACAAGTGTGAAAGGTAAAATTAGGGGTGTGCCAATCTATATAGTGTTTAAATTACATGTATTATTGTTACTAAAAGATATAGGTACTTTCAGGCGAAAAATAATAAATTCACCCATCAAGCTACAATTGGTGTTTTGCATTTTTGATGAGGGTGCTGTCAGGAAAACAGACTTTAACTAGGTACCACTAGTACACAGCCCCAGATCTAAGGGGGAGGGCTTACCGGACAACTTTGTTGAGTTTTATCTCAAACCCTATCCAGCTTAAATAGACAAAAAACTAAATACAGAAATTTTAAGGATAAGCGAGGGCGGCAGTTTTAAGTTTTTGGCTCGCTGCAAAAAAAAATTTACATTTTTAAATGTATCTAATAAAAAAATGTGACTTACCTGAAGACAGCTTCAGTCATAATACTCGCCCGCCCGCTTTTAAATAATTGTTTTTGGACACTTTTCCACAAATAAAATATACAACGTACTTTTAAGAAACCGGCAAAAAAGACTAAAAACTTTCAAAAACCCCGCTCGGCGCGCGTACTACTGAGTTTTGCCGGACGAAAATTTCGAAACTGGATGGTGCGCGGACGTTACCTCCCAATTTTATCACGCCTGGAAAAATGCCAACGCTCTTATCCTAGTTTTAAAAAAAGTGTTAAAAGATTGGATTTGTATACCCATACGTATTACAATAAAATCGAAGCGGCGGATAGAGAGAGACGACTGGACAAAAGTCAAAATCCTCATATTTTATGGATTTTTTTATAAAAACTTTTTTGTAAGTTGCAAATATTCGTTTGTATTTTTTATTTATCAAGGTTAATTAGAGTTGGGCATGGTCAATTTACCATGACGTATTTGACCGGTCAAATTCGGTCAAAATATATCAATTTTATTTTATTATTTATGCATTTGTGATCTGTCCAGATTACCTCCTACCACCCAGGAAAATGTTTAGTGTATCGTTATAGCGACGTTATTTATGAAACAATAACGTTTATAACATTTATTAGTGGTTCCCGGAACGGATTCAATCACAATGAAGGAAAGGGAAGTTATTGTTATCCTTTTTTTATACTATTTTCATAGACATTTCCTTCTCAGTCTATTTATTTTCATTTCGTATTTGCCAGAGTTAGGGTTGGCACTTGCATTGCATTTTTGTGAACTAACGACGCGACGTCGCATTCGCAAGTCCAAACCAAAATTTGAAATTGTTTTACCGAAATAAAAGAAGAAAACAAAGTAAAAGGAAAATGTATCTACTGTAGAGCAACTATTGAAATATAAAATGTGTACCTGGATGGACCTAACTATATCATCCATTTGACCACCCTGTATTAAATTTAGGTAAGGCAATAGACTTTTCAGAACAAGCAAAACTTGTTATAAAAAATTAATTTTTTCCAAAATACAAAATAAGAAATTTGGCAAGTAGATATAGTTAGGTTCATCCACTGCAATTTTAAATTTTAATTTATTTCAGTCAATTGACCGGACAATTGACCAAAAATAAATTGACCGGTCAAATCCACAACTCTAATGGTTGATGGAACAAAAATTATACTATACTCTGTTTCTTAAAGCCTGGCAGCACAGCTGAGGGTCATGAGTCGTAAAACCTCAATAAACCATAAGCGTAACAATAACAGGTAAAGTGTATACGAAGTAGCAGTGCTACAAAACATGTCGTGTGTTTATTTTTATTTGTAATATAAAAATAAACCAATTTTGTGAAGATTTGAAACCTTAACGTTGTTTCTTTTACGTATTTATTTATTTATTTATTTAAAGTGTATACGATCTTAGCTGAGACAGACAAAAAAACTAAAAAAAAATTGATGACAGACTTGTCAAGTCCACGTGGATTATCTTCGAACATCTGTATAGGGGGCGATCAGTACAAATTTTGTTATATTTGTATTGTAGTTTCAGTGTGTGATGCAGTAAATTGATCGTACCCCCACCCCAATATTTACGTTATCTCAACTGACTGTGTATGAAGTATACCCATAGATATATATAGAGGCCTATGAGTATACCTGATCTTAAGTAATTAAATTATCTATTATTGCATAGGTATAGGTGGCTTATGTCATAGAATATTTCCAACTTCAAGTGAGGTAGTTTAGTTTTATTTTTAACGTGTTATCAAAAGCTTGTGTGTATATTATAAAAATAATACAAAAATGGCGAATAATTATTCCCCAGTGTTTTTTAAATGTGTGCTCGACCTAAAAGCAAAGGCAATCGTTTTAAATGTACACAATGCACTTGTGCACCTAACACCATCTAGTGCTGTCAGAAACCTAGTAGGTATATCAGCATGTGCTAATCGGCCGGGATGATTTTCACAAAGTCTGTTAAAAACAATCTAATTTTTCTTTCGCTCTCTTCATTTTTCTGCCCAAGACAGGGCCTTTGTGCTAGCCCTTGACTTTCCAGTATGCTGAAGTCTTGTCGGTCTTCTGACTATTCACTTTTTAAACCTCGTGTACACCATTGAAAGCTCCATTACGGCTCAATTCCACTTATTATTTTCTCTTGCTTACAACATCAACATTGTACTATTTACTTTGTTTTCCTGATGATGAGTGTTTCTACACTCGAAACATGTCGAATTATTATGAATTATTCTAGGTTCGCCTAGCTATTCTAATAAACTTGTGGAGAAAGACTTTGTGCTTTTCTAAACTTTTTTTTAGTTTAAACCGGCATTTACAGATTTTGTGGTACATAGTCTTTGCTTTGTTATTTTGTTAAATATTTAAGCGCCCCCTCCTGTGGTTACTCCACTGGGTGCTAAAGAAAACTTAGAAGAAAGTGTCTCAATAGATATAAATTTCGAAATCAACACCCTTTCAAAATTTTGTAAAATGTTTAAAAATCTTATTTTTAATAGCCATATTAGGTATAGGTAGATACTAATCGACACCGTATAGACATCGGAAAATCAAATTAATTACAAAAGGAACAATATAATATTAGATAACGCGTGTAGATTGAAAAAATTAATACGTTTTTAATAGCAATATAGACTTTTGGTCAAGTTTTAAAGTCAATTTTCCTCTGTGCTTTAGCAGTCAAAACAATTAATATTGTACAATTTTTTTGCCAATGATATGTCATCGATAATTGTGTTCATCCATTATAACGCCTGGAAACAAGGAAGCTTTTCATTCTTGAAAAAATAAACATCATGTTAAACGATATGATTTTGACTATAATAAAAATAAAATTTGAAATTTGTCCTTATGCACAGAGGTGATTTTTCCCAAACACGTTGTCGAAACCCTAAAAACTCATTAAAATTCTGGGAAAAACACATTGTTATAAACTACCTGATTCTTTAAAAGTTTGGTATATATATCATCGGATTAATAATATTGAAACTATTCAAAAATACATTTTGAAAATAATTTATGAAAAAGACCACCAATATTCTTCTGATTTACTATTTAAAGATACCTAGCAAAAATTGATATTAAACAAATGTTTTTTTACATGTTAATATAATATATTTTTAAACATAAAAATAAAATAAACTTTATATTAATCACACACATGAAACTCGTCATAAAAATACTATTACATATAAAAATAAAGTAAACAAAACAATAGCACACAAACATTTTTTAAACATCAATCCATATATTTTTGATATGCTACCACAGTCAATTAAAATAAATAAATCATTTCAATCAATTATAATTATAGAAATAAAATGCACCATGATTCAAAAAAGGGCGTGGCACCCAAAAAATGTTTGCCTGCGGCGCGATCCCGATGCCCACCCCCCAAGAACAAATCCTGGCTATGTGCCTGATCCAACAAACCCGAACAAACCCTTTTTTTTTCTGTGCCTGATCCTAGCCAATCGATTACCCCCCCCCCCCAGACGCATGAGCTGGATACGCCGTTGAGCTATATAATGAATAAAAAATATAATATGGTATAGGTAAGTATTATAAATACATGTAGTATTGTATCTTTGTATACTGTAGTGATATAAAATATACCTACCAATAAAATATTGTCATATTCGTTTTATATTATAATCTAGTTGTTTTTGTGCCTGAATTATGAAATATATTCTTGACAATAAATATTATATTATTTAACTAAAAACAGTATTTTACTTCTGAGTTCGGAATTGATAGTTTATACAAAAAAAAATATATTAACATTAAATGTCAATAAGATATTTGAATAAACTTTTATTATTATTATTATTATAAAAAAAAATGACACCATACCGTCCTAAAATAATCAGAGTTTAGGAAACCATAATTTTATTTTGTCATCACTGTCGTTATAGAGTCCTTATAGGAATTTTGACGTTATTGTGCCATCTGTTGCACAGAGATAATACTACCCATAAAGAATCTTAACCATCTTAACGGTCAAACTTCAAAAATCTAAAGGCACAAAATCTAACCAAAAACATAAACAAACAGATAGTTTTAAATATTTTCATTTAAATTATCGGGAAATATAGTACAGAAATACAGAAAATGACAGTGCAAATAACAAACACCATCCTCTTTTATATGTTTATGTGTACGGTAGCTTTTGAGGACTTTATTTACGTCTATGGCGAAGGAAATAAAGAAATGGCAGAGCAGGGCCGAGCTCAATATCAAGTAAAACAATGAAATACAAAATAATGTTTAATAATTATGTTTCGTATTATCTTATACTATACTACAATATTACGTCATGATTTTAACATTCGAATTACAGGAAAAATTTATAATAATCACCATAGCTGGTTTTTGTAGGTTGCTAAACAGAAGAAATTTGTTTTTCCACAACCCGTGTGTATGTTGTTACTCTTTGAATTAATTTAAAAAATTTATTGTAGATAATAAAAGATAGAGGTGCTCTACCAAAGTATGGCCAGTGTTGGCGTACAGCCTTAGAACATCTTAATGAAGGCTGTCGATACCTTTCCGAGGACACACAGAGTGATATAGCATTACACATTACTAACTGCTTTTTGGAGATGTCTGGACATGAAACATACAATTGTGAACTTGACAAAAAGCAGAACTTAAGAGGAATATGCATTAACAGTATGACTGATAGAGCATTTAATGTGTATACAGAATTTTATACTCATACCCAGAACATTTGCTGGTTTTTAAGAGGACAAATTTGGCACGAGACAATAGCAGAAAATACCCTGAAAGTTGGAAAACAATTGGAGGTTTCAGCACAAAATCAAGAAGATTTACTTACAATACAAAGAGAAAGTATTGAACTGCAAGATAGAATGTTGCAGCAAGGCAAATTTTTAGAGAAGGTTTTAGACGACGTCTATGTATCAACCAGGGCCCATCAAGAAATTTTGAAGGTAGGTAAACTATTTTTTAAATTTTTATTAATAGCAAGAGTCCATAGACGATGATAAAATG
Source organism: Polydrusus pterygomalis (assembly GCA_963969555.1). NCBI lineage: Eukaryota > Metazoa > Arthropoda > Insecta > Coleoptera > Curculionidae > Polydrusus > Polydrusus pterygomalis. The sequence continues at coordinate 45,358,825 of OZ018381.1, read as the reverse complement.
GTTACATCAATTTATATATAAATAGATTTTTTTTTAATTTCAGCTGCTAACTCAAAGTGTCACAAGCCTACAAACCTGGATTGTTGGAGAGATATCGTGGATAGATTCTATAATATTTAATGTTTTTGCTTTATTTCTAGTTCTCATATTGACTTCTTCTCAGAGAACTATTACAGCAAGACTACCGTTGTTTTTCATTCTGTTTTTAAACTTGGCAATTGAAAGACTAATATGCTCTTTGTATACCAAATATAATGATGAATTTGATACAAAAACTCTGTACAGTAACATCTACAGTTTTGTGTGGTATTCCAGATATGCTTTTACGTTTTTGGGAGCAGTAGTAATATTGTACACAGCATTTACATATCAAGACATTATGGAAAAAAATATTATTTTACTAAACGCTATTAAAAACCAAAACAAGGAAATTCTGCATTCTATGGAGAAATGTAGGCATAGTACCACTCCACATATAACTTCTTCAAATATAGACTTTGTTACCGAAAAAGAACATCATTCCTTATCAAAAGGCCATAATGAGCATTTTCATAGCAATGGCAAAAGCACAGGCTGTAGCATTATCTCCCCTGCTTCAACTAGGTATGATCGCGAAACTAGTTTGGATGCTCGCGATATCAGTATTGAGCTTCATAGTAGTTTTGCTAAAAAAAAGTTATTTGAGAAGGAAAGTAGAAAGTATAGTTTAAGAAGTCACAGTAGACAGGGGACTCCAGATTCAGGTGTTGTCCATTAACCCTTATAGTTCAACTTAGTTAATTTTGAATGTTTTGTAGATAATTGGTAGTTAATATAATACGCGCTTTTATTATGTTGCTGACAAGATAGGTGGGTAATACAGTAACTTAAAATACTTTATTTTTTACTAAAGACACTTTTTAACCACATAGATAAATCAAAAGAATTAAATTTGTGAAAATTTTTTTATGAACACTGGTTTTAGTATTGAAAATACTACTGGGTGCGTATATACGGGTATATTTCATGAAAAATGAACGCGACATGCACATAAATAACACGGCGGTGAAGTATAAACACCCGAGGAGCACAGGATCGATGACATCATCTAGCTGAGTATTAATATTGTTTTGGGTTTGGGCATTTATTATTATATTTGTTGATATTAAGATAATATGGCCTGGAGAGAGAACAGTAGAAGTCTGAGAACAGTTAGTAGATAGTTATTAATGATAAATGAAACTAGTTCGATGAACACTATAATGAAACGTGTGCAACGTTAAACCACGAAGCGTCAGCCGAGTGGTTTATTTGCACAAGTTTCATTAACAAAGTTCATATCGAACGTGTGTCATTCAAAATTTAATCTACGACAGTGCAAATAGATTTTATTCGTCTAAATTTCATTGATATCAGATAACGTTTTCGTAATTTTTAAAAATTTCAGGTGTCCATATTAGTCGATATCATGGTAACCGCATTTTTGATTGTTTCAATTTCGATAAAATTGAAACAAAGCGAAATAGCGCGGCAGTCTTGGCGTATTACACAGAAAGTCGGGGGAGAATGGATATACCAATCCAAAACATTTCATAGCCGACTTAAGATTTAGACATTTCATGAACAAAGAGTATAAGGACCAGCAGGTAAATGGCTGTGTATAGCTAAAGAAATAATTTTGTCGCTATTTTTGAAAAGGTGGTTTTCAGCTCTCTTCAATTTGTACTATATTTTTTATTTTAACAACACAGTCAAATTTACACATTTCTAAGTATAATTTACACATTTCTAAGTATAATAATTCAATTATTATTTCAAACTAAATCGGAGCATCCATGCCGTCATAATAACGCGTGATAGCGGCACGTTACATATTCACAGATAGGAGTAATGAGTAATCTGTGCTGTTACATAATGGTTTCCTTCTCGCCACTGTATGTGGTAGGTATTTTCAATACGCCCATGATACTTGCGTAAGATGCAAGATCTGTGAATTTTTATATGGAAGTATATCTAGTGGTCAGTGGTGAGTAAAATTTGATGAACTTTTGTGTGCAAAGTTTCAAAGCATTAAAAAAAAGGACTATGAATCTCTATAAGAACTCAACGTTATTTACCCATGAGCCTTTAAGATGGTCAAATATTGGCTCCCTTTAAGTTTTTTAAGGAAATCACTAAGCCAAACTTGCTTGCAGTGTATTCAAAAGTTATTTGACGAAAATATGTATTATCTTTTATGTTCCTAAAATAAATACTTAATGCAGGCCTGAATTATTTCAATGAAGACACCAGCAAATATTTTGATAATTTTGTCAGTGTCAACTTCAAAGTTCGACCAATTTTTTAAATGTTGTCATGTCACAAAAATTCTGTCAGTCAGTTTTCCCTGGTGTTTCTCCAAAAGACGTTCACCCCTATAACTTTTTTATATTTATAAATATTAAAATTAAATTTTGAGATTATGCATAAGAGATAAATCTGCATTTATTGGCATAATTTTTAATTTGTTAGCGCGGTCAAACCGGAAGTGCTAACAATTTGAAAATTGTGCCAATAAATGCAGACTCATCTCTTATGCATAATCTCAAAATTTCATTTTAATATCTGTAAATGCAGAAAAGTTGTAGGGGTATACGTCTTTTAAGAAACACCCGGTAGTTTTATTATTATGAAGTTACAGAAGCATATTTTTTGATTTCGCCTATTTAAAAATAAAAACGTAGAATTTAGGGCCTTCATATTACTATTCTTGATTATATGCTACCTATATTATGTAGATTATACCAAATAAACGATTATAGCCCTCATGTACAATGTGGCCAAAAAGCCTGAAACATTATAGTTTCAAAGTTATTGGTTGTTTTTTTAAATAGTTTTGTGTCTATGTATATATTTTGCTTATATTTGATCTCATATTTGTTTTGTATATTAGATTATTTATAATTTCTACATATTTTGGTGAGAAACTAGAAGTGCATGTTTATTTGACACCAGTTTTTATTGCTTTACCTAATTATGATTTAAAATAGAAGATAATTTTTACCAAAAAAATACTAACCCTGTAAGCACTTTTATTTCTAAATAAAAACTACCCACAAAATTGTAATATTTTCTAAACTTAAACTTAATTACACGTTTTTGAGACTGTATGTATACTCTATACATAGTAATTATTGTAGGTTCAAATATAATTATTACAACTTTTAGAAAATAAAGTTAAAGTAATAAATACCAATGGTTTTTATTATCACATTCACCTATCACATTTGTATAGCTCTTATCCCTTTAACTTTGCTAGTTGTGCCACAATGTCATCATCAGTAAGTTCCTTTGATTTGCCACCGATTTTTCCAGATTCAGGTTGGGGTGCCCCAGACATCTAAGAAAAAATATTGCATTGCAGAAAATAATATAAATTATAATACAGATACAGTTAGTTTTAGTTGTGGATTATGATAAAAAATAATGTATGTACAGTTGACGACAGATAATTTCGTACCTACACTTAACTGTGACATCTGTAAATGCAACTTTTTTACCTTTATTATACCTTTGTAATGTGTTCATTGTTATTATGATATCTGTCAAAGTATTTATTGTCATTATCTTATTTGATTTAAAAATGCCTCATTTAAGTATTATTGAAAAAGCCAGAATAATATGTTTAGTAGAAATAGGTTGGCCTTATGGAAAAATAGCTGATCATTTTAGAGTACCTAGAAGTACTGTTCAAGAAATTGTAAAAAAATGGCACTATCATCAAACACTTGAAAAGTCTTTTGGGTCTGGTTTTAATAATAGAAAATCATCAAATGAAGAGGACCGAATTGGGTGGAGTATTTAAGGCAAAATCCATTTGAAACTGCAGTATCCGCTATGCACATAACAGGATTCCCTACTTCATCTAGAACTGCGCAACGCCGAGTAAGACAATGTTCCGAATTAAGAAATCTAGCAGCTGCATCCAAACCGTTTTTAAAAAATAGTGATAAGGAACAAAGAATTGGGTTTGCTATGCAATATTTTGCTGGAATATTGGTGGAACACTAAACAGTACCTATCCTATAATAATATATATCTTCAGATTTTGGAAAATGTTTTTCTGCCGCGATAGTTTTTGAAGGAAATAACTTTATATTTCAGCAGGATAACTGCCCTGTGCATTCTGCAAGAAATATAGGAAACTGTCGGGAAACTGGTTTAGACAAAACAACGTAACATGTCTGCCTTGGTGCTCAAGAAGTCCTGATTTAAATCCAATTGAAAATGTTTGGGGATTGATAGTAAACAAAATGTACAAAATAAATTTTAAACCACAGAATAAAATAAGAGTTATTTGATAAAATAGAAGAAATTTGGGAGGGGCTAACTCCGGATTACACCAGAAGTATGATTTTGTCAATGCCAAGAAGATTATGATTAGTGTTAGAATCCAACAGCACAGCAATTAAATTTTAGTATGTTGTTTGTTAATAAATTTACCCTTTTTGACTTTATACTTTTGTAGTTTTCCTGGTATTATTTTATAATTTTCTTATTTCGCGGCTGTAATTTAAACACAAAAATATTTAGAAATAAATAACCATTATTACCTATGGTTAAAAATCGTGCATACAATAATTTACAGTTATGTATATAGCTGGTGTTCTATCCATGTATAAGCAGCAAGGTGAGAAACCCGTTTAACCAAATTTTGTTTTAATTGAGTTATGTATGGGCGGAGTGTATGAATTTATATGTCATCATCTATACCTAAGTATGTATATTATCACCTTTCCACTAATTTCAATGCCAATTTCATCCAAAACTTGAGTAACAATGTTATCACTTTCCTCTTCATCACCAGATTCTGTCAGGATATCATCCAAAGTATCATTTACTAAAATGGAAGGAAGTAAACACACTTATGTTTAGTTGCACAAAGGTTTTTAAGAATAATTAACTAACCAGGCAACTTTGACTGTGACATTAACAATCATAAATTACTCACAAACAAAGCTGCCTGATTAGTAAGTCAAGAACTGAGCTAACCAGGCCACTTTGGTTGTGAGAAAATTATTTCTTCCAATGTCACAGTATATATATACACACAAATATTTTTTAAAATTTTCATATAACTCGAAATAAGAAATATTGCATTGATTCTAATCAATACCTATAATCGATAGTAGCAGTAGCCCACATCCAAGATACTTAAGTCTCGAAGGTTACTTTTAGAGCAAATATATGCTGTCATAGACAACAAAATTTCTAGTCTAGGCTATAAAGGTACGGTTTTGAATTTATAAAAGATCAAGTAGGTAATTATAACATTATCAATTACAAAAACTAATTATTTTAAACTCACTCATTTCGTCCGTCATATCCATTTTCATATTTTCACGACTAAAAGCATTTATAGTTGCTGCTAGTTGTTCAGGCTTCATTAACTTGTTCATATCTGACATTGTTTTACCAGCTACACCCATGGATTCTGCAAGTTTCACGTTGGCTCCCATGGCTTTGTTTTGGAACTGTACTCCAGTCACTTTACTGCTAGCAGCAAAAGAACGAGTTTTTTGTTTACGAAGCTGGACTAATTGTTTTGCTAAGATTTTACAGCCCTCAGTGTCGCCATTATTGGCTAGTTTTTTTATTTCCTGTGTCTAGAATAATAGAATACTTGGGTCAGTTCTCAGGAGGTTCATGAGTGGGTGTGGTCTAATAATTAAGTAAGTTACTATTTCTATAGATTTCCACACTTACCAATTTTTTTTCTTCCCTTTCTAATTTAAGTCTATCTCTTTCTAAATCCCTCCCAACCTTTCGTAGGGCTCTGTCGGTTTCCTTTTGCTCCTCTGAAATAAGAATAGGTACAGAAATATTTTCAAAAATCTATTTTTGTAGGCAAATTTTCCAAAACATTACCTTTAGGATCAGGAGTAGACCAGAAATTTAAGAAAGACATACTGGTCAAAGTACAGTTTGGTGGTAAACCAAAATAAATATTAATTACAACACAAATAACAATATTTTAATGATTTTTGTGACTCACTTTTCTACGTTCTCTATTTGTTTATTTTTATAGGTTATGTCATTCGTCAAACTTATATTCAGTGTTGCCAGAGTAACAACGCAAAAAGTCGCCATCAATCAGAATGAAAAGTCGCCACAGCTTTTTTGAGATATTGGGGTTAGAAAACTGTCAATACTAAATAAAAAAAATGTTTTTGTGGAACAAGCTAAATAAACTTTATTATAGGTACCTACCTACACAAAGAATAAAAATAAAATAAAAAAATATTCTGATTCATTGTCTGTATCTGAACCTAATTTAGTTTTTCCTGTTTATTTTCATATATATTATTCATTTTTAAAAAGTGCTTTTCGCCGATTTTATAACTGAAACGACAATCTATTTCTTTTCAAGTCCAACTTTACTCTTAATATATCACTTAATAGTTCAATGCTCATTTTATTTCTTATTTTTTGTCTTCACATCTAGCATAATATGCTAGATGTGCATAGTAGCATAATATGCTAGATGTGAAGACAAATATTATTTGAAAAAGTCGCCAAAAATAAGCTTTTTATTGATGAAAATCGCCGCCACACTCTCATTGAGGCAAAAAGTCGTCATTTTGGCGACTTGTCGCCACAAATGGCAACACTGCTTATATTATAAACATTTCATAGGAAAGGTTTCTGAAGGTGTGGTTTCCCTGTTTGTTGGTAGATGTCACCATAAGTTTGTTTTCTTTGTCGGTTTACAGATGGGAATGCCATGTAAAATTCGTTATTGCTAACAGGTGGCACAACCATATTTAAGTCGTTTGACCATTACGAGATGGCGATATATTCCGAAATTTGTTAAAATCCTACTGTTGTTTTCCGGATTGATTTAAGTTCAAATACCTTCAAATAAGCACACTTGAACGTGTTGTATGAAAGGAGAGACGGTTAGCACTCCCCTAGACAAGGATGGAATAACACAAATACGCTTAAGGCACTCTTAAGCACATTTTTTTCTTTAAATAAATCTTTTTATGGTTATTATAATTAATTCGTCAATCGCTGAAGCGATCGTTTTGCTAGTAGAAAGCTATTTGAATTAAAAATAATGTGATTTTTTAATAATATAGGACTAATAAAGCAATAACATATTTATTTTTATAATAACTAAGAATATTTTTAAAATACCATAACTGAAAAATTCAACGGGTACGATGCATTCGAACCTTTTGACTTTGTGAGCGACTTTGTTGGCGCTAACATGGTTATAGCTGCACGTTTTTTTTTTAACTTTCAAAATGTCTTTATTCCAAACTAACTTTTACAGTTCATTACATGGAAAGTGACAAAATATAGAAAATAATAACCATTAAAAAAAAATAACAATAAAAAAAATGGAAGTTAATCCAATTTAATTCATTAATAAAATCAATTAAAAAAAATTGTATAAATAATTTAATTTAGTAAATATCTCTTTAATTGTTTTTTAAAAGTTGCCAATTTTTTAGTTTTTCTGTTATTTTTCGGAAGATTGTTATATTTTATTATTCCGTCATAATATATTCCATATTTTTTTCCGAAATTACTTTTTACTGGTATAGTTTGATAATTTATACAACGTCTGGTGTTATGATCATGTAATGTCTTATTCTCCTGAAGTGCTATGTTTGATTATTTTTTTCTTTAAAAATAATAGAGTGAATTAGAATACAAATTTTTCATTTATAAATGTTTTGAACGTGTAAATACCCTTCTGGTCTATACAGTGTGTGTATAAAGTCTGAAAACGGCTTAATAACATCACAATTTACTGGCCGATTTAAACCAAATTTGGTACAGTTGTGTAAGAGGATCTAACGCACCGAATGACGATATTGGCGTTGTTGCCAGCTTTTTAGTTTGTCTGGAATTCGAACGAATTTTATATTTTTAAATATAACACTCAGTATATTTTTACATTTTTAAATTCCACATAAAATTGTAATTATTTTTTATTAAATGCATTATTAGTCTATACTTCATAGTTTCCGAGATATTGACTCTCGAAAAGTGACATTTTTGAACTTTGACAGCTTATACCTTTCTAACAGTACGTCTTAGAGCAAAACGGCTTACATGTCCCTATCTTCAATTTTTATTATCTTCCCGGTTAAACCGGATGTAACTCAAAAGCAGGAAATATAGTTGTTCCGGTTTAACTGGAAGTTGATTTTTTGGGAAGATAATAAAAATTAAAGATAGGGACATGTAAGCCGTTTTGCTCTAAGACGTACTGTTAGAAAGTTATAAGCTGTCAAAGTTCAAAAATGTCACTTTTCGAGAGTCAATATCTCGGAAACTATGAGGTATAGACTAATAATGCATTTAATAAAAAATAATTATAATTTTATGTGGAATTTAAAAATGTAAAAATATACTGGGTGTTATATTTAAAAATATAAAATTCGTTCGAATTCCAGACAAACTAAAAAGCTGGCAACACCGCCAATATCGTCATTCGGTGCGTTAGATCCTCTTACACAACTGTACCAAATTTGGTTTAAATCGGCCAGTAAATTGTGATGTTAATAAGCCGTTTCCAGACTTTATACACACACTGTATATGTAGATTTAGTAGATTAACAGTTGGTTCTAAATGTTGTAATTTGTGTATACATTAAATAACTTTATTTTGCTATTTTTGTAATGGTTTTAAGTTTGATAAACAAGCAGATCCCCATGCAGAAGCTAAGTATTGTAATTTTGAATATATTAATGAAAAATATATTTTTTAAGTATTTCAAAGGAATGAAATATCTAGGTACAAAACAGATAGGTACCAAAGGAGATATCGAGTTGATAATATACTGGATATGGTATTTCCAATTTCAATTTTCGTCTAAAACTAATCCTAAAAATTTTGTCGTTTTTAAATATTGAATATTTTCACTATTAAATGTTAAGGGGTTAATGATGGAATTTATTTTATTTTTAGCTAGAAACATAAAAGAAGATTTTGTAAAATTTAACGTAAGTTTATTTGATTGAAGCCAAAAAAGAAGTATTTTTAAATCATTATTAATATCAAAATACATTTCTGCAAGAGTTTTAGCAAAATAAATAATTGTTGTATCATCTGCAAATAGCTTTATATTGCCCTTTAAGTTCATTTGAAACCGGAATTAATGTAAATTAAGAATAATAAAGGACCTTATATTGATCCTTGTGGAATTCCAAATATTATTTCTTTTTCCGAACTTTTTCTTTCCCCAATTTGAACAAATTCTTTACGTTAGCTTAAGTAACTTTGAAGTAGTTTGTGTGTATTTCCCCTTATCCCAATACTGTATACTTTTCTCAATAAAATATCATGGTTTATGGTGTCAAATAATTACATACTTACACGTTACGTCGATATAGTTGGTTTGGTAGGTAATTTGTAAAAAGGCGGATGCTCTAGTCTAAAATTTGTAACAATTTTATGAACTTAATTTACCTATATACTTATTTTAAATTTTAATATGGGTAAGGCAAGTAAAATCCCTTAGAGAAGTAATAATTTAAATTTGATTCATAAATATGTTAAATATACTAGCTATATACAATGTAAAATTATTGATATGGAGTGCCTACAATTTTTAAAATGGAAAACCCAGTATTACGTTTACGTTATAAACTTTGGTGAAAATTCTACACTTTTTAGTATGGTGGCCCTTCTGTACGAATAAGAATTCTATACTTATTTTACCAATTTCATTAACCCTTATTCTTAGTACGTACTATATTTTTATCTTACTATTATTACTCGATATTATACAATTTCCAGCCTATTGTCCATACCTAATCTCCGCACTTAATCGCAATTAACGAAAACACTTCTTGTTCGTCCTTTGGCAGTTTCAACGGGTTTAATTTTATGATCTCTTAAACGTTCGAGCAAAGTCACGATTTCAGACTGAAGATGATGTTCTTGTGATAAAAAAAAAACTTAACTTACTTCTGCACTCGAGAGGTTCGAATTTTTCACACCTCTAACAGATTCATCTGTAACGATTTTTTTCCCTTTTTATGATGGTCTTAATATTTTGCGAATGCACAGTAAAATTATAAACTGTGCAAGCGCTGTTATTTGAACGTGCTGATTTTTTTCTTTGAAATTTTATTGTTTTATCGTATTTATTAAGCTTCGTACCTGTCTTTCCACAAATTAAGTACATAATAATATATTAGATATATGGACATTTTATGGCAAAAAGACCCTTCAAAATAAGTAGCTAATTACCCAAAAAAAATCAATTTTGGTTAGGTAATTTTTTATAAAATGAAAATTAAACTTGCGTCTTATGTCCTACTAGCGTGCCTGCGTTGCAGCCCGTCATTATACGACGTGAGATAATAAGGCGAAACTCAAACTCAACCGTTTGCCGGCCCGTCCACAATTTCCATGCATAAAACATAGTCGGTCTTCGTCTATTCCGACTTCGGATCGATCGTTGAACGGGCCGGGGACCGGTTAGGTTGGGTCGTTCGTTCTCCCTACTCTAATTTATCAGTGTTTCTCTATAATATTATGCATGTATTATACATAAAAACCTTCCCATTGAATCACTCTATCTATTAAAAAAAAAACCGCTTCAAAATCCGTTGCGTAGTTTTAAAGATTTACGCACATAAGGGGACATGAACAGGATAGCGACTTTGTTTTATACTATGTTAAGATAATATACACTCTTTCAGTGGTACACTGAGGAAAATGATCTAATACAATAGGTTTAATTTACTAAGACATAGTTTGTATTGATATAGCCTATCTTTTTTATTAACCCATACTAAATAAATTGCTAGTGTATCAAACCCTCTTTAGTATTAGGTATATCAATTCCAGATTTGCTAGAACAGTGTTTTATTGTTTAGTAATCAGTTCCATTAGCAGCACAGTTTTTTTGATTAATAAACTATTTTAATACAACAATTTTGTTAAGAAATAAATTGTATCTTCTTAATGCGACGCATTTTTTTTCCAGTAAAGCGCTTTACAATTAAGAAAGCAGAACAGCGTCCCTAAAAACGAATTGTATCCGTTATAACCTATAATCAACAATACGTTGGTGGGGGTTCGTAGCGATCGGCAATCGCCGCGCGCTTATTTGTTGCGCAGGTCACATCGTTATTCGGAGTCTGTAGCAGTCCTGTCTGAATTCGAATTTTATTGATCGTACCAATACCTGTTTCAATTAATTTATTTTTACTTTGTATTTAAGTTTTTTTTAATTTTTGCTTGCCAGATAAAGCAGTGTGTGGGCACTTTAAAACAGCCCAGTTGACTGCTTCTCAGTTCACAGTCTTCGCACCCTAAACTTCGTATTTGTGTTAAAAATACCGCTTTGGAAATTTGTTGTATAAATAATAATTTTATCAACGTTGTGCCAAACTTCTTCGACATGTGTTTACTTTTCATTATTTTTCCCTTTTCTATCATATTATGTTGTTTTATGCGGCAGACGTATTTTACTTTAGCAGAAGAAGCAGTTTACAAGTTTATTATTCTATCTGCGGTAAGATGGAAAGGACCAACGGCCCTTTGTCGTATTTAAGGTAAATGGGTGAAGATTGTCTGCCACAATCGACAAGCTACACTCTACAGCTTTTTGTGGCACAACAAACAAAAGGTGCTTGCATGATTGCATAGTCCTATTTAAGTTTTTCATTTTTTATCCAAAAATTACTCCTTTACGCTAATGAGCCTAATGAATAAAAATGTAGCAATTGCTTTTTCTTATAAAATCGCAGTAATAATTTCTTGAAAGCCAATGAATAAAAACTATAGTACTTAATTGCTTTTGTGTCCAGCGATTGCTTAAAAGTGCAGGAATCGCTTCTAGTCGATGCTTTTTCTTACAAATTTGAAGCGATTGCTATCGTTTGCTTAAAATGTGATGAATAAATTAAGGAATTGCTTTTACTAGGGTAGCAATTGCTCTCAACTCTTTAAGGTAGATCGACCCCTGCAGTCAACTTTAGTTCTCCGCGGCATACACGTGCGGCGCTCTTGATTTGTCTCTTCAATTATGGCTGAATATATGAACGTCCGTAAAAGAAAAATCTACAGTTTACGTAAAAATTGCAGATATGATGGTTTCAGAAAGTTATATCGATTTGACTGCGAAAATGTTGAGTGGTTGACAAATTATTTTTTGACTGATACTGGTAAAAGGCGAGGGGGTGCACTGTCGCCTTTAAATAAGACTAAAGGCTTTCTGCGGAAATTGTCGGATCCGGGTTTTCAAAATTCTGTATGTGAAGAACTCGGTGTTCACCAAACTACTGTAAGACATACACTTATGTAATGGATGCAGTTTTGGAGAAGGCCAATATTTTTATTAAATTTCCTACAAGTTTGGTTGGTACGGTTGTGGTTAAAGAGATTTATTTATGTTCCTTCAGTTTGTGAACGAATATCAATCATCACTACTATCACTTTCCTTATATTCACTGAAATCTGCCATAATATCACAAATACAAGTTTCCTATTTTCCACAAAAACATAACAGATTACTATTGTACTAAATAAATAGACCAACGTTGTTGTATTTACGTCAACTCTTTTGCAAAGTAGGCACCAAACTGAACATGAAATTTATAATCTGAACAAGTGGATAAGTCACACGTCGGAACTTGTGTTGAATAAGCATTTGCTACAGAGGTGTAAGAAAAACAGCAATTGCTTCAAAATTTTATTCATATCCAGATCTAGCAATTGCTTTTACTTATAGAATTTCCTAGTCAAGCAATTGCTTTTACTAAAAAGTAATTGCTTCAAGTAATTGCTTTATTTTTATTCATTAGGCTCATTACCGCGAAGCTCAGTGCATGAGTGTAAGCGGTATTTCCATTATGATATTGATGCAAGTGGTCTATGCCTTTTTCGTTATACTCCACCGACGTGCGGTCGCGGCAGGACATAAACTCATTTAAAAGGGTCACCCCCTCTTGCGTAAGTTATGTCGATTCAGAGTTTTTTTTTTATTTATATACAGGAAAAACCGGCCTTTTCAAATTTAGTGTTTAAAAATTCAAAGGGCGTCCATTAAAAGCACAGCTGATTCTTTCGATGACCCGTGTGAGCTACATCAGTGATTTATAAGGAAGTTGGAAGTTTTAGGTGTAGCGATTAGAAAAATTTTAGTTGCTTGACTTGTAAGACAAGAATAATCGGTGATTGGAATTAAACAAATTGTTTTATACGTACGTTTTTATGTAAATAATGTTCTTACAGAAAAAAGTCTTGTATTGGAATGTAAAATTGAATAATATTAATAATTATGGCCCTTTTTGTCATTTATTCATGACGCTGTAGCCAAGAGGGGGGAAAGTGAACAACGGGGATTTTCTAGTTATGATCTTGCTATTCAGTAACATATAGGTATTTGCTTTAGTTTTGAAAGTAAGTAACGAACGATCAGCACAACAAAAACAGTTCAAAGAGTTAACAAATTAAAGGTATCTATAAAAAGGTGTCTTCACTATCACTCAATTCAAAAGATTTATTTGCCACAATTTTTTTCTTCCCACGTTGGGTAAAGTCTCGTTTTCTTTTAGAGCATTTAAAATTTTATTTAATGTTGGGACCTGTCTATTGAAATAAAAATTATGCACATTTCTTCTTATGATACTGTTCACATCCTCATCAATTTAATTTGTATAGGTGTCTTTCCTGGCGACTGGTTAGGAGGAGCTACAGTTCCAGATTTTCTTTCCCTAATTCCCTCAATTCGATAAAGAGTTAAAAGTGGGAAACTTCCAGACAGACTGATAGGGCTGTATATCTCTTGCAGTAGTTGATTCTCTAAACATCGTGTTTTTTTTAAATTCTTGGACCAACCCCCGCTTTAGCAAATCCTGAAACGCAAAAAGGTTTTATATCTATCTGGTTGGATCATCATGCAGTTCCTTCAGGTGTTGTACCCATCATTGCCTTTATCTTACTTGCAAAACACTAGTTTCTAATACAATAATTGAAATCAATAATAGGTCTTCTGCATTCATATTTGGCATTATTGGCAATAAACTTAAACGAATTTAAAATTTGACAAAACCTTACCTGACATTCCTACGTAGATACCGCAATGAAACCTCAAACTGACGTTTAAATAATATTTGCCAAACGTTTCCTTTTTATTTTCCTAAAAATTGACTTGTTAAATCTCAACCGGAAATAGTAAAAGTTGTGTCCACAATGTAAGACCGAAGTCAATATTTGTACATCATCGAAATTTTAGGGTGGTCTATTGAAATGGCACCTTTATAAACCGAAAATAAACCATAGAAATGAAAAGATTACCTGAGAATGGGATACGATTTTTGAGCATTTTAGAATAAATGACCTAAGAGTTACGAGGACTTGTGTGGTCTATTTTCTGGACCACTATAAAAGTCATTGGACTTTGTTTAGATAATGAATTTTTCTTAAAAGATGACGACTTTTGAAGTTGATCGATTGTAATCACGATTTTTTTTCTTATTCGTTAAAAATAATAAATGTGGACTTGACTGGCCACCCGCCAAAAAATTTTGAGATTTTCGAGTACCTACTTATACTACGTATATTATTCCTAGATTATTATAGGCTAGTAATTCATTGAAAACATGTTTGTTGGAAAGAGATGCACTTCATGTCACACTGTATATTGACTGCGCCTGAAATGCTTGTGGTTAGCTTATTTGTGTCCCTGATTGTTTTATAAAAACAGTTTTATAATACAGCTCTAACTGCAATGAAATAGTTATTTATACTACAAGGGATGTAAGTAAATATTTACATCCCGTGAAGTATATAACATTTTTTCTCCTCCCCGCAGAATTTATTCTTGGATTTTTATTAGTTTAATTCGATACTTTTCGTATGGAATTATGGACAGCTTTGACCGGTTTCTATAGCATCATAAGCATTGTTATTTTAACAACAACGTCAAGCTGACAGTTTATTATCAAAAATCGAGAGAAATTGAAAGATATAGATAAATAGATAGATATAGAAGAATCAGCCAATAATATCACTTGCCTGTCGCTGCCATAGACAATTTACCTTTAGATAAACAAACAATAATCACGAATGTGGCAGTTTTATGGCCTCGCGCATGTAAACAAAACTGGGAACTATTAGACATGCGCACTGCAACATTATCGTTTGACGAATGGGAAAATAGACAGGTCCGGGCTTTAAAATTTTAATTCTTGCTCATATGCCACCATAGATGGTTTATTTTACCCCTATTTGGGCATAATACAATTATACAACGGCTGCAACTAGTACTAGTCATTGTTTATATTACAATCCGAGTCACTATAAAAGCACAAACACAATTCACTAACTAAACTACACAAAAACCAGAAATCCATAAATATTAAACACCAGTCCCACAATCCACGATAGCCGATCCGATAGCTAAAAACTTTAGAAAACTACAAGGAATCCGCAGAGAAATCTTAAAACACAACAACAAAAATGGCGGCCGAGCCGGTTCTGGAGAGTATTCTTGAGCGCGTCGATTATTGTCGATAAAGTAGGACGGCCGATAACACGAGGTTTGTGCGCATGCACGAAGGTTCCCCGAATGAAGACAGCTGACCGACGAGTCATGCGCTCGGACGTATTTTTTCACCCATAAAACGTAACTTTTGTTTGCGCAGGAGATAAGCTGTAGGTATCTAAAGGTAAATTGTCTATGGTCGCTGCTGCCAGAAAAATCGAGGAAGAGGTATGAAGCAACGTATAATACTTCAAGAAATGGTGCCAAGCAAAGACTGCTACTGCAGTTTCAGAAACTGTGCTTTTGGCGTACTTTCACGAAAAATCTGCTGTATTAAAGTCTCCATCAATCTTATGGGTGTGAATATTCCATGCTGAAGTCCACACTTTTCATAGAGGAAAACATAGATATTTCCAAGTATCTTAAACTTCGAGCATTTTTAAAAAGAAAAAATGACTGATATAAACCCAAATAATCCAATGTGTTTGACAGAGAACATGTAAATAAATTCCTGTTGGAAGCCCCCGATGATATTTATTTAATGATGAAGGTTGTAATAATGATGGGAATTGCTGGAGCGTGCCGTTCTAGTGAACTCTGTGCAATGAAAATGGACAATGTTGAATTAAGCCATGAAGTCATATTTTTTACTATTCCTGATTCCAAAAATGGAATGGCACGTAAATTTATAGTGACGATGAGAAGGTTTGTTATTTCAAAATAGTTCGAAATTACATTGATATAAGATCCCACATGACGATTTATAATCCTCGCTTCTTCATGCGATATCAAAATGGTATAAGTGCTTAAACCAACCTGTCGAGAAAACCAATATGTTTGTAGGAGTTATTGGAAAAACTCGATTTCTTCAATTCCAAGTAAAATTGCTAAATTTCTGAACTTTCAGAACTTTAAGGCGTATACTGGACACTCCCTCAGAAGAACGTCGGCCACTTTATTAGCGAATACTGGAGTTGATGTCTTTTAGCCCTCAAGCGACATGGCGGATGGAAATCTGCAACTATTGCGAAAAGTTATGTAACGGAGAGCGTCAACAATAAAAAGGAAGTTGCAAATAAAATTTTATACAATATAACAAAGCCAGAAGTCTTCTGCAGTACTTCAAGAGTAACAGAAAACTTTGTTAGAGAGGGACAAATTATGGAGTCAGAACATTTAATACAAATTGAGAAAAAACGAGAAAACATTTATCCAAATTTTGTAAATAATGTTCATAATTGTAATAATTGTACTATTAATACTCATATCACTTAATATTACCCAATTTTTATAAATTATTGTTTTTATATGGGCATAAATTATTACCACCCAAGGGTGGTAAGTTGACTTACAACCCGTCATCAAGGGCAATCGATACCTTTTTGGTAATTGTTACTTACATCCTTCAAAACGGTGTCAAAATGTGTTGTTTACAATATAGGGAGGAGAAAAATAATTTTATTTAGTTGTAAATTAGGTAATGTAGCATAATTTAGCACAAACGAGGCCCTGGCGTCCTGTTTTACCAACTCAACGGTAATAAACTCTAGTTGCCGCTGGATACCATAGAAGGTTTCGGCAGTACTACCAAAATTAAATATGCCGACTATTATAATAGAACAGCAAATTAAATTGGTTTATAAATTTCGGATGAAATATTCTCCTCTTTAATTAAAATACCAACAAAAATTAAGTCATAAAAATAAGCAAATCGAAAACAAAAACATGAAACAGCCAAAAGACATTATTTGAGGTGTTTATCAAGCGATGGGTGGTGGTTGGTTGTTCAATTTGGCTCGACCACCCGCTACTACGGCCATTAATTTTATCGAGGGACCAAATTCAAATTAAACAAATTTAGGAGTTCGGTTCATTTAAATTTTAAAATGAACCTACTTGTACCGTGATGCCAGAACATATTTTTAATTTGTAGGATGTCTCTGGTAATATTGAATAATTAAAGTACACGGGTCCAATCAGACTGGACATGGGTTTATATTTACCTTTAATTAATCTTTCATAATGAAATTATTTAAAGGGAGCATTATTTCTATGTAAACGTCAGGTAATAGATTTGCTAAAGTTTGCTTAGTATAGGGAAGACAGCATTGTGCAATTGAGCATAGAAACCTATAATTTCCTGAAAATTTTCGGTAAAGACTTGACTCTATAGCCGCCAATAAAGAGCGGCCCCAAACAAAAGATCCAAAGGTAACAGTAGGAGTTAAATAGAGACCACCCTTTACGTCAATATATATAGAAAACAAATATTTACGGGATACGGTTGATTTTAGATAACTTTCTTGTCGGCTCTATATAATGCAATGTTTGAAAGAGTGTAAATGAAAAGCTTTTTAATAGAATGAATTGAACTTGAGGAACTTGGTGGTAGGTAGGTAGTAGCGGATCTCCCATTAGGCTGGGTAGGCTGAAGCCTATGGCCCCGGCAAAAAGGGGCCTCAATGAAAATCGGTACCAAATACCGATCTCATGACCGCTTGCATTATGTGCTTAAAAATAAGATTAGTAAAAATAACTAATATGAGCGGAAAATACATAGGCTTACAAGCACGAATAAAACAAGTTAATGCCTCAGCAGATTTTGCCCCTTGTGCTGTGCATTCTTTAAATTTGGTAGGAGTGGAGGCTTGTGTCTGTTGTAATGGAAATGACAGAATATTTCCGAACTATTCAACATTTATTCTCTGCATCCCCACGCCGTTGGAAAATTTTGACTGAAAGAGCATCAATTAAATTTTCTTTAAAAAATTTAAGCACAACGAGATGGTTCTCTCATTATGAATCAGTTCATGCGGTTAATGTAAGTTATCAAAAATTACTTGATACTCTTAAATATATATTTGATGAAAGCAATGAAAAAGCAGATTGCAAATTAGAAGCAAATAGTTTATATAAAAAACATACTAAGCGAGAAACAGCAGTTCTTTCCCTAATATGGGAAGTAGTTTTAGAAAGCTTTAATAGGGTGAACAAAATATTACAAACCAGGTTTAGATTTGTGCGAAGGATACACTTTACTCCATTCACTGCAGTTGTTTGTTAAATCTTTACGTCAAGATTCTGAGCAACAGTACAGAAGTTAAAGAAAATTTTAGTGATGCATATAAAAGAGAACAAGAACAAAAATATTTCCAGATGGGGAAAAACAAAAAGATAATATTCTTACCGGAAAAGAAAATTTTCGAATAGAGGTATTCAATGTTCTTTTAGATAAATTGGGGGTAGAACTTGAAAAAAGAAGTAGTTTATACAAAGAACTTGCAGACAAATTAAATTTTTTAAAAAACTTGGGCAAAAAAAACACTATTATTGAACGTAAATCAATGGAGTCCGTAATATCAATATATAAAAATGATATCGGGGAAGAACTCTTAAGTGAATGCACTCAGTTCCAACATTATTTAAACATGGTATGGTTTAAACAAAATGAGTGTATTACGACTTTTGAAGTGTTAACACTAATTTTTGAAAAAAAACTTATTGATATATTTCTAAATCTGAATACAATTCTTAAAATTTACTTAACGATACCAATAAAAAGCTGTGAAGCCGAAAGTTCCTTTTCGAAAATGGCATTTATAAAAAATAAATATAGGTCAACAATGACGGACGAGAGGCTAAATTGCCTTTCAATTTTGTCACGAGATCTATTTCCAATGAAGAAGTAATCCGCGAATACGTCACAGTTAAGTGCAGAAGACAACAGTTTTTTTAAATTTGTTATTGCTATACAATTAGCTTTAATTTTAATAATGTTCTCGTATTTTTTTTAGTTTAAATAGAATAGATTTTTGTTTACATTAGTCGTTTTATAACAAAAAATAACTACATTATGGAAATTAAAAAAAAAGCATTTCGGGGGGTTGGGGCCCCAGAAATTGAATCAGCCTAGGGCCTCAAAAAACCACGATCCGCCCCTGTAGGTAGGTACTTTTCATATTATACCGTGCGAGCAAAAATTATTTGCATCAAAGAGGGCTTGGATTAAAAAACGTACCTAGGGCTTTGTTTAGATCACAATGATATGGGAACGATATTGAATTTCAAACTACAGTTTAATATTCAATGATATATCTAACCAAATCTAGGTTAAAATTTTGTCAAATTCATATTATGACATGATATGCCAAACTAATGAGTAATTAAATAAGTAGACAAATACAAATTTATTTTTGTTGTTTACAAAATTAACAAAGTAAGATTATGCAGAAAGAAAAAGAAAAATAATTACATAAATTGCTGAAATTGGCCACCGCCATGCTCCAAGCATAAATTCACACGTCTCTTCATATTTTCGAAAGTGTTGACCAGCATCTCTGGAGAAATGTTACCACATTCTTGGATAATCCTTTCTTGTAATTATTGTTCTAAATTTGTATTTACACAATTCATTCTTGCACTTTATAAAGAAATAAATTTAGCTGCTTCTTAAGAATAGTCCTGCATGTTCCATAAGATCTTCCCACTTCTTGGGACAGGCGTCTTATACAATTTATTGGCGTATTTTGCATTATTTCACGAACGTTTGCAACAAGTTCTTCTGTTCTTACAGATGGTCTTCCTGCTCTTTTTTTGTATTGTATAGAACCTGTTTCCCTAAATACAACCACGGTTCTTTTCAGGCAATGATAAAAATCCCAGCAGTAAAAGCAACGTTAGGAAAATGTTCGTGAAAATCGTCCATGCACAAACCAGGATTGTATTGCAACTCACCATTTACTCTAACCCCGTTTCGAAAATACGCTTTAATCATGAATGTTTTGTGCTGTTCCGTAAGGCCCATTGTGTGAATTGTTAAAAAAATTGGAAAAATTAGCGATGAATCAAATTACTTGTAACGACTGTCAAAGATGACGGAATAACTGATTAATTGTTAATTCAGGTAGTTACTGACACCCAACAGGTATTAAGCTCTACGGCTAAGCGTTACATCCTTAGATGCATGGCCCTCTTTGATGCAAATAATTTTTGCTCGCACGGTACAATAACTTAATCATTTTACCATCATGTTTCGCCAGGGAGGGCGCAGGCAGGTTTGTCGAAGTAGCAGAGAATAATATGGCTAGAGTCTAGGGACGGTTCTACGGGGGGGCCTGGGGGGGCCCAGGACCCCCCAACATTTCTGAAAAAAACTTTAAAATATCTCGAGAGAAATACAATCAAGCGAAGGCTACCAAAAATTGTGGCTGCGCCAATGTGGTGCCCCCCCCCCCCCCCCCCCCAAAATATTTTGGGTCTAGAACCGCCCCTGGGCTAGACCACAGGGATCAGTCAAAGAGAAGATAGATCGGATAGCTAAACAACTTGCGCAAAGCAGATGGACAGTGCTGAGAACTTGTAGCATCTCCAAGCAATTGTGGCCCCTACTTGATAACAGGAAAATCGCAGCGTTATTACAGCACAGTCGGAAAGACCTTGCTCTCGTCAACAAGACGAAACTGTTTTGTAGGTTACGTAGGTACATAGTACATACATTGTTGTAAAAATTATTTTTTCCAAACAAGCTTAAAGTCAGATTTTGCTCCTTGAAAATATCGACCAAAATGTCACTCCCTCGAAAAATTTGTACCGTGAACTTTTAATACACAAAGGTTTCATATACCTAATTTACTCTGTAATAAAATTATACTCACGAAAAAATAAATATACAAAGTTGCACCTGTTTTACTTCTTGCTGTGCTAATAACTTCAAAATACCTCACTTTCCTTGGATTATTATAATTTTTATAAAAATACTACCCTTTTTTAAAATACACAAGCATTTTTCAAAAAGACTACCGCTGCTTTTCACAATAAAACCCTTCAAAAGTCAACGGAAAACTACATTATAATATCTTGAAAGTTGATAGGCAGCGTACAAAAAAACTCATAAAATTTTTAAAAGGCCCTTAAGATATGCTGAAATTAATTTACCCCATATAGCGAGGGTAGATTTTTTTCTTTCAGAGCAGATGCTGAAAAATCTAAAGAGTGATCTGGCATTCGTCATGTTAAGATAATTTTTAAGTAGGGTTGTAAATTTTGATATAGTTTACAGGATAATGGAGTGGAGGCAAAAAACTGTCTGGATTTCAAGTGGGTACCTTCGATAGAGATGACTGCGTGGGTGTCCATAATTTGATTTTAGTGTAACAAAAAGGAAAACGTTTACAACTAGGAAAAAATAAATTATTAAAATTTATTTGACGGTATCTTGATAAGAAAATGACTAAATAGCACTTCTTTAGGAAAACGGTAAAAATCTATTTAATTTCCTTAAAGTTATTAAGTTATATACCTTGCGAGCAAAAATTATTTGCATCAAAGAGGGCTTGGATTAAAAAACGTCGGGCTTGGTTTAGATCACAATGATATGGGGATGATATATCTAACCAAATCTAGGTTAAAATTTTGTCAAATTCATATTATGACATGATATGCCAAACTAATAAGTAATAAAATAAGTAGATAAATACAAATTTATGTTTGTTGTTTACAAAATTAACAAAGTGAGAATATACAGAAAGAAAAAGAAAAATAATTACATAAATTGCTGAAATTGGCCACCACTATGCTCCAAGCATAAATTCACACGTCTCTTCATATTTTCGAAAGTGTTGACCAGCATCTCTGGAGAAATGTTACCACATTCTTGGATAATCCTTTCTTGTAATTGTTCTAAATTTGCAACAGGTGTTTTAAAAATAGTGTTCTTTAAATGAGGAAAAACGAAGTAATCCATAACCGTTAAATAAGGTGATCTAGATTCAGTGTCTGATCGAAAACTGATCAATCTGTCGTCGAAAAAATTGCGTAAGTAGTTACCTAATAGTTTCGGCGGCTGTATGGGCGGTTGCACCGTCCTGTTGATTATATCCAAAACGTAGTTCGTCGTCAAGTAATTGCTCCACAAAAGGATTCAAAATATTGTCTCTATACCGCTGTGCTGTAACTGTGTCATGGAAAAAATAGGACCAACAATTCTTCTTCGGGAAACAGCTAACCAGACACCAATTTTTTGAAGGTGCAATATGGACTCTACAAAAAAATGGGGATTTTCACTACTTTACATGCAAGTATTCTGAGAATTCACATAACCGGAGAGGTGGAACCAGGCTTCATCTGAAAAAAATTTCAGGTCTAATAAATCATTTCTTTTCAATACATTTTCTGTAAACCATTGAGAGTAATTTCTGCGTCTTCCAAAATCTGCGGCTTGTATTTCTTGGAATCCTTGAACTTTATAAGGAAATAAATTTAGCTGCTTCCTAAGAATAGTCCTGCATGTTCCATAAGATCTTGTAATGTGCCTATTTGCAATGTGTATAATTTATACATATATTTTTTTTAGCATACATATAATATTATATTTTTCTGCAAAACAATATTTTATTTGTAACTTTCCTAAATTGTCCCTTTAGTCATTAAGATAAATGATTGTAAACACTATTATTGAATCACATGAATATTTCTTTGTTCTTAAGTAAATAAATTGTCATACTGGACTTTCTATTAGAAGATAATTGCAATCTATATTTAACGTAATTAAATCCTCATTATTTTTAACTATATAAAACCACTAGAGAAGTTAGTAAGATATTATTCATTCATTATAATTTTTCGTTGTTAAGATTTAGAAGTAAGTTGTGCTAATTTGCCATCTTGTAAAACATTATAAAAAATACAAGAAGTATAAAATCTTCCAAGTGCCTTTATTTCGCCATCCACTACAAAAATTTTGGTGTCAGAAGTGAAGGATCCCCTGATCAAAGAAAAATCCGAGGTTCAGCTCCCAGTCCCAGTATTTCGATACACCGCTGCAGCCAGCAACAGGAACCTGTAATCCAGGCCATAATCCTACAGGACTACAGCAACGGGACAAAGCCTTACCTACAAGCTACAAGTGGACAAGGTGATGCACGCCGGAAACCAAATATTTTTTATACTGTAAGTCTTGTATTTAACATTCTATGATTTTTTACCCTGATTTAAGCAACGAATATTTCGACGAAGTTTTAAATTTAAATTATAACAAAATGTCACTATCCATCGAACTTGCGGAAAAAATGTTAATTAGGTTTGACGGCACTAAATCAAAGTTACACGATTTTATTGATAATTGCGACAGCGCTATAAAGCTAGTAAAAACTGAATGTAAAGATATTTTATTTGCAATAATTGTTTCTAAAATTACCGATAACGCAAAAGCAATGATTAGAAATCGCGATTTTAAGAATTGGCAAGACCTAAAAACATATTTATTAGAAATTTATTCAGAAAAAAGGACAATTGGTCAGAGACAATTAGAACTAACTTCATGTAAACAAAATCCTGGTGAAAATGTGATATCTTATGCAAATAAAATAGAAAATTGCTACATTCAGTTGATAAATGCCTTAGATACTGAATTACCTCCAGTGGCGCGCGAAGCATGTGTTAATTTATTAAAAAATGAAGCATTAAATGTTTTTATTACAGGATTAAACAAAGATCTTAATATCTTAGTAAAATCTCAAACCCCAAATACACTGGAAAAAGCAATATCTATAGCATTAAACGAAGAACAAGAATTAAAATCAAAATTAGAAATGCATAAATATCAAGCTGTAAACAATTCCTCAGCAAAACTCTGTTTTAACTGTAATAAGCCAGGTCATACAACTATT
Organism: Polydrusus pterygomalis; assembly: GCA_963969555.1. Classification (NCBI taxonomy): domain Eukaryota; kingdom Metazoa; phylum Arthropoda; class Insecta; order Coleoptera; family Curculionidae; genus Polydrusus; species Polydrusus pterygomalis. Next base: position 45,334,680 of record OZ018381.1, on the reverse strand, counting down.
AATTGCAGATTCCAAAGAAATTCTTATCACTTTTCTCGTAATCAACCAAACATCAGGCATTTCTCTCAAAATACTAAATTTTGTCGTTACTGTAAAAAATCGGGTCATTTAATCGAAGAGTGTAGAAAACGCGAATTTAATAATAAAATGAAACAAAATCAAAATAATCAAATTCAAAATCAAAATAGTCGTCCTCCTAATCAAAGTAATTTTTCAAATAATACTAGAGATAAGGGTTCACAAGGAAATTCTGAATTACCTAACTTGCAAAATTTATCTTTAAACTCTCAAGGCCCTCGTCAATCCACGGCCATTACGAGGGGCGTTCACAAGGTAGAGGCCGAATCGCAGTAATTAATCCTAGCTTAACTACATTTGTCTCTCTATACTCATGCAATCTTTCACAAAATCATTCTAACTTTTTAATTGACACAGGAGCCGATATTTCTTTAATTAAATTAAACCAAGTTCATGAAACTAATCAAAAATTTTTCGATAATCCAATTACCTTAAAAGGCATAGACGATAATATCATTGAACCTAATAAAACACTATATTATACTTATCTAAATTTAAAAATAGGAAACAATATCTATAATCACCTATTTCATGTAGTAAAAGATAATTTTCCAATTCAATTTGACGGTATTATAGGAAATGATTTTCTCTTAAAATACAATGCTCTATTAGACTATCAAGAAAATAAACTTAAAATTTTTTCGGACGAAACTTTTTTACATCATTCAGAAAATCTTATATCTAACAACCAAATTCAAAATCACGAAATTGACGAAATAAAAAACGCAAATCAATCTGAAAATAATTCCAATGAATATATATTAAAACCTAGATGCGAAACTATTATTAAAATAAAGGTCATTAACTCTAATATTAATGAAGGTATATGTCCTGATGTACCTATCTTAGACGGCGTTTATCTCTGCCCAAGTATAGTTAGAATAGATAAAACAAAACACGCTATTACATCTATCTTAAACACAACTGAAAAGGAAGTAAAAATAAAAAATATCGAAATATATCTTGACGACATATCTTTCTCTGATAATAAAAATATTATGCAAATTTCAAAAAATAATAACAGTGTTGATTCTGACTCTAGTAGGCTTTCAAAAATCACCAATCTATTACGTACTGATCACTTAAATCAAGAAGAAAAATCTAGCCTTATTAGTATTTGCCACGAATATAATAATATATTTCATTTAGAAGGTGACAAGCTCACAACTACGGATGCCATTATGCATGAAATTCATACTACTCCTTGCTCTCCAATAAATACAAAATCTTATCGCTATCCCCAAATTCATAAAGAAGAGGTAGATAGGCAAATTTCAAAAATGTTGGATGAAAATATTATTTCTCACTCAATTTCCCCATGGAATTCTCCTGTTTGGATTGTCCCAAAAAAACAAGACGCGTCCGGTAAAAAGAAATGGAGAATTGTGATAGATTATCGCAAGCTCAATGACGTCACAGTTGGCGACTCTTTTCCCTTACCTAATATATCCGACATCTTAGATCAATTAGGTCACTCTAAATACTTTTCTACTATTGATCTGACGTCAGGATTCCACCAAATTAAAATGTCTCCTACAGATGCGGAAAAAACAGCTTTTTCCACACCATCTGGGCATTATCAATTTAATCGTATGCCTTTTGGTCTAAAAAATTCTCCTGCAACCTTCCAAAGGTTAATGAACTCGGTCTTGGCAGGATTGCAAAATATTAAATGTTTTGTTTATCTTGATGACATCGTCATACATGCAGATACTTTAGAAAATCATAATAAACGACTGATAGAAGTTTTTCAAAGATTGTCCTCTTTTAATTTAAAAATTCAACCAGACAAGTGTGAATTTTTAAGAAAAGAAGTCATGTATCTGGGTCATTTAATTACTAATAAAGGTGTAAAACCTGATCCTAATAAAGTAAAAGCCGTTTTAGAATTCCCAACTCCTCAGAATCCTAAAGATATAAAATCATTTCTCGGACTCGCAGGATACTACCGACGTTTCATAGAAAATTTTAGTAAAATTACGCTGCCTTTAACAAAACTTTTAAAAAAGGATGCCATATTTCTTTGGACAAGCGATCAACAAAATGCATTTGAAAAACTAAAGAATACGCTATGTACCGAACCTTTACTTCAATACCCTGATTTCACACAAACTTTTTATTTAACAACTGATGCTAGTAATTATGCAATTGGTTCTGTATTATCGCAAAATAAACCTCCTAATGATTTACCTATTGCTTATGCTAGTCGTACACTTAATCACGCAGAATCAAATTATAGTACTACCGAACGTGAACTCTTAAGTATTGTATGGAGTGTGAAACACTTTAGACCTTATCTATATGGACGTCAATTCATTATCTTAACAGATCATAAACCTCTTACATGGTTATTTAATGTAAAGGATCCAGGATCACGTCTCGTAAGGTGGAGATTAATTCTTGAAGAATATGATTATAAAATCGAATATAAACCAGGTAAAACTAACCAAAACGCTGATTGCCTAAGTAGACCTCCTCTTACCATAGATCATAAATTACTACCAAATACGATTGATAACACTGAAATTTTACCTAACACCTCATTATCTAACGTAAACCACACACAAAGTAAACCCATTAACACCTTTAAGGATTTCAATGAGAAGCTTTTAACCACTGTAATTACCAACAATAATATAGAAGAGATAAGCAACAAAATTTCTGATTGCCAAAATAATACATGCATATTTTATTCATGCGATTTACAGATTACTGAACCTTCTCAAGAGGAAATAAATAAAAAATTTAATCACATAGAAAAATTAAAAAAGTTAAATCCAAATCAACTAGATCTTATTACAATAAAACAAGATAACTTTTCAATATTTTATGGATTTATAAATAAACATTATTGGGAATCAATTTCATACGAAGATTTGTTTAATATTTTAATAAAATTAAAAAACAAGTTACTAGAAACAAACCAACAAATTATATTCATGCCTAGAATACAATTTTCCTATAGTAAACTAAATTGGAATAAAATAAGAGCAATGCTTAGATACATTTTTAAAAACACTAACATTACAGTAAAAATATGTCATGATATACTTAAAACTCCTAAAGATTCAGACATACCTATCATACTACACGAAAATCATACTAACCCCACCTCTGGTCATTCGGGTTTTCATCGCACATATAATCGTATCAAACAAACATACCATTGGTCTAATATGAAATCAGATATAAAAAACTTCATTAAATCCTGTGAATCTTGTCAAAAAAATAAATTAGTTCGAAATAAAACAGTAAAACCCATGGAAATCACTACGACAAGTTCTAACCCTTTAGAAAAAATATTTTTAGACATTGTTGGCCCTTTACCTTTAACAGAAAAAGGAAATAAATATATCTTAACTCTCCAAGACGACTTAACAAAATTTTCACAAGCTTATGCTATACCTAATCATGAAGCAATTACAATTGCAAAAAATTTTGCAAATCATTTTATTTGTAAATTCGGTATTCCTAAATGTATTGTTACAGATCAAGGCAAAGATTTCACATCAAAACTATTAAATCAAGTAGCTAAATATTTTAAAATTAAACAAATTAATTGTACTACATATCACCCCCAGAGTAATGGTGCACTAGAAAGAAGTCATGCTACTTTAACCGACTATTTGAAACACTATATAAATCAAGACCAAACTAATTGGGATGATTGGATTGATCACGCTATGTTTTCATACAATACAACACCTCACACATCAACCAAATTCTCACCTCACGAATTAATCTTTGGTACAAAACCAAATATTCCTAGTTCAATAACAAAAGAACCAGAATTTAAATATACTTACGACGATTATCTAGATATACTTAAAATGCGTATGCAAAAATCTCATGAAATCGCAAAAAATAATGCAATCGAAAGCAAAATCACAAATAAAAAATATTATGATAGAAAAGTAAACAACGTTGAATTTCAAGTAGGAGATCTCGTATTTTTATTAAATGAAAAAACTAAACCAGGTAAATCTAAAAAGTTAACACCTCATTATGAAGGACCTTATAAAATTATCGAAGTTAATTCCCCCGTAAATTGTACCCTTCAAATAAAAAATAAAAAATCTAAAGTACATGTAAATAAATTGAAACAAGCCTTTGTTTCAGATGTCTAACTTTATGGAATATTCATCACTGTTCTGGACAATATGTCAACACCCCTATTTATCAACCTGCCGGAATATATTATGAACAGATTAAAAACATAAAAATAACAGAAAGACACTGGAATTTAGTAAGCTACTTAGATTTAAAACCTCTTAATGAAAAACTTAATTTTGTAGAAACATCTTACCAAAAAACCTCTCAACTTTGTCAAAATGAAATTATATACAAAGAACTATTTTTATGTACCACTCCTTTAAATTTATTAAAAACAAATATTCCTGAACTGTTTCAAAAAGAACAAGCCTTAAAAGAATTAATGGGACGTCATAGACAAAAACGAGGTTGGTTTAACATCATTGGTTCAACTTTCAAAACTATATTTGGTACTCTCGATGAAAACGACGGAAATTATTTTAATCAAGCCTTAAACAGCGTACAAGATAATGAAAAACATGTAGTTAATTTACTATCACAACAAATTCAAGTCGTAAGAAGTACAATTAGTAACTTTAATAATACTATAACAAATTTAGATCAAAATAGAAAAATATTTAATGAAAATTTTGAAAAATTAAGTAATTATTCAAAAGATTTAAATAATAAAATATTCAACTTAGAAATGAAACAAACAATCGAAGAACATTTTGCTTTTCTCATGTTATTTACGAATGAACTACAAAACGAAATATCAACTATAATCAACGCTATTCTCTTTGCAAAATCAAATTCTGTTCACCCTTTCGTAATATCACCTCAACAATTAATTAATGAACTAATAAAAACCTTACCTTATTTACCAACATCTGCAACTTATCCATTACCTCTTAATATTCAAAACAGTCACTTTTTGCTTGAACTTACTAAAATTCAATACTATTTTTCTGAAGAAAGAATTATTTTTATTTTAAGACTTCCTCTTGTTAGTCAAAATCAATATTACCTTTACAATCTAATACCTTTACCTGTTTACCGACAGAAATTTCAATCATATCTGTTTATATTGCCAAGTATCAAATTTTTAGTCCTTTCGGAAAATAGAAATGTATATACTACGTTAAATTCACTCGAAAATTGTAAAAATATAGATCAATCTAATATTATATGTGATAATAATGAACCTTTGTATTTTACAAACTATAGACCAATTTGCGAAACAGAATTGTTATCAGTTATGTCAACAATTCCAGAAAATTGTGATACACGTACTTTACACACAAGTACAGAAATGTGGCATAAGTTAATAACACCTAATTCATGGATATATGTTCTTCCAAAAGCCACAGATATTACCTTAAGTTGTGAATCTAAAAAAGTAACAAATTTAATTCTAAATAACACAGGTATTTTAACCCTTACCGCAAATTGCAAAGTTTATACTAGTTCAGTAATGCTTTCTTCTGAACCTATTATTTCAGAAAGTAGTTTCGTACCCATAATACCCAATTTTGAATTCGATGACGATTGCTATAAAAAACCAAGTAATAATACCAAGGAAAATTTGCAATTAACTCCCATTCTTAAAAACCTTGATACTGACTCACTAAATTTCGCTAGTGATAAGTTAAAACACTTAGAAGAGTTATCAGAGGAATTGTCAAATGAATCTTTTGTTAGTAAAATATCTAATAATTCTTATTTTACCTTTATATTTCTTTCTCTTGTTAAATTATTTTTATTATATATAGGATATAAGATCTTTAGGTTTATACGAAATAAATGTAGTCATAGTCATATTGACACATCTAGCAAGTGTGCACAAATTACAAACTGCCTTACCTTTAACATTTGTAAAAGAAAAGTATCAAAACATTGTGAAGAGATTCAACTACCAAATACTACACAATGTGAAATTCAAAATGAAGATACTCCAATAAGACGTAGTGCTAGAATAGCAAAATTAAAAGATACCTTCTAATTAATACTAAATAAAAAGTTTTCATATTATTCAAACTTTTATTTTAAGGAGGGAGGTGTAATGTGCCTATTTGCAATGTGTATAATTTATACATATATTTTTTTTAGCATACATATAATATTATATTTTTCTGCAAAACAATATTTTATTTGTAACTTTCCTAAATTGTCCCTTTAGTCATTAAGATAAATGATTGTAAACACTATTATTGAATCACATGAATATTTCTTTGTTCTTAAGTAAATAAATTGTCATACTGGACTTTCTATTAGAAGATAATTGCAATCTATATTTAACGTAATTAAATCCTCATTATTTTTAACTATATAAAACCACTAGAGAAGTTAGTAAGATATTATTCATTCATTATAATTTTTCGTTGTTAAGATTTAGAAGTAAGTTGTGCTAATTTGCCATCTTGTAAAACATTATAAAAAATACAAGAAGTATAAAATCTTCCAAGTGCCTTTATTTCGCCATCCACTACAATCTTCCCACTTCTTGGGACAGGCGTCTTATACAATTTGTTGGCGTATTTTGCCTTATTCACGTACGTTTGCAACAAGTCCTTCTGTTCTTACAGATGGTCTTCCTGCCCCTTTTTTGTGTTGTATAGAACCTGTTTCCCTGAACACAGCCACGGTTCTTTTTAGGCAATGATAAGAATCCCCAGCAATAAAAGCAACGTTAGGAAAATATTCGTGAAAATCGTCCATGCACAAACCCGGATTGTATTGCCACTCACCATTTACTCTAACCCCGTTTCGAAAATATACTTCAACCATGAATGTTTTGTGCTGTTCCGTAAAGCAAATTGTGTGAATTGTTCAAGAAATTGGAAAAATTAGCGATGAATCAAATTAGTTGTAACGACTGTCAAAGATGACGGAATAACTGATTGATTGTTAATTCAGGTGGTTACTGACATCCAACAGGTATTAAGCTCTACGGCTAAGCATTACGTCCTTAAGGTGCCCACTCACACTCCGGAAATCCTCAGAGGAAAAACTGCACAGTTTTTCCTTGATAATTATACTGAATTGGCCTGAATACACCCGGCTCCACAGACACGCTTCGGTAATACTTAAGGCCAGGCCTGTGCAGTTTTTCCTCTGAGGATTTCCGGAGTGTGAGTTTGCCCCTTTAGATGCAAGGCCCTCTTTGATGCAAATAATTTTTGCTCGCACGGTATATATACCCATTTTGTTCTTCGATCCGTGAATCGTATCACCAATGATTTTGGGGATAGCGAGAACTGGAAAAGCAGTCTTCAAGTTTATGGGCCTAGAACGCGTACTTGGAAATAGGGAAACAGGCAGGTAAGGCTCCCCCAACAATATCTATATTGCTAAAACAAAACGCATGTTTAGAGCAATATGTCATATTTTTATTAGGAATGAAACAAAGCTAACAGGTCCCTGTTATTTAGGAAATCACCTATTTAAGAACAGAATCTGAATTGGACATAATGCAGATATGCTGGAATCCTGCATGCAAGATGGCATAAACTTATTTTATATTTTAGTTTTTTTAACAGTAAGGTAGGTAGTTTTATCAACAAATCATCGCCATTCCCAAGAACTTTATCAGTTCTCATATACACTGACCGGCAGAAAGTGCGCAGCATATGGGAAAGTTTTTTATCTTTAGGTTTAGAAAATTAATTTTATTTTAGATAGGTTCTGCATGTTCTCAAACCAAAATAACACCCATTAAATCCGGTAAAAGTCTTATGGTATACAAGGTAGGATCAAAAATTTGAAATTCCGCTAAGAGTAAAGTACCTCCATCTTTCATTTTAGAATATTTTTTTACTAAGAATTATTGTTTTAATTTTAAAGTTATACTCAAATTCCAAATTTCGCTTATTTTGGACAACAAAATGGATTTAATCGTGTTTTCTGAATAACCCTGTATAAAAAATAAATGGCAACCGAACAGTACGAAAATAAGATTTTCTGCAGACTTTGTTAGAGATAACCGTCGATCATAAGTATGATTAGTTTGTTTTCATAATATTATGGCTTTTTAAAATAAAAACATAAAAATATTAAATATTTTTGCTGCACACCGTATTTTCTTTTCTGAGGGAACAAGTTAAGTTCATCTAATGTATAAAAAACTTATTTAGGAGATGTTTTAAGTCAATGTAAATTAAAAAATATCAGTTAGGTGAAATTAACTTGTTCCTTCAGAAAATAAAATACGGTGTGCAGCAAAAATATTTAATATTTTTATGTTTTTATTTTAAAAAGCCATAATATTATGAAAACAAACTAATCAGACTTATGATCGACGGTAATCTCTAACAAAGTCTGCAGAAAATCTTATTTTCGTACTGTTCGGTTGCTATTTATTTTTTATACAGGGTTATTCAGAAAACACGATTAAATCCATTTTTTTGTCCAAAATAAGCGAAATTTGGAATTTGGGTATAACTTTGAAATTAAAACAATAATTCTTAGTAAAAAAATATTCTAAAATGAAAGATGTAGGTACTTTACTCTTAGTGGAATTTCAAATTTTTGATCCTACCTCGTATACCATAAGACTTTTACCGGATTTAATGGGTGTTATTTTGGTTTGAGAAAATGCAGAACCTACCTAAAATAAAATTAATTTTCTAAACTTAAAGATAAAAAAACTTTTCCATATTATGCTGCACAGCTGCACAGTGACCGGCAGAAAGTGTGCAGTGCACACTTTCTGCCGGTCACTGTATAGCATTTCTGTCAACAGTCTCTTCTTAACCAACACTGAACATTTTTTAGTTCTTGTCGACACATTAAAAAAAAAATTCAGAAGTAATTAACAGTATAATTAAAAATCCCATTTAAAATAGAAATTTGCATTTTGAAACTAGACAAAGGTTAATAAATGTATATTTTTATAAAAATGGCTAAAATAAATAACATCTTTTCTTCAAAACATAATGATACAAGGCTCGCAGAAGGTTGTATCAAATATCAAAGAAACTGCCGATATAACCCACCGAAAAAAACGTATAAATTTTGCCAGAAATTACCCACTGTCCAAGAAAACATCCATTACGTAAACCGACCACTCCCATTTAAAATAAATCAGAACTAATTCTTTACAAGACCTTGCACACCTTGTGCCTTCTGATTTCTTGAGGTTTTACTAACAAAGGGCATAACCGTTTTGCACATGCCCTTCATTTAAGGTATCGATATAATAGGTATAACTAACGAATTCAACTTCGGCTTTTGTATTGGATTTTAAGGGTCTGAAAGTAACAAAAGATTGAGAGAAATAAAGCCGAAAGTCACCAACTGTAACGATACGTCTTCTTCGTGATCGCTGTTTAAAAGCTTTTTAAAAGTATTGTAATGTAATGATCATGCGAAAGGATCTTCTTTAAATTTCATGGCTACGTTCTAATTCTTTGGTTGTGCCTTGATTTTGATCAGTTGTGTTAATCACTTTCTGATGCTTATACTTAGGCTTACCGTCCTCTCCAGTGTCCATATTTTCACTACAAATTAAAATCTTTAAAAAAAAACAACTTGCCGGACTTCCATTGTCTTTATGTTGATACTTAACACAACGTTTCGGTTAGTTAGTATCTTTAACCGTTTTCAAGTGTTAACTAAATTCTAAGGCCACTGTCTTAATAACTATCCATGTGCAATAAAGCTTGATGACTCCGCCTATACGTGCTTATTGGAGTGTGAAGTTTGAGCTGTTGGTTTTGGACCAGAAGAGGCTTCCAGATATTGGGGATATCTATACGTGGTTTACTAAATATATTGGTATTTTGATTCATGAAAGCTGCTTCTTTGAACTTTCGTTTTTTCCAGTGCTGTTCCTTGTCTAAAACCTTGGCTTCTGACCACTGCATATTATGCTGGTTGGTTCATACATGTTCCGCGATATCGATCTCAAAGTTTCACCTCTTTGAGTATGTTTCAGATTTTCTTTAACTCGTACGGGAAGAGGTCTTTCTGCTTCTCCGATGTACGATTCGCCACACTCGCAAGGGATTTGATAAATACAATTTTTTGTGTTTTTATTACGGGGGGATTTACTTTTGTAAGAAAACTTCTAAGCGTATTTCCGGATTTAAAGGCTGTTTTGATATTATAGTTTTTGGTTATCCTTCTAATCTTTTCAGAAATTCCCTTGATATAAAGTAGTAAGAAATGCATGCTACTCTTTCGTTTCTGTATTAGTTTTTACTTCGCGATTTTTAAGTTTTGAGATGGTATTAGTTACAAAGGTTTCAGGGTAACCATTCCGTTTTAAATCTTTTTTGATGTTTGAAATTTCAATATTAAGGTCTTCCGGATTATTGCAAACGTCAGATGCTCTGTGATAAAGAGTTTGAATTATGCCCTGTTTTATGGAGTTTGAATGATTCGATCTATTATTAAGGTATTGCCCCTTGTGAGTGGGTTTCCTGTACACTGAAGTTTTTATGTTTTCAGCACTTTGATTGACGAGAACATCGAGAAAAGGTAGAGTAGAATGTTGAATGTTGAACCGTATCAGCTCTTCGTTGCTGTCTGTCCAGATAATAAAGGTATCATCAACATATCTAAGCCAAAGTTTAGGTTTAATATTCGCAGTGTTAATAGCGTGTGACTCAAACCATTCCATGTACAGGTAAGCCACCACCGGAGAGAGAGATGAACCCATTGGAAGACCGTCATCCTGGGCATAGAACCTATCTTTTACTTGAAAGTAGGAACTACGTAGACAACACTCCAATAGTTCCATCACTCCATCCAGCGGCAAACTAGTGCGTTCTGATAGGGTTGAGTCTTCTTGTAACTTTTGCTTGATGATATGCAGTGATTCCCCTATTGGGGCGTTGGTGTATAAGCTTTCTAAATTAAAATCTTGCTTTGGGTGCTAACGAGTAACGATGATACACCGTTAGTGGATTACTAATTCTAGCTTTCGGAAACTGACCTCAAATTAACATAGTTTGATACTTTCAGGTCAGCTCGTAGTACTGATTCCATATCACAGTGCTTGTGAAGGCGGTCTAAATGCAGAGTCAATCCATAAATTTCAAAAGTCCATACATTAGATTAATAAATTGTTAGTAACTAATTTTGGGGGAATAATTGAGGCTTACTGGTTTCGGATGGTCAAAGTATGCAAGAGAGAGAGAGCGTTTTATAAGAAAATAATTCCTGAAGATAACCATTTTTTATTTTTGACTATTTAACTAGAGTGTTTTACACTGGCAAAATGTCATAGCAACGGCCAGTCTTCTACTGGCAAAATTACTACCTGCACCTACCTGGACAAAATTCACATGTGATTTTTGCCGCGGCAAAATTTTGTCTTTTTTCTAGTTAAATAGTCATGTCGAATACCACTCGAGAAAAAATTGTGTAAGCAAAATTGTTCTCAAGGATTTATTTAAGTTTGTTGCTTTTAAGCAATTTCGCTCATGACATTTTCGACAAAATCACTCGCCTGACGGCTCGTGATTTTGTCAAAAATGCAATTCGCGAAATTGCCAAGCAACAAACTTTCATACCTTTCGAAAATTTTGCCGACAAAATTTTATCTCTTGTGATATTATATATGAAAAAATATCCAAATACCCATTACCACTTTCATATTCATGAGAATTACAGTTCGAGGATGCGTCATTTAATATTTTTAAATTGAAGTAAATCACACTTCCCAATTTGTAGAACGTCAGTGACAGAAGGGGGCAAAAATAAATTAATTTTATATGCGATGATCAGCATTTATAAAAAAATATGTTAGCTATAAACAACAAAAACATCAAATTATATGTTTTTTTTTAATTTCACCAAAATCAAATTTATTTTTAGGCCGTCTGTCATCCGGTGACCACCAACCCACTCACATCCGACTAATGGGAAACAAATCCTTAATTGCGGCTATTTTATGTCATTACCATTACCTTTAAATTGCTTTATTTTGGGTAATAAGTCAGTGGCGTCGAAATTAGTAATAAAAATTATTTTAAATAGTAATTTACGTTACAAGACCGGAAAGTAGTGTTTTTCAGGTCGAGACAAGCATTTCCTAGGCGAGCCGTAGGCGTGTCCTGGAAGCTTGGAGGGACCTGCACAACATTAATTTTCGGTTGCGTGACGTACAATATTTTTTTAAGACCGACACTTCGATATACTTAGGTATAATTTATCCAAAGTCAGTGTGATGACATTCCAATCATTCCATACGGCATACAAACGGCGGTAAACAGTCTCAAAGAGACCGACCTCACAACCAGGGTTGTCAGATCTTTCTTCTTCAATTCTTTAAGTTTTTTTATTAAAAATGTTTCTTTTATATCAGTATTCAATTGTTAGTCAGTAACTTTCTTTGAAAGCTAGTTTGCAAATATACTTTAAACCGAAGAGTTTTGAGTGTGACAGAAAAAAATAACAAGCCATTCATTGTCCTTAAGAAACAATATAACTGAAATCAAGACAAAAAGTGTTTTCAGTGTTTAAAAACAACTAATTAATAAACCCATGTTTCTCGTATATACTTACATTGTGCTTACAAATCCAAAAATTTTGAAGAATTGGCAACAGCATATAATTTGTTATGGTTGCCAAGGGATACTAGCGCCAGTTAAAGCGGCTGGTATAAGCTGAAGCGGTCTCCAGCCCGTTCAACGATCGATTCTGTCAGACAGAGATAGGCCAGTGACCGCCGATGGCGTGGAAGAGACGATGATAAAATATACGTAATTTGGAACTTGTGGACGGGCTGGACAATGGTCCGAGAATGGAGTTCTGGTAAAAAAATTAAAGCATTTTCTGAGCAGTGTCGTGCCGTGTCAGGTTTATTTTTCTGATTTTAGTTTTGTGTATATATTTTTTGAGTTACCTTATATTTATTATTTTAATATAATATTATTATATACAGTGGGTTTATAAAGTGTAGTATGTACAAACACCTAATGCAAAACAAACTTATAAGTGTGTATACGCATTTTAATTATTTGTTTGGGACGCCTATGGTTAGGAAATTCATACTGTTTTATGTCATTAAATTGACCTAAGAAACACTATACATTAAATTATTTTATTTTATATTATTTTTAAATGCGTCGTATGACTTCTCGTAACGGGCTTTTGATTTTACTGGCAATATATCGTAAGTCGCTTTCCTTGCTGCTTCCACAATTTCTTCTGAAATCTCATTTTCCGTGTCGGATAATTCAAAATCTGAATTCATATTGTTAAATTTGTGCACTCGCGCGAAACAAGTTTGACATAAACAACAAATTAAAAATCAACGAACTGTCACTCGACAATACATCGAAATGTTGTTGTCATAGTAACGAAATCAAGGTAGCTTGTATTCTTAAAGAGCGATTGGAAAAACAAAAAACAGTGACCGGAAAAATCTTTTCCGGTGTCTAATGTCAATTTTCCGGTCTTGATCGACAAAACGTTATTTTCTGAACGAAAAATTGTCCAGAAAGTGTATATTTTCTGGTCGGTTTAAAAAAAAAACTTTTAGGCTTGTAATCTGAGGCTTTGTTGTATTTCTTTGTATATACAGAGTGCCATATAACTAAGAAGACATACATCAACAGAAGCTTATGCTTAATTTTTATGATAAAATATGCACAGGTAAATAGATACAAGATGATCCAAATAATAATTTATTTTAGAAATTTGCCTCATGATTCGAAAATGGCTAAACGGAATGATGAATCAAATTAATGTATATACATAGTTATATTTTTTTTAATTTCCATTCCACTCTCGCTGCATTCGCCCTCCATAGCAGCAAATACGTGGCTGAATTTTTCAGGTAAGCCACGGTGAAATTCTTCTGGTGTTTTGAAATGGTTTATTCGCAAGAACAAAACCTTAAAGTTATTTTACGTAACGAAAAGGCTAAGAAGAGTGCAGAGAAGGTAGTTGGGTGCTTTGCATTTTTGTAGCCCGATTAACCTGTTCCAACACACAAAACTATCTTGAATATATTTTATATATTTACGAAGGCTGTTAAAATAGGCTAATAAAAATTACCAATTTAAAAGAATTGTTGCAAATCCATTATAAAAAACAATTTTATGTAAATTAATCACCTTTTTGTAATAAACTCTAATAAATCCATGCAATACCGACATGTACCTTTAGAATTAATACAACATCGTGTAATACAAAGGAATAAAAGAGGAAAACTATTAATATCAAATATCACTCTTGTCCATTTGTAACCGACTTCACATCGTGAAACAGATTGTCTCTCAGCAAGCCGCTTAAAATTCTATAAAACAATCCTTGTATACGTCATCGTATTTAATAAAGTTTTTGCTGCGTGCACAAATGCCAGAAATACCGGGTGGTACAAAACCGAGAACGGTATGAAATACGGAAATTGTTAAGTTGAGGAAAAGTTGTGGATTTTCGGGCTTTTAATTTCTATAAGTTATTCCGAATATCTTCGGGAAAACCTAAATTTTTCTCTCCCTGATTTTTGACTGAAGATATTTAAAAAACAGGAGACAAAACATTTCATTCATAAAACGTCATTTGTTTACAATCATAATACTTATACAGTTTGCGATAAGTTAGAAGGAGATGGTTTTACCCAGTGCTTAGGTTAAAAAACATAACCTGATATCAGTTATCGCCGATATATTAATACGGGGTTAGAATAGTACAGTTTTTACATACCACGCACTGGCGAACCATTATTGTAAGTTAATACAGTGTGACCAGTTGTTTATCATTAATAGCTTTATTCGAAATTTGACTTTGGTATCAAGTTTTTTACCTATAGGTATTTTGTAAATTGTACCAGTTTTGCAAAATAAGACTCAACGCGACCTACATAAAACTTCTTAGTTTTGACAATGCTTTATTTCATATACATTTTCTTTAAGGTAGCGCCATATTAAATGTGTGTTTTTCCATTGAATATCAAACTATAAGAAGGCCATATTAGCCGATTTCCTAAATCTGCTACGTCAAATTCATAGATGGCACAATGAGTTCACCAACAAGAAAGCGACTAACCTTTTCACTACTAAATTAAAACATTGTTGCCGCCTATCTGTTTGACTTGCTGCATGAGTTTTTTAAATTTATTTTTATAGCTTATCGTAAAACTTGATTTCACATAAGTACCTACACCTATCCAAGTCTAGACCTAAAAATGTACCTATTTTTAATCGCTTTGTAGCATATAATATTTTCAACCTTTTGACGTCCCAACGTTAATTACATAAAAACATATTGACCGCCATGTATTCTATTTCTAACAGAACTAAATGACGACTCTCACTATTCAATACCTACTTAGGCTACAACGTATATGTTGGGTAAAATATGAATGATGTGCGGTTTGTATAACTTGGTTTTTATTTGCAATCATTACTACTTTTTAAAATGGTTAAAATAAGTAGGTTTTACTTTCTTACTTAAGAAACATTCAGTTTGCTTGTATTAGTGTATTACGTATTTTGCTATTTTTCGACGAAATAAAACCTATTTTAGTTATACTTGCTGTCGCTTTTTATCTACTTTTATTTGTTTAACATTTAACACCTAATGCAACGGTAAAATCATTATGAAAGTCGGTCCAATTACCCCGGAATAATCAGCGTACATATTATTATCAAAAACATACATTCGGCTGGAATTGAGAACCTCCTATTTTATTGTCTGTTAAAAATGCTTGAATTCTTAAAAATTCCAATAAAATACGATATGCGGCAACACCACGACATCACATCAGTGAATTTAAGACATCTGTTGCCGCGGCGCTGCATTATAACGACAGACAGACGACAGATTTAAGGTTAGAGTTACGATCAGCTCCACAATGGCGGCCAAACCAGCTCCAATACGTCAAAAAATGGGTTGTCAACTTTTCTCGGACATTCGTCATTCTTATATAGTTTGATATTCAATGGTTTTTCTACAAAATCAAAATTGGGCTATTAAAATTTGTTCGCATGTGATGCAAAGTCTATTTGTTTTTGACCCTGTATAAGGTAACTTCATAAAATAAGTATTTTTGAAAGCGTAGTTTGTGTCTGAAAGTAATACACCTTAATATTAAGACAAAAAGAACACAGTGTCATGAGTAAAGTGTTCATTAAGTGGAAATAAATTTTAGTGGTGGGTAAAAAATAAAAATTATCTTATGCAGCTGAAATTTTGCATGTTGGCTAGAAACTGCATTTAAAAAAACTTTTTTAAACAATTTTTTTCGATATTTTCAGAAATAACCCCACTTTTGAATTCTTTTTGGAAAAAATTAAAATTTGACAGATAATGCAAATCACGTAACTACTATTTTTTTGCTAAATTTTTATCTCGATCGAAGCAAAACTTGATGCCAAATTCAAATTTCGAATAAAGCTATTAATAAAAAAAAATATATATGATGCGGACTTTACTGATCACACTGTATATTACAGATCTATGGTTACTACCGTTATGTAATTTTTTTAAAATACGGACCAGGAATTTTAAATACTGTTTTAGGGACTTCTGAAGTTAGAAATTTAAAACAATCCAAATGTTTTTACATTTTAACGTTTTGTTATCAAATAACATAATCAGTATCGTTTCTTAATCATTACGGCCCTGACAGTTATTTTTAGGATTAAATATCAGAATCACAATACAGATACTTAAGACCAATGATGTTCAAGTAATTCTTTTTTTTATTGATATTATTATTTATTTTATAATTATCTATATCATTAACATGGTTTTCACCTTGGACCTCGAAATACCTAAAACAAAAAAAGTGACAATGCTCAATGCTCAATCGAACTTGTCTGGTTAGTAAACCAGTGTGCCGTGTTGTGATGTGATGCAACACGAATCATGCGTGTCCCGGTAACCGGGGCACTTTAATTGTTAGATAATAAAAAATTTCGAACGCAGCTTTTAAAGTTTAACCTAGCTTTTGCTCGCGGTGTTCTTGATTTCCTTTGATTTCGTTGTGAGTAGGTTTGCCCTCGGAAGTTAAAGGCGTTATAGAAACGCCGCTGGGACTACAAGTTTTCGAAACGATTTCGTAAGGGGTAATTTCGGATAGTTGATTAAATTCGCTTCATGAGGTATTATCGCGTGCGAACACCTATATCGCCCAAAATTTGCTGTGATTTAAATTTATATAATGGTAAAATTGCTTTTATAGTATAAGTACTATGTATAGGTAGGACAGCAAAATTCATTTTTGACTTACTTGCAGGTAATAGAGCCATCGATTACGATTTTAGATATGGATAATACGAGAGAAATCCAGTAAGTCCAATAAATATGACCCAATCCTGATGATTAACTGACGTTTCTTTATATTTTGTCAGTTCAATTTTCAGAGGCGTTTTGTCTTATCATGGTTTATCAAGAAAGCTGAGAGTACAAAAAAATAACCGCGAATCCGAACCTGCCAATCCACCAGGATCTCATACATTTTAATCGACTAAAATCCAGAAGTCCCTCTGTCAGAACGGTACAACAGCTAATCACTAACAATTTTGACGGATACGAAGAGTGGCAGTCGGACTGGCAAGGCAAAGTTTCACCGACCTGGCATCCCCTACTCAACTCTAAAGAACCACCACATGGTTTTAACCTGCCCCGTAAGCTTTGGGTTCGACTGAATAGTGAATAGAATACGTACTGGCCACGGCAGAAGTGGGTCGACACTCCATAGGTGGGGAATGCGCTCCAGCCCAGAGTGTGAATGTGGTGCTGCCTCCCAAACAATGGGCCACATTACCCACGAATGCCCGCTAACAGCCTTCCCTGGAACAAGCGGCGACTTGTTGCACGCGACACCGGAGGTCATCTCCTGGCTCGAACAGTTACGCCTGGAGCTGTGATAATAAAGACAATAATAATTGTAACTATGTTTGTGATATATGTACTAGTACCGATGTTACGTAGGGAAAATGTTTGTCCGCCCATCTCTTAGTAATAAGTTAGAATAGTACAAATATGAAGTATCGCAAAGTAAACAGAAATAGGTAGATTATGTTTCCCTCACTCCATCGCATCGGATCTGGCTGGCTCGATGCGTTTTGCTTGATCCTGATCCTTTCATTCAGGCGGCAATGTACGAAAGAATTAATATTTATTATTTATTTGATATTAATAGAATCGAAGCGGCGCGGCGTGCCACCAGCGAGTGCCATCATGAGCGAGATGCAATGCGATGGAGCGGGGGAAACATAATCTACCTACCTCTGTTTGCTTTGCGATACTTCATATTTGTACTATTCTAACTTATTACTAAGAGATGGACATTTTCCCTACGTGTATACCTATATTTACTCTCTTTTCTATGTATGTTCGAATAAACCATAACCTAACTAAATAAGAAAGCTGGGATCCGATGAACCAAGGAAATGTGGTGTACTTATAGATATTTACCTCCAGATAAGCAAACAATAATCACGAAAGTGGCAAATTTATGGCCTCGCGCATGTAAACAGAGTTACACACGATTAGACATGCGCACTGCAACATTATCGTTTGACGAATGGTAAAATAGACAGGTCCGGGCTTTAAAATTTAAATTCTTGCCAAAAAATTGGATTTTCTTCTCAATTTTTTTGATCAGGTTGGGAATTAAGTTAGCGATTTCTG
Source organism: Polydrusus pterygomalis (assembly GCA_963969555.1). Lineage (NCBI taxonomy): Eukaryota > Metazoa > Arthropoda > Insecta > Coleoptera > Curculionidae > Polydrusus > Polydrusus pterygomalis. Next base: position 45,315,975 of record OZ018381.1, on the reverse strand, counting down.
GCATTTTTAGTAGTTGCAATCCTATCAGCTTATCAGTAAATATTAAACACAGTGAACAACCTTAAAACACAACGACAAAAATGGCGGCCGAGCCGGTTCTGGAGTATATTTTGTCGCTAAAGAAGGACAGGCCGATAACACGAGGTTTGTGCGCATGCCCGATGCTGCTGAGAGGGAAGGCAGCTGACCGGCGAGCCATGCGCTCGGACGTGTTTTTTTACCCATAAAACGTAACTTTTGTTTGCGCAGAAGATAAGCTATACGTATCTAAAGGTAAATGTCTATATGAGTGTACATATATGTTATAATGCGTCTAAATAGCTAAATGGTTGTAGCCCGCGGCGACGCGACCTCTACTTACGTAACGGATTTTATTTAAGCCTTTCATCTACCTTATTTTTAAAGCTATACAGAATGTTTCATTAAGGTCGAAGAGCGGCCATATCTCGGAAACTACTGGGCATAGAAACTCAGGAAAAGAAAAATGATAATAAAAGTGGCCATGAGAAAATTCTGGAAATAATTTTCAAGTTCCGCATTGTGCCGCAAGAGGGCGTAATTGAAAAGTAAATTTTTAAATTTTACATAACTCCGAAAATTCCACATTAAGGTATATGTTTGATAACACCATTTTAAAGCTTGGACAATTATGCATCATTTTGGTCTTATGCTCATTGACGTACCGACTTTAATAGGAGTGAGGGAAGCTGTTAAAAGTGTAATCATTTAAATCGCTGTAACTTATAAACGACTTATCCGATTTTAGCAAACTAAAGACTGCTTGGAAGAGAAATGTATGCACTTTGACCAGTCGTATTTAGTTGTTCATAATAGTTCTAAAAAAAAATGCTAGAGGGCGCAATTTCCAATAAAAATACATTTTTTGATTTTACTCCGAAAAAATAAATCATACGGTATAATTATGAGACCATAATCGAGAAGGAGATGAAATTTGCTAGAAAAAATATTAAAACCGCAGCTCGATATCTCCGTTCGTTTCAGATTTATTGCCAAAACAATAATTTTTAATACAAATTGAGCCCTCTAGCAATTTTATTAGAAACTATCTTGTACATTGGATACGACAATTAAAGGTACTTACCTTTCTCTTCCAAAAAAGCTTAAATTTAGTAAAATTGGTTAAGTCGTTTAGAAGTTACAGCGATTTTAATGTTTACAGTTTCACTTGATAAGAGTGGGAGAAGCTATTGAAAGTTTAAACATTAAAATCGCTGTAACTTCTAAACAACTTATCCGATTTTACTAAATTTAAGCTTGTTTGGAAGAACCTTCAATTGTCGTATCTAATGGTACAAGATAGTTTCTAATAAAATTGCTAGAGGGCGCAATTTGTGTTAAAAATTATTGTTTTGGCAATAACTCAGAAACGAACGGAGATATCGAGCTGCGGTTTTAATATTTTTTCTAGCAAATTTTATCTACTTTTCGATTATGGTATCATAATTATACCGTATGATTTATTTTTTCGAAGGAAAATCAAAAAATGTATTGTTATTGCAAATTGCGCCCTCTAGCACTTTTTTTTAGAACTATTATGGACAACTAAATACGATTGGTCAAAGTGCATACATTTCTCTTTCAAACAGTCTTTAGTTTGCTAAAATCGAATAAGTCGTTTATAAGTTACAGCGATTTAAATGATTACACTTTCAACAGCTTCCCCCACTCTTATTAAAGTCGGTACGCCAATGAGCATAAGACTAAAATGATGCATAATTGTCCAAGCTTTAAAATGGTGTTATCAAACATATACCTTAATGTGGAATTTTCAGAGTTATGTAAAATTTAAAAATTTACTTTTCAATTACGCCCTCTTGCGGCAAAATGCGGAACTTGAAAATTATTTCCAGAATTTTCTCATAGCCACTTTTATTATCATTTTTCTTTTCCTGAGTTTCTATGCCCAGTAGTTTCCGAGATATGGCCGCTCTTCGACCTTAATGAAACACCCTGTACAAGAATATGGCCGATTCTAATTTGGAAAAAAATGCTGCTGAAACTTCAAATAATGGAAAGTATGAAATTTTTAGCCCATCATTTTCCTTTTTCGTTCACTTTCTTCATCTACACTTATCCGAAATACAATTTACAATTTTTCTTATTTGGTCACGATTCGTTTTCACCTCGGGTAAAAATTCCTTCACGTATGGGCGTTCCAAATACCCGTATATATTGACACAGGTTTTTAGGCTGACTTCGCCTGAGGCATTGATTTGTACACTTGATGATTACTAATGGTGGTCAATAAAAATACCTGGCGTTAACTGTCATTCACAGGAGACCTAGTATTGTGCTTAAAATCTTTATACCTAATTACATTATCATATTAAAATTATATTTAAAATACTTTGTTGATTATCAAATAGACATTTTTGTGTAGATGGTTTGGAACTCCTCCCAGGACCTGGTGAAAAAAATATTTGGTACGACTAAAAATTCACAAAATATAACATTATAAGTGGAGGATATCAATAAAGTCATACATTCTATTAAAACTGACTGCGTTGGTACTGACAATATTTCAATGGGGATGCTAAAACTTTGCAGTTCGTTTATTGATGTTTATAGTCTACATATCATTAATTGTTATATAGAGCATAAATATTATATAAATATTTTCCTGACTCGTGGAAGGTTGCCATAGGGAAACCCCTTGCCAAAAATAAAAACCCTAAAACTGTTTCGGATTTAAGAATAATTAGCAATGTCGTAAATTCTAGAAAAAATTTTGCACAACCAAATGTACTCTTTTTTTATAACTTCTTCCTGACAACCAATGTGGTTATCGAAAAATTTTTTAGTACGGCCACAGCATTAAGTTCAGTTATAGACGATATCATGACCGCCTATGATAAAGGCCAAGTTAGCCTGTTGATCTTGTCGGATTTTTCCCTTGCTTTCGATACACTCGATCATAGGCTTTTGTCCTCTAAATTACATTATTATGGGTTTGACATGGATTCTGTTAAACTAATATCATCTTTTCTAACCAACCGTGCTTAAAAAGTCGTTGTTGACAACATATACTCCAATCCGATTGACATTCTTTCAGGGGTTCCGCAAGGCTCCATTCTATCTCCACTATTGTTCATTATTTACACAGCAGAGATCATAACTTCTACGCAATTCTGTCAGTCAGACGCTTACGCGGACGATACTCAACTTCTCTTGAGCTTCTCCACAACAAACTACTTAAAAGCGATCCAGTAAATTCATTTCTACTTGGAAACCATTATTTCCCTATCTAATACTCATAATCTTAAATTAAATTTGGAAAAATCCAAAATTTTGTGCTTTGCAAACAAAGGTAATCGTGACACTGTTAAAAATAATGTAAACATTTCTCTAAATGGCGTTCATTTTCCTTATGTACATTAAGCGAAAAATCTTGGTATTGTTTTGGATGAGGAGCTGCACTTCAAAGAACACGTAAAAAATATTAATAAAAAAGCATTTTATTCCTTAAAATTAATTTACAATAATAGACATATCCTCGATCAAAAACTTAAAAGAATGCTCTGCAATAGCCTAGTTCTGTCATACTACTTCTACTGCGACTTCATTTATATGCCTTGTTTACATGAAATTGAAAAGAATAGAATACAAAAAATGCAAAATTTCTGCTGTAGACTGATTTACGGAATAAGAAAACGCGAGCATATAACCCATAAAATGAAAGAGTGTTAATGACTTAATATGAGAAATAGATGTAATTTTCATCTGGGTAATTTTATTCATAAAGTTTTTACCATGGAGAATACATCAAAAAAACTTAAAAATAAGTTCGTTTCCAGAGACAACATTCACAAGTTTAAGCTTCGTGCGTATATCTGTTCAATAAGCCATAAAACATTAATTTATTATTTCACCACTTTTGCTGCCCGGGACCGCGCTTACGGGGACGGAATCGTTTGCCATATTATCGTTAATTTAGTTACTATACCATTAATTTATAATAAATGTCATATTTGTCAGACCAATACATCCGCTGCTATGCATTACACTATTATTTATTTTTTTTATATTAGTATATTTCAAGACGCCTACATTCTCAGTTTAGTGGTTGAGTTGGAGTTAGTTAGCTAGACTTCGTCACTCTGAGTTTGGTCATTTTATTATTTTCTTTTAGCTCTGTACATATTATTTTCTGTTAATAAAAGTATTTATTATTATTATTATTATTATTATTATCATAATGCACCAGGAAATGAATGGATTTTAAAATGCCTAAGACCATTAATAAATCATAAATAGAAAATCCGTCAAAGAATTTGCGAAAACGGTGGTTACACGCCTCTTAGAACTAACCATTTATTTTCTGCCCTGAATAGTATTATTGACAGTCTCAGTTACCCTGAATACGTTGAAAAAGTTTAGAAATCTTTTGTAAATGTCTTAAGAATCATCTTGACTTTGTCAGCGACCATCTGCTAGCGTGACGCATACGTTTTATGTTAAATTGTTTTTCTATAAAGGTAAAATTATCGGGTTGCTTGAAAGATACAAAATTAAAATAGTAATTATTACAATTTTTAAAAATTTGGTAAAACTAATTTATTTTATTTTTAGATTATCCGATTGATAACGAATTTACGTTCCAAATATTACCTTGCTCAAAAAGGACATGGACATGCTGGTTTTATCAGTTTAATCTGTGTTTGAAAGAAAATATTGACCATTGACTTTCGGGAGAGATCTTTAGGAGATAAACATGATAAACAAGAATCAATGAATACCTACTTAGTGGTATTTACATTATCTATACCTACATGTGGGCAATATATTTTTAAGAAGACCTCCCATACCCATAGTTATAGAAATTTTAGCCCCTGTCATTTAGATGTCCTCAATGATTTGATTTGTTGCGAACATTGCTTTTACAATAATAAAATTGTTAGTTGCCTCTCTCGCCTTTGGCTCGTGCCGTAAACTTCATCCTCGTTTTATTATGGCCTACATTATACGCTCGTTAAATAATATACTATTAAAAGCTTGTGAAACTTAGAAAGTCAATTATTATGACATAATTTTAATTTTCATACCTATACTACTTGACTATAAATTATGGGATTTAATTAATTTGTAGCACTCTAGATTGAAAATAAAAAATAAACATAAAAATATTGTTTAGCACGGGAAAAAATTACAAGTGAGATGTCATTCACACACTCATAATGTTATGCTGAACCCAAATAAGTAAAAATATGCAAGATGTCCCATTTAAAATACCAAAGTCAACGTCACTTCCGATCAAACCGGAAGTGCTAACAAATTGAAAATTATGCCAATAAATGCACACTCCTCTCTTATGCATAATCTCAAAATTTCATTTTATTATCTTTAAATACAGAAAAGTTATAGGGGCCTTTTGAGAAACACCCGGTATATAAAAAGGTTTAGAAATTTTTTAGAAAAAAACATCTTCAAAGATTCCCCTTTAGGGGGCTGTAGCTTCCTAGCAAGTGGATATACGACACAACTTTATATGAAGTTCTTAATTTTTTCTTAACCCATCTACTCAATCCCAAATTATTGATCACACCTTTTAGGACATCCTGTATATTATACGATTAAGATCGTCATTAAAATAAATCTTGCAGAACTAGTTAAGATATAAAAGAGTCTTGCAGAACAGAAAAAGGCACCTAGACAACAGATTCTTTAACATTGACAAAGAAAAACATTATTAATAAGGTTAATAATAATTCACGACAATAAATACGGGAAAACACAACAGGAACTACAATCATAAAACAACCGTAACATACCAAAAAGTCTACATTCTTTTTTCTGATAGTACTAAAAACGAACAACGCCAGCGGGTAATGAAAAGTTTGACTTTGATTTATTTGATGACCTCACGGACAATAGTGATGGACACCAATCGTTTAACATTTTTTGGACTCCCGGTTGTTAAAGGCTAACGACAATCGTCAGTCGACAAAGAATAATCTTAAAGATAATTTAAATCTTTATACCACAAAATAGGCATTAGGTTATGTCCATTTAAGGCTATAATCTTCTTCAAAATTGAGATAGTGTTAGCATGATCCAAGTTTAAATATCGTCCGGTTTTATTTTATTAGCTATTCTGTCCTGACAGACTAAAAAGACGATTCAATACGGTTCCAGTAACTTGTACTCTGTTATACCGTGCGAGCAACAATTATTTGCATCAAAGAAGGCTTGGATTAAAAAACGTAGAGCTTGGTTTAGATCACAATGATATGGGAACGATATATCTAACCAAATCAAGGTTAAAATTTTGTCAAATTCATATTATGACATGATATGCCAAACTAACGAGTAATAAAATAAGTAGACAAAAAATTAACAAAGTAAGAATATACAGAAAGAAAAATAATTACATTTATTCTGCGAATTCACATAACAGGAGAGGTGGAACCAGGCTTCACCCGAAAAAATGTCAGGTCTAATAAATCATTTCTTTCCAATAAATTTTTGGTAAACCATTGAGAGTAGTTCCTGCGTCTTTCAAAATCTGGAGCTTAAATTTCTTGGAATACTTTACACTTTATAAGGAAATAAATTTAGCTGCTTCTTAAGAATAGTCCTGCATGTTCCATAAGATCTTCCCACTTCTTGGGACAGGCGTCTTATACAATTTGTTGGCGTATTTTGCATTATATCACGTTGCAACAGGTTCTTCTGTTCTTACAGATGGTCTTCCTGCTCCTTTTTTGTGTTATATATAACCTGTTTCCCTAAATACAGCCACGGTTCTTTTCAGGCAATGATAAAAATCCCCAGCAATAAAACCAACGTTAGGAAAATGTTCGTAAAAATCGTCCATGCACAAACCCGGATTGTATTGCCACCCACCATTTACTCTAACCCCGTTTTGAAAACACGCTTCAACCATGAATGTTTTGTGCTTCCGTAAATCCCATTGTGTGAGTTGTTCAAGAAATTGGAAAAATTAGCGATGAATCAAATTACTTGTAACGACTGTCAAAGATGACGGAATAACTGATTGATTGATAATTCAGGTAGTTACTGACACCCAACAGGTATTAAGCTCTACAGCTAAGCATTACGTCCTTAGATACAAGGCCCTCTTTGATGCGAATCATTTTTGTTCGCACGGTACTTGTCTCCAAAATCCAGTACTTAAAGAAAGTGCTTCGAAAGAATATTGAATTGACATGGTCAAGATGTAGCATATCTACAGCAAGTAAGTGCTAAAATCCAGTACTGAATTTTTTTGACTTAGATTTCTCTTAAAAACACAAAGTTATCCACACGGTACTAAATTAAAAACTGTTTAGCATAATATGCAGTGTTTGAGTTTAGAGGTATTTGCGTTATTGTGAACATATTTTAACATGGTTTAAAGGTAAAAAAAAACTCTCCGATATGATGTAATAACCTTAATTCTAATCTGCGCAAAGACTCTCTCATCAGTTTAACAAAAACTTTGTTTTTAAGCCTTCTATGGTCCTTCGTAAAATGTGTGTAGGCCTATACAGAGGCCTATAGGCCTACAGCCATTACACATAGGTAACGCGATTAAAGTTGCACAATAATAAAAATAATTGGGGATTATACGGAACAAGCAATAAAATTTAGTCATTAAAAACAATGTGGGAGGATTAAAGTATTTACGTTTATCATGAAAGGTAATAATCGCTATTTTCAAAACATAGCTATTACCATTAGTGGCGCCGATGAAGTCTTATTTTCCATTGTTTTTAAATAATTTGATTTTTTTTATATTAATTTGGTCCTCATTTGGGGCCTACACAGAAAAAACTACTACCTTCATATTATGTAATAATTCAATTAAAGTTTTTTATTTGAAACAATTACTTTGCAGTAATCACAAAAAATATAATATAATGACAAGGAATAAAAGGAGGAGGCGCTCCTACCAGAGCGGAGAAGGGGGGAGGTGGAGGCAGTTATATTTCCCAATTTCTATTAATGACCTTGCTTCTATAGACATTGTTGGTCAGTTTACGATTTTTGCTGATGACACCACTACCTTCTGACGTGATTCAAATCCCGATATAAGTTCAAATTTTCGTGTAATGTTTCTAAAATTAGACCATGATGTGATACTAGACCTATGGACCCCAAATTTTGACAAAACCGACATTGTGGTTTTTTTATCTGATATGAATGGTTTGTTTGTATCTTGGACAGGCTTCACCAATAAGAAAAAAGCTAACACCAAGTTATTGGGACTTTGAATTGATGACTGTCTGAAGTTGGACTCTCATCGCTTGGGATTTTCTTGGAAGGTAGCTTCGGGATGCTATGTATTGAGATTAACATCAGTGGAGATTGGGACCACTTTGGCTAAGGCTGGAGGACGCAAGCACGTCTGTCGAACTAGCAGAGAATACTTTGGCTAGACCACTGGGATCAGTCAAAGAAGAGATAGATCGAACAGCTAAACAACTTGCGCAAAGCAGATGGACATGGCTTACAATTTGTAGCATCTCCAGACAATTGTGGCCCGTACTTGATAAAAGGAGAACCGCAGCGCTATTACAGCACAGTCGGAAGAACCTAAGAACCATCACTGCCGTAGTCACCGGACACGCTGAACGTATGCAAATACCAACTAACGACTTCTGTAGAAGTTGCAGAGATGAGGAAGAGGAGGAAAGTATTCAGCATTTCTTGTGTGAATGCCCCTGCCCCGTGAGAAGAAGGTTCAATACCCTGGGCGAACCCTTAGAGGGTCTACCACTCATTGGTGGAGTGTCACTTGCGATATGGAATAATTGTGTTCTGGAGAAATACGTGGAAATACCTGCTGAACTCACTAATTATTCTGCAGAAGCGAGCTGAATTTTTTTTATACTTATTCTTCGGAACAATTAAGCATATTTTGAATTTGAATCCTCTTTACGGCATATCATCACTAATTCTCCCCAATAGGTAATAATTTGAAAATTGCAAATTGCAACAGTTGAAAAGGTAATATACCACGATTTAAATGCTATTGATCTAATACGCATACAAAATTTTAGGTACTGACGTTTATGACACTTCCTATGACCACTTAAAATCAAAATCATTAATACCACATAGTGTTCTTCTTATAATCATCCATAATGCACTTCGTTTGCAACTAGTTTGACTACTTGGGGAATTTTGTTTTCAAAATTTTATTATTTTAATAAACCCGTTGGTTGAGACTGGTTAATTAAATCCGAAAAACACTGCTTTAATGTGTCAACCAATTCATTGGGCGGTTCTTATTGACCGAAGCTACAATCTGAGCAATAATATCTTAAATATTATTTTTACGAGATAAAATCTCCAACATAAAACCATTAAGATATGTTGACATTTTATTAATAATTTATTTTTTAATTAAAAATTAACCACCTGATGGGTTCTAAATAATTGTATAGTTTTAGAAGATTTTGGTTTCAAATGGTAAATTTTAAAATATTTTACAAAAATTATGGTTTGTAAATTAAAACGTATGAAATTTAATCTAACATAAACTTTCGGTGCATTTTATGTAGGTATGAGAGAATGCTACGTTAGACTCCAGCAATAAGGACAACAGATCAATCAGTGTTGCCGACATGACCAACGCATGACGAGTTGATCCCTCGGTTAAAGAAAGGGATCATTTGTGGTGGCGAAAGCAGCTCGATAGAAATTCAGACAATATTCACTTATAATCTCCTTAGCAGCAGAATTATCGGGAATGAATTCTGCTGCGTTGGAGCTTCGGTAAAAAAATTTCATAAATAATTGCAGTTTTTTCTTATTGTAATTTTTTTGCTAAAATGCTACAAAAACATATTTCCGGCGGCTTTAGTTAATTGTAACTAATTAGAGTTTTAGAAATGAAGTTCATTTAAGCCGTTAGTAACTCATTTTTATTACTAAAATGTGAGAACCATTAAATAACAAATTTGTTTTCTGAAATCCAATGTCCTTATAGTTTTAAATTCAAATAAAACTATTTCCGATGAGTTTAGTTTAATATGACGCATTGTATTTTTTACAATAGAAGTTGATTTTACTTGTTACTAACTAAGGTTTATTATCAAAACTTTAAGAACATTGAAAACATTAATTCATTTTCAACCATTACATCTGAAATTACATGTCTACATAGTTTCAAATGAAACTTAAAAAAACATATTTCAGATGAGTTTAGTTGAAATTTTGATGTGTCTCTTTTAGCTCCGGTATTCGATATGTAAAGCAAATTGGTTAGTATCAATAAAAATTATAAGTTAGCAACAAAATGTATCTTGATTTTATTCTGAGTGACTTTTGCCAATAGATATATAGCACTTAATTTTTCACAGAAAAATTGTCACTTATTAATTTTATTAAGTTGATAGGAACTAATAAAATTATCGCGATAATCTCCCGTTGCTTTAAGCAACGTAAACAAAACGGAGCATTCTAATTGGTTGAAAATAAATTTATGTAATTTTCACTAATAGTTTCTATTTATTTCATATAAGTTCACTAATTATTGCATTTAAGGTAAACTTCTCAACGTCATTCAATTTATTGCCAATGTATAACCTTTTTCGCATTGTATTTTTTAGTTTATTATATTATTAACTACCATTTAAATAAAATCAATATCGTCTACACTTTATTTAGGTAGGTAAGTAATATAACTGATAAAATATTACAAAAATATCAGTTTATTTCATTGCTAATTTTGGAAGAATTGTATAGTGAAAGAACAATGACATATCATAATAATAATAATAATAATAATAATAATAATAATAATAATAATAATAATAATAATAATAATAATAATAATAATAATAATAATAATAATAATAATAATAATAATAATAAAAATAATAATAATAATAATAATAATAATAATAATAATAATAATAATAATAATAATAAAAATAATAATAATAATAATAATTTTTTTTTAAACCATACAACTTCTGCCGATATGGTTTATCAGTTAAATCTACGTAGTAAAATTATAGGCATATTTTTTTGGCCCATTAAGAGTTGTTTGATCAATCTACAAAAATTTGATTTATTCCATACCTACTATAATTACCAAAATTTATGTTATCTCCCGGCGTTTTCAAATCATTGTTTTTAGTCCAATCTACTAGCATTAAAAGAACACAAAACGATTAAATCTTGTTTTAGGGTATAATTTTTGTTTCACTTCGAAAATTATTCATGGTTACATAAGAACAAACTTTTGGGATAAACAAATGATTTATATACGTTTTTTTTCAACCGTTTTCTGGTTGGATGAAAAATATTGACAGTGATATGGGTCAAAATGGTCTAATTTGTATTTACCAACTTTATACCCTTGTTATATTAAGCCTTTTTCTTCATAGTCTAAAATTTACAAAGACCTACTTAGTTATGTGAGTTAATTCTATCAAAAATATAAGTTTTTCTTAAATGAATAAATGATTTTGTTCTACAATTTTATACAAAATGTTATGACCGATTCTTTTATGTCTGTCTGTCTAAATCTATAATAATAAAAATATTGGGCAACAATTTTCCTTACAAGAATTCATTTACTCTTTAGACAACAAACTGTTTAATACTATATGTGACAGCAACGCGGTTTTCCACTGTAAGATAAAGAAAATTTCTAGACCTTTGTGTAGTGATAATATCACGGTAAATTAGCCAATAGGAAATAGGAGTTATTGTTACCATAGAATGGGTTATAGCCATTAGTGCTCTGAATACTTACAGTAATTATTAAGTTCTATTAGAAATGTGAGATGGTTTTATAATCTGCATTAGTTTCGACTGGCAGTTGTAATGAAACTTGACATTAATCATAATAATATTTGCTTGCTACGGTTAATAAAGCATATACTTACCACTAAAAATCAGTACTGTAGTTCTCAAAAATTTAAATGGCTTCTAGTGTGATATTGTTCTTGTCCTTTAACATTGCATATGATTATCTATTATGCAACATGATTTACTGAGATGGTAAAATTCCGGAATTTGTCTATCTTTGCTTAAGCTTGATGGTAGTCGTTGGCTGAAACTTGCAAATGTGGTGATTTAACATACGTTTTTGGCAGAAAATAATAAACTTTTAAGATAATCCAATTTATAGATAACTAACTAACTACTTAAATATTTATTATTAAAGTATGGACATTCTGTGTTCTTAAATGTAAATTATGCAAAGAAAATTAGATATTTTGCCTTAATTGTTTATGAATTGTGTGGTTCTTAAACTTGTTTGTTGGTAATTATTTATCAGTTTTATCTTCACCAGCGGAAATCGGATAAATCTTTACACAATGTCCACAAACCATTACCCACAACTTATGGGAAGTGCTCGCCGTGTTCGAAATTCCAATACGTCACGCAAAAGATATCGAAAAGCGAATTTAAACAGAACCCTTGATAAAAAAAATTCTTCGACTGGAAAACATTCTGCTTTTTCGACAAATTCACATGGATAAGATTTCGATCGAGACTTGGAACATTCGAGAAGAAATTTCGAAGAAGTTCAACAATAAGATTACCATAAATATTCGCATTCGATTCTTGGCGGTCGATGTTGATAATCGATATTACTGCATCAAGATACCGATTGGACAGCATAGTCCGCACCAAAAAAAGTATTATCCTATTTCAGCATCATTTTTTATTCTATACCCATAAGCCGTATCCTGGTTAAAGAAGATAAGGAACAAAATTTGTTAGGTCAGAAGCATGCTAATACAGAGGTCGGATAGACTCCCTGATTACTGCAGCATTTTCCAGGCAGAAGTTTTGACAGTGGATAAATCCGTCAATACCCTGCGGGATCGAGAAGCTGCTTTCATATATAGCTATCTATATAGACAGTCAAGCAGCCATAAAGGCAATTTGCTCCAGCAGTACTAAATCAAAATTAGTAAGGCGCTGTCGCAACAATCTCTGCACACTTAATGCTCAATATCGAATGACCTTGTGTGGGGTTCCTGGACACAGCAATAGCAATATATATGGCAACGAGACTGCCGATGCGCTCGCCAGAGAGGGCGCAAGCCTGTCAGTCGAACTAGCAGAGAATAATCTGGTTAGACCACTGGGATCAGTAAAAGAGGAGATAGATCGGATAGCTAAACAACTTGCGCAAAGCAGATGGACAGGGCTGACAACTAGCATCTCCAGGCAATTGTGGCCTGTACCTGGACGGCAGAAAAACCGCAGCGCTATATCACAGTCGGAAGGACCTAAGAAACATCACTGCCGTAGTCACTGGATATTGCCTGTTCGGTAGACACGCTGAACTTATGCAAATACCAACTAACGGCTTCTGGAGAAGTTGCAGAGATGAAGAAGAGAAAAGTATTCAGCATTTCTTGTGTGAATGCCCCGGCCTCGGAAGAAGAAGATTCAATGCCCTGGGCGAAGCATTCTTTAATGATCTGGAGGAAGTGAGCAGTCTGCAACTGGGTTGATTCACTAAGTTTACAAACAGCAGTGGCTGGTTTAAATGAGCTGCCAAGATTCGTCTACCATCTACGTCGTGTTACCCATCAGGAAGCTGATGCGGATAGGTTCCGCGGAACATGTGTGGTACCAGAACGGTCCTTCTAGGACTACGCGTGACTGTTTGGACAATGCCAGAGGTCTGCTACTCTAACCTAACCTAACCTAGGTCAGAAGGAAGATAGAAAGTACAAAAAAATTGTGTTTGTGCTAAAAAAAATACCGGGTATTTCGTATTTTCCGTAAGTATAGAGTAGTGATAGTTTTTGATCGTCGTGTCAAATATATTTCATCGTGCGACATGAACATCATGTCCACCCTTGTTGTACAAACGACTATTGTACAACAAGCACGGAATAATAATTCCCACGACTATGAGTGTTTGCGGCATGAGTATTTTCTTTCTTTCAGAAACTGGTCTGTTCATTATTTTTATCGATTATCGAACATTTACCTTAGATTTGCTTGGTGCAGACAAACTAAATACTAATGAAATATGATATTGGATATAACAATAAGTCATTTTTATCGAGTATTATTGTCAACATTATTGCCCATTGTTTTCAGCAGTTCGAGACATAAAGACGAATATAATTTTAAACGATCCTGAAAAAAATATGGGTATGAGTATTGCTGTAGCGGTTATAGTTGTTTCTTGAACAGGTAGGGCTGAAACCTTAAGTGGAAATACTGATTTTAATAAATTTTTACGTACCTAATAGTGGGCATACATTTTTCAATTTACTTAAATATATTGCTCTAAAAGAGGGAAAAAAATCATTTTTCTACCAAAAACAATCTGAACTACTTTATTCAGTAAAGGTCAGGTGAAATATTAGCCGAAAATTTCCCCTATAAGAATTCACTTACTCTTTATACAACTGTTTAATACTATATGTGACAGCACCGCGCTTCCTACTGCAAGACAACGACAATTCCTAGATAGTTGTATAGTAATAATATCACGGTAATTTAAGGAGTTAATGCTACCATAGAACGGGTTATAGCCGTTATTGCTCTAAATTCTCACAGTAATTATCAAGTTCTATTGGGGGTGCAATGTGGTTTTATATACTGTATTAGTTCCGACTGGTAGTTGTAATGAAACTTGACATTAATCATAATAATATTTGCTTGCTTCCATTAATAAAGCATATACTTACCTTATCATTAAAAATCAGTGCTGTAGTTCCCAAATATTTAAATAGCTTGTAGTGTGATATTGTTCTTGTCATTTAACATTATAATTATTTATTATACAACATGGTTTACTGAGATGGTAAAATTCGTCCATAGATTATAAATTCCAAAGCTAATGATGGGTTGTGCGAAATAAGAATCTTATATTGCCTTATCTGACATGCAAAGTTTAAAAAAACTGAAATACAAATAAAAATAAATTAATTGAAACAGGTATCTAAGGTATTGGTACGATCAATAAAAATCAAATTCAGACAAGACAGCTAGAAGACTCCGAACAACGATGTAACCTGCGCAACAAATACGTTGAAACTAATTCTATGGTGCGCGGCGATTGCCGATCGCTACGAACCCCAACTAACGTCTTGTGGATTATAGGTTCTAATAGATAGGATTCGTTTTTGGGGACGCTGTTCTGCTTTCTTAATTGCAGAGAAAGCGCTTTACTTGAAGCAAAATGCGTCTCATTAAGAAAATACAATTTATTTCTTAACAATATTGCTGTATTAAAAGAATATCATTGCAGGGGCGTCATTTCACATTTCTCTTGGGGGGGGGCATACCTAATTTCAAAAAAAAAACTTTATGGTCGAAAAAAAAACACTTTAGTGATGCCAAATTAAAAGAAAAAAAAATTCTTTTGTAAAATATACATTAAAAAAACAAAGAAGCTCAGACCTTAACACTAAATTAATGATATATGTACTTAATAATTTTTTTTATTTTTTTTTACCCTATCTTTTTAGAACTGTCAGCTCCAGTTCACATTTAAAACTTTTTAAACTTTAATTTCTAATTAAGGAATGTCGAGAGCCAAGATTTTACTTCTACTCTTAAACAAAGAATGTCTACATGACATACATTTTTTATAACATCTACAATTTTCAAATTTTATTTTTAATTTTCTCTCCTCACACTTAACGGTGTTGTTTCACCAATATGTGACCTCACACAAAATTATTTCTTTATTAGTCCCTTTAATTAGTCAATTGAATCGACTCTTCATTTTACTTAATTCTTTCTGTTCCTTCTTCACAACAATCAGCTTCTTTCTCTTTTGATTACAAATACTCCTACATTGACACATAACTTACTGTTGTGATAACTTTCTGACTTGGTTTCTGCTTATATTTTACGAATGGCCTCTCGTTAGGACTATCATTATGTTTGCAGTTTCTCCAAATACCTAACTCTACCTTTTCATCATCTTGTAGCTCCGTTTGGACTGTTCGCACCTATTGTATTTCTTATTTTCCTTATTCTATTCTCCTGATGACGAATGTATATATATTCGAAACATGTAGAGAATTTACCTTTCATTAAAACTTTATTTTAATAAACCAGTGAAAGAAGACTTAAAGTGTCTTATTTCTCTCCTTTCACTAAATTAATGGTTTAGTGGGTAACGGCGATGCCTTATTATCAATGATCTGCTAGCTAGCAGATCATTGCTTATTATAGCAAATTCGTTAACTAGTTTGTAGAAGTACACTTAGTTGCACAAAAATTGCTTACAGATATTGAATCCCACGATATATTTAAATGGTGACATACATGTATTTTGCTTTTCCATGTACCTACGCATTTTCTCTGCAACAAAGTGTACAAACTATATGCGATGCGGTAAACCGTAGTAGGTATATTTAAGTTAAAAGATGTTTTTATTTGTAAAAGCCAAATTTTGAATTTTGTGTGTGAATACACAGGGGGGGGGCAAATGCCCCCCCCTGCCCCCCCCAATTGACGCCCCTGTATCATTGTTCAACAAGACTGTGCTGCTAATGGAATTGATTACTAGATATCAATAAAAACACTGTTCTAGCAAATCTGGAATTGATATAACACTAAAACGGGTTTGATACACTAGCAGTTTATTTAATATGTGTACTTAAAGCAGAATCCCCAAAATATTTTTTAAAAACTATGTAATGTAATGTAATGTTGCTGCTTTTGGCTTGTCTCTAATAATCCCAAAGTTTCATGGTCTTAATATTTTTTTGCTTTGTATAATTGATTTTTTGTTGGATTTATCGGGTTTTGTATGAAATTAGAATTCTATTGGGTTTTGCTTGGTTTTTGGATTCTCAAGTTTAAGCAAATTCAAACTTTTTTCCAGTCGTCAGATTTCTAGTTTTAGAATATTTAGTATTAAATTATGTAAAAACAATCAATTTAAATTGTGGCAGTTCTAACACATCGAATTATTTCGAATTTTAATAGTGCTAGCCTGCTAGGTCAAAAGAATGCACAAAAATGATTAAGAATCCGTACTTAGCTCTGAAAATGCCAAAGTCGATTTATCGTTTTTTGCACGTTTGCTTCTCAGGTGTAGACATTTGCCTTATGTTCGGTTAACAAAAATATAAGGAAAACCGATAGTCATGGAAAACTGAAATTTTGCAATTTAACCTATAAAATATTAAAAAAATTAAAGATATACAAAAATTATAATAATAACATCGACTGAAAGTGACAGTATCTTTTAAAATGATAAAACAAATCCAAAATCTGCACTTAACTTGTTCATTCACTTTAAAATTTAAGTAAACATTCTTAACTTTGTTTATAATTCTGCAAGTATATTTCAATCATCAAAGTTGTTATATTTAACCATTAAAGCAGTCAAGTATAAACACTCATAATGGGATATTCAAACAAAGTTGCTTTAGCAAGAGATCCTTCGGAATGTTTATGTCTTTGGCAAGTTTTATTGTTAAATTTAAACGTTCCAAATATGACACTTGATCCTTTCATTGTACATGTTACACATCGTAAACGAATACAGTTTAATAAAAACTTATGTTGTTCAGCTGAGAGTTTATTTATTTTCATTGACGTGTGGGATTTTTATTCATCTTGTTTGAATATCAAGTAAAAATAAAAAAATGCCGGCAAACTCTGAAAAAATTGAAAAAAAAATTTAAGAAATTTATTAGATACAACTGAAATATTCATTTTTATTATAGTAAAGTTAAAATGGCTGAAGTTAATTGATTGGCGACATCTGCAAGGATATTGTTCGTACCAATACCTGTTTCAATTAATTCATTTTTACTTCGTATTTCAGTTTTTTAAACTTTGCATGTCAAATAAAGCAATAGAAAATTCTTATTTCGCACAATCTATCATTAGTATTGGACTTTATAATCTATGGACGAATTTTATCATCTCAGTAAACCATGTTGCACAATAGAAAATCATATGCAATGTTAAACGACAAGAACAATATCACACGAGAAGCTACTTAAATTTTTGAGAACTATAGTACTGATTTTTAGTGGTAAGTATGCTTTATTAACAGTAGCAAGCCAATATTATTATGATTAATGTCAAGTTTCATTAGAACTGCCAGTCGGAACTAATACAGTATATAAAACCAGATTGCACCCCCAATAGAACTTGATAATTACTGTGAGTATTCAGAGCAATATTGGCTATAAACCATTCTATGGTAGCAATAACTCCTATTTCCTATTGGCTAAATTACCGTGATATTATCACTACACAACAGTTGAGCAATTTTCGTTGTCTTACCGTAGGAAAGCGCGTTGCTGTCACATATATTCTAGTATTAAACAGTTGTATAAAGAGTATGTGAATTCTTATAAGGAATAGAAGGCTGTTAGTTTTCTAAGTGATCATTTATTTGTCGTTTTTTTTTTCCAAAAAACGGCCAATTACCCCGGTTTGTTCCAGTCCCCCAGTTAACTATAGTTTAATGTTAAAAAAAAAATTAATTGATAAATTAATTGAACCAAAAAAGGAAATTTTGTCATTACATTTCTCCATTACCCCTAGGTGACAACAATGTTAGCTTAAAGTACATATTATGAAAAAATGATAGGTTTGCACAGGGCGTCTATAAATCTTGAGCAACACCGACAATTACTTCTTCTTTTAGGTCAGGCAAACTTACCGCTATAATATATTTAACTAAAAGTAAATACTATTCATAGTAATATATGTATTGTGCTTTATATCCTCCTCTTTTACCTTTTACATGTTTACATGATGCACAAACATCACTTACATTTTTTCCACGTCCATTTTTGTACAATATTTGAAGTGAGTAGGCGTTACATGTATGTTTGTGAACTTGACGGGTATACATGGAGCTTTGTAGTGTGACTACGTTTACATTTAAAAAAATATACATCTTTACCTACTAGGCACGCACAACAAAATTCGCTGATCCAAATATGTAAGAATTCATACGCTCAAAGTGCTTAAGTACAATGTTTTTTTTTCAAAAATTGCTAAACAAAGTTTAAGGTTCCTCTCATTAAACAACTGAAGAAAGCCTTCTATTCACATACTCTTTATACAACTGTTTAATTTTATATGACAGCAACGCGCTTTCCTACTGTCAGATAATGAAAATTGCTAGACCGTTGTGTAGTGATAATATCACGGTAATTTAGCCAATATGAAATAGGAGTTATTGCTACCATAAAATGATTTATACCCATTATTGCTCTGAATACTCTTAGTAATTAATTATCAAGTTCTATGGGGGGGGTCTAATCTGGTTTTATATATTGTATTAGTGGCTATTGGCAGTTGTAATGAAACTTGACATTAATCATAAGAATATTTGCTTGCTATGTTTAATAAATACTGACCATTCAAAATCAGCGCTGTAGTACTTAAAAATTTCAATTGCTTTTAGTGTGATATTGATCTTGTCGTTTAAGATTGCATATTATTATGATTATCTACTATTATGCAACATGGTTTACTGATATGGTAACTCCAATACTAAGGATGGGTTGTGCGAAATAAGAATATTCTATTTCTATTGCTTTATCTGACATGCAAAGTTTAAAAAAACTTAAATACAAAGTAAAAATAAATTAATTGAAACTTATTGGTACGATCAATAGAATTCAAATTCAGGCAGGACAGCTAGAAGACTCCGAACAACGATTAAACCTGCGCAACAGATACGTTAAAACTAATAGTACGGCGCGAGGCGATTGCCGATCGCTACGAACTCCCACCAACGTCTTGCGGATTATAGGTTCCAACGGATACAATTCGTTTTTCGGGATGCTGCGCGCTGTTCTGCTTTCTTAATTGTAGAGAAAGCGCTTTACTGGGAACAAAATGCGTCGCATTGAGAAGATACAATTTATTTCTTAACAAAATTGCTGTATTAAAAGCAGTTCATTATTTAACAAGACTGTGCTGCTAATGGGAACTGATTACTATCAATAAAAACACTGCTCTAGCAAATCTGGAATTGATATACACTAAAGCGGGTTTGATTCACTAGCAATTTATTAAATATGGGTTAATAATATAATATAATACACACTATGTTTTAGCAAACCTGTTGTATTATATAATTTTTCTCAGTGCAAAAATCTTGTTACAATAGGCAGTATAGTTTTAAATTGGTATTGTTAAAATTAAAGTAAAAGACAAAACCTGAGAATCAAATGATGAAACGAAAAAGAAAATTAAATGAAAAAATTAAAAAATAATGAAAATTCAATTGACGCACTTTTAAAACGCATAATAAGATGTAAACAAATTCGCTAAAGCAACGCTTAAAGGTAAGATAGCTGATGAATAAGCTCATTCTTTTATTATTTACTTCTTTTATTTGCCCACATTAGACTTTCATCAATAATAGTTGACAAAGAAATATTAATTTAAAAAAAAATCGATATATTTTAATAATAAACGTAATAAAAGGCAACATAGACTTTAGAACGTTTAGGTATTTAATTATTATTTTTTTTAACTGCCAAACTTTACTTGTTTTAAATTTATACATTTCCAAACAAACGTAGTTATCTCTTCACGTCTCTTCAGCAGTTAATCCATTATAGATTCTTCCTAACAAGCGACCTCTTGAACCGAGCCGTGGTGTACGAAGAGACATCGAGTAGGCGTTGCTAAAAACCTTTACAAAGCTTAATTAAATAAAGAGTATTTTAAAGGTATTTTAAAGCTTTTTCGTCGCGTATTGATTGGAAGTAATTTATGATTTCCTTTGAAGTCCTTTGTTGGATGATGATTGGCAATTACTGGAAGTTAAAGAGTGCGGATTAATGTGACAGTACAATTACGACTATTATGACAATGTCGCATTAAACTTGTTAGACGGTAAACTCCTGCAATATTTTGTACGTAATTTTGCAATGACAGATTCTAAGAAATTTTCTTGTAAAAATAAAATTTTATTAAATTAAAAAATAAATTATTTTTATTGCATTGCATACACAATGCATTAATTTTTTTATCTTCCAGGCTTTACGTTTAATAATTACATAAATTTATTTTCAACCAATTATAAGGCTCCTTTTTTTCACGTTGCTCATAGCAACGGGAGATTATCGCGATAATTTTGTTAGTTCCTGTTAACTTAATGAAATTAATAAGTGATAATTTTTCTGTCAAAAATGAAGTGCTTTATATCTATTGGCAAAAGTCACTTAGAATAAAATAAAAATACATTTTGTTGCTAACTTATAATTATTATTGATACTAACCAATTTGCTTTACATATCGAACACCGGGGCTAAAAGAGACACATCAAAAATTGAACTAAACTTATCGGAAATATGTTTTTTTTAAGTTTCATTTCAACCTATGTAGACATGTAATTTCAGATGTTATGGTTGAAAACGAATAAATGTTTTTAATGTTCCTGAAATTTTAGTAATTAACCTTAGTTACTAACAAGTAAAATCAACTTCTATTGTAAAAATACAGTGCGTCATATTAAACTAAACTCATCGGAAATATGCTTTTTAAAGGTTTATTTGAATTTAAAACAATAAAGACATTGGATTTCAGATAACAAATTTGTTATTTAATGTTTCTCACATTTTAGTAATAAAAATGAGTTACTAACGGCTAAAATGAACTTCATTTCTAAAACTCTAATTAGTTACAATTAACTAAAGCCGCCGGAAATATGCTTTTGGGCATGTTAGCAAAAAAATTACAATAAGAAAAAACTCCAATTTATGAAATTTTCTTACCGAATCTCCCACGCAGCAGAATTAATTTCCGATAATTCTGCTGCTAGGGATATTATAAGTGATAATCCCCGACAGATCGAAGCAGTCGGTGTCATCAACTAAAATTAAATATTTCAATATAATTATTCCATAAAATTTATACTTTATAATATCTCTAATGCCTTTATCTACCAGTACCATGGCAATAACCTTCCTTAATAGAATGTCAAGTGCCTAATTAACTTAACTAAACGTCATGTCCGTTATCATTTAAAGTACACAGACGTCCATTATATATCGAAATTAAGTTTACCATAGTAGGCCTCTGTTTGAACTAATTGAATTGCTTCTCAGTCAGACAAGATGTCTTTTGTATTTAGTCAATTTAGGTTATGGTAAAAGAAAGTTGGTCCAATGAAAGGTTTTCTATGTATAGGGTCATTTGTTAAAAACAAAAAAGTGTACATGGGTCAGCAGGATTTGTGGACTGTGTAGAACATTTTCAACATCTTATAAAATAGTTTTTCATACTTTGTCGTTAGTCTATTTTGTTTTAAAAGTTATTTATTTATTAAAAAATACATCAACGGTTTAAGATAAGTATAGGGCATAATTTATAAAAAACGTCTATAAGTGATTGTAGAATATAAAAATGTAAAAATATACAATATGTTCTATTAAAGTTGGTGTTGGTACTCACGACAATGGCACTAAAAGAAGTGTATGTAATATTTGTTTATTATAATATTTGTAAAATATTAAATGATTGTAAGAAGTAGTATTTTAAAAACGATATTTTAAATAATACGATAATACCTGAGGAGTTTTTGTTATTTTCGTACAAAAGAAAAATGGTTTTGTTACACTATTATTTCATTCACACATTCACATTAATGGACTTTTAACTTTGCCGAATTTTAATTTTATACAGATACACAAGTATTAAAAACGAATGCGTTTACACCTCATAAAGCTAAGTTTAGGGACATTTTTGGTCTTTTAGGACATTCAAGAAGTCCCATTAAACCAGTTTAAAAGTCATTTAAAATATTTAACAAAAGTCATTTTAAATATTCTACAGAAGTTTTATAAAGTTGAGTGTAAAGGAATCAGCGTAGCGTAGTTTTATTCTTTTCTCGTTTTGAATTTGTTCCAGCTTTCAACCTTTTGTAGTAAAAACGTGTTTCAGGATTAAGAGGTATTTAGCGAAGATATTTCTTTTCATATCTGACTTCATTAAATTAAGCGTTATATGATAAATTATGAGAAAAATTTCTTTGCTCTACTCTATACATATAGAATGATATTACCTACCCTTTACCACTGTACAATTTGATTTCGGAAAAAAATAAAGGTATCATTCTTAAACATTACTTTCAACTTTGGAAATATTATATTTACACGTTTAAATCACTTCCGGTTATACCGGAAGTTATGATAAACTTTGGTACCATGTATATTTTATCTTTTTTAGATACCTTATTTGAACCTATTAATAATAATCTATACCTATCTCTAACCGTTTTTGAGATATAAATTAAAGACAGATCTTTACATTCCATAACTAATAAAAATAAAAGAAATAAAATTTAAAATTAACACACTCAAATCAAACAATAATTATAGTGAAATTTTATCAAAAAAAGTTTTACAAGCACAGGTGAAATTATATTAAGATTAATCAATAACTGCCTAAAATATGGAGAAATACCTGAAGATATAAAACGTTCTTTAATAACACCAGTTCCAAAAATTAAAAATACGAAAAATAACTGTGAAATGAGGCCAATAAATTGGAAGCGAAGCGTTGACAAAAATGAAGTTGTATTGGCAGTATTTTTGGATTTTAAACGTGCTCGCAAAACAATGGATATAAATTATCAAAAAAATGATATCAGTATGGATTAAGGGGAGTTGTTTATAAATGGTTTCAAAATTATTCAAGTAATAGGCGGCAAAAAACAAAAATTGATAACATTTTTTTCTAAAAAGGAATATAATAATATTGGGGTACCACAACGTAGCATCCATTAAATAATATGACAAATATTTTGAAAGTTTTATTCAAATGTTTGCTGATGATACTTTATTATATATAAATGTATAAATTCTTGATTGTATAGAGATTTTAAATTTTGGATTAAAAAATATATCACACTGGTTACAGATAAATAAATTAAAATTAAATGTTTCTAAAACAAAATTTATGGCTATTGGAAATAATGTGAATAATACAGTACAATCTAAAATTGGAAAAAAAATATTTAAAAAGAATTTGTCAAAATTTAAGTTTATTTTCACGAAAAACAATTTATAACACTATAATTTTACCTTATTTTTGATATTGTTCAACAATTTTATACACAGCAAATTATGGGGTATTTAATAGACCCCAAGTTTTGCAAAATAAAGCTATGCGTATAATTTAAAATGTGGATAAATATACGAAAATAAATTTAATGTTAGAGAAACTTCAATGGTTAAATGTTAAAAATTTAATATTTCTTTTGATTTGTACTTTTATTTATAAAATTCAACATAACTTACTGCCTTCTCATTTAAAAGATTTTTTAACTCAAAATTTTGAAAATCATAACTATTCAACCAGGAATAACAAAGATTTTTGTCTAAGTAGTGTATCAAAATATTTAACATATAAATCGGTTTTCCATAAAGGATTGAGTTAATATAACAACTTGAATATTTCAATTAAATCACAGAGCTCTTTAAAAAATTTTAAAAAGTCTTTAAAAAATTATTTATTTAAAAAACAAAATGACTGATAATTTTTTTTTTATATTTCATAGATGATATTGTTAAATTATTTTAAATATTTTATAAAACTTTTGTTAAATTGTAGCAAATTGCTAAATAAATCTTGTTACTACTACTACTACTACTACTACTACTACTACTACTAACACAAATGGAGGTTTTAAGATTTTTTGAAATTGCCTATAATTCCCAATCTACTAAAAATACGGCTAGTGACATATTAGGCATTTAGCTAGAAAATTTAAGTAAGCATCTGTATACTGTTCCTTCCCGGCAACTGTAACAAATTTTTTCCCACCTTCATTTTTTATGAGCCAGGTACCAATATATACTTTTAGCACCTGCAATGACCTATATAAACAGAAACCCTTGCGCTCAACCAGGTTCCCATGACAATTTCGGGTACATTATTAAGAACCCATGCAACAATGAAATAATTTATGAATATGTAACATAACACTTTTGGACTAAATGGGGAGGTTATTCAGGATATTTTTCGTTTATCTCTGAAAAATACATTTATGAAAACGTCTGCGTGTGGTATCGCGTGTTACTACCCATTAAAGATTAAAATTGACACACAATTATTGAAGTATTGGGATTTTCTTGTAAAACTAAAAAAATATACGAATTTTTAAAGATTTTTTTTCAAGAATTCATAAATAGGTCCTCAGATTTATCCGTGTGATTTTTCACCCTTTGTTGATCCTGTACCAAACACCTTTAACAGAGTTTAAATGGTGATGGACCACTTCTGTATATACGTCCACAGGTAGCAAAAGTGTTAAAGATGATGTTTTGCGATAAAACCAGGTCTTTTCATGCCAACAGCGATGAAATCAAAATTTATTAATAAAGAGTAAAAGAACTGAGATTTTTGACAGGATAAGGATACGTTTTATTCGCGGAATATAAAAAAGAGTCTGTCACGAAAGATAGACGAAGAAAGAAGTTCATGGTTGGTTGTTCGTGAAAGAATTTACAAAAATTGTATTTTACAACCGTCACAATATAACCCTGTTTGTGCTTTAGTGGCAGTGTTTACAGATACACTGTAAAATTATTTCATGTAAAAGTACTTGCTTGGTAACAGATAATATCGTCGCTCGCATTACGTAGGGGCCTAAATCGGTTTTTGTAGTTTTTCAGTAGAGCGATTTAAAGAAATCAATGGTGCTTATTTTGGATACAGCATTGACAGCAATTTTTTATTTAGGTTTATTTTTTTACAGTTTCCTAGATAAATCAATCTAGAATGATGAGACATAATAATTTGTAATGAAGTTTTACGGGTTTTGTAAAAAATAATTAATTATCAAGATAGGCCCCTTCGTAAAAACAATAACACATTCTGATTTGTACATAAAATAAGATAGGCCCCTGTGATATTAATAAAACATTTTGTTTTCAAAGAAAAGGGAGCGAAATTTTTAAACTTTAAACATCATTATTTTATAAAAACGGTAAAAAAAATTCTAAACATATAATTTCAAAAGAATTAAAAACAGCTAGTGTAATATTTAATTATTTATTCTCTAGAGGTATAACAAATTAAAAATGGGATTGGTATTTATTTTATTTTTTACGAATTGTCTTTTATGTGTTAAATAAAATTGCAATAAATAATAAATTAATAAGGCCTATCTGCAAAGTACTGTTCATCCTTTAAAAATATTTTATAACGTAAAGGAATATGTTGAGATGCGCCCAGTAAGACCCATACAAAAAATATAGCATTGGGGCCAATCTTAAGTTTGGTCTTTATGTAAAAGTATTTTTATCGATAATTTAAGATAGGCCTGAGTATAATAATACTATAAAACAAAAACCATGTAGTATTAAGATATGCCAGTTTGTCATAACGTTAAGGCAGTCTTTCCCTGACTTTATATGGGTATAACTCATTTTTGCCAAAAATCGAGAGAGGCCCCTACGTAATGCGAGCGACGATATTTCGCCTTAAAGGTTTAAGTAGAATTACTAGTTCCTTCTACACTGAGAAAAAGCCTTCTATTCCTTATAAGAATTTATAATAATATACTCTTTATGCAACTGTTTAATATTATATGGATAGCAACGCGCTTTCCTACTGTATGACAACGAAAATTGCTAGACCGTTGTGATAATATCACGGTAATTTAGCCAATAAGAAATAGGAGTTATTGCTACCAGTTTATAGCCATTATTGCTCTAAATACTCACAGTTATTATCAAGTTCTATTGGGGGTGTAATACTGTATTCATTCCGACTGGCAGTTGTAATAAAACTTGACATTAATCATAATAATCGTTGCTTGCTACGGTTAATAAAGCATATACTTACCACTAAAAATCGGTACTGTAGTTCTAAAAATTGAAATACCTTCTAGTGTGATATTGTTCTTGTCGTTTAACGTTGCATATGATTATCAATTATGCAACATGGTTTACTGAGATGGTAAAATTTGTCCATAGATTGTAAAATCCAATACTAACGATGGGTGTGCGAAATAAGTGTCCTCTATTGCTTTATCTGACATACAAAGTTTAAAAAAACTAAAATACCTACAAAGTAAAAATAAATTAATTGAAACAGGTAATGGTACGATCAATAAAGACAGGACAGCTAAAAGACTCCGAACAACGATGTGACCTGCGCAACAAATACGTTATTAAAACTAATACTACGGCGCGTGACATCTTGTGGATTATAGGTTCTAAAGGATACAATTCTTTTTTGGGAACGCTGTTCTGCTTTCTTAATTGCAGATAGAGAGCTTTAAATTATATATTTTTGGAACTTTCCCTTTTATTTCACTGAAAATTTTATACCTGTCATTTTCAGACACTTGCGTTTTGGCATCGTGGTATGACAACAACAAAAAAATTTAGAAATCTCCCCACCTGAGAGATTATTAAGTGGAAATCTCCCTGGCTGGATAGCTGTAATAGAAAGAGTGAAGTTTGTGTTATTATAAGACGAAAATTTATCATTCATTTTGTACGCGTTATTACTTAATTTTTTAAATACTTTTTCCTTGTTTCTAGTAGCATAAAATTAGGGAACGTATAAAAAATAATATTTTTTTGAAATTGTTTTTTAAACCTTGTTTTACTAGAACGCAGGGAAAATAAAAATAATGCCATTTAAAGTGCTTATGATTTACCAAAATACTATTGTTTTTACAGCACAGGGTTGTATTTAATTATGTCCCTTACAGTGGCGCAACCAGAAAATTTGTTCGGGGGGGGGGGGGGGGGGGTTAATTTCCGCTCTTTTGCGCAGGCGAAATTTTTTTTGGGTGCCACGCCCTTTTTTGGGTAAAATACGTATGATTGACGAGAGCGACAGCCCCCTAAAACTTCTGCAATAATACGCCGCTAGCCTTAACGAAATATTTATGAAAAAAAAATTTTGATATTTTATTTTAATTAGTAAAAATGTATTTAAAATAAGTAACGCATAATTAAGCATACTTATACTAAAACAAAACAAAAACCTTATACAATAAGTTGTAAGTAATCACTAATAATACTAATATTAAAGTAAAATTCTTCGTTTTGTTTTTGCCATTTCTTCCAGAATTTCTTCCACGGTAATATCAATAGGTAGACCAGGGTCGATAATTTTTGAAACAAAAAAAATAATAGTAGGATGAAACCCATTGGAAAAGAAAGAGAATATAACAAAAATAAAAGAAAAAATAATTTACGGGCGATCCGAGGTCGGGAAGTGGAAGGGGGTGAGTTTTTAAGGCTAGAAAACGATTTATCTCGATTTCCGGGAAAACTACCAGTCCTATGGAAAAACGTTAAACGGCAAAGTTGTAGGTAATAAAAAGATCTACAATCATCAACAATGTATTAACACTTTTTTCACATTACCTCAAAATTTATATGAAAAATTCAAATAACCAAGTTTTTGTTTTTTTATTTTTATCTTTTACAAAAAAAATTATGTTTTCACGAAATTTGGTGATAACTTACCTTTTTATGTCCCAAACACACTGTAATTATTTTGATTTAAAATATTTATTTTTTCACCTTATTTTGACTTAATATC
This sequence comes from Polydrusus pterygomalis, assembly GCA_963969555.1. Lineage (NCBI taxonomy): Eukaryota > Metazoa > Arthropoda > Insecta > Coleoptera > Curculionidae > Polydrusus > Polydrusus pterygomalis. The sequence goes on along the minus strand of OZ018381.1, from coordinate 45,287,502 downwards.
GAAAAAGCACTCTTATTTTCAATCGAAAATTCTCACTTCAAAATATCTGCTGTTTTAAAAAAGTCGGTGGGCTTTTTGTTCGTTGAAATATCCACTTTCTGATGGTGTAAAAAAATATATACATTACTATGGTAAATGTTCTCAAAAAATGCAAAGAAACGGAAAAAACTCGAATCCGATTTTTTTTTTTAAATCATTATGTACAATTTTGAGCTATTTATTAAAATTTATACTTTAATTACTCAAAAAACGTAAGATTCCATGTTACATTGATAAACAAAAAAATTACAAATCCATAAAACATTGAGATCGCAAAAAACATGCGAAAATAGTTCGCGTGACATGAAAAATTGGTTTGCAATTAAACGAATAGGCTAAATTTTTTCGGGGGGGGGGCTGCAGCCCGGCAGCCCCCCCCTGGTTGCGCCACTGGTCCCTTACATCGATATGTCACCCATTTAAGTCATATTTTCAAATAGCTTTAGCATAAAATTTTCTTGCCGAATCTCCCGCGAGCTTGTATTGAAATTCCGGAAATTTTTACCTCACTTGCGAATTTCTTTTCTACATACTACCTCAGTTACAATTACTCACATTTTCCTCCATAATATCATTTTTATTTATGATTTCTTTGTTGTTCTGTTGAATCATTCCAAGACATTTCTCTATAATATATGTATAGCATCTTAATTATGTTTATATAGATATTATTTTTATAACTGGGAGACAAACGTTTTGTTCCTTTACTTTGTGCTGCTTAATATAAGCCATACAAGCTTTTCGTAGATATTCTGGCCAAGATCAAGTACCAACAAAACAGACACTTAAAATAATCAAAACTTTAAAATTTCTTTAAAAGAATTATTATCATGCATCATTTTAAGCCCTGATTTAAGCCAAAGCGAACTTCTCAATAAAAGTATTATAGGTCCATTAAGATGTTATCACAAATGCATTTAAAAATGTTCATTTTAAGATTTTTAAACTCTGGTTATATGTTGTTGTCGGCCAGTGGCGCCTGCATAACATTAAAAAATGTTTTATGAAGAAAATAATTTTTTTTACAAATTTTTCTTGATATTGAGAGATATGACCGGTGAGCCGTGCATGCAAACGTATTTATTCATCCCCAAAACTTAATAATTTGTTTGTTCATGAATAAAGGGCGGAAAATATGCGCATATAAAGTGACCGGCAGAAAGTACGCACCAAAGGGGATTTTTTTTTATTTCAAAACTTACCAATTTTTTTTGCGGTGGAAAGGTTCTGCATGTTCTTAAATAACAAAGAACATAAACAAAACTAGTAAATATTGCGTCGTATATGAGGGAGAGGTGAAAACGTTAAATTCACTCAAGAATAAAGTGCTCTTATTTTTCACCGTAGACATTTTTTTTTATTAGGAAATGTTGTTTGCCCTTAAAAGTTATCCACAAATACCAAATTTCTGCTTAATAGCACAAAAAAAATGTTTTTACTTTTTTTTTTGACGCCCCCTCGTATAACGAGTCGATAGGAGCTATGCAACCTATAAATTCAGTTTTTTAACATCTCGTCAGCTTGAATCCTAAATATCTTTCATGGCAATGGCAACTAGATTTCAATGAACACGAAAATTATAATGTAAGGGTTTAAACTTTAATTCATGAACCAATGGGTTTAAGATTTTTTGAAAAATTTGGAACGGCAAAATATTGTTAAATGTATGAAGTAAACCCACATTTATTTTACATAAAGTTATTTCGCTTATCCATAATGTACGGTGCACCAGAAAAATGAGATTATTTTTGACGTTATTGAATTAAACGTCCAGTTTTTGCATATTTAAACAAATTTAAGTAAGTTATGTGTCTAATTGCTCACGAGCTGTTAAAAAACTTTATTATTGTTTTTATTAAACCGCAATTCGCAATACCGGCATTTAGTTTAAAGGGCGGTGTTTGTGTCGGCGATTATTGAACTTGGATAAGAGAAATTAGGAATTTCTACGATTTAGTTGAAAGTGTCTATGTTTTTTTTGGCCAAAGCATTAAACGGTGGGCACTTTTGCAAAGTGTTACTAATGCCAAAATAACTTTTAAAAAATTGACACCCGATGGTCAAAGAGACACGATGCATTAGAAGCTCTTCGTTTTAGATATTATTATGTGGATATTTTAAAAACACTGGCAAAAATAATTTTAACCTCTACAAATAAAGCGGAAGTTAATGAAGCAAAGTCTTTAATAAAACAATTGGGAAAATTTGAAACCGTTTTGCTTATGGTTTTTCAAAATAGAATTTTAAAGAATATTGATGCATTGACAAAACTTTTACAAAAAATATTGAGGCTGCGTCTAAAATGTTTACCACCGCTACTGAAATCATAAATCAAATGAGAAATAATTTTGATGTACAAATTAAAACGGACTCTGTTATTTTGGCTAGGCAATGGGGAACTACTTCTGAATTCGAAAACAAAAGGATATCAAGACCAAAAATAATTTTTGATGATTAATAACCATTATCAAGTTCAAACAAGCGATGATTGGTTTAGAATAAATGTGTTTTTTAAAACTATAAATATAATTACAGCTCAATTAAAAAATCGAAGTTCTGGCCTTTACAAAATTAGTTCTTATTTTCGCGTTTTGTTCCCCAACGTTCTACGAGATCCTTCTTTTTCTGGTAAGGATATTTACGATATGAGTCAAGCCCTGCATCTTCAATATCTAGAAGATATCGCTGATACAATTTCATCGCAATTGCTTTCATTTAGAGAATGTTTTAAGAATGATTTAGATAATTTAACTTCTATTTTTGATTTATTAGATTTTATATTGGTAAAAAATTATTATTCATCTTCCAGTTTTAGTGAAATTGTAACTGCCTGCATTATTTTTTTGACCATCCCTATTTCGGTTGCATCAGCTGAACGGTATTTTTCCAAGTTAAAGTTAATTAAAACTTATTTGAGAAATTGCATGACCGATAAAAAATGATCAGCTTAGACATTTCTAATCTGATTTCAAACTTTGCGCATGCAAAAGCAAGAAAAAATAATTTTTTTATATGGTTATCAATTATAATTCTCCGTATCATAATGGGGGCCCGGCAAAATTTTGGCACACGGACCCGTGGCTAAGTTGTTCCGCCACTGTAAACATAGCATAGCAAAGGAAGGAATATTCCATGGAGTTCGTCGGAATCTTTTAAGAATAATTAATTTATGCATTATAAAGGAAGGACATCACTTTGAACCTTTGATTTTAATGTTTAATTTATTGTTCTAGTAACTTATGTATATTAAAACTGCAAATAAAATTTAACTTTAACACCCTGTAGCTTCGTTAATAATCAATTTTCGAAAAAATGTTATAGGAAGAGATAGCATTTATTTTCGGTCTAGAACTATAATCTAAATTTTTTGCTCATCATTTCCAGACACCCTGTATATCTCATGAAATAAGCTGTACGGGTCTAAAGGTAGGGTAAAGTCGCAAAATTCGTACCATTGCCTAAAAAGAGAAAAATTTATGGGGTTGTAAAGTGATGCACCCTCATCATTTTATTAATTTCATTGAACGCCGCTGCTTTGATTAGAGCCTTAATAATTCTTTAGAGTCTGTTATCTTACATGGTTAAGTGCTTTTGTGTAGAATGGTAATGAGCTACATATTGCTTTTTATCGCATGAAAGTGTCGCTTGATAAAATAATTATGAAAAAAAAAACTAAAATGCTTGTATCAAAATACGGCGAAATTGCTGGCTAGCATGCACAACTTGTGGAGTTTATTTATATAATGGTTACTGGCATGCACTTTTAGGAGTTCGTGTTAAGATAATAACCACATTAATAATGCAAATTTTTCGGAAAACCTGGTTACAAATTTTTGCAAAACCTTCATTAGCAATAGGTCATATAAATTAAACCGTTTTAAGTGTTGGATACTGTTTAAATTTTTAAATATAATTGTTTATTTTTATATTTTATTAAACTATGAGATAATTTACATGTCCGTAGTACTTGATAGCTTATCAAGTTCTGCTTCGATCGAAATGAAAATTAAGCAAAAAAATAGTAGGCACGTTATTCGTATTATCTGTCAAATTTTAATTGTTTCCAAAAAATAATTTAAAAGTGGGGTTATTTCTGAATTTTAGAAAAAGTTTTTTTAAATGCAGTTTCTAACCAACATGCAAAATTTCAGCTGCATAAGATAATTTTGATTTTTTACCCACCACTAAAATTTATTTTCCACTTAATGAACCCTTTACTGATGACACTGTATTCTTTTTTGTCCTTATATTAAGGTAGGTATATTACTTTCAGACACAAACTACGTTTTCAAAAATGCTTATTTTATGAAGTCACCTTATACAGGGCCAAAAACAAATAAACTTTGCATCACATGCGACAAATTTTAATAGCCCAATTTTGATTTTGTAGAAAAACACACATTTAATATGGCGCTACTTTAAAGAAAATGTATCTGAAATAAATCATTGTCAAAACTAAGAAGTTTTATGTAGGTTGCGTTGAGTCTTATTTTGCAAAAGTGGTGCAATTTACAAAATATGGGTAAAAATCAAAATTATCTTATGCAGCTGAAATTTGGCATGTGGGCTAGAAATTGCATTTAAAAAAACTTTTTCTAATAACTTTTTTTCTATACTTTCAGAAATAACCCCACTTTTGAATATTTTTCGGAAAAAATTAAAATTTGACAAATAATGTGAATCACGTGACTACTATTTTTTGCTTAATCTTCATCTCGATCGAAGCAGAACTTGATGCCAAAGTGAAATTTCGAATAAAGCTCATAATAAAAAAAAATCCCATTGATGCAGACTTTACTGGTCACACTGTATACGTGTCGGCAGTTTTTCAAAGTTCTCTTAGGGGTTGAAAAAAGGGTGTAGCCTATTTTAAGGGTTCATAACAAGCCGCGAGTACCCGCTAGCTGTAAATAAAAGCTTCAAAACTTGGCAATTCCATTTTAACCTGTAGGATAGGTTACTTTAAGATACGCGGGAACAATACTACGCCATATTTTGAGTAGGGTTGGGTAAATTTCACTTTCAGCCTCATTTAAAATTTCACTTCGAAATTTTCATGAAATTTATAAAATACTTATATGAAATTTTCGCGAAACTTTCACGCTAAGTGAAATTTTCGCGAAATTTATTGAAAGTTATGAAACTTTCACTCAGGCATTAAATTTCAGTGAAATTTTCAGTAAAAATTTCGGTGAAACTTTCACATAAGTTTTCATTATTGTAAGACTGAATCCCGGGCTTAATTCCTGTACCAAAAATAATAATGTGAAAGTTTCCTCAGATTGACTGCAACAGTAATGGCATTGTCGTAATAGAAAAAACGTAGGAACAAAAGTAGAATTTAAAATGAGCTACTTACTACTTTTTACTGCATATTTTTCTTTAACAATGAAAACAAATTATTGATCGTTTTCTTGATCACTAAATGATTCTGGCCCTAAACTGGAGTCTGTATCATGTAAAGTTAAATTACTTTCATCACTTTTTTTGGGCAGTCGCATGTGAAATTTTCGCGAAACTTTCACTGAAATTTATAAGGTGAAAGTTTCACTTGAAATTTTCAAAGTTTTCACTGAAATTTCACGTTTTATGCTATGCGAAAATTTCATTTGAAATTTTCTAATGGCACATCCCTACGCGTAATACGTGTGGCACGCAGCGAATGTATGCATCCGATTGGCTATTTCGGGAACCTTTCCATTTTAATAAATAAAGGGGCAGTCGCATGTGAAATTTTTGCGAAACTTTCACTGAAATTTATGAAATTTTAGTGAAATTTTCGCGAAACTTTCACTGAAATTTATGAAATTTATAAGGTGAAAGTTTCACTTGAAATTTTCAAAGTTTTCACTGAAATTTCACTTTTTATGCTAAGTGAAATATTTCACTTTTGAAATTTTCAATGCGAAAATTTCATTTGAAATTTTTATATGGCACATCCCTAATTTTGAGAGAGTTGTCTTCTTTACTTGGGTACAATGTTGACATTGAATACACACAGCATAATATATTATTTAGGCATTCTTTAAGCATTTCCATTATTATCCTCTATACGAGGATAAAGAAATAAAAATTTTATATTTTGGTTTTAAGAGGGCTAATAAAACCTTTCTATTTTGTAGCGGTGCTGATGTTTATGTCCGCTTCGCTCTTTGGGATAAACCATTTTATTGGTTATTTTCTAACGATAGTTGCATGTCGATTAGGCGAATTTGTAAAACGAGCATGATCATTTCGAATAAACTAAAATACGGCTTTATTATTTATATGCAGTATAATTTAGGTCAGAATGTAAGGTGTTCAAAAAGTATACATCATAAACTAAAAAACATATTAAAATGAATAATAAGTATAAATAATCTGTTTCTTGTCTTTTGTGTCTACACTGAGGAAAATGATCTAATACAATAGGTTTGCTAAGACATAGTTGGCATTGATAGCTTATTTTGTATTCATCACAATTCATCACAACCATCCTATTCCACCCATCGCCGAGTGAAGGCCTGCCTTAATATCTGCCAGTCTCCTATGTTATTGGTTTTCCTTATCCAGTCATATCCTGCCAATTTTTGTTATGTCATCCAACCATCTCGTTTGCGGTCTACCTCTGCTCCTCTTGTATTCCCATGGTCTCCATTCTATCATCCTTCTCGTCCATCTGTTGTCTGTCATCCTCCCAATATGTCCCGCCCAATTCCACTTTAGTGTACTTACATATTTTTTCTATATTTTTTATTAAGCCATATTAAATAAATTGCTAGTGTATCAAACCCGCTTTAGTGTTATATTAATTCCAGATAATATGCTACAACAGTGTTTTTATTGGTAGTAATCAGTTCCATTAGGAGCACAGTCTTGTTGAATAAAGAACTACTTTTAATACACCAATTTTGTTAAGAAATAAATAGTATCATCTCATTGCGACGCATTTTGTTCCCAGTAAAGCGTTTTCTCTACAATTAGGAAAGCAGAACAGCATCCCCAAAAACGACTTGTATCCGTTAGAATTTATAATCCACAAGACGTTGGTGGGGGTTCGTAGGGAACGGCAATCGCCGCACGCCGTATTATTAGTTTTAACGTATTTGTTGCACAGGTCACATCGTTGTTCGAAGTCTTTTAGCTGTCCTGTCTTTATTGATCGTACCAATACCTGTTTCAATTAATTTTTTTTTAGTTTATATTTAGGTTTTTTTAAACTGTGCATGTCAGATAAAGCAACAGGATATTCTTATTTCGCACAACCCATCATTAGTATTGGACTTTAAAATCTATGGACGAATTTTACCATCTCAGTAAACCATGTTCTCATATGCCAGCTGTAACCATATGCAATGTTAAACTACTAGAAGCTATTTACATTTTTGAGAACTGCAGTACTGATTTTTAATGGTAAGTATATGCTTTATTAACCGTAGCAAGCAAATATTATTATGATTAATGTCAAGTTCCATTACAACTGCCAGTCGGAACTAAAACAGTATATAAAACCAGATTATACCCCCAATAGAACTTGATAATTACTGTCAGTATTCAGGGTAATAATGGCTATTAACCATTCTATAGTATCATTAACTCCTATTTCCTATTGGCTAAATTATCGTGACATTATCACTACATAACGGTCTAGCAATTTTCGTTGTCTTACAGTACGAAAGCGCGTTGCTTTTTTCTTCGGTGTATGCACTCTTGATGTACAAACTACTATTTAATACTAAACAAAACAGGAAATTTCTACAAGATTCTCCATTAATTTAAAGAACAGATTTTGTGCTTTCAATGTTATGGATTTTAGTTCTGCCTACACAATGCTATTCTTAAAATTTCAATACTGTTATTATTCTTGAAATTGCAGAATTTCTTAAATTTGAAACAGACACGTTTGTGCAAAACGTGAAACCTCTGAGTACGCCTTATACGATACGCTTGTCTAAATTGTCCTATACCGTCGTGTCTGAAAATAATTGTTGAAATTGATCCACTTTCGCAGGCAGAAAAAGGAAGTAAAACAACAATAGGAAAAAAATCAAAAATATAAGTTACTGCGTAGGTACTTAAAAGCAACTTTTATATTTTTTACTGTTTTGGTAAACTAAATACCTCAGGTTCTTTTGACGTTACACCTTTATTTCTGACGATCTGATTCACTGTAACTTTTTTGTTTTTAAAGATATGAAAGTAAACAAAAAAGCAAAATGTAGGGTTGGTTGCCAAGTTCTTTCCTAAGTTACATATAAAACAAAGCACTATCAATTTTCTGACATATAAGTCTACCTTATGTTTTTTTAAATGGAACACCCTGTATATTTTTACATTTTTAAATTCCACATAAAATTATAATTATTTTTTATTATATGCATTATTAGTCTATACTTCATAGTTTCCGAGATATTGACTCTCGAAAAGTGACATTTTTGAACTTTGACAGCTTCTAACTTTCTAACAGTACGTCTTAGAGCAAAACGGCTTACATGTCCCTATCTTCAATTTTTATTATCTTCCCAAAAAAGTCAACTTCCAGTTAAACCGGAACAACTATATTTTCTGCTTTCGAGTTACATCCGGTTTAACCGGAAGTAGATTTTTTTGGGAAGATAATAAAAATTGAAGATATGGATATGTAAGCCGTTTTGCTCTAAGACGTACTGTTAGAAAGTTAGAAGCTATCAAAGTTCAAAAATGTCACTTTTCGAGAGTCAATATCTCGGAAACTATGAAGTATAGACTACTAATGCATTTAATAAAAAATAATTATAATTTTATGTGGAATTGAAAAATGTAAAAATATACAGGGTGTTCCATTTAAAAAAACATAAGGTAGACTTATATGTCAGAAAATTGATAGTGTTTTGTTTTATATGTAACTTAGGAAAAAACTTGGCAACAAACCCTACATTTCGTTTTTTTGTTTACTTTCATATCTTTAAAAACAAAAAAGTTACAGTGAATCAAAATGTTATCAAGATAAATTGAACGCACGGTACGTTGAATAAAGCAAACGGATATTTTCGAACTAAAGATTCCACAATAATAATGATAATAATTGATTATGTAGATTGTGTAATAGCCACTTTAAATAAACATCATTTAATCAATGAAGTTTTTATAAATAAATTGCCTTCATATTTTACAGAAGTACTTTTTCCTTTTTGAGAGAATAATCGAAAGTTTTGAGAGTTCAAAGGGTTATTAAATTTTTATTAATATTTATATTTTATTCCTCAAATAAAACAATGTCTAGTCCTAGTCAGTAAAAAAGGTTTACTCAAAGATGCTTTCATTATTAAGCAAATTACTCATGAACCACTCTGACAAATGCATACAATTCTTGAACAAAGCTTGGAAGACGATATGCAGATCATATTTCAGAATTGTAGTGTACTTAGTGCAGGTTGCGTAGAATATATCGACGTACTGACTGGACAGAATGAAATTTGGTATTAATTTATCAATTTAACAATTTTTAACGTAAAACTGTGGGTAATTGTACTTTAAAGATGGATATTTGGCCGATTTTTGGATAAATCGAAGAAGTAACAAAATATTGAACGACAAGAAATAACAAATGCGCCAATAGTGTTTGTCTTAAGATATTTTATAGCAGTTGGGTGTTGGGTATATTCTTAATGAAATTTGGGCGTATTCCCGAAAGTATATAACCTGCGTCACTTTTCCACTTTCTTCCAATATTCAGGGCGGCAGATTTTATTTTGTGGGCTTGTGGCGGCACTTTCCTTAAATCCGGCCCTGCCTAATTCGTATTTTCGAATGCCCATCTTAATATTACTGTTAAGGTTGAATTCTCAACGTCATTCAATCTATTGCCAACCTATAACCTATTTCGCGTTGATTTTTTGAGTTTATTATTTTAATAACAATTATTTAAAGAAAATCAATATCGTCGGTACATTATTTAGGTAGTATCTGATATATTACAAAAATATCAATTTATTTCATTGCTAATTTTGGGAGAATTGTATAGTGAAAGAACAATGAGTGACAATGACATAATAATGTTAAAAAAAATCTTACCCGATATTTTTTGCTATACAATTCTCCTAAAATATGTTATGAAATTCCTTGATATTTATTAAATATGTCAATTATTACCTATAGAATATCAAGTCGATACTGATTTTCTTTAAATTTTGTATAAAAGCTAGAAAACATAAATAAATCTACGCGAAATAGGTTATAGGTTGGCAAGCATGTTGATACTCCTACCTTAAGTCTTTCAATAATTATTCATCTAAATAAAAAACAAAAACTTCCGATCATCATTTTAAGCCCAATTTGTCAACTAGACTACTAGATAACCTCAAAATTACAATCATAAATTGTATTTTGTATTTGAAGTATAAACGATTAATATTATCCGAGATAATTTATTAGGTAATCAACAAAAGTGTGGTAATATTTTTACTCAATCAAAAATCCGTGGGGCCAAAAGAGTTATCAAGAAAACGGCTAAAAGCAAAAGCCGAAATATAAGAAAGCAAACCAAAATGGTTTTTAAATTATGATTAACGATTATCATTTTTTATATGGAGCTCCGATTTCTTTTAGTGGTATTTATTACGTTTAACGTCCATTTATTTTAATTACAGGGTAAAAGTAAACATAGTAATCCGAAGATTATTTTAATCGAAAATTAATAATCGTAGGCAGACATACTAAGAAGGATTATTTAATTTAACGATTAAAATAAAACGGTGTTAGGTAGAAGTCAATGAACCAATAAACTTTAACTTATTTCAAAACAACTCTAATTTCAAAAATGATAAGTGAAAAGTCACAAAAATATTTATCCAGACATCATCAAGTTAGACTAAATATAAGCAGATGCACGCTACTTGCAAGCGAAATGTCGCTGATATGGCACACCGATCGGCCAATATTGGTGGAGGCTCGACCTGATCACTTGACTATGATGCGTTGTGTTAATATTTACTAGTGATGGGATAACTCGAGTGAAAAATAACCTATCATTCGGTTTTTTCAATCACTTGAATAATTCGATTATCTTCGGAAATAATTCGAGTGACGAAATGAGTGACGAACATATGGTTTTTATTTTCCAACGCGTCTCCAAAGTTGCTGCCCGCCTGTCAATCACTCACTGCGGCCAGAGCCATCTCCTAGCGAGCGGTTACACCGAGTGGTTTCGGTTATTATTGGCGATATAATTCAAATTAAATACTGCGTTACGGGTTACCTGTGTAAGATGACTTATTATTTAGATTTAAATACTGCATTACGGGTTGCCTGCGTAGGATAATAGGATTTATTATTTTATTTATATTTAAATCGTCGGCGTCTACTGAAAACTTAATGTTTAGTGGTGAGTATTCAGTATTCATAAATATCATGAGTTATGCAATATCGTGACATCTCAAGGTCAAGTAGCCAAGTTGTTAAATTAATTATAAGATCTGGGAACTGGGAACCATGCCAAAAAATCCACAAATATCTCCGCCACATTTAATAATCCGCAAAAAATCAATCGATTAACAACACCGAGTCAGTTATTCCCGATACAAATGCTGTATATCAACATGAACAATGAACCGCCAATATTAATAATTAATATTAGCATTTGAGTGAAAAAAAAAAATCGATTATAATTCGGTTTTTTAAATCAATCGAATACTCGGTAGTCGATTATTAAAATAAGTGGATTTTTCCCAACACTAATATTTACATTGGACAACCTTGGAAATAAATGGACTTTATGATTTGGTTGTTTTTATGAATGATCTTTTTTACCAAAGACAGGAATAGAGTTACTGTCCAGTAAATGTTCGACAATTTAACAAATAATTTCAGTAGGAAGTGACAAGGCTTCATCATATTTTACAATCAAATATTGAGCAAAACTGTTTCTGTAGGATCTAAAGTCCCTTGAAGACGATTTAAGAAGTTAAAGGACTTCAGGCAATGCTAGTCCTGATGTTTGCAGAACAGTGGATTCAATGATTTTCGAATTGTTATTTGAATGTGCCTAATAGAACGAAAGGTGTAATTCAATACGCACAATAAGAAAAATTATTCTTAGCATCTCCGTCCTTCTATGATAGATAGATAGATAGAATCGTCTTTATTTTTAACTCGGCGAAGTGCAGCATAGCTGTTTGCTTAACCGAGCATATAAAATACAATTATAACATAATAAATTACAATATTTTCATTAAGATTATAAGTATCAAGTATTGGATGATAGTATTGGTAGGTTCATTTCAAGCCTATCTACGGACACACAGTTCAAAGAATAGTGCATAAATTATAAACATATCATAGCATACACTTGGTTGGTTCCAGATGACGAAAAACGTCCTGCTTTATGTCACAAAAATGTCATGCCTAATGAGGGAGTTCACAAAGCAACCTCCAGAAGACGTCACGTCAGTTTGAAGACGATAACCAGTTAAAAGAGGACGTGTCCTAGGGATATTTATTGTTTAAAATAAATTCTCATTTCTCTTTTTAGTTTATTTCTTCCGTATCCTTGTACTAAACCAAACTGAAAGATTGAAAATATTGATACTCCACCAAATAACTCTAGATCTTTTGAGGTAATACGAGTAGGTATGTAGAATGTAAACAATCCTTACCCAAAACGTTGAAATTTTACGAATTATTTTCATGATTAAAGTATCAAATAACCTTTTAAAATTTATGTTATTCCATTTTATTAAAATTTATTTTGGTTGTTTCTTCTTCTTTTTTGGTTTTGGGTTGCACATTATTTGAATATATTGGGCAAACGATTTATTTATCATGGTAAGGCAACTGTTGCAGAATGTTTTAGCACTATTTATTGAAGAGTTTTAAATTTAAAACTTTTTAAATGGGCAGTTGGGACTTGGATCTGATGAAATAAAAGAAAAACAACTCTCTATTTCATATAATGGTTTTTAAGATTATGTTCATTATACTTGGTTTCCTTAATAAGTAACTCATCAAATTGCAACTAATATTTGTAGACAATGATTTACTATAGGCACACCTGCAACCAGCACACCAATAAGAAATAAATAACTATTAAAATTAAATTTGTATCTTCTTTATGTTACAATATGACAACTAAAAAAAATACAAAATACCCTCATTGTTTACACCTAACAGTAATGTTCAATTTAACTAAGACATCATTTCTTCAAAGTTTATCTCACCATCCATAAAGATACCAAACAAAAGACAGTTGTCAACGTGGTTATTAATCAAGACATTATAATCACTTGCCCATAATTCCATCGGACTTGACTGACCTGACACATCAGATAAGATTGTATGACAATTATAAATGCGAGCTGGCTTATGAGATTCCCATTCTAAACTATAAAAAGACGAAGTTTTTATTTGGGTTATTAAGTTTCACAGTTAGCATACCTGTTAGTTACCAGATTTGGGATATTTTATTGTTGAGTAGAATGAGAAATGCATCTTAGGTGTTAAAATACTGTTATTGCTTTTGAAGAAATGCACTTGTATAATAATATACAGTGTGACCAGTAAAGTCCGCATCATATGGGATTTTTTTTTATTAATAGCTTTATTCGAAATTTGACTTTGGCATCAAGTTCTGCTTCGATCGAGATAAACATTAAGGCAAAAAAAAATAGCAGTCACGTGATTCGCATTATCTGCCAAATTTTTATTTTTTCCAAAAAATAATTCAGAAGTGGGGTTATTTTTGAAAATATCGAAAAAAGTGTTTTGTGGGGTTATTTCTGAAAGTATCGAAAAAGTTTTTTTAAATGCAGTTTCTAGCCGACATGCAAAATTTCAGCTGCATAAGATAATTTTGATTTTTTACCAACCACTAAAATTTATTTTCCACTTAATGAACACTTTACTGATGACACTGTGTTCTTTTTTGTCTTAATATTAAGGTGTATTACTTTCAGACACAAACTTACGTTTTCAAAAATACTGATTTTATGAAGGTACCTTATACAGGGTCAAAAACAAATAAACTTTGCGTCACATGCGACCCAATTTTGATTTTGTAGAAAAACACACATTTAATATGGCGCTACTTTAAAAAAAATGTAGGTCATGTATCTGAAATTAAGCATTGTCAAAACTAAGAAGTTTTATGTAGGTCGCGTTGAGTCTTATTTTGCAAAAGTGGTGCAATTTACAAAATAGGTATGGGTAAAAAATCAAAATTATCTTATGCAGCTAAAATTTTGCATGTGTGCTAGAAACTGCATTTCAAAAAACTTTTTCAAAATAGGTATGGGTAAAAAATCAAAATTATCTTATGCAGCTAAAATTTTGCATGTGTGCTAGAAACTGCATTTCAAAAAACTTTTTCTTATAACTTTTTTCGATATTTTCAGAAATAACCCCACTTTTGAATTATTTTTTGGAAAAAATAAAAATTTGACAGATAATGCGAATCAAGTGATTTTTTTTTGCTAAATTTTTAAGCCCCGGTAATGCACCTATAGATCCGCCACTCATTATTAACACCAAGTAATTTTTTAAAGCATATTTAAGAACATGCTTAGTGGAGACTTGTATAATTTAATAGTTGTAGATATGATGGTTAATTAAGAAGTATTTTCACCTTCTTCATCTAACCCCATACACATTCCTACATTGATCCCCAAAAAAAATCTTCTGCTTTCAAATTTCTTATCATCAATATTAAGTAAAAGTGCAACAATAAAAACACAATTTAATTATAGTCCAACTGCTTCGTTAATTACAAAATCTATTGAATCCTTTAATCCGTTTTTTAGCACCCATCAGCACCTGGCGAAAGGATCAAATCAATTCAACCCAACAAAAAACTTATTGGAATAATCAGAACCCATTACATCCCATTATTCGGCACAAAAAAGGACAACAAAAGGTTGGATTGGTTCATTTTGAATTAGTTAAAACTAGTCCGGATTATGTTATGTCCTTGTTGTACTCATAAGTTGCTATAGTGTTTTCTTTGTCAGCGAATGAGATACCGGTTAAAGGATTAGTGCTCTGTGGGATCCTTGAGATAGATTTTTAATTATCGACCATGATACAGTAAAGGAGGCTTTTCCCCTTTAACTACGGTAATTTTGAGAAGAATACGGACCCATATCGAGGGATGGGTTGAAATCAAATCAAGGCGACCACCCGAAGGCTTTAAAATTGGATATTTTGGCTTATTATCTTGCAATGGATTTGATTAAAAAGTAATAATATAATAAATACTCTTTATTTTAAAGGTACTCAAGCATGCGAATGAAGATAGATCATAATGGGGTTAACAATATACTTCGCAATTTAAATTCCTATAGTATAAATCTATACTATATAGTTCTATACAATCAACCTAAATATAGCATTTTTCAACTTTTTTAAATTTGTGATTTGCTTTATATAATTTGGTACAGTATTGTAAAATTTATTGCACTGGTAATAGACACCTACCTCTTTCATATAACGCTAATCTATGTTTGGGTTATGTACAGTTACGGACGATTCCGGATCCTTTTCATCTTGTGAAAGGATCCTGATCACGGATCAATCCTCAGGAATACATTCCTAGCCAAGAGGTAATCGATTCCTCGGTAAATCGAGTTTTATGAACATGCCGCAACTACGTCCAGATGGTCTAGATTAATAATTAAGCAAGGAACTAAATAGAAAAATGTATTCGAGTTAAAACTATGAGACTCAAAGTTTTCATATTATGTTTCCGTATATTTTCTTATCGTTATTTGTTATGAAAAGTTTTCACTCAGAATAAAAAATTTGAAAATATAATATAATCTTAACAATTTAAAAGAATTTTTCAACAAAGTAGAGATGGGTACTTCAAGTTTCCATAAGTTTTATGTGTGTTTTATCTTCGGAACTAATGTACATAGCAAAAACTGAATTAAAACTTTAAAAATTACGAACTTTGCTATAGCAACAGATAATGTACAATAAGAAATAAATATCATGGCACATTGCTCTCTGCACTGTTTCTTTTATTATTTTAAAAAGTTATAGGGGAATGTGGACCAATCAAGTCCTTAGTACCATACTGTTCTATGTGCTTTCATTAGCCCCAAGTAAGATTTAAATTTCTAGATAGGTTTTTAGAGCATATTTAATATTGAAAGACAAGATTCAACAACTGAGTAAGATGAAAGTGATATATATTCTACATATTCTACAATGATTTTTAAGCACGATTATTTTGTTACTATCCTCGAAGTGAGGCTGACTGCCACGCCTGCACACTTCCTTCTAGATACCCCATTGACTTTTAGTTTGAGTATAATTGAAGACATTAGTGGATAAAGGTGTCATGTCGCATTTTTTGTTAAAACTGCTTTTTCTACTTTTTGAGCATCCCTGGTATAGATCTTACTATTAGTAAACCTTAAATGCACGTTTCTTTATAATAAAAGATTTTTTTTAAGGATAAAGGTGTTAAGTCACTCAAGCGTCTAGCATGTCGTAGTGAATAAATGTGTCATGTTACAATTTTGTTACATGATACTATGAAAAAAACGATGAATTTGCTTTTATTATTAAAGTGCACCAAATAAAATTAGTTAATTTTACCTAATTTATGCGGTGTTCAAAAATAAAATTAAATAATAATTAAAAAAGTTCTAAGACATAACGCGTTTTCTTGAATAACTTCGAAGTTTAAAAATGTGACATGACACCTTTATCCACTAATGTCTTCAATTATATAAGCAGTAAAAGAGCAATATTTAATTGATTAGCTGTCAGCAATAGCTTTTCTTGAAACCAGCATTATTCGCCACCATAGCACTGGTAAATTCTCAATAGTTTCAAATTGGGTCATTTAAGCTCAAATAAAACCCAAAAGGGGCGAGTCTTTGGAGTCATTAGCAACAGCGTATTATTTTAGAGTAAAAATTGATGTATTTTTTTGAAGAAAAAGTCATTCTTGATAAAAAGTTTTGCTTGTAAAAAAAATGCAATTCACGAAGAGAAAATTTTGATTTTTTATACAGGGTTCGCAAAAACTTGAAAAACATGATTTTCCTCCAATAGTAAACTACTTACCTTTATTTTTCATTTTTGAAAATGCCAATAATTAGAAAACTTATTTAGAATAACGTTTGTAATTTATATCCGAGATTTAAAATAAATCTTCGATTTTTTTAGTTTTTTTAATTTTTAGGGGTAAATGGAAATTTTGCTGCTCAATAAAAATATTAATATAAAATTTTATTAGACTCTATTTTCATAATGGGTGGTGTGTATCTTATTTTAAAATTTTAAATGCATTCCTACCATCTTTTGTAAAAACAAGGAATTTTTTTTACCTTTTTATTACTTTGCTTTACGTATGGGGCAAATTTGAGGTTGTCAAATAGAATTTGATGTGTTTTGAAAATGTTGGGTTTATTTAGTTCAATGTTACGGTGCGACCCTGATATGTGGTCCAAAGGAAGATCTCCGTCACTAGACAATGGCCTAGTTTGGTACACTGATGGATCGAAAACGGCCAACGGAGTAGGCGCAGGTGTATTTGGGGAAAGACCCAGAATGGAAATCAGCATCCCTCTGGGAAACTACGCCACAGTATACCAAGCTGAAGTTCATGCGATACAAGCATGCGTACAAAAGAATATCGAAAAGGGCTACCACGACCAAAAGATACATATCCTGTCGGACAGCCAAGCTGCCCTAAAGGCTCTGAACTCCTTCCGATTTACATCAAAAATCACAATGGAGTGCCTGAACGACCTAAAAGACCTGGCAGCCAGAAACAACAGGGTTGAACTCCTATGGGTTCCTGGCCATTCAGGGATAAAAGGCAACGAAAAAGCAGATGAACTGGCAAGAACCGGATCTGCTCAAAATTTCAGGGGCCCAGAACCCGCCCTTGGAATATCAAAAAAGGCAACCAAAACAATATTAGACAGATGGGCACAAAAACAACATCTATCTCGATGGAATGGTACACCTGGCACACGCACGGGCCGTCATCGACAGGCCCTCGAAGAAGCTATCAGCTGGAATGCTGCTCTTGACGCGTACCCAGCTAAAGCAAGTGACAGGCCTACTAACAGGCCATTGTCACTTAAGAAAGCACCTTCAACGAATGGGAGTCTATAATGGACCCATTGAATGTAGACTTTGCGGCGAAGAGGATGAAACCGCCTCCCATATCATATACAGCTGCGAAGCGCTAAACCGAAAAAGATTTAAAATCTTCGGAAACATTCGACGTGGCGATAACCTCCCGCACGACAAACTTGGAAGAAAACTACTGGACCTCATAGAAGGAACAAATCTTTTCTAACAAGACTGGGGCGCACAATAAGCCAGAAGGCTGCAGTGTAAGAAGCTTGGGCCATACGTCGAACCCGACCCCCGCCTTTAACCAACCAACGGTGCGGGCGAAAGTTCTTACAACTTTGTGATAGAGAAATTTAATCAAAGATACCGTAACGTTTACGTCTCAAAAATGGGACTTCATAAATTATTAAGAAAATTTCAGCGAACTGAATCAGTTTCCAATTTAAAAGAAAGTATGATCAGAATGACGCAGCTTCCCTAATCGTATTGCAGTCTGTTGCTGACAATCCTACCCTTTCATTAAGAAACCGAGCTCAAGAACTTGATGTAGTAAAAAAACTCGTATTCAGTATATTTTAAAGGCAAACAAAATATTCCCATTTACGCCAACTTTTAATCAAACGTTGAAAGAAAAAGACGAAGCCAAACGTTTTTAATTTTTGTCTTTGGGTTGGATATAAAATTGTTAGTGAAAACAGGGATTTTCATAAATTTATCATGTTCTCCGATCAATCGACATTTTCAACAAACGGGAAACTGTTTTCTGCGCATATTAGATACTGGAGCGAAAATAATCCCCGTTTTAGAATTCCTGCAAGAAGACAATATTACAATAAACTAAAGGTCTGGTGTGCGATTTCTTATTATGGCATTATTGGCCCATACTTTTTCGAAAACGCGTGTAACCGTAGGAGATACCTTGAAATGTTGGAAACATTCCTTTCTGACAACCTAGAAGAATTGCCTCTCGAATTTAGGAACTAAATGTACTTTCAACAAGATGGATGCCCTGCGCATTTCGCTATTGAAGTGAGGGAATGGCCTAATAATACATTTGGTCACAGATGGATTATTGGATTGGTCGGAATAGTCCGGTTCTGTGGCCCCCAAGAAGTCCCGATTTAACTATTTCAGATGCCTATCTTTGGAGGCGCCTCTAACAATTAGTGTACGCCCGTCCAATTGAGAACGACGTACAGCTTCTAAAACAGCGAATTGTTGAAGCTGTTCAAACAATTTCCATTGAAGAAAATCGAAGAAGTTTTGACCACATTCGTTTACAGATGGAAAAATGTGTTGAACGTGTTTGAATAGCAAATTATGAAATTAATATTTGTTGTTATTTTAAGATTTTCTTGTGTTATTTCCGGGGTCATTTCATTTGTGAAATTAAAAATACAT